>CM069914.1:61682996-62033163 GCA_036172215.1 Camellia granthamiana
AAATTTCATATTATAGTAGCTTTTAATAATCTTAAATTAGGAGTTAATTTTGTGTATGAAAAGAGTAGAGTATCTAGATTTAGAACTCAGCAGCCATAACCATCGCCTTAGCATAAATAAAAATAATTTCCGTTGTAATTTTGAAAATAGTTATACCCACCAGATTCATAGTGAACATAATCCTCAGCTAAATAGTATCATAGATTATCAGATAAATTTTGCAGAAAATATTAAAAAGGACATAGATAAAATTAGTAATCTTTTTATTTCATCCATAGAACATCTTCGTAATAATCGCAGCTTAATTAAAGATCAAGATAAAAAATTAGATTATATTCAAGATCAGTGTAGTTCCATCCTACAAAAAAGAATAGATTTAAATTTAGAAAAATTTCCTACTAAGCTAGAAATAGAAACATTAATTTCAGCTACAAATCAAATAGCTAAACAAATAGAACAGATTAATCAAATTCAAGATAATTTAGAACAGAAATTAGAAATTTTAGAACAATTAGTCAGGTCTTAGTTTATGAATAGTGATAAAAAAGCTAATAGAGATTATCTAAATATTTTAAAACAAGCAGAAGATTTTCATAATAATCCAGAAGGAATCAGTATTTATCAAGGAGTAAGTCAATCAGATAAAATAGCAGTTAGACAAAATAATATAGAAATTTTATTCTTAATTAGATTGTGTGAAAAATTTGACTATCTATTAGAACAGATACACAGTTTAGAAAATCGTTTAGCCACTTTAGAAAAAATAGTACCTCAAAAAGGAAAAGGAGTAGAAGGACCTAACAGACCCCAATCTCAGATAAACGAGGAAGATATAGCTAAATATTTTGAAAAGCTTAAATTACCACCAAAGAAATCAGCCTGTAGAATTTATAGAAAATAAATATGTTTAAACAGCTAATAAAGGGTAGCAGTAGTAAAAAGCGTAATGATGATGAAGATATTAAAGTAGAAGAGTTTATAGATGTAGAACAACAAATAGAAAAATTTAAAAAAGAAAGGTTAGAATTAATCCCAGCTAAATATGTGTACAAACTAGGAAAGATACATAAAAAACAATACTTATTTAAACATTATGGTGAACAAATGATTAGTGTAACTCAGGAAGATGAAAAAATAGAGCTAAATTTAATAGAGAGAGAAAGCTATAAATATGCAGTAAATGAACACCTTAAAATGACCCACTTAGGATTAGTAGTGGTAGGAGTTAAAGCATTAACCAGAGAAAATTTAGGAGCCAAAGTTTTTGTATGTCTTTATGATGATAGATTTAATGATGTAGGACAAAGTATGTTAGGCAGCTATGAATTAGATATGAATGCTAAAGGAGGAATAGTTTATTTTACACCAGATTTCTTACTACCAACCTCGACCTTTCACAAAAAGATAAAAATAGGAATAAAGAGTAGAGGATACAAAATGAAAAAAGGAGAAAAGAATTTATTAGTATGCACAGGATTTTTAGGATTAGCAGTTTCAGAAAGTAATACTCACTATAGACTTACAAATGATCAGATAGTTAAGTTATTAGGAGCAAAAGGTATAAAAGCATTACCAGCTAAAAAATTTAGTTCAGAAGATAATGCAGCCCTAGATTGGAAATTAGGAGATTTTTTAGGACAAAAGAGATTAGCCCCTCAAGATAATTTATTATATCAGGCAGCAGATGGAAATTATGCAGTAAGATTTACTCAGTATACTTATGTAGCACCAGAAAAATCCGAAGATGATGAATTCAGTAGCATAGACAGAGAAGAAAATCAAGATAATCATAGTGAAATAAATCAGCTTTATGTAATAACAGAAGAAAAAACAGTATCACAGAACAAGATATATAATATTGATGAAATAGATTTAGAAAATTTCACCTTAGAAGACATGAATAAGATATTAGATGCCAGATATTTCGAGTACTTAGCTAGAGGAGATACCCATGATGAAGCAGTGTCATTTTTAGATCAAGAATTCCATACAGAATATGTAGATGATATTATAGAAGATATTATACATCCTAGTAAAATATTTAGAATACCAGAAAAACCTAAGGAAGAAGATACTAAAATAGTAGAACACTTTAAGTTAGAAGATACTTTTTATATGAACACAGAAAGCACAGGAACTAGTAACCCCCATTCAACTGTACAAGACCCAGTAGAATTGATGCATTATGAAGTAGGAGGAAGAAGACCATTAGGCAGTTCAGGAAAAAGTCATGCAGATCCAAATAAGAGTTATAAGTTTCATGGAAAGCGTAGACCATTAGATATGAGCATACAATTACAGCCGGTTAATAGTCAAGGAACCCTTTTAGACTTAGCTAGATTCGACCCTCAGATATGGCAAGTAGTAATAGAAAGATGGGAAAAAGATGCGGTAAAAGCATGGATGACCAATCCCTATGAATCAACAGATATGTGGGAATACATGGAAACACTTTTAGGAGAATCAGCTTCAAATATTTATTTAACCTTTAAAGGAAAATATGAAGAGACAATCAAACAGCTTAAAGAATTAGGAAATAACCCATGGAATTTTACCAGTTTTATTAAAGAGATACTTATAGGATACGACCCTTCTAGAAGAAATGTTTCAGCTCAAAGTTTAGCATTAACTGAATTAGATCAGATAACATTAGGAAGTTGGAAATATATTGTACCTTTTAGTAATGAATATTTAGCCTTAGCAGCTAGAACAGGAAAAAGTTTTGATGAAGAAATAGGAAGTAAATATTTTAGAAAATTACCAGGAGAACTAGGAAGAGAAATAGAGAATAGATGGTCAGTTTATTATGCAGGATTAGCAGAAAAAATAGCCACAGGAGAAATAACAGTAAGAGGAACTTTAGGAATAGGACCTAGAATAATTTTTACATTTCATCAGCTTAGAGAAAAATGTATAGAAGTTAAAATACAGAAAGATTTGAAAAAACAAAATTATGGTTTTTGTAGCAGTGTAATATATACCCCTCAACAGTATGAAGATAACTATAATAGGAAAAAATACAAAAAATATGGAAAATATAGAAAAGATAAATATTGGAAGAAAAATTATAGAAAACCCTGGAAAAGACAGAAATTCATTAGGAAAAGTAGAACTTTTAATAGGACAAACTATAAGAAATTACCCAGAGATGAAAAAGATAAAAGAAAACAAAGATATGTTAGGAAGCCCAATAGTAAAAAATGTAATTGTTTTATATGTGGAGAACCCAATCATTTTGCAAAAAACTGCCCAAAAAGATACAAGCCTAATACTAATAAGCAGATAGAAAGATTAAATATTATAGAAGATTTAGAAGAAGATATAGTCAGCATAACTAGTGATGATTCAGATGTATATAGTATAGTCAGTGATTATGAATATCAATTAGAAGCTATAAGCTCAGACAGTGATTCAGAAAGTGATACCAGTGTAGATAATCTTTTAGGACAGCTTAACCAAGAAATAGGAAAGACTCAAGATATTTTCTTTATGATGGAATGTAATCCAGATACTGAATGTCAGCATAGTTTTCAAATAGGATTAGGATTTGATACAACTAGATGCAGCTATTGTAATTGGTTTCCAGCAAGAGATAAGAGAGCTCAGTGTTTATTATGTAGCATAACTTACTGTATTATTTGTTTAGAAAAACTAAATATGACACATAAGATAAAATTAGAAAATACTCGAGAAGATAACAGTATAGAAAGCAGAGAATTACGACTAGCAAATAGAGAATTAGAAGTACAAATAAGAGAACTTACATTTCAAATTAGAGAAATAGAAACTAAAACTAGGTGTGACATAGACTGTCTAGAATTAGAAAATAAACAGCTTAAACAACAGTTAGAACAGTTTCATAGTAAATACCCCTTAAAAGATAAGATAGTTGAAGATCATATGAACTCTTTAGAATTAGTCAATTTAGTAGATTCTCAACCCTTTAGTCAATACTCTCAGACTCAACCAGATAGTACCTATTTACCATTTAATTACCCTGTTATACCCAAGTCTAATTTAGTCGAGATTTCTTGTGTAATTAAATTTGTAGAAAAAACCCTTAGCATAGATGCCATGATAGATACAGGAGCCAGTAAATCATACATAGAACAACATGTAGTTCCACCAGGATGGAGCACAGCCTTAGCAACACCAGCTTTAGTCAGCATAGCAGATGGCACCAAACAGACATATACCCATTGCATTAATGGCGCCCAGATTAGTTTTCACCATCTAGGTTCTCAAGATCAGCACATAGAATGGTTTCCATTACCCCAAGTTTGGATAGGAAATAGCAGACAGAATCATCCTTTCATTTTAGGACTTAATTTTATACTTAGTTTACAAGGCGGCATGTTTATCAGCCAACACAACATCAGCTTCTTTAAACGAACTGTTCATACGCCCACAGCATATTCCCTTAGCACCATAGCACATTCATCAGAGTTGCGTGCGAAGCGTGGTGGTACCATAGGCGTAGATTCAATTCCCGTTAGTTTTTTATTCCCTAGTAGAAAAATTTTTCCCGAGCTAGCCCAAACATACATACCTAAAGAGATAGCAAACCCTTCTTTAGAAAAATTAGAAAATTATGAGATAGAAGATTTCGAAGAATTTCATTTTGAAGATAAAGGAGATTATTGGAACTTAGAGGATTTTCAAGAAATAGTTAACTTAGAATTAATTTTTGCAAAAATAGGAAAAATAAAGAAAAAGCCAACATATAAAAGAACAGAAAATGATTTAGACGAGATAATAAGATTAGCAGAAACAACAGAAATCTTAGGGGAACAGCCCATGAAATATTGGGAGAGAAATAAAATTTTAGCCAGCCTAGATATAAAAAACAGAGATTATAGGATTACCTCAGCACAAATAGATCACACACCAGCAGACATAGAAGAATTTAGAACTCAGATAAAAGAGTTATTAGATTTAGGAGTAATTAGACCTAGCAATAGTCCGCATAGAAGTGCAGCATTTATGGTTAGAAATCATGCAGAAATAAAAAGAGGAAAAGCTAGAATGGTAATAAATTATAAAAGATTAAATGATAATACAGAAGATGATAAATACAATATACCAGATAAAGATCAGCTTATAAATAGGATACAGACAGCAAAGATATTTAGCAAATTTGATTGTAAATCAGGATTTTGGCAGATAAAAATGGAAGAAGAAAGTATACCATGGACAGCCTTTTGTTGCCCTCAAGGACATTATGAATGGCTAGTCATGCCCTTTGGATTAAAAAATGCACCTTCCATATTTCAGCGTAAAATGGATAGTATATTTAATAAATATAGCTTTATATTGGTATATATTGATGACATCTTAGTTTTTAGTCCAGATAAAAATAGTCACATAGATCATTTGTATATAACATTAGAAGAATTCATAAATAATGGAATAGTAATTAGTAAGAAAAAGATGGTATTAAATACACCTCACATAGAATTTTTTGGAATGGAGTTAGGAGATGGGAAAATTAGACTACAACCTCATATAGTAAAGAAAATTTTAGATTATCCAGATAGATTAGAAGACACTAAACAGCTTCAATCATTTTTAGGAATTCTAAATTATGCACGAATGTACATTCCCAATCTTAGTAAAATAATAGGACCACTATACAGTAAAACCACACCCACAGGACAAAAATATTTTAATCAACAAGATATAGCCTTAGTTAGAAAAATTAAAGATATTTGTAAAAATTTACCAGACCTGCAGCTTCCCTTAGAATCAGAATACATAATTGTAGAAACAGATGCAAGCCAACTAGGATGGGGAACAATTTTATTAGCTAAACCTAGTAAATATGATAGTAAGAATAAAGAACGCATTTGTAGATACAGTTCTGGAAAATTTAAAGAAAAAGATACAACCATGACCAGCTTAGATTTCGAAATACTAGGAGTAGTTTATGCAATAAATAAATTTAGATTATTTTTGCACAAACCTTTTACAATTAGAACAGATTGTGAAGCAATAGTTAGATTCCATAACAAACTCAATGAGCGTAAACTAAGTACTAGAAGATGGGCAAAGTTTTTAGATTGTATAGTAGGGCAAGGATATAAAGTAGAGTTTGAACATATTAAGGGTAGTGATAATAGGTTAACAGATTGGCTAAGTAGGAAAATTTATTTAGAAAAAGAAGATAACCAGTTTAATTTTTGTGCAGATAATGGAGAACAGCAAGAGCAACAAGACCATGAATTTTGGGGGATTCTCTCTTCCCATTCATGAAAGCAAAAAGTTTAGACCTTTAACAGGAATAGAGGTAGATTCAGTTCAGCAGTGTCTCTTAGATAACCTTTGGAACAGTCAGAATCACCCAGCTAAACGCCTTTCCGCCCTAAACTCTCTCAGTATATATTTTTCAAAAATCCAAAATAAACCTTTGTCAAAAAGTTTTTCTTTCTATGTAGTAGCTAAAGGAACCGAGCCCGGTATTTACCATGACTGGACGGAAGTAGAACCCTTAGTTAAAAATTTTACATTACCTCAGTATAAGGGATTTTATGATTTTGAGTCAGCCAGTACCTATGCTCGAAGACAAATAGGAACTAGTTACTTTGTCAGTCAGATAGCTAAAGATTACCTGGACACATTGAGCAAGATGAGATCAACCATCTTTGCTACCAGTGGAGCTCCAGCTAGCCAGATAATTGGAAGCAGTAGTAGCAGTTCTAACCCTCAGACAGATCCTCAAAATCCTCTCCAATTATGCAGACATTGTGAAGGCCTTACCAGAAATTTCAAGAAAATTATGGATAAAGGCAAAAGAGTCAATGAAGAGCTAGACCAGCTCCGAGACGAAGAAAAACAATTGAGAGCAACCGTTCGAACCCTAACCAGCCAGCTTAAAAAATTAGCTCCAGAAAGAATACCAACCTCCTTACCTAGCCCAGAAATCAAACAACTCACCAGTGAGGAATTTGACCAATTGAGTGCTAGAATGTATTTCTTCAGACATTCTATCATTCGATCCCTTTGTGAGAAAAGCCAAGCAATAGAAGACCTAAAACCCTATATTTATACCCTAGCCGAAGATAGCAGAAATAACGAGCTAGTTATTATTCAGCAATTTCTTCAGAACCTATCCATAGCAAGAGTAGACTTCCACCCCGGTTTAGCCTATCAATGGATATACGCTTATAAAGAGGAAGAGCAGCCCTGCCTAGATGAAGAAAACTGCAAAAGAATGCTTGGTAGATGTCAGTGTAACCTAGACTTCAGCATATGCCTTTGCCAGATAAATCTAGCCACATTCGAGCCATTGGAGATAGAAATTCGAGGCAAAACTTGTTCTCTAACAGCTCCAAAATTGTTAGATTACGGCTTTGTCTCCAAATTAATTTTTTCAGAACCAGATCAAACAGATAGTTTTGGACACAAACTAGCTCATGCAGTATTAAGCGTAATGGAAGAATTTCATCCATATGTAGAAGCCTTGATAGATAGCCAAATACCAGAATGGAAAGGAATATGGTGTAACCCAGCTAAGCATAAGATTTACCTCAGAGGAACTTCAAGCTACCCAGCACTTCTCAATAGAAGACCCTGGCCAAGTAGAAGATCTCCACTCAGAGACCAGCTCAACAAATGGAGAAAGTTTGCTAGTCACTCTCTACTAGCATATAATGGAAATAATAGAATTTTAATTTGTGAAGATAGACATCAGAAGATATATTGCAATCTAGCCATCTCAGGATATCCATTCAGCCAAGAGACATTTGTCAATGAAAGTCAATACCCTAACTATAAGCATAGCGTCTCTCATGAATCACCGGTAATGGGAGAAGATGACCAAGAATGGGAGCCACCGATGGGAGATGGGGAAGACTTTTACGACCAACTCTCAGACGCAGATTTGGATGACTTAGCAGATAGAATGTATGGCTAAAAAAAAAAAAAAAAAAAAAAAAACAGCGGGTCCCACTAGAAGACTCGTTTGTGAATAGGTTTTTTTAGCAAATTTTTGACTTTTTGACTAAAATGTGATAAAAAAACAATTAATATATTTAGAATGACTTTTTAATTTTTTACAAAAATATGTACAAAAAGTAGAGAGAAAATAGAATATTTAATTTTGTGGTATAAATTGTTAGCTTTTTAATTTTTTTTAATAATTTTTTAACTTTTTGACTAAAATCATCACTTACCAAACTAGGCCTAAGTCCTATGGGACTATAAATCCCTCCATATGGTGGGATTAATATTTCTATAGAAGGAATGTGATCACTAATCCAATCACATGATATTAAATGTGAAAAGATAATTCAACTCACGCTACCACTACTACAAAAATTGTTAAAGATCACAGTTTGACAAAAAAAAAATATCTCATTTTTATTGAAAGTGTGATAAAAAAAATTAGATTAATATTTTGATCACACTTAATTTGATTGAGTGTGATAATATTTATTTTTTATATCACTTTTCAATTAAGTGTGATTATATATATATATATATATATTTTTAATCACACCTTCTAATTAAAGTGTGATTATATATACAGTACTACTTTTTAATCACACTTTTTAAATAAGTGTGATTATATATATATTTTTTAATCACACATTCTAATTAAAGTGTGATTATTTATATATTTTTTACTCACAGCTTCTAATTAAAGTGTAATTATATATACACTACTACTTTTTAATCACACTTTTTAAATGAGTGTGATTATATATATATATATATTTTTTAATCACACATTCTAATTAAAGTGTGATTATTTATATATTTTTTAATCACACATTCTAATTAAAGTGTGATTATAAATACATTACTACTTTTTAATCACACTTTTTAAATAAGTGTGATTATATAAAATATTCCAATTTGATTTTTATATAAAATATAAAATTCCAATTTTTTTTTAAAAAAAGCCCCAACACTAAAACACAAATTAAAAAAAAAAAAATTCTAAATACATTTAACTTTTTGGCTACTTCTAATCAAAAGGCACTACAACAAAACTGGGCTTCTACGGCTTCACATCAACGGCATACAATAAATGGAAGCCGTGGTTTCTCATTTTTATAACTTGCTTTTTTTGCATGTCGTAAATAATTTCACAACCATGACGCGTCTATTACGTAGGTTGTGAATGTTAATAACAATGATTTTTTTACGGCTTACAATGTTAGCCATAAATAATAAAAAAAATTATGGCGTGCATTTGGCATGCCGTAAATATATTAATTATACACGACATGCATATACCAGTTGTTAAAAATATTGAACATTTCACGACGCACAAAAGTCAGCCGTTAAAAATTGTTCTTTCCACGATGCACAAAAAGCTAGTCATTTAAAATATTACACTTTCCACAATGTCCAATTGTTGTCGTGGAATAGATGACCAAAAAAAAAAAGTAACGCTAAAATGAAAATTTTGAGTGCCAAACACTAAAAAATAAAAAATCAAAATCAAAATCAAAAGTCTCAACTTTTCAGCCCCAACATCAATCTTAAAAATAAATAAATAAATAAATAAATAAAGACTCAAAGCATTTTCTGGGCAGTGAGGCGGGCGACGAAGAAAAGAAGAGATGATGAATCCTCCATCTCCATCACCATACCTCACCTTTCTTCCTTCACTCCCTAACCCTAACCCTAACCCTAACCCTAACCCTAACTTCTTATATTCTTATCTCCACCACCATCCCTCTTCCACCACCACCACCACCAACTCAATCACTTCACCACTGCCACCTCTGTCTCTGCCGCAGCCTCCCGATCTCCCAACCGTTCTATCAACACTCAAAACACCTCATCCACCTCTCTGAAACCACCCTCCACTCCATCTCCACTCTCCTCCCTACCACCGCCACCGCCCTCTGCCCCTGCCCTTTCAATTTCCACTACCGTCTTCCGCCAAAACCCCTCTTCCGCCACTTCCTCCAATGCCCTTCTTCTCCTTCTCCCATTCTTAACCTCGACCCCCTCCTACTCCAATCACTGCGCTACCCCAACACTCTCAAACCCTCCCAACAACTCTTCAATCATAACCGTTTTCTTCAAATCCTACACGATCCCAACTCCGACCTTTACTTCTCCCTCGACTATTACTGTGACTTTGGCCCCAATTTCTTCTACCCTAATGGTGCGAAACTTCAAGTTCTAGCCCCCTAATCTTCCAAGCACTGTTTTTGTTTGATAGGGTTTTTGAACTTGATTTTCGATTTCTCTGTTTTATAGGCCAAATCAGCCGATGAGCAAATCGAACCTCTCTTTGATTACCACCGTGTTCAACCCTTCGATGTTGTCTGCGTCGACGGTCTACCCTCTCTCTCTATATATATATATGTATGTCTCAGACATTTCTTTTGTCTCAATTCATGTTCTGCTTAACATTCTTCAGATTTTTTTTACGACCCTTAATATGAATCAAATCACTCCTTACAAGTGCATTATTTGTTTTATGTTGCATCTGATATTTTTCCTCATTTTATCTTCAATTGGTGCCACTTCTAACTTCATGCATTTGTTTCATATTTGCTTGCCACTCATCGTCTCAACATTTTCATTTCTAGTACCCTGAATTTTTTTAAACATGTTACACTGATTTTTTGCCCATATAAATGAAAAATGTTTAGTGTTGTCTCTATAATATAAGATAGTTAGTGTGCAAACTTTCAATAATATTTTATCTGCTTTCATTAAGAGTATAAAGCCATAGCATTATTTCATGAAAAGTAACATAAAATGTTGATCAAACAAGAATAGGGATCTTGTAGACCTAGCATCATGGTTAAAAAGCAAAAGAGGATGCATTGATATGGTTTTTGCCTAAATCTAAACAATCTGGCATACATTATAGCGTCACCAACTTTGTGAAATAGGTGAACATGGTGTTGCTCTTGTGTGTTCTATTTGTGTTATTCTCAAATGTTATTTCTTTTCATCTATTTTTGAATTGGTTGTTATTAACTCTTTGAACATATTTTTTTTGATCATGTTACTTGGTACTTCTTGTTATTTCTCTTAGTCTTAGAACAAAAAGTACTATGAGATTTCAGTTCTGATGTTTTTCTTCCACTATATGAACATGGGCCATCTCAGTCTCTCAAATGTGGAAATATAGTGGGATACAAGCATTTGGGAGGTTGGGGAGAGAATTTGAAAATTTGATGAAACTCTCTCTCTCTCTCTCTCTCTCTCTCTCTCTCACACACACACACACACACACACACAAACACAATTGTGATATAATTTTAATTAGTTTTTGATAAAATTCATGCTTAATTGTTTTTAAAGTTGTATTCAAGTATTTATATCAATTGAAGTTTTAATTTTTTTTTATTTTGCATCATTAAAATTTACTGCATTGTTGTATCTCATATAGAGATCTATGTTTTGCAACAGGGTACCCCTACAATCTTGATTTTGATTATGGTGCTCTGGGATAGTTACAACATTTCTCTATTAACAATCTTGGTGATCCATTTATAGAGAGCAACTATATAGTCCATTCCGAGCAGTTTGAAGTGGGTGTATTGGATTGGTTTGCCCGCCTATGGGAACTTGAGAAGAACAAATATTGGGGTTGCATTACAAATTGTGAAATAGAAGGCAATCTTCATGGTATATTAGTTAGGTTAGTATCAACATGCTTCATTTTTGTGACCTTTTATTTTTATGATGTTTTGACCTATCGTGTATCTTGTCAAAGTTTAAGAAGATTGTACTGATTCTGCAGGAGGGAAGTGTTTCCAGATGGCATTCTGTATGGCTCACGTGAATCACATTATTCTGTTTTCAAACCTGCATGAATGTACAAGATGGAATGTGAAAAGGTGGACACTTTGGTCTCAGGTGAAATTGATTGCAAGGATTTCAAAACTAAACTCCTTTGCCACAAGAGCAAGCCAGTAATTATCAACGTAAACATTGGTGTTTCCAGTAAGTTGGCTTTTCTTTCTGTGGAATATGTATATTATTTTGGCTGCAGATGCCACCTCATCCCGTCTTCAGTATCCAACCCACTAGATATCCATCTATTATTCTGTAAGTCATATATAATATACTTGAAGATTCGATGAAGTTTTTTATTAATTTTCAGGATTACAGTGTTGTCATCTTGTGCATGTTGTTGAACTCATGATTGATGTTAGTGTAGTGTTAACTACATGATCTCTCTCTCTCTCTCTGCCTTCTTCTATTCGCATGAAGCATCACATGTTAGGCAATATGATAGAGTAACTACTTACTAACTGATGGGTTTTGAATCTTATTCTCTAGCCCCTTATTACTATTATACCTGACATGGATTTTTGAATTTTCTTTTTGGGTAATGAATTTTTCTTTTTGAATCTTATTTTCTAGCCCCTTCTTTTTGAATTTTTCTTTTTGAATCTTATTTTCGAACTTTCCTCTGTGTGTGTGTGTGTGTAGGTATTTGTTCTCTTTGTTTTGGCAAATCCTCTGATCACTGGTCGAAGCTCTCCTTTGGATCACAAGCTTCTAAGTGTGCAAAAAATGTGAGGGATTCACAGCTTCAGGTGCGTCTCTTTCGTTCTTTTTCTTTACATTATTTAGCTTTCTTGTGATATTATTGTGTTTGGTTGCCGAGAAAATGTTGGAAAACGATCTCTTCTTCACATCCACTGAACTAAGCTTGAAGCCAAGTATTTTTCGTGAGGTTCAGATTTTAATTTTCTCGCATTTTATAATACACTAGACAGCTAGTATGTGATAATAATGTGAGAAGGTTTAGAATATATTGGCTTTCTGAGTTTAATTGTTAAAGTTGGTGTTTTGGAAGAGTTTTAGATGATATGGTTTGTTGCACTGAGGTTTGCAAATGTGAATCTGACCAAGTTTGTTAACAGACTTTGACAAATGGTTGCTAATAAATGAAGTATTGCATAGTGTAGATGAAATTTCATGGTTATTTTCACTTTCCATGATTAACTAGTTTGATAGAGCTCATATCAATGAGATGTCTGCTTAACTAAATTCAACTTAGCGAACAAAAATGAGCAAAATCATATCCTTAAAATCATATCCAAAAAGGAGCAAAATTAAAATACGTTCTTCACCTATGACTGAATCTTTTACAGACCCTGCATGTTATTTAGATAATAATTATTATCAGTTGCATAAAGAAACAATAGATCATATAGACAAATATAGCTAAAGTTCTAGATGCTAAAATTGATCACAAGACATCTTGATGTTGCATCACCTTCATGAGGATTTATTCAAACATGTGGTAGGCAAATATAGCATGCTAATTTTGGCCTTAGCACAATGATAAGGCTACTCCGTTGTGACCTGGGTGTCCCAGGTTCAAAACACGAAAATTACCTATCCATACGTGGTGGTAAAGCTGGGTACATCTGACCCTTCCTAGGCCCTGCTATAGTAGGAGTTCATGCATTGGGTTGACCATTTTTGCGGTGGTATCATATTAATGCTCATCGTTTTCTTTTTCTTTTTTAATAATCTTTATGATGCTACTGGATGTTACTATATTAATTTTCAAATTCTCTTGGAAGTAGTTTCATGTAAACAATAACATCGATATTCTTATTTTAATTGTCAGAAATTAGAATTCTCTTACTCTGAAAAAGAGAAGTAATTGCTTATAACCAACTTTGCCTTCCAGTCCCTAGATGTTTCATATGGTATTCAGAATTTGTAATTAATATAGTAACATCCAGTAGCATCATAGTGATAACAGAGTAACTTTATATAGTGATAAAAATGCTACCATATTGTTAACATGGTGAATTAAAAATGCTCCCCTGTTACCACTGGATCAATTTGTTTTTTTCCCATCCCTTTCCCCTTTTCCTATGGAAATTCACTAGATAAATTTTCTATTAAGTTTGTGACGGTGTTTGCTGTCACTTCATCTGCAGGGATGTTTTAGAGCTAAAGGAGGCTGTTAAAATTAAAGATGGTGAATCGAAGGCTTATATTTCTGAAATTGAGGTTTGATGATTATGTTTAAGTCCTCAAATAACCATGTAATTTAGGGGTGTTCGCGGATCGGTTTTGTGCGAGTTGCGGTTCGGTTTTGACCCGCCCGCATGTATGCGGTTTGGAGAAATGTCAAACCGCAACCGCCCGCAGTGCGGTTTGCGATTTGTGCGGATAGAGTTTGCGGATGTAGGGGCGGTTGCTGACGGTTTGCGGTTTGGATATTTTCCTTTAAAAATTAATTTTTAAGTTTTTTTTTCCCCATTTTATAAATATTTATTTTGGGTAATTTTCTTTCAATTTTCTAAAATGCTCCAACATTAATAATTAATGAATTAAAATTTAGATTAAAAAAAATCAGATTCAATTTCATTCAGATTCAATTCAGATTATAAATTAAAAAAAAATCAGATTCAATTCAGATTATAAAAAAAAAATCAGATTCAATTTCAAAAAAAAATTCAGATTCAATTTCAATTCAGATTCAATAACACCCACCCAGAGTAAGTAATTAATAGAGTAACAGAATAGCATAATTCAATTTAAAAAATAACAGAATAGCAAATTCAATTCAGATTCAATTTAAATATAACAGAATAAGAGCAGAATAGCAGAACCAAAATAGCAAATTTCAGATTCAATATCCACTTCTAAAATTCAATTAAAATTCAAACAGACAAACCCCCCCACCAGATTCAATTCACTTTGGCAATATCATATGACTTCTTTGAGATTCATAAAATTTTGAACTCATTAGCTTTTGCACTCATCAGCTTTTGCTTACACCAAGAAAAGTCAGCATGAAACACACCCTACGAATTATTAACAAATCAAATTTTATTTTTTAAATGGAAAAAAACTTAAGATCCAGTTTCTTTGTACACTCTGTGAAGTAAAACGAGAAAGAGATGAGAAGATGAAGGTCGATCGGTGCAAGTTGTGCAACTGAAAAACGAGAGAGGGTGAGACAGATTTGATTGCCTAAAAAAAACACAGATCGGGGAGAGAGAGTGAGACAGAGACAGAGATACAAATCACAGATCGAGGAGAGAGAGCGAGACAGAGAGAGCATTACCTCAGAGTTGCCGGAGAGAGAGAGAGAGAGAGAGTCATTGCGAAGGTCGATCGTCGCAGATGAAAAACGAGAGAGAGATGAGATGAGAAGATGAAGAGTGCTCTCTCTCAGTGCTCTCAGTGAGATGAGAGTGAGATTAGGGTTTTGTTTGTTCTCAATTGGTTTTGTTTGGGGCAAAAAATATCTATGGATGATGGAATATGAACTAGCTTTTTTCAAAATAAAAATAAAAATAAATAGTGCGGGCGGTTGTGGGCGGGTGTGGGTGTAGACACCCCATTTTTGACCGACCTTAAGACTCAGACGTCACCGGTTGAGCGCTCGGTGATGTTGCATACTGTGCTCGTTCAGAAGTCTCAGAGTTGCGGCCGTGCGCCCTGCCTCCGGACTTCCGAACCCTCTTCTGTGCCTTGTCTCGGTTTGCGAACCAGACTCGGTTTTCTCTGTTTTCTTTCTTGAGGGAAGGGAGTGGTCCCGTAGACTATCTCCCGGTGGCCGTGAGTTACGTTTCGTGGCCGTAGGCCATTTTGCCCATTTCGGAGCCCGGTTCCCGGTTTTCGGGACCGTTAGGCCGTGTGCCTCGGCTCGGGACCGCCCAACCATCTCCGATTTCTCCGGTTTTTGGCGGAGACCTCTGTTTTAATGTTTCGAGGAACACTGGGGCCCCTGATGCCCACTTCGTGGCCGTATGCCACTTCCGGTACCTGTAGCCAGTTTTCGGGACCCCAAACTGCGCGGTTTTGGTCCCGAGCATTCATTTCGCATCCGCTTTCTCCGGTTTTTGGCAGGTACCTCTGTTTTGTCATTCCGAGGGACACTGGGGTCGCAAATGCCCACTTCGCTGCTGAACACCACTTCCGGCACCTGCAGCCCATTTTCGGGATCCCGATTTGCTCGGTTTTGGCCCCGAACATTCATTTCTCATTAGTTTTTGTTCAAACTTGGCAGGTACCTCTGTTTCAACATCAGGAAAATCACTGGGGGGTGGGAGGCCAGCAATTATCCCAGATAACCAGTTTCGCTCCTCCGGAGCCCGTTTTGCTCACTTCCGGGCCAATGTTGAACACCCTAGGGGTATTTTCTTCCAACCAAAGCTACATATCTGTGATGAGGGCATCTAGGAGGACCCTAAGGGTTGGTGGTCGGCCAGAAATTCAGGGTTTCATTTTTGGGCCTCTCCTTCAAGCTCTATGTTGTGGCTCCTGCTTCAGTGTTGCCAATTTCCGACCTTGGAACCTTGTTCTACACATCTTGGAGGACACAAAAAGTTGGTGGTCGGCCAGCAATTGTTGGTTTCATTTTTGGGC
The DNA here is from genome assembly GCA_036172215.1 of Camellia granthamiana. Classification (NCBI taxonomy): domain Eukaryota; kingdom Viridiplantae; phylum Streptophyta; class Magnoliopsida; order Ericales; family Theaceae; genus Camellia; species Camellia granthamiana. Next base: position 61,699,326 of record CM069914.1, read on the forward strand.
CTCTCCTTCAAGCTCTATGTTGTGACTTCTGCTTCAGCGTTGCCAGATTCCAACCCTGGGACCTTATTCTACACACTTGGGAGGACACTCTTGCATGGTGGTCGGCCAGAAAAGCTTCACTTCAATTTTGTGTCATGGCCGGCCGGCCAGGAGGGGTAGCTGGCCGACCAGGTGGGGTGGCCGGCCGGCCACCTCCCACAAATTTACCTGGCCGGCCAGCTTCCTGCTTTCCAGCCTGTCCCAGCTGTCCGGATATCTTCCAACATATCCCGGGGCATCCGGGGGATATTTCGGGAGGGAAAGATGGGGTGCTTTCCCTCCCCTTTTACACCCTGTTTCTTGTCTATTTGAAGGGCCCTCCTTCCCCTTTGCTGAGGTTAGAAAAAATTGCTTCAAGAGCTCCATAGCAAAAAACCTAATTTTCATAGCCAAAAGTTCCAAAATTTCTTCAAGTGTTGCTTGATTCCTTCACCAACACCTAGCTTCACCATTCCAACTTCGATTCCAGCAGCTAGGAAGTGAATTTCAGAGGTTGAGAAGCTACAAATCAAAGCCAAGAAGCAAAGAAAGACAAGTCTTCAAGGGTAAGTATTCAAAACCAACTTTTAGGGCTTTTTCTTGATCTTTTTTTATACTCTAATTGGTTGAGAATTGGGGCTCCGACACCTACTGCTTTTGTGCTTGTTTTGAGCCCCTCTACAACTTTGTAGAAGGGCTCAACTTCATTTGATGCTTCTATGATATACTTGTTTCAATACCTAGCTTTTATGCCATTATCTTGCATGCTAGTTTTGGCTTGTTTGTGATTGTTTTTAGGGGTCCAACCCCTACTGCTTTATTGCTTGTTTTGAGCCCCTCTACAACATTGTAGAGAGGCTCAATTTCATTTGGCCATTATATCCACCACTTCCTTCAAATTCCATCAAGTGTGCCCATTTTTGTACACAACTTTTGACCTATTTATATTTGTTTTTGGGACTTCGACCCCTACTGACTTTGGTCTTATTTTGACCCCCTTTACACATTTCATGAAGAAAATTTTGTCATTTGGTGCTTGTTTTGCATGACTCTTGTTATAGCCTCTTTTGAGCTTCATTTTTGCATGGAATTGTTAGCATGATTTTATTCTGATTTTGAGGATGTCATCTTCTGCAATTGTGCCTATTTTTAGCTCATCTTCAATGTTGTAGAAGAAAGTTTGTCTGTTTGGGGTTTGCATATATCACTTGTCTCAATACCCCTCTTTTGGCCACTAACTTTGCATGCTTTGGTTGATCTATCTATGCTTGCATTTAGGCCATGTTTATTACTGAAAAAATGCCTTTTTTGGGACTTTCTTGCTACTGTTCTTGCTGTCATGATCATATTTTGCATGTATAGCATGGCTATAGGCCATTTCGGGGCCTAATTTCGCATTTTCGGGATGAATGCATGCTTCGAATGTCATTTCGAATTGTCTCGGGGCTGTTTCCCCCTTTATTTAGGTGCTGAAATTCCATTGCCATGCTTGCATATCATTTTCCATGCCATTTTGTGCCTTTTTGTCATTGCCTCGGTTTGCGTGCCCGTGTGCACGCATCTCGAGGCACCTCATTTTCATCCATCGGCAGCCTATGTGAGTGTGGCTGAGGCCCTCTCATGTTGGCGTAAGCCCATCACTGCATTCCGTATGCCATTTGCATTGTGTTTATCATCGCCTCGATTTGCGTGCCCGTGTGCACGCATTTCGAGGCACTTTATTTTTTATCCGCGGGCGTTGTGTGAGTGTGGTCGAGGCCCTCTCATGTTGGCGTAAGCCCAATTTACATTTTCATGCTTGTATGTCATTGCCTCGGTTCGCGTGCCCGTGTGACACGCATTTCGAGGCACTTCGGTTTTATCCGATTTTCTCATTTCATCATTGCCTCGGTTCGCGTGCCCGTGTGACACGCATTTCGAGGCACTTCGGTTTTATTCGTTTTTCTCATTTCATCATCGCCTCAGTTTGCGTGCCTGTGGGCGCGCATTTCGAGACAATTCGGTTTTATCCGATTTTTCCCATTTTGTCATCGCCTCGGTTTGCGCGCCTGTGGGCACGCATTTCGAGGCACTCTGTTTTATCCGTTTGGCATTGCGTATGCCTCCGCCTCGGTTTGTGTGCCCGTGTGCACGCATTTCGAGGCACTCTGTTTTATCCGCTTGGCATTGCGTATGCCTCTGCCTCGGTTTGCGTGCCCGTGTGCATGCATTTCGAGACATTCTGTTTTATCCGATTGGCATTGCGTATGCCTCCGCCTCGGTTTGCGTGCCCGTGTGCACGCATTTCGAGACATTCTATTTTATCCGCTTGGCATTGCGTATGCCTCCGCCTCGGTTTGCGTGCCCGCATGCACGCATTTCGAGGCACTCTGTTTTATCCTATTTACATTTCATCATTGCCTCGGTTTGCGTGCCAGTGGGCACGCATTTCGAGGCACCTCATTCTTATCATTCCGGCATCCTATGTGAGTGTGGCTGAGGCCCCCTTTATGTTGGTATAAGCCCATCATTACATTTCGCATGTCATTCCGCATCCCCTCGGTTTGCGTGCCAGTGGGCACGCATTTCAAGGCATCTTATTTTCATAGCATTGCGCATGCTAGGGCTGTATCTTAGTTGCATTTCATGCATACCATGCATATTGCACGGGAAACGAGGCACGTTTCGTACTCCGAGTGACGGAACGGGTCTCAATTCCCAAGTCACCGACACTCCGGATTACCCGTGATGGAGTTAGGTTTTGTTGTAGCATCCATCCGCATTCATCCCATATTGAGTTGTGCAATCCGATTCCTCGGCCATCATGCATCGGTATGCGTGATTGGTGGCACGAGGATCGGGACATGCATATATTTGTGAAATACACTGCTGTGCCCTTTTCCTGCTCTCTGTTGCAGCAAAATCCAGAATCAGCAAATTTTCGGAGTCCGGCGCGCATTTCGAGAAATACTGCAAACAGAGGCTAATCGGGGCATCCCAGTGGATTTCCACGCCAGGCAGCCCAACCGGCGGCATCTATCAGAAGCAAGGCAGTCCCTGGCTTGCACGCCAGTTTTACAGCTTTTATCAATTAATTTGTTAATTAATTAGAATTTTGTAATATTCGGACTGTATATTCTTTTATTCGGACTGTATTATTTATTCGGACCCTCTGCGCGAGGGCAATGCTGTAATAAGGGTGTGTGAGTGTGATGTATGTCTTCCAACCCCCATTTCTTTCTCCCTTTTATTTACCCGCTTTGGATGGTTAGATATAGGGCATATTTCAATTAGCATACAGTATGATAGCATGTTTGCATCATTCATCTGTTTTGCATGCACCGGGCTCGGCGCATCATACAAACTGCATCTGTATTTCAATTCCAAATTGAGTACGTGATAGTCGTAGCATTTCATATGCCATGTTTAGAATAGCCGAGCCTGCTATAGTTTGCATTTTTGCATGTGTTGCATTAGGCATTCTGTATACATTAGGATCATGCATGATTTCTAATCAGTTTTCTGTTTTGGCTTGGAGTACTAGGTAAGTTTTATGCTTTAGCATCCTTGCATGCGTGTGAGTGTTGCCATGATAGCATGCTTGCCATGAGGCTATTTGCTTATGTGATATAACTGACTTGAATGCCTGTGGGTGGAGGTTGAGTTATTTGGATTGGGACAAATCACTGATTGTTTGTTTTTAAGCCCACTAGATTGTGGCAACACCATGTTTTCTAAGCCCACCTGAGGGTGGCAAATCCGCATTTTAGCCTACTTGCGAGTAGCACCATCAAACCATTTTCAAACAAACAAACATGAAATGTTTTTGGTTCCAATTCAGACGACCCAGTCTATACTTATTTGCTGCGAGCATCACATAGTAACCTAGGCTAATAACCGGAACAAGAACTCACAATGTTTTCAAAAACAGATATCATGGTTAGTAGAGGCCGGTCTTTGACCGGGCGAGCGGGGGTGCTCACGATGTGACCTTCCCCAATCGTACCCAAGTTCCCGAGCCAACTTTGGTGATGACGGACACGTGGCCTTTTGGTACCGAGTCAGGGTTTCCTAAATTTCCCATTTTAAAATATTTAGGTGGCGACTCTGTTATCTGGCAAAGCAGTCCATGTTTGGCACTTCTTTCAAAAAATCTGTTTTTCTCAAAACGATTTGCCGGATTTGGACTCTTTGGTTCGAGATTTGGAACCGCAACAAAAATCGAGTCCGAACGGTAGCAAGGTCCCCCGCGGGCGTTGTTACAGTTTCTGGCGACTCCGCTGGGGAGTTAGAGAACTTGACTCGAACTCGTGATATCTGCTTTTGACTACACTTGTGTGTTTCTTTGCATTGCATTTGCATGGTGCGCCTAGGACACCGTGTTTGCCATATGCCATTCCCGAACGATTTGCCGGAGGCTTGTCTTGTCAAGTCATGTCCGTAGGGCTGATCGGCTCTGGGCTCTGACAGCATGGGAACACAAACCCCGGTTTTACCGGGGCACCCTTTTTGACCATTCGACCTAGTGCATATTCGGATCCATAGTGACCATTCCAAACTAGGACAGGTTGCTTACCCATTTATAGGTTGTTTGAAGCCGCTGCGTGCGTAGTGAACCCCTAGTTCCTGACGAAATAGGACAGGGAAACCCTACCCCAACATAGGGGTGTTTTGGCTCTCACTTATCTGTTATGTGCTTGTTAGAGTGTGCCTCTACAGGGAATGCATGTATCAGTATGAGTTTGGGCATCAGGCCTGCGGGCATCAGTTTTTGAATTTGGGAATCAGGCCTGCGGGCATTATCCAGTATTTGGGAATCAGTTGTCCGCGGATATCAGATTCAGTTTATCAGAACAGTGATACAGGAATATTGACCAGTATTTGAGGACAGTGTATAGCCAGCTTACCAACTGTGTGTTGTTGTATACCCGACTGTGTGTGGTGTATTCAATTTAAGCCGTTATGCTGCCCGTTTTATTTCTGGTTATTTATTTCTTTTTCGCTTTATTTATCTTTTTGCTAGGACCGTTTGTAGCACAATTGCTTCCGAACCCGTCGATACCCCCCAAGCAATCTGGACACGAGGTCGCCGACTCAACCGATCCGAGGATCTAGTTGACGGACATCCAGTGTTTCACTCACTACCCCCTGTTATCAGAAGAAGGCCGAGAAGGCACAGTATATCAGAGCACAGATCACCAGAACAGCAGTCTACTATAGTGTCAGATAGTCGGGTTGAGCTTCCTGTTTCTGCTATAGAGATACGCCTGCCGGTTCTTCAAATGGAACAACAGAATACAGCTATGGAGGCGATGATGCGCCAGATGACTGAAAGCATGAAGCAAATGCAAGATGATGCTATCCGCCAGGCGGAATTTTCCAGACAACAGGCCGCTGTCATGGCCCAACAGTCTGAGTTGATCACCAGATTACAACAGCAGAACGCGGCGTCTGCCTCAAATCAGGCTCCTCCTCCACCCGGGGCCCCATTACCTGAACAACTACCTGCTGGCCAGAATGCCCCTCCAAACCCGCAAAATGCCCAGGCTGCCCAGAATACCCTCCCGAATCAACAGAACATTCTGCCAAACCCCCCAAACATTCAAGAGGACACGGGTCTTCCAACGGGGCTGGCTCCGCCCCCGCTTCTACCACAACTGTCCAAAAACATTACACCTAACCACCCGGACTCTCCATTTGAGTTCGAGGTAGACCAGACAGCTCTGAAATTGAGCAAGTTGGAAAAACTTTTCAAGAAGTCACAGGGGGTGAAGGCCATCCCAGATATTGAAGACGGCTATACTGATGTGGCCGTGACATTGCCGGATAGATTTAAGATGCCCCAGATCGATCGCTTTGATGGATCCGGAGACCCTATGGTTCACCTCCGGCTATTCTCAGACGTTCTAAGACCAATGGGCCTAACCCGACCGCAAAAGCTTTCCTTGTTCGGTCGAACCCTGTCGGGTGTGGCATCTACTTGGTATTCAAAGCTGGAAGATCAGGTGAAAATAAACTGGGATGAGATGGCTGAGGCCTTCCTGGCACAATATTCATACAACACGCAGATCGAGATCACAACTCGTGATCTCGAGACCACAAGGCAGGAGCCCAAGGAATCTTTCTCTGACTTTGTAACCCGGTGGAGGGCGAAGGCATCGATGATGACCTTAAGGCCAACAGACAGAGATCAAATACGGATGATTGTGCGCAATCTCCAGCCGGCATTAATGAAGAAGATGATTGTAGTTCCCTTCCCCACCTTCGCAGATTTGCATGATATGGGGATGCAAATTGAGGATGCAATGAAACAAGGTCTGTTTGACCAAGATCGGGATCAACCCCGGAGAACATTTAACCGGAATACCAATGCAGGCCCGAGTGGCTCTTCCAATACAAGAACTTCAGAGGTCGGAATGGTCACCACCAATCCCCCTCCCCAACCAAGGTCCGCAGCGGCCACACCTTTTTCTGATGCCTCTGGGAGCAGTAACCAAGCTTCAAGGTACCAACCCAGGGGTCAACGAACCTTCTCTCCACTACATATGCCTTTATCCAAAGTCCTCGGGGTTCTAGTCAGAAAAGGGCATCTGAAACCCTTGGAACCGAGGCCCCCACCAAATCCACTCCCTCCTTCCCATAACCCAGCCAAATATTGCAAATACCACCAACAGCATGGTCATGACACCGACCAATGCTACAGGCTACGTCATGAGATTCAGGATCTCATTGACAAGAACATCATTCTCCCCCCCGAGCGACCCAATGTCACAACCAATCCCCTCCCAGCACACAATCAAGATCCACCCAAAAGAATCAATCTTATCCAAACTGGGGGCGTGTCTTATGACCCTAGTATCTATATTACTCCCACCTACCTACCCAAGCCGGAGGTGATCCTCCCTGATAGCACGGACTTGTGCATGATGGACACCTCCACACCCCAACCTGAGCCAAAGGTGGTGACCACCGAGAATAGAACGGGGCAGGCTTCTGAGGAGAGCGAAACAGTTGAGTCTGGGGTGGAGCAAACTGAGAATTTAGCTGGCAGAGCTTATGACCCGAGTGGATATATCTTGTCAGTAAGTCAATCGAAGCTGAGTGCGGGGCTGTTGCCAGAGGCTGAATTGTGTATGATCCGGGGGGACAAACTTGAATCAGCAGGGGATGATCTGACAACGGTGGAAGAGGACTTCGCCGACCTCCAGTTTTTCAATGATCAGGAATCAGGGGATGCATCAGTCAACTGGTTTGAATACGAGGAGTCAGCAGAAGTCGTCGGATGGTTGGATGATCAGCCCGATATAGTGGAGTTTCAACCAGAACAGAGCCCGGCAGGGGCGAGGGTAACAACTGTGGCCGGAAGGGCCGAGAATCAGATTGAATTGCCGGAGAGCGCCGGTACAAAGAATTCCGCTCGGGACCAAGACAATTTGAAAACCGAACAACTGACACTAGAGGAGCAAGGAAAGAGATGGGATTCTGAGAGAGTCCGAAAAGCAAAGAATCATGAGGAAATAGAGAGTGCTGTGGGCACGAAAATTGAACATGCTGTGAGCATGAGGAATGAAAATGCTGAGAGCACAAACAAGCCGGAACCAGACAGGTGCCTGTTAGATGCTGATGGAATGTGGTGGGAGGATGACGACTTGTATCTTGCCCACACGGACGAAGACTGGGCAGGTGATCAACCAGACAGCACTTGGTACCTTGAGGAGGTGGACCACATGACTAGAAGTGGGCGGTACTTCAAGCCCCCACACCTTGATCAACCCGAGGCATCAGGGAAAGATAAAGAGGCAGAAAAACAGAGAGAGAAGCAAGTTGAGGAGGAGGCTGTACTGAAGCAGCTAAAGAAAATACAGGCAGACATCTCCATTTGGGGACTGCTTATGGCTTCGAGGGTGCACCGGCAGGCTGTCCTATCTGCCATGGACAAAGCCAAACTTTCCATCGAAACTACGCCAGAACAGTTAGTTGGGCTGGTCTTTCCGGGAGGAGGTTCCCCGGCATTGACCTTTTCAGACAAGGAATTGCCGCCTGAGGGCGTGGATCACAACAGACCTCTCTACATCTCTGTAGAATGCAGAGATAAATGGATTCCGGTGGTACTTGTTGATACCGGGTCCGCCATCAACGTCTGCCCAGCCAGGACGGCATATGCAATTGGGTTAAAGCCTGCGGACTTCACACCGACTACTCAAGTGATCAGAGCCTACGACAATACAAGCAGGGATGTCCTGGGGACAGTAAAAATCCAAACCAAGATTGGGCTGGGACAACACGAAGTGGATTTTCATGTCTTGGAGGTCCCTGCATCTTTCAACATGATTTTGGGGCGACCCTGGTTGCATCAGGTGAAGGCCGTCTCATCTACTCTACATCAAATGGTGAAGTACCCCTACGGAAAGGGAGTAGCCATTATTTTTGGGAACTCATCAATCCATCCCCCTCCGGAGGTATCTACGCCAGTCCTTGAGATTGAACACGGCATGGAGGACATGTTCATATCGGGATTTACTTTGGCTGAGGCCCGGGTAGTACAGAATATCATGGCTGTGAATGAGGGTTTGTATGTCAGCGCTCAAGCCGTCTACCTCATGAATAAGCTACAGCATATCCCAGGGATGGGATTGGGAAGAAGCGGCAGGAAGGGAGTCGCAGCGTTGGCCGAAGTGCCACACAATCCACATACCTTTGGACTGGGTTATCTGCCCACCAAAGAAGACTGGGCGAGGAAAGGAAAGGAAATGGCCGGCAGAGCCAGGGCGAAGCAGGCTGGGAAGCCTTTTGATCTAATGCACAGGCCCATCTGGGGTACCCTGAACGGACGCTTCGTCCGGGAGGGGGAAGATTTTCCATTTTGTGGCTTCCTAGAGCCATGGTTAAACGCGGAGAAGAAGCGCGTACCAGGTTTCGAAATCTTCTTCGACCTGCAACTATCCGGGGATGACGTTGCCACAGAGCAGACAGACCCAACAACTGAGGCTGAGCAGAATAAGGCAGAGGAGCCCGAGGGCACTGAATTGGAAATGGGGGTAGCACTGGCATGTCTCCTCTCTGATCCTCTGATCGACCAAGATTGCTTGGGGAATAACGCCGTGGTTTCCATGATTGGGAATGAAATGGCCGCGAGCCAGCCAGCAGCTATTTTGGATGCATCGATCGCACCCTCCCTCACCTGGCAGTATGAGGAGGGATTCTTATCCAGCAGCACCGGGTCAGGTAGTGAGCCGGAGTCTGATTCCACCGAGTCCTGTGAGTCGGAATCAGATTCCAGCTCGACTGAGTCTGAGTCTGGTACTCCTGGGGGTGTCAACCCGGATGCCAAAGTCCTGTCCAGGTCGTCTTTTTCCTTTTCTTTTGAGTCTGTTGTAACAGAAGAATTGGACGATTTGGATGAACTTAATGAGAATGAGGTGAATGTGGTTTCCGAGTACTTTTCTGTGCCCCTAATTTATTGCTTAAATCAGGACTTTCAAAATTTTGATCAAAACGACGAGGACGAAGTTCCTCCGGTTTTACAACGACTAATTGAGCAAGAGCAAGAGAGGTTTGTTAAACCCTTAATGGATGAAATCATTTCTGTGAACATTGGTACTGAGGAGGACCCGCGGCTGGTCCAGATCGGGTCCACGCTGTCTTCAGAGGAACGCGAGCGCTTAGTCGCTTTACTAAAAGATTTCAAAGATGTTTTCGCGTGGTCCTACGAAGACATGCCTGGGATCGATCCTGAGATTGTACAGCATCGGATCCCCCTTGACCCCGAGGCCCGACCTGTCAAACAGAAGCTCAGAAGGATCCGCCCGGATTGGGCTCTTAAGATCAAGAAAGAGGTCACCAAGCAAATTGACGCAGGCTTCCTGCTAGTCTCTGAATATCCGACTTGGTTGGCCAACATTGTTCCGGTGCCAAAGAAAGATGGCAAGATCCGGGTGTGCGTAGACTTCAGGGATTTGAACCGAGCCAGTCCGAAGGACGATTTTCCCCTACCGCACATCGATGAGTTAGTGGACTTCACAGCAGGGCATGCATTGCTCTCATTCATGGATGGCTTTTCAGGATATAATCAGATAGTGATGGCGCCGGAGGACAGAGAAAAGACTGCATTCACCACCCCGTGGGGGACATACTGCTACCGGGTCATGCCGTTTGGGTTGAAGAATGCTGGGGCTACTTATCAACGGGCCGCGACCACAATACTACATGATATGATCCACAAAGAGGTTGAGGTGTATGTGGACGACATGATTGTCAAGTCCAAGGAAAGAGAGGGCCACTATACCGCCTTGCACAAGTTTTTCCAAAGGATCAGGGAATTTCGGTTGCGGTTAAACCCTCAGAAATGTACATTTGGTGTTACAGTGGGAAAAATGCTGGGGTTTCTGATTACACAAAGGGGCATCGAGGTCGACCCTTCCAAGATTAAGGCCATCTTAGAAATGCCACCACCAAGGACTGAAAAGGAGGTGCGAGGCTTTCTGGGTAAAGTGCAATTCATAAGACGGTTTATCTCAAAATTAACCTTGACTTGTGAACCACTCTTTGGTCTCCTGAAGAAAGGAAAGAAGTTCCAATGGGACGGCCGATGCCAAGCTGCATTTGAATAGATTAAAGATTATCTACAGAACCCACCCGTTCTATCACCAGCAGAACCAGGGAAACCGTTGATTTTGTATCTGTCAGTGACTGAGACCACGATGGGCTGCATGCTTGCACAAGAATCAGAAGATAAGGTGGAAAAAGCCATCTATTATTTGAGCAAGAAAATGCTAGAGTATGAGACCCGGTATACACCACTGGAAAAGGCTTGCTTAGCTCTGGTATGGGCTACCAGGAAGCTGCGGCACTACCTGTTAGCTCACTCTGTAATGTTGGTTTCACGTCTCGATCCCATCAAATATCTTTTCGAGAAACCAGCGCTTACGGGTAGGCTAGCTCGTTGGTTGCTGTTGCTCTCCGAATTTGATCTCACATATGTGACGCGCAAGTCAGTGAAAGGAAGAGCGGTGGCAGAGTTCCTTGCCGACCACCCGGTCGAGGGGGATGAGGCAGTTGAGTATTTATTCCCAGATGAATCAATTTTGCATATCGACGAGGAAACTTGGACAATGTACTTTGACGGAGCGTCAAATCAACATGGGTATGGGATAGGAGTGTTGCTGATAGCACCCGACAATTCCCGTATCCCTCTAGCCTTCAAACTCCGGTTCAAAGTCTCAAATAATGAAGCAGAATACGAGGCGTGCATCGCTGGTTTAGAAGCAGCCCTGGAACTAGGGGCAAGACGGCTGGACGTCATTGGGGATTCGAATCTTGTTGTGTCTCAAGCTAAAGGAGACTGGAAAGTAAAAGAGGAAAATATGATGATGTATCACCAGACCTTGGACTTGCTGATTCCTCGGTTTGAAAAGTTAAATTTCGCTCATCTACTAAGAGAGAACAACAAGTTCGCAGACGCCTTAGCAACTCTATCATCCATGATAGACATCCCGTGTGGAGTCCGAATGCGTCCAGTCATCATCGACCAGAAATTTGTACCTGCTTACGAGTCGATTGCAACCATAGATGAAGTTCAGGACGAACACCCCTGGTACTACGATATCTGGAACTTTTTAGAGAAAGAAGCATACCCGCCAGGGGTAAATGCCAAAGACAAGAGGGCAATCAGAAGAATGTCGGTTCAGTTTATCATCTGTGGGGGTAAGCTGTATAGAAGAGGTCATCTGGGAATGCATAAACTGTGTGTGGATGCAGAAGAGTCAAGGCGTCTGATGGAAGCCATCCACGGGGGGGAATGCGGTGCACATATGAATGGGGTGATGTTGGCTAGGAAGATCCTTAGACAAGGTTATTATTGGTCCACCATGGAGGAGGATTGTATCGGTTTCTTCAGGCGATGCCACAAATGTCAGATTCATGCAAATCGTATGAACATTCCGCCGTCAAAGCTGTACAACATGACTTCGCCATGGCCTTTTTCTGTCTGGGGAATTGATGTGATCGGGGCTGTTACGCCGAAGGGGTCGAACGGGCATGAGTTCATCCTCGTAGCGATAGATTATTTCACGAAGTGGGTTGAAGCCCAATCTTATGCAATGTTGAAAGCTTCACACGTTGCAAAATTCATCAGAAACAACATTATCTGTCGCTATGGAGTCCCAAATGAAATAGTCTCTGACAATGGTTCCCACTTCAAGAAGGAGGTGATTGACTTGTTGGAGAAATACAATGTGGCTTTTCATAAGTCGTCTACTTACCGGCCGCAAACCAACGGAGCAGTTGAGGCCGCCAACAAGAACATCAAGCGCATACTACAGAAGATGGTGGAAACCTATCGGGATTGGCCAGATAAGCTGCCGTTTGCTCTGTGGGGCTACAGGACCTCGATCAGAACTTCTACTGGGGCGACTCCGTACTCATTAGTCTATGGGATGGAGGCCGTCCTGCCTATTGAGATTGAAGTCCCGTCATTGAGAGTGTTGGCCGAGTGCCAGATAGCCGAAGCAGATTGGCAGCAGAATAGATTTGAGGAACTCATGCTTTTCGATGAAAGAAGGTTGAAAGCATTGTACCACGTCCAAGGCTATCAACGCAGAATCGCCCGGGCTTTCAACAAGAAGGTTAAGTCTAGGGATTTGAAAGAAGGAGATTTGGTGCTCAAGGACAACCGAGCTCCTATCCATGACCCTAGGGGCAAGTTCAGACCTAATTGGACTGGTCCCTACATCATCAAGTCAATCTGGTCAGGTGGAGCTGTGGTTCTGATGGATCTAGATGGCTTAGAGTTTTCCCAACCGATCAATATGGACAAGTTGAAGAAATACTACCCCTGAGAGGCTCGCTAGGCCGAAAACCCGAAAGGGCGACCTAGGCAAAATTCAGAGCATAGAAAATTTGAAATTATAAAAACTGAGCTCGCAAGGTTGAAAACCCGCAAAGGGCGGCCTTGGCAAAAGTTAGAGCGCAAAAGGAGAGTAAAAATACCCGAGCGAACCTAAGCCTGAACTACGTAAGGCTTGATTCCCATCTTTGGGATACGTAGGCAGCTTCATCTTGAAGTTCAGTCACAATCTTTTCCCCGATCAACTTTGTCCATTTTGATCATCTTAGTCATCTTTATTCATCAGCATTTATTGTGATCTCCGGTACAGTGCTATTCAAACTAGGGGCAACTTTCCGTTGCTTTGAATTGCTGAGGCACTTTTCAGACTAGGGGCAACTTTCCAGTTGCTAGGATTCGGGGTTGTGCATCTCAGTGACAGATCTCAGGTGTGTCCAGTTCTGATCCATATCGAAAATAGTTTTGAAAAGTTTTAATAAAAGTTGACTTTGTTCAAATTAATCTTTCCACAACTAAGACCATTTTTGGACCAAAGCGGAAAATTTTCAGTACCACAACCTTCAATTTCATTGATTTCAAAACAGAGTTCTCTCGCTCTTGCATACAATCGAAGTTGCTTTTTTATTACATTCATAACGAAAACTTGAAAGTACTAATAAAGCAATAAATCTGGGGCACAGTCCAGTCAGATGTCCCTGCGCCCCCTTCCAGAGCTAGTCGAAGCTTCAAATGCCAGCTTAGGCCCAACTTGTGCTTCTTCATTGAGCCAATCCCAGCACTCATCAGACAATGTGCAATTGAAAGCGGGGGCGGGGGCCAGAGGCTCTCTAACTCTCCATGCTGCGGCCTGTCGAGCCAGTTGTGCGCCTCGAACTGGAAATGTAGCCGGATACTCTAGTCCCTCTGGTGGGCAAGTCTGATCATGACCGAACTGGCGCAGAATACGGAATGGGAAGTAAAATACACAGTGAGTCAAACCGATCAGTCGAATCCCAACCTGCCAGGACATGCTATAGCTCATTGCCGGGAGGTTGAGCCAGGGGCAGCGCCATGCAATACGATCTGCTGATAAATTGCACATCCATTCAAACCACCAGCTCCCATCAGGAGCATTGACTAGGTGTTGCCGAAAGAAGTAGCTGCGGGCTGAATAAGCAGGGCAAGAGTCCACAACTTGCAACTTATCCATCAACCATATCTGGGGAGGGATGAAAAATGAGAGATTAAAGAATAGAGAGATGTGCGATGAGAGAAAAGTGAGATAGGGGTTTTGTGAGAAAAATCGAGCCCGAGGGCCGAGTGATGTGAGTGAACATACATGTGAGCTTGGATGGGAAACATTACCTGTAGCAGTAGTGGACTCCCTGCAAATCTGGTTGTCTCCCGGCAGTAGAAGGCATCCAGGCCTATCAATTTTGGTTACATTCCATTATCCAGGTAGTCCATCCGAAGTACATCGTGTTTTGTTTTGCTTATCGAGTTGTTGTTTTGCTTATCGAGTTGTAAGTTTTGTCGAGCTGTCGCATTTTGTGTTCTGAATTGTTACCTTTTGCTTATGCAATGTTGTTAAGTCTTGTCAGTTGAGTCGTTCACATTGTTGTTATTTTGTTTATCGAGTTGTAAACTTGCTAAGAACCTGTTATTTCTTAGTGAGTCGATTTGTTTTTATTTGTTGCGTCGGTTCATTACCTGACCCGGTAAATACATGAGGCACATTTTCATTCAATTCCACTTTGTGCGAAATAATGCGATGCAATGCTTAGAATTTCAAATACAACATCTTTTCAAAAGCTGTTTCATTCCATCATGTTTTACAACAAAATAAAGGTACAAGTTTTACAGAAAATAAAACTGCCTAACAATGTGCAAAGTGCTACAAACTACTAGCTAAAAAGTAGAATAAAGCAGGAAATAACATCAGTGCCCTCGGGAGCGGGAATGGGGAGGCCCTCTCATCCTCTTCTGCGGGATAATCTCTACCTCATCATCACCATTTGGATCGGAGCTGTCGTCCTCCGGATCCCCCTCAGGCTCGTCTCCGCTCCCGAAACCGAGACCGGAGCCTCCCTCTCCAGGAGATGTCTCTGATAAGTGGCCTGCGACCTCCTCCTCCTCGTCATCCTCGACAATGGATGCCCTGCGTCTGCGAGACGACCCTCCTCCTCGAGCTCCTCGGTGAGGCCGAGATGACCCAGCTCCTCGAGGCCCAGTACCTCTACCTCTCTGAAAAGGCCCGGGAGGCCCACCTTGTGTCGGAGCATAGACTGGAGGCATCTGAAAATGCAAAGTGCAATACATCAGTTCAAACATAAAAAGCAGGTGCAAGTACAGTATGGGAGTGGGGTGTGTGCCAGATGTGTTCTACACAGCCTATCAGTGCAATGGAATGTTTAAAGCCAGAGCATTAACAGAAATATGATAAATGCAAGAAAGATGAAGGGTACCTGGAAGCCCATGATGGACATCTGTGCCTCTCTACGCAGGACCATCCCCTCGAGTGAGGCCACCACTCCGAGCATCTGATCTATGTAATCCCGAGGAGGCTGCAGATACAAGCTCGATTCATCAATTAATAAGCAACTGTCAAAATGTCTGTGTGACAAATGAAGAATGGTAGAACATACCGGTGGTGAGTCAGGATCACTGACGTATCTGTGACCAGGCGCCGGAGGCTCCATAGGGATCGGAATCGGGGAGGTAGCCCCATACTGCCAACACGTCAACTCAGTCGGCATCTCTGGCCATCCAGGGTGATCAAGAGTCGGAGGGATCGGAGGAATCGAACTGCCTCTACCTCTAGATGTGCCAGCCCTGCTAGAAGAAGGGATGTCTGTAGCACGAGCGTGACTCGAAGATGGTGCACCAGTGGGCCTCCGTGCCGGAGCTCGTACTCCCGCCAAGGGGGGCATCAGATATATACGGCGGTAGGTGGCGTAGCTCCCCTCAAGGAGATGTATCAAAGCATCACTGCCCTGCATAGCACTGCTGACCTCCTCAGGAGATAATCTATCAGCAGTCCGCATGGTGTCTGGAGGCACAGCAGGAGGGTCCTGAGAATTCCCCCCCCATAGCTGGCGCTGGAAGCGTTCCCCTAGGAACCAAACTCTACCCACTGGTCCCTCGAGCAGGAACCTATACTGGGAACTAGTCGACCCTCCGGGGTACTGATCCTCGAGATCATCGCCGAAGATTGCCCAAGGCTGCCAAGTGATCTGCGGATAACCAGTGCATAAGTCAATCAGAAATCAGAACATACAAAGCAGATCAATGATGAAAATGAAAAAAGAACTGAGAGTTCTAAAATACCTCTGTCGCTCGAACAGTGTCGAAGTACTGCCGCAGAGAGAAGAGAGTCTCTCGAGGCCTCGGTAAGTGCTCGCCCTCAAACATCAATGAATACGGGGTCATAGGAGGTCCTGTCACCTCCATCTCCGGGGCTAATGTGGGAAAATATGCATATACCCATAGCTGAGAAAAGCAGTGCGGGATGTGAATACAAGGTGCTAAAGGCAGAATACAGAGTGCAAAGTGCGCCGTGTGTGCAGTGAACAAGCAATGAGAAGCAAAAATATAAATCAAAAGGACAGAATGTACCTCCCAGGTTCTCCAGTAGCCGCCGAGTAAATCTCCCCGTCCGCGAGAGACTGCGCTCATGTAACAGTACAGGGTAGCCAGGCTAGCGCCGCCCCAATCATACTGGCTGACCTGTGATAGGTCTACCAAAGCACTCAGGAGATATAATCCTACCATGTTCCCTCTATCAGCGAACAAGGTGGTGCCGAGGAGATACATGAGAAAACCGCGGGCATACTGCTCCGCCTCCTCAGGAGTACCGGGCTCCATCTGTGGCCGCCGGAAGTGCAAAGCAAACCAGGAGTATCGGACTCTCCCCGAACCCCTGTCTACAGGCGGGTGTGTCCCCAATAGGTGCATCCAAGCAGCCTCCCACTGGCCCATATCCTCGTCATAGGGAATGGGTACACCGCCTACGTCTAGGCCGGTAAGTATAGCGAAGTCCAGTGGGGTCATGGTCATATCCCCGGCTGCAGAAAAATGGAAAGAATTGGTGGTGTCCCACCATCTCTCCGCTAGAGCAGCAAAAAGAGTCCTACTGATGAGGCAATGAGATAACCCTCTGCAGAATGGCCCGAATCCTGCAAAGTCAACCAAGCCCCGGACAGCTTCCGGAAGCTCAAGATACCACTCCCTCGCGGTGACGGAGCCATACCCTCGCACTGTGCGAGAGTGAACCTGCATTTAGAATAAATGCGTAGATCAGCAAATGAAGTGAAAATGAGTTGTGTACAAATGAAGTGAAAATGAGTTGTGTGCAAATGAAGTGTTCTGGGCTGCGTGTTCAAATTTCAGCTAAATCAGGGGACTGTGTGTTCTACTCAACATCAGTGAGCTGTGTGTTCGCTTCAAGTTTGGGACTGTGTGTTCTACTCAACATCAGTGGGCTGTGTGTTCGCTTCAAATTGGGACTGTGTGTTCTACTCAACATCAGTGGGCTGTGTGTTCGCTTCAAATTGGGACTGTGTGTTCGCTTCAAAAGTTTGGGACTGTGTGTTCTACTTTCATCAGTGGGCTGTGTGTTCGCTTCAAGTTTGGGACTGTGTGTTCTACTTTCATCAGTGGGCTGTGCGTTCGCTTCAAGTTGGGACTGTGTGTTCTACTCAATCAGTGGGCTGTGTGTTCGCTTCAAATTGGGACTGTGTGTTCTACTCAACATCAGTGGGCTGTGTGTTCGCTTCAAATTGGGACTGTGTGTTCGCTTCAATCAGTGGGCTGTGTGTTCGCTTCAAAAGTTTGGGACTGTGTGTTCTACTTTCATCAGTGGGCTGTGTGTTCGCTTCAAGTTTGGGACTGTGTGTTCTACTTTCATCAGTGGGCTGTGCGTTCGCTTCAAGTTGGGACTGTGTGTTCTACTCAATCAGTGGGCTGTGTGTTCGCTTCAAATTGGGACTGTGTGTTCTACTCAACATCAGTGGGCTGTGTGTTCGCTTCAAATTGGGACTGTGTGTTCGCTTCAACCAGTGGGCTGTGTGTTCGCTTCAAAAGTTTGGGACTGTGTGTTCTACTCAATCAGTGGGCTGTGTGTTCGCTTCAAAAGTTTGGGACTGTGTGTTCACTTCAAAAGTTTGGGATTGTGTGTTCTACTTTCAATCAGTGGGCTGTGTGTTCGCTTCGAATCTGGGCTGTGTGTTCAGTGCATCAAAGTTTAGGGCTGTGTGTTCTACTCTCAAATCTGGGCTGCGTGTTCAGAAAATCTGAGTTTTGGGACTATGTGTTCTACTCTTAGTCAGTATGTGCCGTATGCTCATTTTCAACTTCGGGCATTTTCTCCGGTGAATCAATGTTTGAGCCGTGTGTTCAATTGCTAATTAATGTGCACTGAGCGTTCTCAATTATTCAATGTGCCAGGTGTTCATGAAATTCAAGCGGCTTAGTCACATGCTCGGGATGCAAGTACTATGTCGTAAGCTAAACTGTGTGTCTAAAGCATGGCAAAGTATGAAATGCACGAGGAATACAGAGACTAAAGTAAAATACCTCTGCATCATAAGAGAGGTGCTGCTCTGGCTCTCGTAGGAGAAGATCCCCTGGTACTCGGTCGTTAAACTCAGTGAAATGACGAAAAGTGGCCCGCGGAAGCCTATGAACCGCTGGGGCATATCGATCGGGAATGAAAGGGCGAACTCTCGGAGGCAATGTCATGAGATCAAAATCATCCCCGGCACCTGGAAGACCTCCACCGAATGGGAAATGACCCGCCATTGCAAGAAATCTGCAAAGAGGAGCAAAAATGAGCAAAATGGGCTAAAATTAGAAAAGGTCAACAAAAGTCAACTCTCGGGAAATGAAAAGTCAACAAAAGTCAACCCCCGGGAAAATTTTCCAAATATTGACACAAAATTACCTCAAGTGGTGAAAATGAGAAGAGAAGCCCCAAAGTCGAAATTTAGTCGCTTCAAAGTGTTTAAATCTGAAAGATTTCGCAAAAATAACTTGCGTGGGAGGCCGAGGGACGCGTATAAAATGCAGATCTGAGAGAGAAAATGGCTTAGAGAGCAAGAGGAGAGAATTCCACACTTGGAGGAGTGATTTCGGATGGCATTGGAGGTGTGTATATATAGAAAATGCCAAAATGAAAAGTAACATAAAATGTTGATCAAACAAGAATAGGGATCTTGTAGACCTAGCATCATGGTTAAAAAGCAAAAGAGGATGCATTGATATGGTTTTTGCCTAAATCTAAACAATCTGGCATACATTATAGCGTCACCAACTTTGTGAAATAGGTGAACATGGTGTTGCTCTTGTGTGTTCTATTTGTGTTATTCTCAAATGTTATTTCTTTTCATCTATTTTTGAATTGGTTGTTATTAACTCTTTGAACAGATTTTTTTTGATCATGTTACTTGGTACTTCTTGTTATTTCTCTTAGTCTTAGAACAAAAAGTACTATGAGATTTCAGTTCTGATGTTTTTCTTCCACTATATGAACATGGGCCATCTCAGTCTCTCAAATGTGGAAATATAGTGGGATACAAGCATTTGGGAGGTTGGGGAGAGAATTTGAAAATTTGATGAAACTCTCTCTCTCTCTCTCTCTCTCTCTCTCTCTCACACACACACACACACACACAAACACAATTGTGATATAATTTTAATTAGTTTTTGATAAAATTCATGCTTAATTGTTTTTAAAGTTGTATTCAAGTATTTATATCAATTGAAGTTTTAATTTTTTTTTATTTTGCATCATTAAAATTTACTGCATTGTTGTATCTCATATAGAGATCTATGTTTTGCAACAGGGTACCCCTACAATCTTGATTTTGATTATGGTGCTCTGGGATAGTTACAACATTTCTCTATTAACAATCTTGGTGATCCATTTATAGAGAGCAACTATATAGTCCATTCCGAGCAGTTTGAAGTGGGTGTATTGGATTGGTTTGCCCGCCTATGGGAACTTGAGAAGAACAAATATTGGGGTTGCATTACAAATTGTGAAATAGAAGGCAATCTTCATGGTATATTAGTTAGGTTAGTATCAACATGCTTCATTTTTGTGACCTTTTATTTTTATGATGTTTTGACCTATCGTGTATCTTGTCAAAGTTTAAGAAGATTGTACTGATTCTGCAGGAGGGAAGTGTTTCCAGATGGCATTCTGTATGGCTCACGTGAATCACATTATTCTGTTTTCAAACCTGCATGAATGTACAAGATGGAATGTGAAAAGGTGGACACTTTGGTCTCAGGTGAAATTGATTGCAAGGATTTCAAAACTAAACTCCTTTGCCACAAGAGCAAGCCAGTAATTATCAACGTAAACATTGGTGTTTCCAGTAAGTTGGCTTTTCTTTCTGTGGAATATGTATATTATTTTGGCTGCAGATGCCACCTCATCCCGTCTTCAGTATCCAACCCACTAGATATCCATCTATTATTCTGTAAGTCATATATAATATACTTGAAGATTCGATGAAGTTTTTTATTAATTTTCAGGATTACAGTGTTGTCATCTTGTGCATGTTGTTGAACTCATGATTGATGTTAGTGTAGTGTTAACTACATGATCTCTCTCTCTCTCTCTGCCTTCTTCTATTCGCATGAAGCATCACATGTTAGGCAATATGATAGAGTAACTACTTACTAACTGATGGGTTTTGAATCTTATTCTCTAGCCCCTTATTACTATTATACCTGACATGGATTTTTGAATTTTCTTTTTGGGTAATGAATTTTTCTTTTTGAATCTTATTTTCTAGCCCCTTCTTTTTGAATTTTTCTTTTTGAATCTTATTTTCGAACTTTCCTCTGTGTGTGTGTGTGTGTAGGTATTTGTTCTCTTTGTTTTGGCAAATCCTCTGATCACTGGTCGAAGCTCTCCTTTGGATCACAAGCTTCTAAGTGTGCAAAAAATGTGAGGGATTCACAGCTTCAGGTGCGTCTCTTTCGTTCTTTTTCTTTACATTATTTAGCTTTCTTGTGATATTATTGTGTTTGGTTGCCGAGAAAATGTTGGAAAACGATCTCTTCTTCACATCCACTGAACTAAGCTTGAAGCCAAGTATTTTTCGTGAGGTTCAGATTTTAATTTTCTCGCATTTTATAATACACTAGACAGCTAGTATGTGATAATAATGTGAGAAGGTTTAGAATATATTGGCTTTCTGAGTTTAATTGTTAAAGTTGGTGTTTTGGAAGAGTTTTAGATGATATGGTTTGTTGCACTGAGGTTTGCAAATGTGAATCTGACCAAGTTTGTTAACAGACTTTGACAAATGGTTGCTAATAAATGAAGTATTGCATAGTGTAGATGAAATTTCATGGTTATTTTCACTTTCCATGATTAACTAGTTTGATAGAGCTCATATCAATGAGATGTCTGCTTAACTAAATTCAACTTAGCGAACAAAAATGAGCAAAATCATATCCTTAAAATCATATCCAAAAAGGAGCAAAATTAAAATACGTTCTTCACCTATGACTGAATCTTTTACAGACCCTGCATGTTATTTAGATAATAATTATTATCAGTTGCATAAAGAAACAATAGATCATATAGACAAATATAGCTAAAGTTCTAGATGCTAAAATTGATCACAAGACATCTTGATGTTGCATCACCTTCATGAGGATTTATTCAAACATGTGGTAGGCAAATATAGCATGCTAATTTTGGCCTTAGCACAATGATAAGGCTACTCCGTTGTGACCTGGGTGTCCCAGGTTCAAAACACGAAAATTACCTATCCATACGTGGTGGTAAAGCTGGGTACATCTGACCCTTCCCAGGCCCTGCTATAGTAGGAGTTCATGCATTGGGTTGACCATTTTTGTGGTGGTATCATATTAATGCTCATCGTTTTCTTTTTCTTTTTTAATAATCTTTATGATGCTACTGGATGTTACTATATTAATTTTCAAATTCTCTTGGAAGTAGTTTCATGTAAACAATAACATCGATATTCTTATTTTAATTGTCAGAAATTAGAATTCTCTTACTCTGAAAAAGAGAAGTAATTGCTTATAACCAACTTTGCCTTCCAGTCCCTAGATGTTTCATATGGTATTCAGAATTTGTAATTAATATAGTAACATCCAGTAGCATCATAGTGATAACAGAGTAACTTTATATAGTGATAAAAATGCTACCATATTGTTAACATGGTGAATTAAAAATGCTCCCCTGTTACCACTGGATCAATTTGTTTTTTTCCCATCCCTTTCCCCTTTTCCTATGGAAATTCACTAGATAAATTTTCTATTAAGTTTGTGACGGTGTTTGCTGTCACTTCATCTGCAGGGATGTTTTAGAGCTAAAGGAGGCTGTTAAAATTAAAGATGGTGAATCGAAGGCTTATATTTCTGAAATTGAGGTTTGATGATTATGTTTAAGTCCTCAAATAACCATGTAATTTAGGGGTGTTCGCGGATCGGTTTTGTGCGAGTTGCGGTTCGGTTTTGACCCGCCCGCATGTATGCGGTTTGGAGAAATGTCAAACCGCAACCGCCCGCAGTGCGGTTTGCGATTTGTGCGGATAGAGTTTGCGGATGTAGGGGCGGTTGCTGACGGTTTGCGGTTTGGATATTTTCCTTTAAAAATTAATTTTTAAGTTTTTTTTTCCCCATTTTATAAATATTTATTTTGGGTAATTTTCTTTCAATTTTCTAAAATGCTCCAACATTAATAATTAATGAATTAAAATCTAGATTAAAAAAAAATCAGATTCAATTTCATTCAGATTCAATTCAGATTATAAATTAAAAAAAAATCAGATTCAATTCAGATTATAAAAAAAAATCAGATTCAATTTCAAAAAAAAATTCAGATTCAATTTCAATTCAGATTCAATAACACCCACCCAGAGTAAGTAATTAATAGAGTAACAGAATAGCATAATTCAATTTAAAAAATAACAGAATAGCAAATTCAATTCAGATTCAATTTAAATATAACAGAATAAGAGCAGAATAGCAGAACCAAAATAGCAAATTTCAGATTCAATATCCACTTCTAAAATTCAATTAAAATTCAAACAGACAAACCCCCCCACCAGATTCAATTCACTTTGGCAATATCATATGACTTCTTTGAGATTCATAAAATTTTGAACTCATTAGCTTTTGCACTCATCAGCTTTTGCTTACACCAAGAAAAGTCAGCATGAAACACACCCTACGAATTATTAACAAATCAAATTTTATTTTTTAAATGGAAAAAAACTTAAGATCCAGTTTCTTTGTACACTCTGTGAAGTAAAACGAGAAAGAGATGAGAAGATGAAGGTCGATCGGTGCAAGTTGTGCAACTGAAAAACGAGAGAGGGTGAGACAGATTTGATTGCCTAAAAAAAACACAGATCGGGGAGAGAGAGTGAGACAGAGACAGAGATACAAATCACAGATCGAGGAGAGAGAGAGAGACAGAGAGAGCATTACCTCAGAGTTGCCGGCGAGAGAGAGAGAGAGAGAGTCATTGCGAAGGTCGATCGTCGCAGATGAAAAACGAGAGAGAGATGAGATGAGAAGATGAAGAGTGCTCTCTCTCTCAGTGCTCTCAGTGAGATGAGAGTGAGATTAGGGTTTTGTTTGTTCTCAATTGGTTTTGTTTGGGGCAAAAAATATCTATGGATGATGGAATATGAACTAGCTTTTTTCAAAATAAAAATAAAAATAAATAGTGCGGGCGGTTGTGGGCGGGTGTGGGTGTAGACACCCCATTTTTGACCGACCTTAAGACTCAGACGTCACCGGTTGAGCGCTCAGTGATGTTGCATACTGTGCTCGTTCAGAAGTCTCAGAGTTGCGGCCGTGCGCCCTGCCTCCGGACTTCCGAACCCTCTTCTGTGCCTTGTCTCGGTTTGCGAACCAGACTCGGTTTTCTCTGTTTTCTTTCTTGAGGGAAGGGAGTGGTCCCGTAGACTATCTCCCGGTGGCCGTGAGTTACGTTTCGTGGCCGTAGGCCATTTTGCCCATTTCGGAGCCCGGTTCCCGGTTTTCGGGACCGTTAGGCCGTGTGCCTCGGCTCGGGACCGCCCAACCATCTCCGATTTCTCCGGTTTTTGGCGGAGACCTCTGTTTTAATGTTTCGAGGAACACTGGGGCCCCTGATGCCCACTTCGTGGCCGTATGCCACTTCCGGTACCTGTAGCCAGTTTTCGGGACCCCAAACTGCGCGGTTTTGGTCCCGAGCATTCATTTCGCATCCGCTTTCTCCGGTTTTTGGCAGGTACCTCTGTTTTGTCATTCCGAGGGACACTGGGGTCGCAAATGCCCACTTCGCTGCTGAACACCACTTCCGGCACCTGCAGCCCATTTTCGGGATCCCGATTTGCTCGGTTTTGGCCCCGAACATTCATTTCTCATTAGTTTTTGTTCAAACTTGGCAGGTACCTCTGTTTCAACATCAGGAAAATCACTGGGGGGTGGGAGGCCAGCAATTATCCCAGATAACCAGTTTCGCTCCTCCGGAGCCCGTTTTGCTCACTTCCGGGCCAATGTTGAACACCCTAGGGGTATTTTCTTCCAACCAAAGCTACATATCTGTGATGAGGGCATCTAGGAGGACCCTAAGGGTTGGTGGTCGGCCAGAAATTCAGGGTTTCATTTTTGGGCCTCTCCTTCAAGCTCTATGTTGTGGCTCCTGCTTCAGTGTTGCCAATTTCCGACCTTGGAACCTTGTTCTACACATCTTGGAGGACACAAAAAGTTGGTGGTCGGCCAGCAATTGTTGGTTTCATTTTTGGGCCTCTCCTTCAAGCTCTATGTTGTGACTTCTGCTTCAGCGTTGCCAGATTCCAACCCTGGGACCTTATTCTACACACTTGGGAGGACACTCTTGCATGGTGGTCGGCCAGAAAAGCTTCACTTCAATTTTGTGTCATGGCCGGCCGGCCAGGAGGGGTAGCTGGCCGACCAGGTGGGGTGGCCGGCCGGCCACCTCCCACAAATTTACCTGGCCGGCCAGCTTCCTGCTTTCCAGCCTGTCCCAGCTGTCCGGATATCTTCCAACATATCCCGGGGCATCCGGGGGATATTTCGGGAGGGAAAGATGGGGTGCTTTCCCTCCCCTTTTACACCCTGTTTCTTGTCTATTTGAAGGGCCCTCCTTCCCCTTTGCTGAGGTTAGAAAAAATTGCTTCAAGAGCTCCATAGTAAAAAACCTAATTTTCATAGCCAAAAGTTCCAAAATTTCTTTAAGTGTTGCTTGATTCCTTCACCAACACCTAGCTTCACCATTCCAACTTCGATTCCAGCAGCTAGGAAGTGAATTTCAGAGGTTGAGAAGCTACAAATCAAAGCCAAGAAGCAAAGAAAGACAAGTCTTCAAGGGTAAGTATTCAAAACCAACTTTTAGGGCTTTTTCTTGATCTTTTTTTATACTCTAATTGGTTGAGAATTGGGGCTCCGACCCCTACTGCTTTTGTGCTTGTTTTGAGCCCCTCTACAACTTTGTAGAAGGGCTCAACTTCATTTGATGCTTCTATGATATACTTGTTTCAATACCTAGCTTTTATGCCATTATCTTGCATGCTAGTTTTGGCTTGTTTGTGCTTGTTTTTAGGGGTCCAACCCCTACTTCTTTATTGCTTGTTTTGAGCCCCTCTACAACATTGTAGAGAGGCTCAATTTCATTTGGCCATTATATCCACCACTTCCTTCAAATTCCATCAAGTGTGCCCATTTTTGTACACAACTTTTGACCTATTTCTATTTGTTTTTGGGACTTCGACCCCTACTGACTTTGGTCTTATTTTGACCCCCTTTACACATTTCATGAAGAAAATTTTGTCATTTGGTGCTTGTTTTGCATGACTCTTGTTATAGCCTCTTTTGAGCTTCATTTTTGCATGGAATTGTTAGCATGATTTTATTCTGATTTTGAGGATGTCATCTTCTGCAATTGTGCCTATTTTTAGCTCATCTTCAATGTTGTAGAAGAAAGTTTGTCTGTTTGGGGTTTGCATATATCACTTGTCTCAATACCCCTCTTTTGGCCACTAACTTTGCATGCTTTGGTTGATCTATCTATGCTTGCATTTAGGCCATGTTTATTACTGAAAAAATGCCTTTTTTGGGACTGTCTTGCTACTGTTCTTGCTGTCATGATCATATTTTGCATGTATAGCATGGCTATAGGCCATTTCGGGGCCTAATTTCGCATTTTCGGGATGAATGCATGCTTCGAATGTCATTTCGAATTGTCTCGGGGCTGTTTCCCCCTTTATTTAGGTGCTGAAATTCCATTGCCATGCTTGCATATCATTTTCCATGCCATTTTGTGCCTTTTTGTCATTGCCTCGGTTTGCGTGCCCGTGTGCACGCATCTCGAGGCACCTCATTTTCATCCATCGGCAGCCTATGTGAGTGTGGCTGAGGCCCTCTCATGTTGGCGTAAGCCCATCACTGCATTCCGTATGCCATTTGCATTGTGTTTATCATCGCCTCGATTTGCGTGCCCGTGTGCACGCATTTCGAGGCACTTTATTTTTTATCCGCGGGCGTTGTGTGAGTGTGGTCGAGGCCCTCTCATGTTGGCGTAAGCCCAATTTACATTTTCATGCTTGTATGTCATTGCCTCGGTTCGCGTGCCCGTGTGACACGCATTTCGAGGCACTTCGGTTTTATCCGTTTTTCTCATTTCATCATTGCCTCGGTTCGCGTGCCCGTGTGACACGCATTTCGAGGCACTTCGGTTTTATCCGTTTTTCTCATTTCATCATCGCCTCAGTTTGCGTGCCTGTGGACGCGCATTTCGAGACAATTCGGTTTTATCCGATTTTTCCCATTTTGTCATCGCCTCGGTTTGCGCGCCTGTGGGCACGCATTTTGAGGCACTCTATTTTATCCGTTTGGCATTGCGTATGCCTCCGCCTCGGTTTGTGTGCCCGTGTGCACGTATTTCGAGGCACTCTGTTTTATCCGCTTGGCATTGCGTATGCCTCTGCCTCGGTTTGCGTGCCCGTGTGTACGCATTTCGAGACATTCTGTTTTATCCGATTGGCATTGCGTATGCCTCCGCCTCGGTTTGCGTGCCCGTGTGCACGCATTTCGAGACATTCTATTTTATCCGCTTGGCATTGCGTATGCCTCCGCCTCGGTTTGCGTGCCCGCGTGCACGCATTTCGAGGCACTCTATTTTATCCGATTTACATTTCATCATTGCCTCGGTTTGCGTACCAGTGGGCACGCATTTCGAGGCACCTCATTCTTATCATTCCGGCATCCTATGTGAGTGTGGCTGAGGCCCCCTTTATGTTGGTATAAGCCCATCATTACATTTCGCATGTCATTCCGCATCCCCTCGGTTTGCGTGCCAGTGGGCACGCATTTCAAGGCATCTTATTTTCATAGCATTGCGCATGCTAGGGCTGTATCTTAGTTGCATTTCATGCATACCATGCATATTGCACGGGAAACGAGGCACGTTTCGTACTCCGAGTGACGGAACGGGTCTCAATTCCCAAGTCACCGACACTCCGGATTACCAGTGATGGAGTTAGGTTTTGTTGTAGCATCCATCCGCATTCATCCCATATTGAGTTGTGCAATCCGATTCCTCGGCCATCATGCATCGGTATGCGTGATTGGTTGCACGAGGATCGGGACATGCATATATTTGTGAAATACACTGCTGTGCCCTTTTCCTGCTCTCTGTTGCAGCAAAATCCAGAATCAGCAAATTTTCGGAGTCCGGCGCGCATTTCGAGAAATACTGCAAACAGAGGCTAATCGGGGCATCCCAGTGGATTTCCGCGCCAGGCAGCCCAACCGGCGGCATCTATCAGAAGCAAGGCAGTCCCTGGCTTGCACGCCAGTTTTACAGCTTTTATCAATTAATTTGTTAATTAATTAGAATTTTGTAATATTCGGACTGTATATTCGGACTGTATATTCTTTTATTCGGACTGTATTATTTATTCGGACCCTCTGCGCGAGGGCAATGCTGTAATAAGGGTGTGTGAGTGTGATGTATGTCTTCCAACCCCCATTTCTTTCTCCCTTTTATTTACCCGCTTTGGATGGTTAGATATAGGGCATATTTCAATTAGCATACAGTATGATAGCATGTTTGCATCATTCATCTGTTTTGCATGCACCGGGCTCGGCGCATCATACAAACTGCATCTGTATTTCAATTCCAAATTGAGTACGTGATAGTCGTAGCATTTCATATGCCATGTTTAGAATAGCCGAGCCTGCTATAGTTTGCATTTTTGCATGTGTTGCATTAGGCATTCTGTATACATTAGGATCATGCATGATTTCTAATCAGTTTTCTGTTTTGGCTTGGAGTACTAGGTAAGTTTTATGCTTTAGCATCCTTGCATGCGTGTGAGTGTTGCCATGATAGCATGCTTGCCATGAGGCTATTTGCTTATGTGATATAACTGACTTGAATGCCTGTGGGTGGAGGTTGAGTTATTTGGATTGGGACAAATCACTGATTGTTTGTTTTTAAGCCCACTAGATTGTGGCAACACCATGTTTTCTAAGCCCACCTGAGGGTGGCAAATCCGCATTTTAGCCTACTTGCGAGTAGCACCATCAAACCATTTTCAAACAAACAAACATGAAATGTTTTTGGTTCCAATTCAGACGACCCAGTCTATACTTATTTGCTGCGAGCATCACATAGTAACCTAGGCTAATAACCGGAATAAGAACTCACAATATTTTCAAAAACAGATATCATGGTTAGTAGAGGCCGGTCTTTGACCGGGCGAGCGGGGGTGCTCACGATGTGACCTTCCCCAATCGTACCCAAGTTCCCGAGCCAACTTTGGTGATGACGGACACGTGGCCTTTTGGCACCGAGTCAGGGTTTCCTAAATTTCCCATTTTAAAATATTTAGGTGGCGACTCTGTTATCTGGCAAAGCAGTCCATGTTTGGCACTTCTTTCAAAAAATCTGTTTTTCTCAAAACGATTTGCCGGATTTGGACTCTTTGGTTCGAGATTTGGAACCGCAACAAAAATCGAGTCCGAACGGTAGCAAGGTCCCCCGCGGGCGTTGTTACAGTGGGTCAAACCCGCAACCCGAAAAATTGAAATATTTCAAACCGCACCCTACCCTATTGTATTTGCGAAACCGCCTATACATGTGCGGGTAGGGTCGGGTAGGGCGGGTTGCGAGGGTCGGATAACCCTATGTCCAGCCCTAATATAATTTTTCTTGTTCACTGTGGTGATGTTTTTTGTGCCTTGATCCTGCCTTTATTTCTTCTCACCATTCTGTTTTTCTTTCTTACACTCATTTACTTTATTTGCAGACTATTGGTCAAGCATATGAAGATATGCAAACACAAAACCAACATTTGTTGCAGCAGGTGGCTGAAAGGGATGATTATAATATCAAGGTCTATATTGTAGTTACTTGCTTCTCCTTTCTTGTTTACCATCTTATTGTTTGTTGTTATGTTATGTAATATTTTAGTATCGTACGCTTCATTATACGTATGTAATGATTCAATATGTTTAAATGCAAATCAATACATTTAGCCAATACGTATAGCCAATACGCATGTTATGTTAAAGGGGGGTGGCCTTGGAGTGTGGTGGGTGTGGCGAATGGGGAGTGGTGGTGATGGGTGGCCGATTTTGGGATGGTAAGGGAGATGTGTTAGGTTGCACATTGGAAAAATTATTGGACTGCATCTTTTGTCAGACTAGAATAGTCTCCATAAATAGTTAGTTTATTCATATGTTCCTGCGGTTTTTGAATTAATTTGTATTTTCATTTTTCAAATCAGAAATTTCTTGGAGAAATGTAAAATATGGTCA
The DNA here is from genome assembly GCA_036172215.1 of Camellia granthamiana. NCBI lineage: Eukaryota > Viridiplantae > Streptophyta > Magnoliopsida > Ericales > Theaceae > Camellia > Camellia granthamiana. The sequence continues at coordinate 61,728,970 of CM069914.1, forward strand.
AAGAATTAAAGAAATTAGTTTTTTAAGTTTTTTCATTTTTTAATATATGTAAGCACAGTTAATTTTTTTTTTATTTAATTCCTTTGTATATACTTTTGAACATTTAATTTTCATTTATGAAATATATGACGTTATTCCATTCAATATGTGGTTATGATTCAAAGTATAGTATATAATGTGTATTACATTCTTCAAATGTGCATACAAAAATAATATTGATTATTTTTCAAATATGTCAAACCCCTTTTTTTATCACAGATTTCATTAGTTATTAATCATACTTAAAATGTGTGATCTAAATATTTTTAATCACACTTAAAAAGTGTGATCTAAATGTTATTAATCACACTTAAAAGATGTGATCTAAATATTTTTAATCACACTTCAAAGGTGTGATTTAAATGTTATTAATCACGCTTAAAAGATGTGATCCAAATATTTTTAATCACACTTAAAATGTGTGATCTAAATGTTAAAAAGATGTGATCTAAATATTTTTAATTACACTTAAAAGGTGAGATCTAAATGTTATTAATCACACTTAAAAAGTGTGATTAAAAATGGCATCTTTTAATCACACTCCCAAAGATCACACTTTAATAAAACTTAAAAGGTGTGATTAAATAACATATACCACACAAAAAAAATGTGATCTTTATCTATTTTTGTAGTAGTGTATAAAAATAATAAATTCATTTTCTATACAATAAAGATTTTTTTTTATGTAGTTTAATATATTTAATCTCAACTAATTAATACCACCACATTAATAATAAATAAATATATTTTATTTTACCTCTTTAATACCATTTCACTTTAGGTATTTGATATGTATTAAAAAAGTATATGTTTTTGTATATATATATTTATTTAGATTACATCAATCAATATCTATTAATATTTTCTCTCTATTTTTTTACTTATTTTTTTTTACATATTTTTTTTTATAAAAAATAAAAAAAAAATACTTATTTAAAACACACCAAATCAAGCGTAATAATTTTTTCAATTAACCTTGCCTACTTATAATTCTACTACGTACCTGCAACTTTAAATCCGCTGAAAACGACTGTCACTTGGGAAACTTTAGTGACTCATTCATTCCAAGTGTACCTTTTTTTTTCGGTACATAGGAAATTAATTTCCAAGTGTACCTACACTCTAATAATTACATGCAACCACGTGGTGGTTGTGACCAGTACCAGTTGGCAGGGAAGTTATTAATCAACCTACTTTAGGCGTAAGGGTTCTTTGGAGTAATCCGATGAAGTCATCCTCTAATCTTTTAAGGCTTGATACGTGCTTTACTAATAAAATTAAAGGTTGAGATTATTTTAGTTAAGAAAAAAAAAAATCTTTCATTTTCTACTCCTCTCTCTCTCTCTCTTTGCTCATCGATTTGATCTTCAGAGATCGAATAAGATGATATAAGATCTTGAGGTTTCAAAATCTATCAATTTAGGTCAAATTTCGTCAAAATTAATTTTTTTCAACAAATTTGTATTTTTGTATGATTTCTTTGAGGAGTAGGAATGGAAGGAAGGGGTTAAGGCTCGTGTATGATGATGGTGCAGAGATAGAAGAGACTGAGCTTGAAAAAGGTGAGACTTGCTCTTATCAAAACAATGATGATTCTACCATTGATCCTGATGTTGCTCTATCTTACATTGGGTTTGTTTAGGAAGTGAGTTGATTTTTTGACTATTTTAGTTTGGGGTCAAAAAGTTTCGACTGGAAAGAGCTTTTTGACTTTTTTAACTTTTTGTGAAAGAAATAATGTAATGATTATGGAATGGATGTAATATTTTATCTTATTAGACTAAAAAATTTATTTTGTCTTTTTGTGACTAAAATAGTCTCAAACCCAATCCGACCATTCTTTCCAAACAGACGCATTGTAAGGCCTGATGTTACTCTGTCTTACATTAATGTAAGGCTTATATTGTTGTTGAATTTTGAATTAACCCTGTCTTATATCAAACATGCAGAGTGACTGTAACATCTTCTTCTCTCTCTCACTCTGTTTTTGTTTTGTTGTTATTGTCTCTCTCACACTCTGTTTTTGCTCTCACTTTTGTGGTTTCGATTTTTTTTTTTTTTTTTTGTAAAATCATTTGTATATTTTGATATATATATATATGTATCATTTCTATGTTTTGTCTAGATCTGGAAGGAAAAGAAAGAAAGAAAAGAAGAGGAAAAGGAAAAGAAAAAGGAAGAAAGAAGAGGTACAGCGGGGAAGGATTGCCGAAAGAGCAGAACAACTAAGGAAGGGTCGTCAAAGGGATTGAGAGTCATCGAAACTGGTGGGAAAAGTGGCCAACGATGGGCTTTTGTTTTGGTTATACTCAATTTCTTGAATATGAAAACCCAACCATGGCAAAGATTGGCCAAAGATTTGGAGATCCTCTTCTCTCTCTCACTTTGTTTGTTTGTTTTTTTTTTTTTTTTTTTTTCAATTTACTCACCAAAACGACGTTATTTTGGTGAGTTTAAATCTCAGCCCTTGGTTTGGTAAGTGGGTCACATGTTGGCTTCTTGTCTTTCATTGCAAGAGATCATTGTAGGAGCCTTACTCTAGAGGAGCTTAACGCCACTTTTAAAAACTATTTACTATGAAACCTGGTTTCTCTCTAGTTTGTGATCAAATTGGAGCATATTATTAGATTTATAAGAGTCTATCACGAGTCTTGTTTTAATAATTCGAAATGTTGAATATATAAGACTCGTTGAGTACTTTATTCTTATAAAAAATTACGTTGATCGAATATTGATAACTACTTGATCATGTTAAATTTTTGTCAACGATAAATATAATTTTCAAAGTAAATTGTCAACAAAAATCTGATTCGACCAAGTAATTATTGATATTCAATCAACGCAATTTTTGATGGAGATAAAATATTCGATAAATTCTATACATTAAACCATTCCTACTTTGTGGACGGAAAACTAGCCTAATCCTTCCGGCAACCCATCCGTTTTTTAAACTGGCAGGGAAGTTATGGCAAAATATACATTCTACAAATTTAAATGAAAAAACCCAGAACTTTATAAATATAACAAGAAGAATTAAAAAAAAAAAAACAAACAAAAAACAACTAAAAAGAGATAGAGATAACACAAACTCCTCAAACATCAACATGACAATTTTGGACCAACTGGTACTTATTAATCCCAGGTCCAATAACAATCCCACCATTACTATTCTTGTTGCCAAACGGTATATCAGCAGCACACTGCACATACAAATGATACTTCCCTAAGACAAAATCCCCCACCTTCCACCTCACCCTCCCATCCACCTTCACATTAATCACCACCGTCCCCGCCGCCTCATCTTCGCACAGCGCCGCCGCCACGTACGGCGCCACCGGCACGGAATTTCCGTACAAAAATGGCGACCAAACGGCAACTTCCTCGTGGCCCTGGTAGGAGGCGGGGAGGATGGTGGGGAGAGTAATTTGCTGGCGGCGATAGACGGCGTAGACGTCGAGCTTGTCGTAGTAGATGCCGATGCGAGAGTTGGGGTTGGCGGAGGAGAGGGTGACTTGGAAGGTGGAGGTGAGGAGGTTGGTGGGGGTGGTGGTGACGTTGAAGGCGTAGATGGTGGCGGAGAGGAGGGTAAAGTGGGGTTTGGTTGGGCGGAGGATGAGGTAGATGAGGAGGATTGTGAAGAGGATGAGGACGATGAAGGATATGAGGATGATAAAGACGCGGCGGTAGAGGGTTTTCCGGTCATCGTCGCAGCGGTGGTCGCAGCCTTTCGTCATGTTGTGGTGGTGGAAAGGGCTTGGGGTGTGGAGGTGAGAATTTGGAGTTGGGTGCGTGTATTAATACTACTTGAGATGGGACAGACTTGGTATTAACACCACGAATTTTTGGTTCTTACCCTCTATGATATGGACTGAAAGGTGTTATTCAGGATTATAGTTTCTATTTTAATTATTTGATCTATTTATTTTTAATTTTTTGTTTATATTATTTAAAAAAACAATGAAATTAGCCAAATGCTCAATTTATTGCATTTGTTATAAAAAAAAATTATTTATTTTTAAAAATACACTTAACTTTCATGTCTATTTTTTAAAAACAAATAAGATAAATTAAATATGTTACAATTATCGGATTGATTTAAATTTTGTTTATATATGATATGCATAAAGAATCCGTCAAAATAAAATATTTGGATGATTAAAACGGAACTCATAGTGAGCTCAATGGACCCAAACAATATTCTCCCATCTAAATCATGGAATGAAGAGAAGCCAGATCTTACAAATACTACTCTCTATTTAGATTATATACAAACATAAAATTCATACATAATTTTTGTATAGAATAATATAATTTAATGTAGATCTATCACTTTAAAAATATATATATATCCACAAAGATGTGCTTATTTATAAAAATGGCAATACCCCAATATTATTGTAATTTATTTTTATGTGTAAATAAAGTTTCCCTGTATTTATTGTCTGCAACTGCAAAAATAAAACACTTCATGAATGGTTACTGTCGGTGAGATTATTCCATGGCTATGTTTGGTACGTTGATTTTGGATTAAAATGGTCACAAAAAAATAAAATAGACTAAAAAGATAATAAAACAAAATATTACATCTACACCATAATTATTTTATTTTTTTCTCACAAAAGTCAAAAAAATCAAAAAGTGTATTCTTAACGAAACTTTTTAACCCTAAGTTCAAAATATTAAAGAACTAACTCGCATCCAAATGAAGGCCAAGAATCTTCTACTAGTCTCTTTGAACATTGAAGAGAGGATGATTATTGTAAGGGTCCTGCGAGGTCTTGTAGCCAAAGAACAGTATGGACTTTAGAATTAGTGGCTTGTGACTGGGAGATGGATTAGTGGTTTGTGCATTGGCTTTGAAGGGAAACATTTTACACATGGACAAGCATGCTTTTTTTGAGCACCAGGCAAAGAAAACATATAGGCAATGTTTGTTTGGATGGATATGAGCTTGGGATTGGATTAATAGTCCAATAAGGTCATGTTTGTTTGGGTGGACATGAGCTTGGGATTGGACTAATAGTCCAATAAAATTATTAATCCGATGTTTGGTTAAACAATTGAAGTACGGATTAATTATTTTAAACTTGACTGTTAATTAAGATAGGATACATAATCCAACGGATTCGTAGTCCTAGGACTATTAATCATGAAAATGCTAATCCAGTCCGCCTAATCAAACATGGCTATATTAACCAGAGGATAAGGATATTACAGACCTTGCAAGACGTCAACTTCTGAGCACATGGACAAGCATGCTTTTGGAAGACGTCAACTTTCCAAAGCAAATTTCCTCTCTAGTCATGTCTTTGTCACTGATGTTTTCATAATTTAGATAAACTTCACATCAATGTCTTGGCAACAAAACAATGAATAAGCAGTTCATACTCCTACTTTTACAAATTTGAATGAAATTTGTAAAGAGAACAGAAAAAGGAACACAACAGTAATCCCTTTTTTTTCTTTTTCTTTTTTTTTCTTTTTTTCCTTTTGTTTTGTTTTCCTCCATTAATTTCTTCCAAAATCCAAAATCCAAAATCTAAGTATTCTTGTTCTCTCTATTTTATCTAAACATTAATAAGTTAGATTATTACTAATGGGTATTTAAAGCTTTTTCTTGAGCTCGAGCTTCAAACAGCTCCCTTCGAAATCTAGAAGTAGAACCACTTGAGCTAAACTCAATTTAAAAAAAAAAAGAGAAGAAACTAACATAGACAAAACAGATATAGAGTTAAAAAGAACAAAATTCTATCCTTCGATGAAATTTCATGTAAATACCAATTCTAACTCATCCAAATTATCACTCTCTTAAAGCAAAATTTCATTTGAGCTGTTTCCTCTAAAGTAATCATAATTCTACTAAAAAAAAAAAAATTAACAAGAATTTTACCCAAAAAGTAGAGGGTAGAATGTAGATTTAAAATTAGTATGTTGTAAGTCATACTAATAAATCTTGTCTACATATTTCAATTTTAAATAATTTTTCTGATTATGTAACAAAACTGCTAAAATATATACTAATACAAGTAAATTCAAGTATAGCAAAGTTCCATGACATGGGTGGGACCTGAGAAGCCATAGATACGATCCCCACCTTAAAATCCTATCATTTCCTTCTTTATATCTATCCTCTTTCCTCTTAGCCCTCACCTTTGTAGGTTTTTTTTCTTTCAAAAAGGCTTTTTAAAGCCACACAAACTTGGAATATCCTAAAGCCCCACAAGTTTTTCTTTGAACTTTCTCTTTTTCAAAATAAAAAAAAAATAAAAAATAAAAAAAATAATTAACCTTATTGTTGTATAAAGTCACAAGAAGATCTTAGAATCTTGAAATTTAGCATTTACCTCTCTTAATTTCTGTATCAAGCTTAAATACGAAGCTTCTACTCAACAAACAATCAAAGGTCAGAGAAGACAAAATCAGAAAGTGAATAGAATAAAGGTAAAATGAATAATGAACACTTCAACATTTCATTGGAGGGAGATTCTAAGCTGGAAAACCCCATTAAAAAAAAAATTAAAAAAAAAAAAATAGTGGATGAGAGACTCACAAGAAGGAAGTAAAGAATCAATAAAATACAAGAATCAGAAAAAACAGCTACTACAACCTTTACAACCTATCCCTTTTACCAACGAAGATTGAATTGGGACTTCATAAAAACGACGAATGCAGACAAAAAAAAAAAAAAAAAATTCTAGAAACTGAATTATACTGACCTCATCGTTGGATCATGTTTTTGCTCCAATTTCCCTTTACCTTTCCCTAGCCAAATCCATGATCCAAACATGACATAAAGAAAATCCCAAAAGCATCCCATCTCCAAATGTAAGAAAAGAGACTAAAACCTGCTTTACAGTCCAGATTGGCAAACAAGATAGCTATAATTTCAAAAAATAGAAAAAAAAACCTCCAAGATAGCCACATCCCTAATCTCTCCAGTCAAAATCACCAAGCATTTGCTCAACTTAATTTTCATATCTGAAATGATCTGGAAATTTAAGAGAATCCCCTTAGAAATGAATTTGATCTTATTCACAACATGAATCCTCTTTCCGCCATTCTGACTTCCCACTCCTAAAACCTTCTAAAATTTCGGATAGTAAGGCCAAGCCCAAACCTCAAATTCCAAAAAAGTGCAAAGGATGAAGCTGCTATCTTAGCAAATGGGTGGTCCTCAAGACACAGATATCTATTGTTAAAATGAGGGTAGATCCACGAAAAAATGCAGAAACAACAGTATCATACTTCGAATCTTCTTCTTCTTCTTCTTCTTCCAGGATATCAGAAAAAATAGTAACAAAGAGTTCAGTCGCAAAATATATCTAAAAGCAATAATAGGAGCAATCTCCAATTGTTCTCTAGACCTTTCCTCTATTGTTTTGTACCACAAATTATCTATACCCAAGTTGGCTTCTTCAATCAACCTTAATAACAGAACAGGGCAAAAGAATCACTCAATTGACCAATCAAAATTTCTCAGGGGGGGCAAACAAAAGCGTCAACCCATCCTCAATGACAAATTACATCAGGAAGATTGGTTATCGAAATTATCCCCTATTTGGAATCATTTATGCCACCAAAAGGTCAACTTAACTAAGCAATGCCTAGTCTAAACCAGTTAGCACCAGTACAAATTCTAAAATTTCTTGTTACGATGTTTACTCAGATATTGTTGACATCATTTTGCACAACAGTTTAATCAAACGTTTTACCATGACTTTTTCTTAACATTAGCAGAGGGAAGTCATTAAAATCATTTTCCATGCAACCATGCTAAGAGGTGTTATTTTAGATGAAAGCCGTGAAGCTTGATATGCTAAAATGCACATAAGATATCTCAAGCATAGTTTCAAAGAATCCCATCAGTCGTGTTAGCACATGATTGTTCCACACTAAATGCTACTGAGAAAATGAAAGCTAAAATATAAAGAGGCTAGAGGTCAGATATCTCGACCTTAGCTTAAGGATTCCACATGTGCAACATAATTGAATATTAAAAATAAAAAAATAAAAAATAAAAAAGCTAAAAATTGGAAAGATCTAACCTAGTTTTGCAAAAAAAATTCCTTGCTTAACCAAAATGAAATGAGAAAACCAATAAAGGAAAGACCCAATATTTTCTACTTTTTGCGAATTAAACTCCTTATAAAACTAAAAAGAACTGTACATTTCTTGCAATTTCAAGCTTAAAACAACTCCCATCACCTTTAGGAACCTATCCTCACGATATCTTCTTATGTTACCAAAAAAAGAACTAAGAAAGATTATATATATATATATGAATTATGCCACTCCATTTAAGTAGCTAATATTTTAAGACAAAGTTAAACATTTAACTTTTAAAAGGTCCTATTGTATTTTATATAGAGAGCATTCAAAAATAGGAATGTGTTATTTACCTTGAGCTATTGATGTTAATGACAAGCATATCACAAATGAAGGTAGAAACACAAAACATCACAACATAAATATATCTAAAAGACTATTTTTTCCCATCAGATATAACTGAATCAGTGAATCGCCATTATTCTTCAATTACACTTTTCAGATGATCGAATTTTAGTTCATTGCACCCAAGATATAATAGGTCTGTCCAAATCTAGGACTTCAGTGCTCCAGAGTGTAGATAATGTTTCAACAACAATCTTCATTCATTCTCATTTTTTTTTTCTTTTGTCATGGTAGATGAGGACATAGTTAATGACTGAGGTATAAAGAGATTAACTACAAAGAGAACTGTACACTTCTTCAAGCTTATAAATTATTCCTATCAACTTTAGGAACGTATCCTAAGTTTTTTTTTTATTGGAAAAAGAAAAATGTATTGAGAAATCACCAAGGGGGCACAACCAATATACAAATAATAAAAAAGAGTAAAATAACAAAAAAAAGATAAACTACAAAAACTAGACCATCGCCGCTAATACAACCGAACAAAACATCATTCCCAACTACTACAATGCTTCAATAATGCACTACACAAAAGGCTTTACTCAAATTATTGTACTGATTCTGTCTACTTCAGCTTATATCAATAGTAACAATAAATGTGATGTTTAGATGCTGATCTGAAACTCTTCCATGAAAAGAAAAAAGCACTAACAAGCTTCTTAGCATTCCCCCCTTCCCCAAATATTCCAAAATTTCCACATCCTCCTTTATTTCCCCCGTCTCTTCCTGTATTGCAAACTCCAACCTCTATGTAGTTTTTGAATGACCCTGAAGACTATATATAATTCACACAATCTGCAACCACATAACACGACTTATCATCCTCAACCATCTCGAAAGGAGCCCACCAACGATTACAATGCTGCACAAAATGTCCTGTAATACCCAAAACCACCTCATCCCCGAATGGTGGCCCTCATACTACGTAATGGAAGGAACCCACCTCTGACCATCACTCATTGGCCTTCCTCATCTCTCTACAGAAAAGGGGGTCAACCACCAACCTATCCTAAGGATATCATTTGATATTACCAAATAAATAACTAAGAAAGATTATATATATAAATATATAAATATATGAATTTATGCAATCTCATTTAAGTAACTAACAAACATTTTAGAATACAATTAAATAGGCCTATTGTATTTTAGAGAGCATTTGAAAAATAGGAATGTGTTATCATCCAAGAGCTACTGAAGTAAACGACAAGCATATTACTAATGACAGTAGAAACACACAACATCCCCTATAAAATCTAATAGACTTTTATACCATCAGATATGACTATAACTAATCTCTATTCTTCTTTAATTACCAATTCTAGATAATGAAATTTTAGAATATCGCACACAAGATACGATGGAACCTTTCCAAATCTAGGACTTCGGCTCTTTAACCATTGTATGTTTTTTCATGAAGTTTATTTAAACAACTATGGCACTTTTAAACTTCATTTCCAAACTACGTGAAAGTATGGTCGTTAAACATGTTTTCTAAAAACATGCTTAACAACCATGCTATTTGGTACTCAGTTGAAAGTCTGGAAAAGGTGGTTTAACAAACACTTTTCCACTAGGCTTCGAATATTAGTAGATTTCTTTGTCAAATCTAACCGATATTACTTAAAAATCAAAATTCTAAAAATGTAGTTACTAAACATGCTTTCAAAACAATATGTTTAGAAATCACACTTTCATATAGTTTGAGATATCAATATCAAAACACTCTCCTGAATTAAATAAATTTAATACAAAAAACATAGAAGATACATTTGTGGTTTATTTTTTTAGAAACTGATTTAGGGTCAAACAAAAATATGTGGAAACAAAGAGAGATGAAAGTGAATAAAAACAATAATACACCCACTTGTACATTGCTGCCTCTCATATTTGTGTGCCCTAAATTTATATTCATATATATAGCAAATAAAAATATATAACAAATTTTTTTTTTCTTCATATTGCCTCCATGTCCGTATCCAATTTTTTTGGAAATCACCATCTCCTGTGTTTCTTACGTGGTAAATCAAATTTCAAAGAGATCATCTCATTCTGGTTTTTGTTTGAACTTGATGACAATGGCCTTAAATTCTCAAAAAGGTTGATTTGGCTACTGGAGAGGTAGAAATGTTTACTGTGATTTAACAATATGGGGGATTGCTTGAATATTATTAATTCATTCAAATTAATTAATTGGCGTTAATAGCAACATAAAGTTAAATATTATGTTACAAAACTTATTTTTAGGTGCTATAATGTTGATTATAAAGCACTATAAACATTCAGTTTGTGATAAATTAGGTTTGGACACGCTTGTATATGAGATTTTTGGCATTTTCTAGCGTTTGAAAAAAGAATCACAACTTCAGTTTTTGATTTCTGTTGCACATTGGCCGGTAGTCCTGATACCCATTACATGCTACCGCAACCATGGTTGTTAGAATCATATGATTCACGATTCGATACAAGTTTCAACATAAACGAATTGTGCTATTGAATAGGAAATTATGTGAATTATGCAATTCAATTTATGATTCACTACGATTTAGTTCTATTTTTGTTTTTGCTTACATAATGCATGAAACAATGTCGTTTTCGTTAAACTATCAAGATATATAGAAGAAATCAATTAGTTATATTGATATACATGATGTTATATGTATATACAAATATATAAAATTTAATTATATTAATATTTCCATCATTTTAAACACTATGAATGAATTTTAATATGTATATAAATATATAAAATATATTATATTAAATAAAATGAATCTTACGATTCATGGTTTACTATTTAAGCAAAACAATTCATGATTCGATTCACGATTTGACAACAGTGACCGCAACCATTACATTGACTGATACTGCAATTTAAAACCATGTTTCTCATAGCTTTTTCTGGACTTTTCTCATACTAACAATATCTTGGTTAACAAAAACCCATTTTTGACATGTATACTAGTTGTAGTGGTGGATCCAATCTTCCATTTCCAATTATGGCAAACATTTCTTTCCTTCTACGGATCCCATCAGTTGCATGTCCACATGATTGTTAAAGGCATGCAATGCATCTAAAAAGAAATACCTGAAAACTATAAAGACCTAATCTCTCTCGCTTTGGCAAAGATCCTTATGAAAAAAAGAAAAAAGAAAAAAGAAACAAGAAAGAAAGAAAGAAAGGATTCTAAACTTTGAATTTTAGCAGCTACAATTTATTAACAATCCCTACCTCCCCATGTAAGGCAACTATAGAATATTTTTGGTTATTATAGAAAAACCAAATCTAGGAATATGACACGACCAAACAAACTCAATAAACAACAAGGCCATAAAATGCGCAATTATAGCCATGGCTCAGCTTAAGTAACTATTTACCAAATCACCATTGAAATGTTTAATAGAAATTTTAATTCTACGGCCTAAAGGAATCCACAAAGGCATTAGTTTTTATCATGTTTCACACAACAATTTGAGATAGGAATCCATCTTCTCATATTGAGTGAGGCATTAAAGAAAACAGCACACATCCAGCATTGAGGTAGTAAAAGAATACCATACTAATAGATCCAGAGGCCTATTTCATTCAATAACATGTGTTAAATATCTGGTTTTCATACCTACTCTAGAAAATGAAACTGCATCTCCTGCGTTACAAAATGCAATGGAACCTCTCCAATTCTAGGATGCATCCATGTGCATCCCATTATAGGTGACATCTGGACCCATAAACTGGTTTCACTCTCCGAGGGATCAAACATTGAAAGAATGCAAAAGATAACCACATCATTAAATCTATATAACAACTTATAACAAACAGAAGGAAAAATTCCACATCATATGCCATGCAAAATCCAATGAGGCCCTCTAGCATACATGTAAATGCAAATTACATTCTCGATTATGCCTTAATGACAAATTAGATCCATTATGCTTTCGTGAAGTAGTTGACAAAAAACCGACAAACATGGTATTAGTTGTAACGACTTACCTCAAACAAATCAAAATCCCAAACATATTGGATCAATTAACATTATTTTAGCCAAAAAATTTTAATCAGAGCATCATCAGCCAACAAATTGAAGCCACAAAAGCTGTACATAAGTTGATTAATCAATATAAAACCTAAAACTTTGTGTATAAACACTATAAACACCACAAATCCTCAATCTCAACTTTAAATCTATAAAAACATAATATTATTTAGAACAAAGATGATGATAAAAATAAAATAAAATAAATACTTAAAATTCACTCACATAACAACCTTGCACTGCCTCGGTCCACCATTCAAAGTCCCTCTGCCGCTATTCTTCGAAACCCCGACCGATAATTGTTGGCAAAAAATACTCAAGAACCGCTGTCGAGCGCGCCACGCACCGGCCTTATACCTAACCCTAGCCTTCATTCCAACATTGAAATTGACAATCCCTCGACTCGACCGATCGCTATTGATACCATCCACGACCTCCTTGTTCACATACCCCGAGTTTGCCGCGAAAGTAGCCCTAACCGTGGTCTCATTCCTCGTCCCCTGGACGAACGGCGCGACGGCGGTATCGGAGAGACGCTGCTCTCCGTAGAAGACGGTGGCGGCGATGTCGTCGTAGTAGAGAGTGATCTTGTGGTTAGGGTTCCGGGCGGTGAAGCCGACGTCCCAATTGCCGGAGATCGAGGAAGAAGAAAGACTGAAATTGGAGAGAGAGAGAGAGTCGACCTGGAATTCCGGGAGGCGAGGGCGGAGGATGAGCCAGACGATGAAGGCGATGGTGGCGGCGATGATGAAGGAGGCGATTAGAATGCCGAAGAGGCGGCGGAGGAAGGTGGCGCGTGGGTCGGGGTAGGGCTGCGCGTAGTAATACGCGGCTTGAGGAGGTGGAGCGGCGTAGGGGTAGGAGGCGCCGGCTGCGGGGTAGCCGTTAGTGTTGTTGCCGGATTGCGGCGGAGGGTGGGGATACCCTGCGGCAGGGTAACCTGTGACTGGCCTTGACTGATCTGCCATTCGTTATAGAAGATTTTTTTCAGTACACACACAGACAAAGCAATACAGAGAGAGAGAGAGAGAGAGAGAGAGAGACGGCGGAGACAAGGGAACCTAAGGAGTTTGGATTCGATGCGGTTGATATTTTTGTGTAGCCAATGGAATTGTTTTATTTTCAAACAATGTGATTGGACCGATGTGGACCCACCACGAGACTTCCAAAGCATTGACCTCTAGATTCCCGCCTCCTCATATTTCTTTCACAGGCCACATTGGTGGCGTTTGGCAATTAGGTTTTTAGTTCACCATAAGACAAATATTTTAGAGCATCTCCAACGGTTACTCAAAATTTTCACCAAATTTGAGTCAAAAATGACCCATTTCACCAAATTTTTCAACAGATGCTCCAACGGTTCACCTTTCATCAAATGTGTCCCGGGACAACCGGGTGGTCGACCGGCCGGTTGACCGGTTATGCCAATTTTTTTTTTTTTTTTTTTTTTTTTTTGAATTTTTGAACCTTTTTTGTGAACTTTTTGAACTTTTTCCGGGTCGACCGGTGGGTCGACCGGTGGGTCGACCGGCCGGTCGACCGGTTAGGCAAAATAATTTTTTTTTTTTTTTTTTTTTTGAATTTCTGAATTTTTTTCCTGAACTGTCTGAACCTTTTGCCGGTTGACCGGTTGGTCAACCGGGTGGGCAACCGGTTGGTCGACCCGGGTCCCCTCCAACGGTCCGCAACAGTGTCCGCTACAGTGTTTTGATGAATTCATTACTTCCTCCGCGATCTGATGAAATTTTTGATGAAAACTCAATTTGATATCAGATTTGGTGCACCGTTGGAGCCATGAACAGTGTCATTTTCATCAAAATTCAAATTTGATATCAGATTTGGTATAGCGTTGGAGATGGTCTTATAAAATTAAAAAAAATTAATTTAAATAAAATATCATATTAAATACCATAATTATTTTATTTTTTTTTTATAAGTATCACATCTAATCATAAAAAAGTTTAATTATCTTTGTAAACACACCCAAAAAAAAAAAAAAAAAAAAAAAAAATTCTAATAATATCCCATGACTAAAAAAATTCACCCCCAAACATCCACATTGTCGTGCTCGTGCTGGCGCGATCAACGCAATGAAATTTTTTCTACATTTTTAATTTTGATTAATATTACTTTTAAAATTTATAAAATATTTATATTAATTTGGCTTTTCGTCATGTTATTTTATTGGGTTTGTTTCAAAATTTTATTATCATATATGGGGTCAATTAATGAGATACTTTTATATAAAAGTCTAATGGTTGTTTTGGGAAGTTGATAAAAAATTAGTTTTTGGTTTTTTACCAAGTTTTTTGATTTTTTTGGAAGTGATTTGGGAAGTTGGTAAAAAGTTGACTTTTTACTTTTTAGTTTAATATTTATTTATGGTGTCAAATCAAATTAAAATGACAAAAATATCCTTACCCAACATAAGAGATTTATTTTTTTATTTTTTTTCATAGGCCTTAATTTATAATTTTACAGCTGTGTTTTTGGCACTTGCCAAATGGCTTTTCTGGCCTTTTTGGCAGCCACGTTTTTGGACATTTTGTTCAAAAACGTGACTTTTTACCATGTTTCCAAAATGGCACTAAGAAAAACGATACGTATTTTAGATTGGTACTTCAGAAGTTATCACGAACAGGAAATGTACGTTATAGATCAAAAGTTTATGACATGATTGATCTCAAAAAAATTCTCAATAATTATTCAAATATTTAGTATTATTGAATTTTTAATTAGAATAGTATTTTTTTCAATTATATTTTTGAGAGGGAGGTTTCATAATTCGGCTTTGGGCTGCGGTAATGACCGGGCTAAAATTGGACCAAGCATGTTTGGGCCGAGTCGGGTTTTGGCCAATCCAGGGGCAGTGCGCTCGGTTAAAGCCCTGGTCCAATTTGGTCGGAATACTTTCGGTCTGTCAGCCCGATTCACGTTATTTGCTCGTTGAGATCGGCGGGTAAGATCCTTCACAGATCAGTCCAACCGAGCAAGAGCCTAGTCATAACGGAGGGCTACTAAGCTCGGTCACAACGGAGCTCGGTTCAAAGCCTTGCACGTCTTGGAAGTATTGCGGTCGTAGGAAGATGGGGCAGCGCCACCTGGCTGTCCGTTCGCGCCAACGCCGTTTGGCGGTTTGGTTAGGTGGTGTTTAGCTGTATTTGCTCTGACACGTGGGAAAATAAAATAGGAGAGCAGGTCCACGCGTCAAAAGGCGAATGGATGCAGGGGCGTGCGCAAAAGGTATATAAACGTGACTGCGCCCCCTATGTTGGGATGGAACATCCTATGGTGAAAAAATTGAACTATCATATTGTAACCTCTCTCTTCTCTCTCTCTCTCTAAATGTGTGCTAACTTGATCGTCGGAGGGATTTTTCGGCAACACACCACCGGTTAACTCATTGCCGTTGTGTTTGCAAGTTAATCGGAACGAAGCGGAGCTTGGACGCGAGGAGTACGGGCGGTATTGGATATTTGTTCCCCGTACAATTGGCACCGTCTGTGGAAATTCGACAGACAAAACCTTGTCCTCCAAGCTTCTCCAGTCATCTTTTATGGCGAACCAGGACGACATTCCGTTGTTCGCCATCAACGACATCGCGCCAGAGTCCGTTCGGCGCAAAGATGGCCTGTCCACCATTCCGACAATGGCTGATTTGGAGACCTCCACACAAGGCCTTCCCAGGGATACGCGAGATAAGCGCGCAAGGAGTTTTGGGCGCTCTGTCATTCCAAAAGAGCATCGCTGACGGCAAGATTCACACACTCAACACTTGGAAGATAAGCTAAGAGACCAAGATATCATCATCAAGAAAATGGCGACGGAGATGGAGGCCATGAGACGCCAGATGAAGGAAAAGGGCGTCGCTAGAGTGGGAAACCATAGTGAGCACGCCCATTCCCGCTGTTCCGGCAGTCTTAATAGACGTTGCACCCCTTCACTCTCCATCACAAGAAGCTTCAGAGCTGGAGACTACGTCACACCGGCGAGGATATCTCGCATGCAGGACAGCAGTTACCACCCCTCACGCCCGACGACGGTGTCGAGATATTCTCGCTCCGACTGTTCGAAAGACTTGAAGGATATGTTGGAGGGGCGCTTTCGCCAGTAGGAGGCGCAGAGAGTGCCTGCATTACAACAGTTGGTCCCTAGAAGGCGAGCCAGTGAAAAGGTCGCCATGCCACAACCATGCTTGGTGGCGCGCGTGCCACCAGACAGAGAGTTGGCAAGGCTGAGCGCCACTCCTTTTTTCGTAGAGATCGAGAACACACTGCTTCTCCCCGGGTTCCATCAACCAAAGTTCACGCTCTACGACGGAAAGACTGATCCATATATGCATGTAAGCCACTTTCGGCAGGTTATGGCTGGGCACAAGTGAAACGATGCACTCATGTGCCTTGTTTTTCTATCAAGTTTAGGGGAGTTTGGCCTAAAATAGTTCGAAAGGCTGCCGTAGGAGATCATCGAGGGCTGGCAACAGTTGGTAGAGGCATTTGTCACCAGATTTAAGACAAACACCAAAACGCCCAAGGAAATTGACCATCTCTTGAGAGTAAAGATAAAGCCAAGCGACTCTTTGAACGCGTATAACGCTAAGTATTGGGAGACTTTCAACGAGATCCTTGATTGCCCAACCAACCTTGCAATCACTCAGTATAAGCACACTCTTCCAATCGGACATCGACTGAGAGACTCGCTCACAATGAATTAACCGTCGACCATGGAATTGCTCATGCAACACATTAATGAGCATATCCGAGTCGAAGACAATACAACCGCAGCTACCGTGACGGCAAGTCCGGTAGTAGAGAACAAGAGAGTAGTACGAAAGGTTCACGCAGTCGGACAAGATGATGGCCATGCAAACCACCATGGAAGAGATATAGGGAGTTAGATTTTTGAAAGACGTTTGTAAGAAGGCCGAGGAAAAGGGGTATAAAAGTCGTAGAATGTAAATGGCCGATTCATTTCTAGAACATCGAACTCTACCAATCTAAAGTTTTGTTCTTAGTTCTATTTTTGTAACCCTTTTTTCCACTGGCCCAATAAAACAAGTAGACAATTTTCTTGAAAATTGTTGTATTTTTGCCTCGCCAAGCGGATTTAGTGCGGTCCAAGGGGTGACTAACAATCAATTTGACGAAAAGATCAAAATTCCTTGCTAGGTGAATTTTTCTCGGCAAGAGGTTTGTTGATGGTTTTGATCAACTTTGGAATTCCTTGCTGGATGGATTTTGCTCAGCAAGAGGTTTGTTGATGATTATATCAACTTTGGAATTTCTTACCGGAAGGATTTTACTCAGCAAGAGGTTTGTTGATGGTTTTAATCAACTTTAGAATTCCTTGCCGAACTGATCTTGCTCGCCAAGAAGCAAGTCGCCGAGCTGACCTTGCTCGCGGACCTTGGAGTTCCTTGCCGAGCTGATCTTGCTCGCCAAGAAGCAAGTTACCGAGCTGACCTTACTCGCCGACCTTAGAGTTCCTTGCCAAGCTGATCTTGCTCGCCAAGAAGAAAGTCGCCGAGCTGACCATGCTCGCCGACCTTAGAGTTCATTGTCGAGCTGATTTTGCTCGCCAAGAAACAAGTCGCTGAACTAACCTTGCTCGCCAACCTTGGAGTTCCTTGCCGAGATGATCTTGCTCACCAAGAAGCAAGTCGCCGAGCTGACCTTACTCGCCGACCTTGGAGTTCCTTGCCGAACTGATCTTGCTCACCAAGAAACAAGTCACCGAGCTGACCTTGCTCGCCGACCTTGGAGTTCCTTGCTGAGCTAATCTTGCTCGTCGACCTTGGAGTTCCTTGCCGAGCTGATCTTGCTCGCCAAGAAGCAAGTTGCCGAGCTGACCTTGCTCGCGGACCTTGAAGTTCCTTGCCGAGCTGATCTTGCTAGCCAAGAAGTAAGTCGCCGAGCTGAACTTACTCGCCGACCTTAGAGTTCCTTGCCGAGCTGATCTTGCTTGCCAAGAAACAAGTCGTCGAGCTGACCTTGCTCGCCGACCTTGGAGTTCCTTGCTGAGCTGATCTTGCTGGGCAAAAAGCAAGTCGCAGAGCTGACCTTGCTTGTAACAACCCTCACTTTACTCTAGTCATGCTTGCATGTATTTACATGATCTTGTCTTGTTATGTCGCATTTACAAACCTTGATTTGTTTTGCATGAGTGTTGCTTGCATGCCTTGTTCCTTGCTTGGTGTGAGTTTAGCCGAGGTCATCTTAAGCCTAGGTTACACCTTTGAACTTCTTACACCTAGGGCCATCTTGGAACCACTTTGGTTGACCTCCACCCTCACCCTGACATGTTGGCCGAGATGTCATTATCTAGGCCGAGGTGTTCATCACCAAGGCCGAGATGTATATTATCTAGGCCGAGATGTTACACCAAGGTGATCTTGTCCCTGGACTGGTACGACCTAGACCGAGGTGTGGCACATCTAGGCCAAGGTGTGACAAAGCTAGGCCAAGTGTTGTCCTTTCTAGCCGAGATCATTGAGACCTTACTTGCCGAAGCTTTGTCCTAGCCGAAATCTTTACCCACCGAAGTGCCCATGTCACCTTACTTGTTGCTTACACTTTGTCATGCATTAGTCTTGTCAGTCAGTCACCTTTTGAGGCTATCCAGTCCAATGTTGCCACGTGTCCCAGCAGAGGGTTAAGTCAGCCGGCAGAGTTAGAAACATATCATTGTGTGTCATACTTTGCATGGTAGAAAGAGAAGCTCTAGGAAGAAGAAGAAGTTCTTAGAGTGAGAATAGATTTTCAAGCTTGATCTTTAGAGCTTGAGCCGTTTAATCCGTGTTTTGAGGTTAGAATCTTGATTTGCTCCTGTTATTCTTTTTGTTGATCCGATTACATTGCATGATCTAGCATGATTCATGAACCATGCATTGATTTAAAGCTTGCTTTAGAAAGAGAAAATGATGTTCTTATGTTCTTGAGATAAAACCATGTTTTGATCCGAAAGTTTGTAACAAGTTCCATGTTTTGTGTTTGTTTTCATGAAATCTTCAAGTATGGGTACCCAGGTCCATGTTTTTCGAACTCATCTCATGAAATCTCTGATTTTGGAAATAAGTAGTTAAGATCTTAGTATTTATGTTCTTCATGTTCATGTTTTCATGTTCCTCGAAGGGAAACCCAGATTTTCCCGACGTCGTTTCCCTGAATGTGGCCATTGGGACCACACCTCGGCCAGGAGGTGTGGGACCTCGGCCAAGACCTGGTTAGTACCCAGTATGTTTTCCCGAGATGAAGAACAGTGTTTTAACTCCCAGCATGTTTTGCTTTGACTTGACTTAGTTTTGAGAGAAATGCCGAGATCATTTGCAGTCAGGGAAGGCTTGTTTTGAGAGTGCATTGCATATCCATCATTGAGCATTCTTTCTTGTCTTCTTGAAGTGTATTCAGTAGACCTTACCATGTGTTTGTAGGACTTGGACCTTTGCTTATAACTCCCACAACTGAAGAGTTAGGTGAGTGGTATTTTTAATAAAGTTATGTTATAAAATTTTGATAAAGCCTTGCTTTGCTTTATTTTGGAAAAAGTAATTGCTAAGCATGAATGATTACCTCTATTTTGTGTATCAAGTATTAGCCTTGTTTTGGATGACATTCTTGCCAAGTCTGTACGTGCTAGGGGACTCTAAACCTTTGTAGCACAAGTCCGTACGTGCTAGGGGACTCTAAACCTTTGTAGCACAAGTCCGTAAATGCTAGGGGACTCTAAACCTTTGTAGCACCTTCGTTAAATGTCATCCTTTGTATTGTATTGATGTTAGTAAGCATCCTTTGAAGATTTGAAGGACTTGATAGATGGACATTGTCCGTCCCTTGATTTTGTATAAGATATGCTATGTATTGTTTGAAAAGAGATCTTGAATATCGTTCATGCAAAACCTTTATTTCTAATATCATTCACTGAGTATCCAAGCACACCCTCTCCTTATATATATGTAGGTGACGAGCAAGACAGCGATGACGCCTAGATGTGTTTGCATGATGTTTTGGATTCATACTTTTGCTAGCATCTTGAAGATTATGTTTCTTGGCCTTGTATTTCACCTCTTTTGTATATGTTGGCTTGAGAAGCCTTTTGATCAAGATGTAACATGTACCCCATTTTTTTATTTGTAACCAAGTTGTAAACCATGTTTAGATGTATGTCATTTCATTTGATCTATGCACAGCTCTTATGGACTAATTAGTTTTAAATTTATTGCTTCCGCACTTGTAAGCCCCATATGTATACTCTGATTGTGTGTGTGAATCCTTGTAAGTTGGCCTTTGGTAACCTCGGGTTACTGGCCATCATGGCACCATTCTACTAGGGACGGAATGGGGTCGTGACATTGCTTGCCGACCTTGGAGTTCCTTGCCGAGCTGATCATGCTCGCAAAGAAACAAGTCGCTGAGTTGACCTTGCTCGCCGAACTTGAAGTTCCTTGCGGAGTTGATCTTGCTCGCTAAGAAGCAAGTCGCCGAGCTGACCTTGCTCTCCGACCTTGGAGTTCCTTGCCAAGTTGATCTTGCTCGCCAATAAGCAATTCGCCGAGCTGACCTTGCTCACCGACCTTAGAGTTCCTTGCCAAGCTAATCTTGCTCACCAAGAAGAAAGTCACCGAGCTGACCTTGCTCGCCGACCTTGGAGTTTCTTACCGAGCTGATCTCGCTCACCAAGAAACAAGTCGCCGAGCTGACCTTGCTCGTCGACCTTGGAGTTCCTTGCCAAGTTGATCTTGCTCACCAAGAAGAAAGTTGTCGAGCTGACCTTGCTCGCCGACCTTGGAATTCCTTGTTGAGCTGATTTTGCTTGCCAAGAAGCAAGTCGCCGAAGCACCTTGCTCGCCGACCTTAGAGTTCCTTGCCAAGCTAATCTTGCTCGCCAAGAAACAAATCACTGAGCTGACCTTGCTCACCCATCTTGGAGTTCCTTGTTGAGATGATCTTGCTCGTCAAGAAGCAAGTCGCCGAGCTGACCTTGCTCGTCGACTTTGGAGTTCCTTGCCGAGCTGATCTTGCTTGTCAAGAAACCAGTCGCCGAGCTAACCTTGCTCGCCAACCTTGGAGTTCCTTGCCGAGCTGATCTTGCTCACCAAGAAGCAAGTCGCCGAGCTGACCTTGCTCGCTAACCTTGGAGTTCCTTGTCGTGCAGATCTTGCTCGCCAAGGAACAAGTTGCGGAGCAGACCTTACTCGCCGGCCTTAAAGTTCTTTGCCAAGCTGATTTGGCTCACCAAGATACAAGTTGCCAAGCTGACTTTTTTCGCTAAGTTTGAAGGTCCTTGCGAAGTTGATTTTGCTCGCCAAGGAAGTTGCTGAGCTGATTTTACTCACCAAGAAGCAAGTTGCCAAGCTGACTTTGCTTACCAACTTTGAAGTTTCTAAACCGAGCAAAGCTAACCTCCGAGCAAAAAGTCTAGCCCGGTCTTGTAATGTAATTCTGGTTACGCAAATGCAAACGGAATTAAGGGACAATTGAGAGAGAGGTTTCAAAATTTGACTTTGGGCCGCGGTAATGACCGGGCTAAAATTGGACCAAGCATGTTTGGGCCGAACCGGGTTTCGACCAATCTAGGGGCAGTGCGCTCGGTTAAAGCCCTGGTCCAATTTGGCTGGGATAATTTTGGTCTGTCAGCCCAGTTCGCATTATTTCTCGTTGAGATCGGCGGGTAAGTGTAATAACCCTCACCGCTGATTACTGGTTAACCACTGATTACTGCTAAATTGAGACTGATGATGATAAGTAATTGAATCGACTGAAATACTGAACTGACTGATTGAATGTACTAGTTTAAATGCATTTCTATCTGTTTGACTGTTAAATTATCTGTCCATGTTTTATGCTTTAAATTGCAAATTGAAGACCTTGTCGACGGCCGAATCCGAAATTGATCGATGTTTTTATGATCATTAGAATTTATGTGATTTTATGGCATATTTAATTAAAATGTGATTTGGTATGATTAAATTAGATTAAATAAGCTAAATTACATAAGTTGGGCCTTTTGACTAATTTGCCATCTAGTGGACTTAGCTAGGCTATTGTTTAGTTTTCAATTACATATGTTGGCATCACTTTTCCTCAGCCTTTTTCTTGAGACAAACCGACCAAGAGAGAAGAGAGGGAGAGAGTGGGAGAAATTGAGTTCCATCTTGTGAATTGCTTAGTGAATTAAAGAAATTGAAGGTTGATTTCATAATTGAGCTTCCTACACTTGATATTCAAGGTCTAAGGTAGAGAATCCACCTTCTTAAACTTGTCTTTAAGTTAGTTCTTACATGGTTCTTGGAGGATTAGAGTTTTAAAGTTAAGAATTGGTTTAGATTGTTGAATTGAAGCTTAATCCATGCATACATGCTTTTATATTGAAGTTTTGGAGTTATTCTTCATGAAATTGCTTCGCGCATGTCCATCTTTTGACCATGGTTCATGAGTTCATCTTGTTTTTGAAAGAATTGGCCCTTTGGAGCATGTATTAGAAGCTTTGACTGTATTAGAACACTTGCATGTTGCATGTACATCATGTTCATGGAAGTTGGTTTGAAATTGGTATTTAATTGACTTACTTTTGGGCTTTGATTTTTCAAATTGAGCTTTGAATCATGTAAGACTATGAGTTTACAAGTGTATTCTAGAAAATTAGCCCAAGAGGATCGAATTTGATGCATTAAAACTTGGTTTTGAGCTTGTGGTTCAAATCTAGAATTTCCAGAATTTGGACTCGCGCTCGAGCGGGGAAATTGGCACTCGAGCGTGAAATACGTGCTCCCAGCACTTTGCATTGTTTTACAGTCCACTCGAGCGGGAAAATGCACGCTCGAGCGAGGACTTGTGTCACACGCTCGAGCGAATGTCGAGCGCCCATCGAGCGTGATTTTCATACATCCAGTACTTTTGCCATGTTTCACAGTCCGCTCGAGCGGGGGAAGTGATGCTCGAGCGGGGAACCTTTGTCTGCATGTCCGCTCGAGCGGGGTAAGCCACGCTCGAGCGGGACCCTGTTTTTCTAAAAATTCTGAAAATGTTTTTAAAGTGCATCTGTGCATCCTCATTTCATTCTAGGCATTCTTAGGCCTAGTTTAAGGCATCTTAATGAGGATATTGATGTAGAACCACACTGAGGCAAATTAGGGATTAAGTTATTATTTTTCCAACTGTGTAGCTTAGTGTGTGTTCACTCTGTAACTGTGTAGGGTTGGCATCCGGAGACGCTCCAGCTTATCTGTAACCCAGAACTCTGTGAGTAACAATGTTGTAAAGATATGTTCAATAATGATTATCTTCTGAACAATTGAACTGTACTGTTTTCTGAGATGATACTGTTACTGATTGAATGATGTCCTAATTGTGAACTGTATTGTGGCATCCTTAGCAACCTACTGTTACTGTACTGTACTGCTACTGTCACAGAGATCTCTGTCGGTTCCCATGTTGGAACCACTACTGTTTACCGATATGATGGCCATCAACTGACTGTTCGGTCTGTTTAGACCTACTGTACTGTTTTGCTATTGGATGTACCACATATGACTGCTATGACTGAATAACTGATATACTGAATCAATTGACTGTTTTCAATACTGAAAGGACATTCATTTTTAACCTCTTTACGCATTATGTTATTCATTGGGCTTTAGCTCACTGCTCATATATATATGTAGGTGTTCAGGCACCGGACCACTGCTAGGGTCGTCAGGCTAAGCACTGTTTTGTCAAGCCAACCTTTGTGCCTCACCTCGAGGTTCCAGTACTGTTCAAGCCAAGGCTATAGGGTGTTTTAGATTCCCCCTTTTGTTTGTGTCCTGTATAGACTGAGTGAGACTTGTACTGTACTGAATGTTTCTATATACGTTGTAAATACTGTTCTGTTTCCGAATGTGTATATATATGAAAAGTCTTTTTGCATACAGACTGTCACAGTTCATTGGACATTGCTTAATTACTGTTTTGGCTTCCGTCATGCCCCTATACTCTATAATACTGTCTTATTGTTAAGCAGGCCTTTGGTAATCACGGATTACTGGCCGGTTACGGTGCTAAACCCATAGGGGCAGGTTTGGGTCGTGACAGAGTGGTATCAGAGCGATACTTAACCACGAGTTATACTGCACACACGTGTCCAAATGAGCTATAAGGTGTCCTAGGAAAGCAATTTGGGCATCACATGAGCATGAAAAATGTGTGTGGACATGACATGAATATGTGTTAATGTGTTTAAACATATAACTGCTTATGTTTATAATTGCTAACGCAAGAAATGTTGATGAATCTGAATCCTCTGAGGCAAGAATGGCAAGGTTGGAAAGAATGGTGGAACTATTAACGGAAAGACTAGGGCAACAACAGAACCAACAGCCCCCACCACCTCCAGTACAGCCAGAGCCACCTATTAATGATGATATAATAGCTTTGACACAGAAATTTAGCAAGATGAAACCGCCATCCTTTCAGGGAGGCCTTGAACCATTGAAGGTTGAAGCATGGGTTCTTGAAACAGAAAAGTTATTTGAAGTGTTTTCGTGCTCTGAAGCACATAAAGTGTTGCTAGCTACCTTCACCTTACAAGAAGAAGCTAGAAGGTTGTGGATGCTAGTCCGTGACACCAACACCGTTATGACTTGGGCTCAATTCAAAGGAGCCTTCTTCGAAAAGTATGTCCCTCAGTGTGTCAGGGACAGAAAAGTGACTGAGTTTGAACAGCTGAGACAAGGCACCATGTCGGTAGCCGAGTATGAAACAAAGTTCACCGAACTTGCTAGATATGCACCACATTTGGTGGACACTGACTACAAGAAGGCCAGGAAATTTGAAGGCGGCCTTAATGTTAAAATCCTTGACAGAATCAATGTTCTAAAACTACTGAAGTATATAAACGTTCTTGACCGAGCAATCATGGCTGAGTCAAACATCGAGGCATTGAAACAGACTGACACACCATCGACCGAGTGGCGTGGTAAGAGACGGGGTTTTAGGTTCAAGAAAGGCAAGAATAGCCCATTGAACAAAAAGCAGAATACAGGGTCAACAACTAGTTCTAACCAAGGGAACCATTCTATACCACCTTGTTCTGAATGTGGTAAGAATCATAAGAGGGTTTGTTATAAAATCTCTGGTGCTTGTTACAGGTGTGGCAAGGTGGGCCACATGGTCAAAGATTGCCTTTCTACTTCACAAGGCAATAGTAAAGCTGCACCTAGCACAGCAGCATCAACTGTTGCACCTAAACCTAACCCTAAAGCTACTGGGAAAGAGCCTATGAGGCAATGTCGGGTGTTTGCACTCGTACTGGGAGATGTGCACAATACCGAGACCGTTGTGTCAGGTATACTTTCTATTTGTGCTCAAAATGCGTATGTTTTGATTGATTCGGGGTCTACACATTCATATGTATCGCATGCTTTTTCGCGAAAATTGAATAGACCACTAGAACCTATGTACTATCTGTTAGCTGTATCTTCACCTGTTGGAGGATCTATGACTTGTGCTTATATGTCCCTTGCATGTGAGATTATTGTTGCGGATGTTCATCTGTATATTAATTTACTGCCATTGAACATTGACCATTTTGATGTAATATTGGGAATGGACTGGTTAACAAAATATCATGCCATCATAGACTGTGTAACAAAACAAGTTGTTTTCCGTCCACCTGGATTGCCTGAATTCGTCTTTAATGGAGTTGGAGTAGTACCTCTCCCATATCTGATTTCATCCATGAAAGCTTGTAAACTGATTAGAAAAGGGTGTAAGGGGTATCTGTGTTCCGTATTGACTGTACCTACTAATGCTAACACTGATGTGAACAGTATTCCTATAGTCAGAGAATTCCCAGATGTGTTTCCAAATGATTTGCCAGGGGATTTGATTGATAGGGAGATTGAATTCACCGTTGATGTGATTCTGGGTACACAGCCAGTTTCTAAAGCTCCCTACAGAATGGCACCTACCGAACTGAAAGAGTTGAAAATTCAGCTGCAAGAACTATTAGATAAGAAGTTCATCAGGCCCAGTACTTCGCCGTGGGGGGCGCCAGTCTTATTTGTGAAAAAGAAAGACGGCTCACTGAGACTCTGCATTGACTACCGTGAACTGAACAAGGTAACAGTGAAAAATAAATATCCATTACCGCGTATTGATGACTTATTTGATCAGTTACAGGGTGCTCAAGTATTCTCTAAGATTGATCTCAGATCCGGATATCATCAGCTGAAAGTTAAACCAGAGGACATTGATAAAACTGCTTTTCGAACGAGGTATGGATATTACGAATTTTTAGTTATGCCTTTTGGAGTTACCAATGCACCTGCTGCATTTATGGACCTCATGAACAGGATTTTTAAACCATTCCTCGATGACTTTATTGTTGTATTCATAGATGACATTCTGATTTATTTCAAGAGTAGAGAAGAACATGAACATCATCTGAGACTTGCCTTACAGACCCTAAGAAAACAAAAACTTTATGCTAAACTGACTAAATGTGAATTCTGGCTTGATCATGTTATGTTTTTGGGACATGTTATTAGTAGGGATGGAATTTCAGTTGATCCACAGAAAGTGGAAGCAGTAGTGAATTGGCCTAGACCAACAAATGTTACAGAAGTCCGAAGCTTTTTGGGGTTAGCCGGGTATTACAGAAGATTTGTCAAAGATTTCTCCAAAATTGCCCTACCACTGACACAGTTGACTCAGAAAGGGATATCATTTGACTGGACTGACCAAAAGGAATCAGCATTCCAAGAGTTGAAAACTCGACTTGTGACTGCACTGGTTCTTACCCTACCTTCAGGTACGGATGGTTTTACCATTTTCAATGATACTTCTTATAAGGGTTTGGGATGTGTTTTAATGCAGAATGGGAGAGTTATTGCCTATGTTTCCCGACAACTGAGACCGCATGAAAAGAACTACCCGACCCATGACTTAGAACTTGCCGCAGTAGTGTTTGCATTGAAAATCTGGCGTCATTACCTTTATGGGGCGACATGTGAGGTGTATACCAACCACAAGAGTTTGAAATACTTCTTCACATAGAAAGAACTAAACATGAGACAGGGGAGATGGCTAGAATTGATTAAAGACTATGACCTATAGATTTTGTATCATCCGGGGAAAGCCAACACCGTTGCCGATGCATTGAGTCGGAAATCGATTGGGAACTTAGCCTGTTTACTCACCGGACAGAAAGAGTTGCTATGTGACCTTGAAAAGTCTGAAATTGAGATTGTTTTGCAAGAACGATGTGGAATAATAGCTGCTATTTCTGTTTAGCCGGTACTGATTGAAGAGATTAAAGAGAGGCAGCAACAGGATGACCTCTTGAAGAAGATCATTGATGAACGAGAATCTAAACCGAGGCCGGATTTCAAATTTGAGAATAATGTACTGAAATTTTAGGGAAGATTGTGTGTACCGAAATGATTCTGAACTGAAAAGAAGAATTCTGCAAGTGGCCACAATTCAAAACTGTCTATCCATCTAAGGAATACAAAAATGTACCAAGATTTGAAACTGAATTTCTGGTGGCCGGGAATGAAGAAGGAAATTACTGATTTTGTATCAAAATGTCTTCATTGCCAACAAGTCAAAGCCGAACATCAACGACCCGCAAGCTTATTACAGCCCTTACCGATACCGGAGTGGAAATGGGAACATATCACCATGGATTTCATTGTCGGTTTGCCTCGCTCCAGTAAAGGTATGGACTCAATTTGGGTTATAGTTGATAGACTGACTAAATCTGCTCACTTCTTACCTGCCAAAACAATTTATAATGTGGACAAATTGGCTATACTCTATATTGATGAGATTGTTAGACTGCATGGAGTGCCTGTGTCCATTGTTTCTGATAGGGGCTCGAAATTTACATCGAGATTCTGGCAAAGCCTATAGACAGCATTGGGTACTGAACTGAGACTGAGTAGTGCATACCATCCTCAGACAAATGGCCAGTCAGAAAGGACCATTCAGACTCTAGAAGACTTACTGAGAATGTGTATCCTTGATTCTCAGGGAAATTGGGAAAGCCATTTGCCATTGGTTGAATTCGTCTACAACAACAGTTATCACTCAAGTATTGGTATGGCGCCTTTCGAGGTATTGTATGGTAGAAAATGTCGATCTCCGATTTGTTGGGCAGAAGTTGGAGATAGGCCTTTGCTTGGGCCCGAGATTGTGTATGAAACTACAGAAAAAGTGAAATTGATTCAACAGAGACTGAAAATCGCACAGAGCCGACAGAAAAATTATGCGGATGTCAGAAGGCGAGACAAAGAATATGAAGTAGATGATCACGTTTTTGTAAAAGTGACACCGATGAAAGGGCAGACCCGTTTTGGGGTTAAAGGCAAGCTAGCGCCGAGATATGTCGGACCGTATGAGATTATCGAGAAAATCAATCTGGTGGCGTATCAAGTAGCGCTTCCTCTTGAAATGGAGCATATGCATAACGTGTTCCACATTTCTATGTTGAGGGACTACCTCTGGGATCCTTTCCATGTGATAGAGCTTACTCGTGTAGTGCTGAATGATGACTACACTTATGAAGAACGACCTATTCAGATTGTGAACAGACGGATCAAGAAGTTGAGAAACAAAGAGATTCCGTTAATGAAAGTTGACTGGCAAAACCATGGTGGCGTGTATATCACTTGGCAAAGGGAAGATGACATAGCCAAGAGATATCCTAAATTGTTCCCACTAGATCCTGTTTTCTTCCAGAATGAAGGTAATTTGAGTTTGGAGGACCAAACTCTTTTTAAGGAGGGGAGACTGTAATAACCCTCATCGCTGATTACTGGTTAACCACTGATTACTGCTAAACTGAGACTGATGATGATAAGTAATTGAATCGACTGAAATACTGAACTGACTGATTGAATGTACTAGTTTAAATGCATTTCTATTTGTTTGACTGTTAAATGATCTGTCCATGTTTTATGCTTTAAACTGCAAATTGAAGGCCTTGTTGGCAGCCGAATCCGAAATTGATCGATGTTTTATGATCATTAGAATTTATGTGATTTTATGGCATATTTAATTAAAATGTGATTTGGTATGATTAAATTAGATTAAATAAGCTAAATTACATAAGTTGGGCCTTTTTACTAATTTGCTATCTAGTGGACTTAGCTAGGCTATTGTTTAGTCTTCAATTACATATGTTGGCATCACTTTTCCTCAGCCTTTTTCTTGAGACAAACCGACCAAGAGAGAAGAGAGGGAGAGAGTGGGAGAAATTGAGTTCCATCTTGTGAATTGCTTAGTGAATTAAAGAAATTGAAGGTTGATTTCATAATTGAGCTTCCTACACTTGATATTCAAGGTCTAAGGTAGAGAATCCACCTTCTTAAACTTGTCTTTAAGTTAGTTCATGCATGGTTCTTGGAGGATTAGAGTTTTAAAGTTAAGAATTGGTTTAGATTGTTGAATTGAAGCTTAATCCATGCATGCATGCTTTTATATTGAAGTTTTGGAGTTATTCTTCATGAAATTGCTTCACGCATGTCCATCTTTTGACCATGGTTCATGAGTTCATCTTGTTTTTGAAAGAATTGGCCCTTTGGAGCATGTATTAGAAGCTTTGACTGTATTAGAACACTTGCATGTTGCATGTACATCATGTTCATGGAAGTTGGTTTGAAATTGGTATTTAATTGACTTACTTTTGGGCTTTGATTTTTCAAATTGAGCTTTGAATCATGTAAGACTATGAGTTTACAAGCGTTTTCCACAAAATTAGCCCAAGAGGATCGAATCTGATGCATTAAAACTTGGTTTTGAGCTTGTGGTTCAAATCTGGAATTTCTAGAATTTGGACTCACGCTCGAGCGGGGAAATTGGCGCTCGAGCGTGAAATACGTGCTCCCAGCACTTTGCATTGTTTTACAGTCCGTTCGAGCAGGGAAATGCACGCTCGAGCGGGGACTTGTGTCACACGCTCGAGCGAGTGTCGAGCGCCCATCGAGCGTGATTTTCACACATCCAGTACTTTTGCCATGTTTCACAGTCTGCTCGAGCGGGGGAAGTGACGCTCGAGCGGGGAACCTTTGTCTGCATGTCCGCTCAAGCGGGGTAAGCCACGCTCGAGCGGGACCCTGTATTTCTGAAAATTCTGAAAATATTTTTAAAGTGCATCTTTGCATCCTCATTTCATTCTAGGCATTCTTAGGCCTAGTTTAAGGCATCTTAATGAGGATATTGATATAGAACCACACCGAGGCAAATTAGGGATTAAGTTATTATTTTTCCAACTGTGTAGCTTAGTGTGTATTCACTTTGTAACTGTGTAGGGTTGGCATCCGGAGACGCTCTACCTTATCTGTAGCCCAGAACTCTGTGAGTAACAATGTTGTAAAGATATGTTCAATAATGATTATCTTCTGAACAATTGAACTGTACTGTTTTCTGAGATGATACTGTTACTGATTGAATGATGTCCTAATTGTGAACTGTATTGTGGCATCCTTAGCAACTTACTGTTACTGTACTGTACTGCTACTGTCACAGAGATCTCTGTCGGTTCCCATGTTGGAAGCACTACTGTTTACCGATATGATGGCCATCAACTGACTGTTCGGTCTGTTTAGACCTACTGTACTGTTTTGCTATTGGATGTACCACATATGACTGCTATGACTGAATAACTGATATACTGAATCAATTAACTGTTTTCAATACTGAAAGGACATTTATTTTTAACCTCTTTACGCATTATGTTATTCACTGGGTGTCACGACCCAAACCCGCCCCTATGGGTTTAGTACCATAACCGGCCAGTAATCCGAGATTACCGAAGGCCTACTGAACAGTAATACAGTAAAACAGAGTACAGGGGCATGGCGGAAGCCAGTACAGTAAATAAACAATGTCCAATGAGCTATGACAGTCTGTATGCCAAAAAGATTTTTCATCCATACATATGAACTCGGTACAGAACAGTATGCCCAATATATACGATCAGTCAGAACAAAACAGGGACCTAACCCCTATTAAATGGTATAGTACAGTGTTATCAGTCTATACAGTAAACAAAACAGTACAGAAGGGGGAAAACTAAAACACCCCTATGCCTTAGCTTGGCAGGCTCAGAACCTCGCAGTGAGGCACAGTGGTTGGCTTGACAAAAAGGGAAGTCTACCCCGACGCTCCTAGCTGCGGTCTGGTGCCTGTACACCTACATACATATATGAGCAATGAGCTAAAGCCCAGTGAATAACATAATGCGTAAAGAGGTTTAGAATGAATGTCCTTACAGTAATGAAAACAGTTCATTAAATCGGTATTTCAATCTTTCAGTCTTTCAGTTAATCAGTCGTATGTAGTATATCTATTAGCATAACAGTACAGTAAGCAGTAGGTCTTAAAGACCGAACAGTAATGATGGCCATCAGTCAGTAAACAGTAGTGGTTCCACGAGGGAACCGATAGAGATCTCTGTAACAGTAATAATCAGTAACAGTAGTTGCTAAGGATGCCACAATACAGTTCAGAATATAGGACATGCATTCATTCAGTTAACAGTAACGGTTCAGAAAACAGTACAGTTCAGTATTCAAAAGATAATCATTTTGAACATATCTTTACACAATTGTTACTCACAGAGTTCTGGGCTACGGTGAGCTAGAGCGTCTCCTCGGAATGCCAATCCTAAACAGTTAACAGATTGAACACACACTAAGTTTCACAGTTGGGAAAGATAATAACTTAATCCCTAAACTTGCCTCGGTGTGTTCTACATCTATATCCTCATTAAGATGTCTTAAATATGCCCTAGGAATGCTTAGGATAGAAAGAGGATGCAAAGATGCACTTAGAAAACATTTTCAGAACTTTCAGAAAAACAGAGTCCCGCTCGAGCGTAGGTTAATCCGCTCGAGCGTTTATGCAGACAAAGGTTCCCGCTCGAGCGTCACTTACCCCGCTCGAGCGGTCTGCAAAACAGTCAAAAGTACTGGATGGGTGAAAATCACGCTCGATAGGGCGCTCGATAGCCACTCGAGCGTAAGACACAAGGTCCCGCTCGAGCGCCAATTACCCCGCTCGAGCGAACTGTAAAACAGTGCAAAGTACTGGGAGCACGAATTTCCCGCTCGAGCGCCGTCATCCCCGCTCGAGCGGAAGACCAAAATCTGGAAAATCCAGATTCGAGCTCCATGTTCAAAATCAAACTCAAATGCATCAAAATCAATTCATTTGGGCCCATATCTTCGAAAACACTTGTAGATACATAGAATACCATGGTTCAAGGCTCAATTTGTAAAATCAAGGCTCAAGGGAAGATCAATTAAAACCAAATTTCAAACCCAATTTCATGAACATGAAGAACATGCAAACATGCATGAATTCAAACCATTTCAAAGCTTCAATTTGATGCTCTAGTGAGCCAATTGTTCCAAAAACAAGATGAAATCATGGTTCTTAACTTTAACATGGACATGCATGTGAAAATCTTTGAAAAACAACCTCAATAATGTGAGATATGTACATGCATGCAACAATTTAGCTCTAATTCAACACTTTTGAACCAATTCATGCCTTAACTCTTTAAACTACCATGATCCATGCTAGAAGGAACTTAAACACCACAATGAGAAGGTGAATTCTTTACCTAAGTCTTGAATTTAAGGTGTAGGAGCTCAATTTGACAATTCCCTAGCAATTCCTTCAAACTTTCTAGCCAAACCCTCAAGATCAAGTCAATTCTCTTACTCTCTCTCTAAAACTCTCCCTTGGTTGGTTG
Source organism: Camellia granthamiana (assembly GCA_036172215.1). Classification (NCBI taxonomy): domain Eukaryota; kingdom Viridiplantae; phylum Streptophyta; class Magnoliopsida; order Ericales; family Theaceae; genus Camellia; species Camellia granthamiana. The sequence continues at coordinate 61,762,233 of CM069914.1, forward strand.
GGTGCAAGAAGATGGCTGATGAAATGAGTTGGTTCAAGTGTAATATGAAGATCAAAGTGTTGATATAGTGGGCCACTAAGGATGGCAATAAGGTAATTAAGTCAAACTATGGAATTGGCTTAATTTAATCCAATTTAATACAGTTTAATCATACCAAATCAGTTTTCAATTAAATACACCATAAAATCCTATAAATTATCATGATTATAAAACATCGGTCGATTTCGGGTTCGACCGCCGATAAGGCCTTCAATTAACAGTTTAAACATAGAAATACAAACAGATAATTAAACGACAAACAGATAGATATGCAATTAATTAGATATACTCGGTCAATTCAGTTCCAGATTCCAGTCAGTCAGTTCAGTAATTCAGTCAGTTCAATTACTTTTCATATTCGGTCTCAGTTTAGCAGTAATCGGTAATCAAAATCAGTCATTAATTGGTAAACAGTGTGAGGGTTGTTACACTGGACTTTAGCTCACTGCTTATATATATATATGTAGGTGTTCAGGCACCGGACCGCTGCTAGGGGCGTCAGGCTAAGCACTATTTTGTCAAGCCAACATTTGTGTCTCACCTCGAGGTTCCAGTACTGTTCAAGCCAAGGCTATAGGGTGTTTTAGATTCCCCCTTTTGTTTGTGTCCTGTATAGACTGAGTGAGACTTGTACTGTACTGAATGTTTCTATATACGTTGTAAATACTGTTCTGTTTCCAAATGTGTATATATATGAAAAGTCTTTTTGTATACAGACTGTCACAGTTCATTGGACATTGCTTAATTACTGTTTTGGCTTCCGCCATGCCCCTATACTCTATAATACTGTCTTACTGTTAAGCAGGCCTTTGGTAATCACGGATTACTGGCCGGTTACGGTGCTAAATCCATAGGGGCGGGTTTGGGTCATGACAGTAAGATCCTCCACAGATCAGTCCAACTGAGCACAAGCTCGGTCATAACAGAGAGCTGCTAAGCTCGGTGACAACGAAGCTCAGTTCAAAGCCTTGCACATCTCGGAAGTATTGCGGCCGTAGGAAGATGGGGCAGAGCCACCGAGTTGTTTGTTCGCGCCAACGCTGTTTAGCACTTTGGTTAGGTGGTGTTTAGCTGTATTTGTGTTGACACATGGGAAAATGGGATAGGAGAGTAAGTCCACGCGTCAAAAGGCGAATGGATGTAGGGGCGCGCGCAGAAGGTATATAAACGTGACTGCGCCCCCTATTTTGGGATGGAACATTCTATGGTGAGACAACTGAACTACCACATTGTAACCTCTCTCTTCTCTCTCTCTCTAAAGGTGTGCTAACTTGATTGTCGGAGGGGTTTTCTGGCAACATACTGCTGTTGTGTTCGCAGGTTAATCGGAACGAAGCGGATCTTGGACGCGAGGAGTACGAGCCGTATCGAATATTTGCTCCCCGTACAATTTTGTTCAATTCTCACTTATGTATAATTTTCCAATAGAAAAATAGAATATGTTCGGACGGCATAATTCCACTAATTTTGCCCCTATTTGACAAGTGAGTTGTGTTTAAATTGAAATTAAAAAGCATAAAAAGAGAAAATAAATTAAATAAGTCAATAAAACAGAATGTCACATTCAAAACATAGAGGTGTTTTGGAAAGATAGTTAAAAGCTAACCTTTTGACCTTTTTGGATTTTTTTTTTAAAAACGTATAAAAAAAATGAGAGATAATGTGATTCAAAATGGGTTAAAAGTTAGGAGGTGGCTTTTAACCTACTTCTTAAAAGAGGTCATAGTTATTTCATTTTTTCTTTCACAAAAAAGTCAAAAAGTCGAAAAAGTCAAAAAGTCGAAAAAGTTAAAAAATTCTTCTCAAACGAAACTAATTTAGTCAAGTTAAATTAGCCAAAAAGTTAAAAAATTAGATTAAATTTTTTTTTCCCAAATCATACATTTGGCCACATGTTGTTACATTGGTGTACTACAAATTCATTTACCAAAATAATTGAGACCTCCCAAACTTTCAAAATGATGTGGATTGCTCATATATTTATTTATTTATTTATTTATTTATTTATTTCCTATCTCTCTCACATGAGTGATCTAAATTATTTGGAGGTCATGAGGGTCCTCAAATCTGAGAGTCTCAATCATTGTTGTTCATGTACAATGGTTCACTTGGCAAAATTTATAAGAAAGTTTATTAAAAGCAAAAATAAGTTAAATTTTTTTTTTTTAAATGAACGCTTTAAAATTGGTTTATTTTAATTTACTGGAATTTTTTTCAGAAATTAAAATGTAAAATATTTTGAATCAAACTTTTTAAAAAATATTATAAACAAAATAGGTATAAAAAATAAGTCAATTTATAAAAATCAACAAAAAAATTAACTATTTTAAGTGGGAAATGTTAAAAATCACAAAGAAGTTTTACTTCGCTTGTTATTTTGTCCCTTCTTAATTTTTAAATTTTATTTATTTATTTATTGTTGGCGAGCAATCAAAAAGATGAACAATCCTTCCTAATGGTGAAATATTATAGTAGTCAATAAATATGATGATGCATTTTATAATAAGTGCATTGACTTGAAGTTAACATATAGTAGTAGTACTTTCCAGTTCACTTATCAACCAGTTTGTAAATATCTTGATTAATTTTGATGTCTTTAAAATAATTCTAATTCAAAATTTTAAATCTTATGCTTAATTTTTACCGTTCAACCAACTTTTAATGTTAATCTTTTTTAACCCGATCTCAAATTGTATCTACTAGGCCAATTTGTTGATTTTGTTTTTTCTAATAGTATTAATATTCAGTGTGTTTGGTTTGAGTTTTTTGCATTAAGTTTTTTGAAAATTCAGTTTTTTAGTTTTCGTGTTTTTTTATTTTTAGTGAATATTTTTTAAATTTTAAACATTTTTTTTAAATTTTTTAGATGTATCTTACTTAAATGTATCGAAAAAGTAAAAAATTTGTGAAAAAATATTTTAAAATTTTAATAAATACATAAAAATACAAAAAATGTACTGAATTCTCGTATTTTTTTTTTTGTATTTTTGGTATTTAATGAATTTTTAAAAGGCTTTTTTCACAAATTTTTTACTTTTTAGGTATATTTATGTTAGGTATGTCTAAAAAGTAAAAAAAATTTGCTTAAAATATTTAAAAAATTCAGTAAAAATAAAAAAACACGAAAAACAAGAAAGTAAGATTTTCTAAAAAGTGTTTTTAAAAAACACAACCAATTGCATGCGTTAAATGTTACACTCAAATACGCAAAATAGTTAGAAATTGGATTAAAATGAATTTTTTAAAAATGTTTAGAGACCACACGAAAAAAATATTTAGTCCAAGAACAAAAGTAAAAAATGGGTTACATTGCAAGGGCCAAAGTATAATTCACCCAATATTTTTAATTTATTAATTTACTGGATATGGGTGTCACATTTCATTTTTCATCACTTGTTTGTAATGGTAGTTGGCAAATAGCTCAAAGCGGGAAAAATTAAAATTTTAGAAATCGAATTGGGAAAAAAATTGGTTTAATAAGGACTAAAGTGAAAAGCATGCCATAATTTAGTGGGTCAAAGTGTAATTACAATGATACTAGAACAATACTGAGAGTACAACCAAAAAAAAAAAAAAAACCAACAAACTATACCAAAAAAAAAAGAGTCAAATATTCTCTTTTCTCTTTCTTTTTTTTTTTTGTTGTAAAAAGCCCGATAATATCCTAAATATAATTTTTTTTACCTCATATTTTAATAAAAAAGCTAAAAAAATTATTAAAATAATATGTTTTCAAACTAATAAGTCTAAATTGACAAGTCACTACAAATAAACCCTACGAGAAATTATTATGTCTTCCAAGAATTTCAATTAGGTTGAATGTTTTTCCAATGCTATTAATTATTTTATGTAATACATAGGAGAAAAAATAAAAAAATAATGAGTATATAACAAATAGAATTATAAAAGCATACCATGTAAGATATGATACGAAGCTATATAATAATTTTTCCTACCAAACAAGATATTAAATATACCAAGACCCACTAACTTCTCATAATGGCATGATCGATGCTAAGAATTAAGAAATTTATTGGGTTCCTTCCTAACATAGTTTTTTTTTTTGAATAAATTATGGAAAATATTGTAGGTTCAAATTTTCTATCAAACCAAATGTCTCACATGAGAGTGAAATCCACAAAATTATGGACCCCACACATGTGAGACATTTGGTCATTTATTTGATAGAAAATTCGTTATCCGTAACATTATCCATAAATTATATTTGTAGTTTTTGCAATTTGTCTATTGTATTAATTTAGTTTAGATAATTTTAATTTTATCTTTTAATTTTACTCATTGTGTCTTTAGTTCAATTGATAATACCCATTAAGAAATTGAATAAAACTCCTAAGCAAATTGGTACATTCACAAAACAAAAAAAAATAAAAAATTGAATTCCAACTGCTAAATCAATTCGAGAAGAATAATAGACTACCATTTGATTTTAGTCTAAAGTTTTAAGAAGATGTTAGGGTAAATTGTTCTTTACATCCTTCAATTATTATCGTTTTTCACTTTTCACTTTACCCTTTCAATGAAAAATTAATACGATGTACCTTTTACCTTCTAAAAATTTTCATTATAACCATTATGTCTCAATTTTGTTAACAAAATTGACAAAAAATAGATTTTTAAAAGGTATTTTTGCAATAAATATGACACTATGCACCTTTTCTGTCAACATGGCATAAGAATTAGATTAAAAACTTTTAGAAGATGAAAAGGTATATTGTATTAATTTTTAGTTTGAGAGGTTATAGTGTAATTTGCCCAAGACATTATCACACTACAAGAAAAAACACCTTTGGCGACTAAATTTTTAGTCGCCAAAGGTCCTATTTTAGTCGCCAAATGTCAAAATTTCACTTTTCCCGACTAAAAATTTTGGTCGCCCGTCTTGTCGCCAATAATTGGTCGTGAATGCCTTTGACGACTAAAACACTGTTAGTCGCCCATGTAAACGTCTTCAGCGACTAAAGATTTCGTCCCCAATAGTTCATTTTTTATTTTATTATTTATACCTTTGGCGACCAATGAGTTTAGTTGCTAAAAGCTTTTTCAGAAAAATTTTTTTTTTGCCTCTTCGCTGCTACCAAGTTTCGAACCCATGACCACCTACTTCCCAACATTCTCAACTTTCACCAACACTCTCTCCCCACTACGCCACTATAACCTCACGCGAATATTAATGCAACATATATTATTTATATACTATATTCGCCGGATTTAATACACAACTATATATATAAATAATTATTTTTATTTAATATATGTTATGTAAAAAATAAATTATTTCGTAAAAAAAAAATGGACAGCACTTTTGGCGACTAAATCTTAATTTTAGTCGCCAATTATACATTTTTTGGCTACTAATTTATTTTCTGTCGCTAAAACAATGAAATCCGGCCTAAGGATAGCACATTTGGCGACTAAACTGAATTTTAGTCGCCAAAACTTCTACTTTGGGCGACTAAAGTACATTTTAGTCGGCAAACCTTCATCTTTCAGCGACTAAAATGGTTTTTGTCGCCAAATGCATCACTTTTGGCTACTAAATCATATTTAGTCGCCAAAAACCATGACTTTTGGCTACTAAACAACCTTTAGTCGGTAAAAGCCCTACATTCGGCGACTACAGTGCCTTTTAGTCGCTAAAACCCACTCCTTTGGCGACTAAAAGAGTTTAGTCGGCAATTCTGATTAGTTTTGGCGACTAATCCCATTTTAGTCGCCAAAAGCCCTACTTTCAGCGACGAAAAATTTAATTTTAGTCGCGAAAAGTGTTTTTTTTTGTAGTGTCAATTGGTTTAATTTGATACAATATAAAAAAAAAAAAAAAAATTAAGGACATAATTAATACAATTGGAATTATAAAAGATCAAATTGATATAAGAGACAAATTACAGAAAATATGGTTGCAATTTGTCTTAAATTTTTATTTTTTTTAAATTACCTTAAAATACATGATTTATGAAATTTTATTACTTGAACAGAATATGAACAATTACCAGCAAAACAACTGAAATTTACTGTCCTCCAATCAAAACAATGTGAAAAGAACATTAAAAAATAAATAAATTTAATGCGGTTACCATGTTTTTGAAGTAATTTTGTTCTTAAAAACATAAGAGTGAGTAAAAAAAGAAAAAAGAAAAAAGAAAAAACTTAAATAACTAAAAGCTACTTTCTAAATATTTTTTCTGAATCTGTAACATTACTCTTCAAAAAAATATCCTAAACGTCACAATTTCCCGAGCCGGACAATAATGGTGCAGTTGCATTATGTGATGAAAACCCTCAAGTTCTTGCATTCAATCCTAATACTCGCCGGGAACGGCCTCCACGAAGAGCTCTTGAATCGGATTTTAGCTCGTATACCTTCAACCTAAAACTCAATATTTCACTCACCCGATTCGCCGCAGCATCCCTGACGATCCATTGATCAATGCTCGCCAACACATTGGTGAACTTAGCATACAAAGCTGTCGTGTTCTTAGCCTCTTGACTAAATGTGGCCACTTTAGTATCGAGTCTTTCTCTTGACACACCAAAGCCTTGATGTGATCGTAAAAAAAGGTGATTGTTTTAGGGTTAGGGTTTTTTACGTTGAAATTGACATCCCAATTTGCAACGATTTGATTATTGCTGGTGACATTGAAGAGGGCTATGGAGACCGATTGGAGTTGGAATTCGGGATCTAGAACTTGAAAAAATCTTATCCATATGCACACAAAGAGAATGATGGTTGGCATAAAAATACTAAGGCAATAGGCTATGCCGCCGCAGTAGGAATCTGGCGGTGAATTAGGATTTGGGTCGGTAGTTATAAAAAAATTCGTGTTATTATGCATGAAAAATAACTAAAAAAATCAGTATTATTATTTATTAATTCGTGTTATGCATGAAAAATAATAATAATAAAATTTTAATATGAATGTTGTATTTGATAGGACATCTAATTAATCTCAAACACTAATACAATTTTAATCCTACATACATCAGTTAGTTATGAATGACAAATCTCTTTTGGTAGATCATCCAATTAATTTCAAACACTAGTACAATTTTAATCCTACATACATTAACTAATTGTGAATGACAAATCTCTATCCCTAAACATAGCCTAATTGGACTGGATTACTCATAATCATCATAATTATAATTATATTACCATTTCAATTATTAGTATATGGAGACGCGTTTTTTGATAAACTAAACGAAAACAAAGTGAAAAGCCAAAATGTTTTTTAAAAAAAAATTTTAAAGCCAATTTTTTTTTTTTTTTTTTATGACAGATTTCATCATTTGATATGTGTGATTAAGATTGCTTTTTAGAATTAATTCTGATTAGCTATATGTGAGTAGACCTGTTATCAAATTAAAACACAGCCACTAAAAAATTGGTCCAATCTTATTGCTATAACAATTACAAAAGAAAGCTATAGGAACAAATCACATAACACCATGCTATTCACTATAAATAGTAATAAAAATAGTAATTCTTAAAAAAAAAATTTGATAATTATAAGTCAAAGAAGATGAAATGAAGACTACTCTTGAGCTTCCCCCCATGGTTACTCATCTGAGCCAAACACAACTTATAAATTTTCACGATTATATAATGATTTTCCTCTTTAATTGTAGAATCCAAAAGAGTCCAATTCCTAACCAACCACTCTATGTATGTAGAATTAAAATTTAGTAATTGAGTATGAAATACAAACTTCTCATATTTAAAATTTATTATTTTCATTCAAAGCATAACACGATTAATATTAGTAATACTATATATAAAATATAATTTAACCTTCTTCCTCAATACTTTTTTCTATAATCCATTCATTCATTCATCAATGGAAGAAGAAGAAGAAGCTAGAGGAACCGTAATGGGCTACCCTATTCAGTACCAACCTCGGCCAACCCTTCGAACCACGAAAAAGATTTTTTATAGTCTGCTCATGACACTCTCGGTAGGGTTTGCAGTATTCATTGTTTTAATCCTGCCTTATCTTCTTACTTCTGCATATAAAAACCCTGAGTTCCAACCCAATCACTTGTTCCAAAAATCTGCCAATTGGGAAATTATTTTCGACGTCAAAAACCCTAGTTACTCTTATGATGTCATACATGTTTTTATTTTCTCTAAAGATGGAGAGTTTCTCTCCGGGACAACCCCCCCGCCTTTTCACCAGGGTAAGAAGAACACGACATTGTTACATGCCAGCCTTGCTATGCCATCAAGTGTTGTCACGAGGAATATGAACAGTACTGAACCAGCTAGTTACACGATAAGGTTTGAGTCGAATTTTAGTGCTCATCTTGGGGATAGTGCACTGTTAATGGTCTTCTGTGATGATGTGAGCATCTGGCTTTCGTTGAATACAACAGCCGGAACCGGAACGATGAAGAAATGCACTGAACGAAAAATTATTATATAGTCTTGGAAAATACCCTTCTTAACTTCAGAAAAAGATGCACCAAAGAAACCCAATATAGAGTTCGTTTATTATGTTCTTTATTTTGTGTTGAAAATTTTAAGATACAAACTTAAAAATAATTGTCAAAAAGTCATGTTTTCGAATTCTCCGCAATTGTCTTATATTGTAATTCAATGACTTAGGTAAATTATTTGATATGTAATATGAGATCTCACTGTTTGTTATGTATTGTCAAGATTGTTTTCTATCCCAATTAGAATCGTATTTTGATTACCATAATCTCTATAGTTGATTCAGACTTATTGTAAATTGGTACAATCTTATCGCTATAAAGGGAAAAATCACATAACATCATGCTACTATTCACTCACTATGCCAATTTATCTAACAGATAATTGAATAAAAGAATAAACAGAGCATAATAACAAGTCAAAGAAGGTAAACTGAGCAGTCACTAGTACCCCTGAGCTTCCCTGTCATGGAACTCGTGTCATTTGAGCTAAACGCGACTTTCAAATTCTCACAGGAAACACTAATTGAGCTGTGCCTATTTAGCCAATCACTAACCTTAAATTGAGCCAAACCCACCATTCCCACATTCAAACTCACCTCCCTCCTCTCCCTCCAATCACTCCCTATTTCGATGGTCGTCCTTGTCGTTATCCAGGAATTATCTCCCGGGTTTGATCCCAACTCAATTTTCACTCCACTCTCATTCATCTTCCTCACCTCCAAAGCCCGGCCCAGCCACCCCCTCGAGAGCGGGCTCCTATCGTAGGACACCAAGACCAAGAATCGCTCAAACTCAAGGCTTATCTTCGTGTTCGGGTTCGTTATGGTGAATTCAACTTCATATCGGGCATTTGTCTGCAAGTCAGAGAGGTTGAAGTTGGCAACAGAGAGGGAGTCGACGCGAACCACAGGGAGCTGGGGTTGAAGAATGAGCCATGAGATGAAGCTGACTGCAGTGATCCCGACGAATAGAAAGATGAGGGCCAGGATCAGACGGCGTACAATCAATCGGATTCTGTCGTGCATCGGTTGTGATGAAGATTGAGTGTCTGTATAACTACAAGAACAAGGGTTCGAGGTTGTTTGGGTGTTGGGATAAGAAGTTGGATAGGTGGGTTGTGAAGTTGCCATTTGAGTACTCGCTTTCCTTTGTGTTTTTGATTGATTTCTACCTGAAGATGCAGCTATTGTGTTTCTAGCGAGAAAGAGAGTCATGGGATGTGGGTATAGGAAGGAATGGTGTGTATATATAATCACAATAACGTGTGAGCTTTCAAAAATGAAAATGGAGGGAAATGTTTTTTTATTGGTGGTTGGTATGTCAGTTTTGGGGAAAGATCATCAAGGTTTCTAGGAATTTGCCTACACATATAACAAGGAAGGTTTCAGGGGCCATGAAATTTACATACACACAACACAACAATTACACTATTTTTAACAGAGTAACGATCCAGAAACTCCACTCTCCCCCTCTGCCTCGGGGCTTCCTACTTTTTAAGCCTCCTTCCTTGCAAAATCAAACGACTACTCCTAAAGGCAAAAAAGAAGAAAAAAAATAATAAAAAAAAATTTGGTGGTATATTTGGACAACGATGTGGGTTGAGAATGAAAAAATTATGAAATTAAATTTTTTTATCATATCATGTAAGTTGTCACAATTGCATTGAAAACAAATATAAGTGGTGGGAATTAATCAACCAATGTAGTAGTGACAAATCATATGATAAACTAAATGTAATCATAGCGTTATTGTAAATTGTCTCATAGTATTATGCGACATAGATTATGTAAATGAAAAATCGCAACACACATTAAGTGGTATAATTATTTAATAGTCTCAAGTATCATGTAATATTGCGTATATTGTGCTTTAAACCAATCACCTAATGAAATCTTTTATCAATGAGACATGCTGTTACTAGTTATTTTTCTAATTATTTTGTTTATTTTGGTTTGGAGTACTAGGTGAGCCATTTACTCGCTTTAGCATAAATTGTATGCATGTGATTATTTGCCATGTCTAGCATGCTTGCCATGAGACTAATTGCTTAAATAATAAACTGCTTCAATGCCTGTGGATGAAGGTTTGTTACTTTAATTGGAATGATTTGAGTAATGTTTATATGCGATCACTTTTTCAAGTGGTACATATTCAAAACAATTTTCAAAATAAACATGAATCAAGTGTTCCAATTCTTGCAACTTAGTCTATATTTGTGTGTGTGCGCATCACATTGTAATGGTAGCCTAATAAATCGGAACAAGAGCATATAACGTACATGAGATTCATATCATGATTAGTAGAGGCCGATCTTTGATCAGGGAAGCGGGGTGCTTCATTCATTCATGACCTTCCCCTCTCATACCTAAGTTCCCGAGCCACAGACACGTGGCCTTTGGCACGAGTCATGGGTTTCCTAAATTTTTCAAAAATAAAATATTTAGGTGGTGACTCTGTATCTAGCAAAGCAGTCCATTTTTGGCAATTTGATTCAAAATCGATTTTCCAAAATTTTTGCCGGATTTAAACTCTTTGTTGATTATCTATTTCGCATTGCACTTGTGAAATCATATTTAGAACTGCGAGAGTCCGATACTGTAGGGCTTATTTCTTCTTCCAAAAGGGGGCGTAAAAAAGTCGAGCTACAACCACACATGTGATTGCCGGCTCCTGAATCTAGATACCAAACATTGTTTTGGTTTTTAGTATCTCCATGGTGGACAAACAGGACTATAGGTCCGCCTTTGTTTTTTTCCTACTCGGCAAAATTTACTTGCTCTTTGGCTTCTGTTATTGCTCTACTTCAGCATTCATTGCTGTAATGCCTAAACTTGTGGCAATGGTAGCACTGAACATTGTTTTTGTCAAATCCTAGTCGGTTGTTGTAACCACCTCCTCTTCCTCTTGCTCTTCCTCTTGGAGCAAAGTGTAGTTAACTTCTTCCTCCTCTAGCTGGACCTCTTCCGTCTCTTCCTTGAAAACTAGAAGTTCGGTTATTATAATCACGGCCTCTTCCTCGGCCTCTTTGTGATGTCCCCTTTGCTCGTTTCTGTCATCTCTGAAAGATAGCTTTGATTGAAGAACTTGCTCTAGAGAACTTGAGGGAGTCTTCTTGTTGATCCTTTGTTCATGAATCTCAAGTGTGCCCATCAACTCATTGGTGGTCATGGCACTGAGATCCTTGGACTCTTTTATTGCTACAACCACATACTAGAATTTAGGACTGAGTGATCGTAGAATCTTCTCTATCACTTGAAGAGATTCCATCTTCTCTCCATATCTTCTGATCTGATTAATAATGAAGTACTTAGAAATTGACTCATTCTCATTCATGTGCAGCCTCTCGAATTCGCCATGTAACACCTGGAGTTGAACTCTGATCGTTTTCTTAATTCCACGATGTAAATTACAAAGAATACTCTATACCTCTTTAGAGGTTGCTGTTGCTGATATCTTCTCAAAGCTTGACTCATCAATGCCTTGATAGAGTATATACATGGCCTTTTTATCTCTATTCCTTGAATCTTTTAACGTCGTCTTCTGAGTTTCATTTAAATTTCCTTCATCTTCGAGAGTAGCTAGCTCGTTATATCCTCGATCCACTAACTCTCACAAATCTTGTGAGGCTAGCAGGACTTGCATTTGAATACTCCAATTTTCAAAGTTCTCCTTGCTGAGTTTTGAAAACTAGGGTTGAAAGAAATTGTTTGTGTTGGCCATTGGTTTACTTTAAGAAATCTGTAAATTTTTCGGATGCAATTTGCAAATTCTGATTGTATCGATATGTCCAAAATATTCCAAATAGTTGGAAAGCACTATTGGATCACCAAAAAAGGACTTCAAACTGCTTAGATCTAGCCAAAATAATTGAACGGTTCAGATCGGCAGAATCTAAAACTTCTAAGAGGCATTGGATAATTTCTTCGAATCGGCTGACGTCAGCGGCTTGGCGGCTCAGCTCGGTCTGCGGCTTGGAGACGTCGCTCCTCTCTGCGGCCTAGCTCAGCTCGGCTCGGCTCGGCTCTAATGGCTTGGCAAAAATATAATTTGATTTGCTGCTGCCGAGTTTCGAACCTTGGCCCGTGTGATTCAGAGGTAAGAGTTAACCACTTTTCCAAACAATTTCCTTTGGTCTTATGTCTCAAGTTATATTATTTAACTTTACCCTTCTTCACTCTGTCTTAGTCGTCTTCTTCCTCTAGTTCGTGCGTTTGGAGCGTGTAACGTCTAGGCGCGTAAGAACGATATCAACTAAAGATTGTGGCACGTGTAGGATCCTCCCATTTCAATTTTCAACGTAGTTTTTTTGCGTGCGATCGTCTTGATAAGACCTACACACTGGTGTAATCAAAAGTTGATTTCAACAACTTTAACTTCTAGGCAAGTTTTGAACCAATGCTTTGTTCTTGAAAATTTTGCAGAATGCCTGTAAATTCAAGCTACCTTCAGCTCTGATACCACTGTTAGTGGGAGTGGGCTGCAAACCACTTATGGTGGTTCACAAAAAACAAATACAAGTGAGAGAATTTATAATCTAAAAACATATTTATTTCACTCAAATATTTAGAATACACTAAAGAGGAGAAACACACTCTTACTCTCTAACTCTCTTCTTTTTCCCACACACTTATCACTCTGATACATTAGCTATTTATGGACAAACATGACAGTATAAACTCATTTAATGCAAATACAACTAAAACTAGAAATTTCAAAGATAGCAGCCATTGTTGAACCTTGAATTCAGCTTCTATGCTCCTACTATCAGCTAGGCTGGTGGAAAAACTTTCATTATAGGTTGGCGGTGAAGCAAGATTACTTCACAAAATTTACTGTCCTTCCATCAAAACAATGTGAAAGAACATTAAAAAAAAAAAAATTCATGCGGTTACCATGTTTTTGAAGTACTTCTGTTCTTAAAAACATAAGAGAGAGAGAGAGAGAAAAAAAAAAAAAAAAACTTAAATAACTAAAAGCTACTCTCTAAATATTTTTTCTGAATCTGTAACATTACCAAGGTTGTTAAAATCGAAATCCTACGTTGGATCGTTGGAGGTGTTTATAGGATCGGATCGTAGATTCGGATCGAAGATCGTAAGATCCTACCTATACGAGCACGAAATAATTCTTCTCGTATAATCCTGTTGATCAAGTCTGCGCTCCTCCAAATGTCGTCGCTTTACTCCCTAAAGACACAAACGTGAGCTAACCGGCGGGTGTGTGCCGGATACCTCTCCGATGCCTAAGTCAGCAAAATAGACAAATAGACAAAAGCTTTGTGTATTCAAGAATCAAAGTTGTGTTACCTCCTCTATAGGTTCTGTTATGAGCTTTTTATAGGTTCTGTGCGGCACAATCCTAGTAGGACTCTTATTCCTCCATGTAGAGTCCACCTAGGAATCACACTCCTGAAAGATAATGCTTATCCTTCAACACCTCCTCACTACTTAAACCAAGTGAGATGATTTTACCTCGGTAGTATGACAAAACGACCGAGCTAACATGGCCATGCTAAAGTGGCAGAAATGACCGAGCTTCAGCTAGCTCAGTTCTCTCTTTCATTGCTTATACCTCGGTTTTGAACGTTGAAACCGAGCTAACCGCAGTAAGCTTTGACCGAGCTAGCGGGAGTAAGGTCCACCATAAGACACCCAAATGTCTCAGTTCTGAACACCATGACCGGGCTAAATATCACCATGCTAACTGTGGTAACCACAACCACAACTGGACCAAGCTAACTGCAAGGTCTTTTCACTCGGCCCTTTTTACTGCAGCCCATTACCGCGCCTTGGCCTAGCTCGGCCCTAGTGCATATAAAAACTTCCCTCTCAATTGCCCCTTAATTCCATCTGCGCAGCATGATTGAGATTACCTATTACCAGTTGAGCTAAAACTTTTAGCCTTTCAACCGATCTAAATTGACACCGGGCTACTAATCTGTCCGGTCAAAACGTCTTTTCAGTCACTGTAACTGAATCGCTTTCTATTCTCTTGGACACGTGGCTAGCTTCTATTGGTCAAATACAACTGCCACGCCGTCTTCGTACTTCGCGAAATTTGAACAGTCCCGCCCAATTTCTCATTCTTCACAAAAAACCCTACTCTTCAAACCAACCATACCACTATTCATCATCTTCTCTCTCTACCTTCTGAGCCTCCATTTTTCCTCAACACTATTCCTGCAAAGCTCGTGCTCTCGTCTGGCATCTTCATTGTCTGGAGCCTTACCCTCTTTTTCCAAAACTGTAAGTGACTCAAATCCTTTATTTTTTCTGTTCATTTCATGAATATATGTAGTATAGACGCATATATTCATATATTCTGCAAAACATGCTCTGTAGTTTTGATTAAATGGACAAGAATAGATAGTACCAATAAACCAAACCCCCAATCCACAGATTCGTGCTTAAGAACACACCCTCTGGATTCAAAAAATACGAAGTTTGAATCCAGAATCGTGGTGTAACGGGGCTAAAAACCTGTTTGGGCAACTCTAGGCTTAGGTACAACCGAACTAAGGAATTCTTTAGGTACGCAGCCAGCCAAACTAGATAACTTCTTCAATAACCGAACTGAAACTTCATGCCAAACTAGATAATTTCTTCAACTGACCGAACTAAAATTACGTGCCAAACCTTTAGTTTCATTTAGCCGAGCTAAAGTCCTCTACACCAACCGAACTAAAAACAGATGGTTTTCCTCATAACCGAGCTAGGCTTATACTTATTTTTGCCTTTGTACTTAGCACGGTCCAACGATCTGTGCTTAACACTTTTCCTTTTCACTTTGCAGACTGACTTAGGTTGCCCAGGCACTCCTTTGAACGCTTCAACCGAGATACTCCACTCATTCTCAACACCGAGCTAATTTATACCTCATTTAAATCCACATGGGTAAATATAGATTTTTAGTAAACTCCCCAAAGGCTATGGCCGAGTTCCGAAGGGACTATAACATCCCTGATGATGTTCACCTTAGTTTAGCCGAACTAGACACCACTCCCTAGGGTAACCCAGGCTTCGTTCCCTTCACCCTTCTTTCAATTGTAGAAACCGGATTCTGATTCCCTGTAAAGCCTCTTCTCCGTGAGTTCCTCAGACAAACCAGACTTTGCCCTACCCAGCTTAGCACCAATTCATATAGGATAATAAATGGCATCGCCGAGCTAAATTGTCGGCTTGGCCTTAACCTCGGTTTAGTCGAACTATTCCACCAATACTCCCTTGGCCAGAATGAAGATGGTTGGGTATATTACCTAAGAATAAGACGCCGCCAAGAAAAGATAATAAAGAACACCCTTGACAAAGATGTAAATGACGACGATTTTTTCTGGGTTTTTGGTAACTTTGAGGACCAAGAAGCCCAAATACCAAGAGACCGCATCAACTGGAACAAAGGAGTAGCCGGTATACATGCCCCGACTCACTTTTTGCATTCTTTATTTTGTTTAAAAGTTTTGAACCGCACTAACCGTTGTCTTTTTTCTTTATGCAGATTTAAACCTTCTAAAGTCGCAGTACAGTTACCCCA
The DNA here is from genome assembly GCA_036172215.1 of Camellia granthamiana. Lineage (NCBI taxonomy): Eukaryota > Viridiplantae > Streptophyta > Magnoliopsida > Ericales > Theaceae > Camellia > Camellia granthamiana. Next base: position 61,778,256 of record CM069914.1, read on the forward strand.
ACCTAGACGCACTCCGCGCCGCGCTAGGATATCCCAATCGAGGTTGGGCTGAGCTACTCAACTTCGAGCCGACATACAAATACAGCAGCAGGAGGAAGACCAAGGTGACAGACTTCCTCTTGGAACCCTCACCAGAACCAGATCCAACACTTCCTCAAATCAATTTGATTCCATTAACTGTAGAACAAGAGATGGCCAAAAAGAGAGCTGTTAGGGCCCTCATTACCGAAACAAATCAGGCCGAGGTACCACCAACCGGCCAAACACAAGAGGCCGTGGTAGCCCTTCCAACCACCCAGCCTTCATCATCTCGACCAAGCAAGCGCGCTCGGACTTCCACGACCGAGCTGCGCCTCGTTGATGAAGAAGACACCATTCTCCCCAAACCGCACCACCGAGCCCAAAGCTTGCGGGTTCTAACCGAGCTACCCCTTCTGAATGGGCCCCAAAGCTTACATTTAGGAACCGAGCTATCCAAAGCACGGATTCAGTTGTAGCAGACAAAGACCATACACTCGCCTTTAACCTGGCTAGAAGTGTGTGCTTGCCTGCTGACATGGAACACCACGACCACTTGACCGAGCTAAAGGCCATCCAGTCGGTGACGAAGTCAATGGTGTTGGTAAGTGCTCCTTCTAATCATCTTTTCATTTTATACAATCTGTTTGCTCGGTTTTTATTCACAATAGCTATCTCTCTTTTTGTAGGCCATGCAGAAGAACCATGTCGCTCACAAGCGGGTGTTGGAGCTTCATAAGACCACGCGGCAGGCCGTGGCGGAGGCCAGTGCTAAATCAGCCGAGCTAGAGGTGTCCAAGAAGAAAATAGCCGAGCTACAAACCGACCTAGCTCAACTCACCGAACTTGTCAACTCGGCTGAAGCAGACAAGTAGAAGATTGCGGCCGTGTTGAAAGATAAATATCTGCGTGAGCTAGCCAAGCTTGAAAACAAGAAGAACGCTGAGATAACCGAGCTGGAGAAGAAGATAGAAGACGCGGAAGACTGCGATTACAAGGAGGGAGAAGCCACCTATATCCAGTAGTGTGAGGCTGCTAAGGATATATTTTTTAAATGCGGGTGGAAAGCAGCCATGGCACAGCTCGGTTATGGCCATGAAACCGAGATTTTTCAGAGTCCTCCTCCCCATTTTATTCCAAGCTACATGGTAAAGTATGCCAATGCTATTCAACAAAGATTTCTTCAAGAAGGGGAGGACGACGAGGATCCTGCTCTTGAAGCCAACGCCCAACTCGGTCGCCAATCTATCTCTCCCACTCCAGTAATCTCCATTCCACCTTCAACTGTTGAGATTACCGCGTGCCTTCGACCGAGCTCAACCAAGGTGTGCTTACCACAACCGAGCTACCTCTGGGTGAAGACCGGGTTGTTTTGGACGCCGACTTGGACAACCTTTTCCCCTGATTTTTCTTTTCGTTGTTTAACAAGAGAGTTTGTAACTGGGCTGAGGCCCACCTTTTGTACCTTTGATTTGAACTTTGAATGAAAGCTTCTTTTGTTTCAACTGTTTGTTCGGTTTACTCCATGCTTGCACTTATTTTCCAACTGTAGTCTGAATGAAGTATAACATTTTATGGCCGAGATACCTATATCGGTTTTAATCTTGAAATCTATCTGGTCATACCTGCCAACCTCTTCAGCCTGGATCCTTATCTCGGCTGAAGAGTACTAAGTGTTGATTTTTCCAGCCAACCACTCTTCAGCCTGGATCCTTATCTCGGCTGAAGAGTACTAAGTGTTGGTTTTTCCAGCCAATCACTCTTCAGCCTGGATCCTTATTTCGGCTGAAGAGTACTAAAAATTGGTTATTCCAGCCAATCACTCTTCAGCTTAGATCCTTATCTCGGCTGAAGAGTACTTAAAGTGTTGGTTTTTCCAACCAACCTCTTTAGCCTAGATCCTTATCTCGGCTGAAGAGCAATAAATGTTAGTTTTTCCAGCCAACCTCTTCAACCTAGATCCTTATCTCGGCTGAAAAGCAATAAATGTTGGTTTTTCCAATCAACTTCCTACAGCCCAGATCCTTATCTCTACTTAGGAGAGCTCAAAGTTGGTTATTCCTGCCAACCTAGAACCAAGTGTTGGTTATTCCGGCCAACACTGCTTTCATTGCCCCTAGCTTACTAAAACAACTTTTACAGAAGAAAACAACTATGCTGAAAAGGAAACTACTTGCTTTATTGAAAAAAGAAAAATTACAAGTACTTTAAAGAAAAGCTAAAAATAAAATAGTTTGAGATTGGCAGTGTTCCATGGCCTGGGAATGGCTTTGCTGTCTTCATCTTCCAAGTGGTATGCCTCTTTCCCTGCTAATCCAACCACTTTGTATGGTTCTTCCCAATTAGGCCCTAACTTGCTGTCTCCGGGTACTAGAGTATTTCCCATTACTTTGCGCAGCACCCAATCTCCAATCTTGAATTGCCTTGGATGTACTGTCTTGTTATATTTTTTGAATAACTCTTGCTGATATGAAGCGATGTGGACCAGTGCTCTTTCTCTTCTTTCTTCAGCTAGGTCAAGTTCCAAGGTTATGGCTTCTCCATTCAAGTCTGGGTCAAAATTTTTGCTTTTGATGGTGAGGAGGCCAATTTCCAGTGGGATTACTGCTTCCATGCCGTAGGCTAAGGAGAATGGTGTTTCTCTAGTTGATCGCTGAGGTGTGGTGCGGTAAGCCCATAAAACATGAGGAAGCTCCTCAGCCCACTTTCCTTTTGCTTTCTCTAACCTTTTCTTCAATCCATCCAAGACGACTTTGTTTGATGCTTCCGCCTGGCCATTTGCTTGGGGGTATGCCGGTGTAGAGTTGTAGAATTCTATTTTGTATTCTTCACAAAAGCCTCTGAAAATTGTGCCATCGAACTAGGTGCCGTTGTCAGATATTAGAGCCTTGGGTATACCGAACCGAGTAATGATATTCTGCCAGACGAACTTCTTCACATCTTTCTCTTTTATTGAGGCGAGTGCTTCTGCTTCCACCCATTTCGTAAAGTAGTCTGTTACTGCAAGAAAGAACTTTCTGTTGCCGGGTGCTGTTGGAAGTGGTCCTACTATGTCTAAGCCCTACATCGCAAAGGGCCATGGGCTAGTTAAAGGTAGAAGCTCTCTGGCTGGTTGATGTATTTGGTGTGCGAACTTCTAACACTTCTTGACATACTTCTCTGAATCTACTTGCATGTAAGGCCACCAATATCCTTGTGAAATTGCTCTGTAGGCTAAAGATCTTCCCCCTTGGTGGCTTCCGCATACGCCTTCGTATATCTCGAACAGGAATGCTTCGACCTTGCTGGGATGAACACATTTTAGGTAAGGTCTTGTGAAGGATTTCTTGTACAAGGCCATTGATGGAGAGTGCCAAAATCGCTGTGATTTTGTTCTTACTTTGTTGGCCTCTTTCTTCTCTTCGGGTAAGACGCCGTCTTTTAAGAATACTATAATGAGATCCATTCATGAAGGGCCTAGTTCGACGCAACATACTTCTGTTGCTTCAGGTTCTTCAATGCTTGGTCTTGGTAGGAAGTCGATCAGCAATGGATGTGGGATGAATGTATCCGCCATCGACGCAAAGCCTGCTAGTTCATCTACTCTGCTATTTTCTTCACGGCCGATCTGCTCTATCTGCACTACTTCGAATTTCATGATCTCCTTTCTGACTAACTCTTGGTACTTAGTCATCCTCTCATCTTTTGCCTCGTAGTCGCCTGAAATCTGGTTTACTACCAGCTGAGAGTCGCTATAAACCATTAGCTCGGTGACCTTCATAAAGTGTGCTGATTTTAGGCCTGCTAAGAGTGCTTCATACTCCGCCTCATTATTCGATGCTAGGAAGCCAAGGTTGATTGCTTGTTCCATTACGAGGCCATCTGGTGAGATGAGGACTATGCCAAGTCCTGCGCCATGCCTATTAGATGCTCCATCCACGAAGAGCTTCCACATCTCTCCAACAAATAGCTTCCAGCAAGTGGAGGGGTCGGATGATGTCTTGGGGTCGTGAGTGTTGCTGATGTTTTCTTCCAAGTCTATGCCTGCTGTAGGTGTTGTATCTTCACTATCAGACTGCCTCAAATCTCTGCTTTTTGATGAGGCCTCACTGGGAATGGCTTGGTTTGCCTCTTCCATCATTTCTTCAATCTGGTATGCCTTGGGCTGTGGCTGGGCATCTTTTCTTGGGGGCTGCGTATTTCCTGCGGCGCTTTCCATCCCCTCATCTGTTGTACTAGTCAAGTCAACTGGGCATATGTGATGACTTCCTGGTGTGAATTCTGCCACAAAGTCTGCCAAAGCTTGGGCTTTTATTACGGTTCTAGGCTGAAACTTGATATCTAACTGTCCCAATTCCACCGCTCATTTCAAGATTCGCCTAGAAAAGTTCGCCTTCTCAAACAAAGCTTTTAGGGGAAAAGCTGTTAAGACGATTATGGTGTGGGCGTGGAAGTAATGCGACAGCTTCCTTGAGGCCATCATTAAGGCTAAGGCCAATTTTTCCAATGGTAAGTACCTGGTTTCTGCGCCTAGCAAGGTCTTGTTAACATAAAAGATGGGCAGGTGTTAGATTTCTTTCGCTCTGACCAACACCACGCTGACTGCGTGCTGTGACACTGCCAGGTACAAAAAGAGCTCTTCTCCAGGTATTGGGGTTACTAGCAATAGTGGAGAAGACATGTATTCTTTCAGTTCCTCTAGGGCGCGGTCGCATTCTTCATGCCCCTCAAACTTGGCCTTTAATGCTTGGAAAAATGGTCGACATCTGTCTGACGACCGACTTATGAACCGGTTGAGCGTGGCTACTAAGCCAGTGAGATGCTGCACCTCTTTGACTGTGTTGGGCCTCTCAAGATCTTGGATTGCTTTGATTTGAGAGGGGTCAGCTTCTATACCTCGGTTGGTCACCAAAAAGCTTAGGAATTTGCCCGATCCTATGCCGAATGCACACTTGGATGCATTTAGGCACAACTTGTTCTTCTTCAGAATCTGGAACATCTCATCTAGGTCCCTGAGATGGTCCTTCCCATCCTTGCTCTTGACCACCATGTCGTTGATGTAAGCCTCCATTGTTCTGCCTAACAATGGTTCAAACATTTTGGTGACCATCAGCTGGAATGTTGCCCCTGTGTTTTTTAGGCCAAAGGGCATGACCTTGTAACAATACAATCCTCTAGGCATTGTAAAGGATGTGACCTCCTGATCTGGTTCATACATAGCAATCTGATGGTAACCTGTGTACGCATCAAGGAAGCTAAGTCGATTGTGTCCTGCCGTCAGGTCTACCAATTGATCTATCCGTGGTAGGGGAATGTTGTCATTTGGGCATGCCTTGTTGACTGTTTTGTAGTCCACACAGACACGCCATTTTTTGTTCTTCTTTGGCACTACTACGGTATTGGAGATCCACCTAGGATAGTGCACTTCTCTGATAGCTCTTGCCTCCAGCAAGTTTCCCACTTCTTCCGCCACTATCTCGATATGGTGGAGTGCTGATCTGCGAGTGCGCTGTATAATTGGTCTGGCAATTGGGTGGATATTCAGTTAGTGACAGATGAAGTTTGGGTCTATGCCAGGCATGTCATACGGTGTCCAGACAAACACTTCGATGTTAGAGGTTAAGAATTCCATGACCTCTATCCTCTCAGTGTTGGACAAAGACAAACCAAGCAAAAAGAACTTTTCTGGGTCTTTTTCATCTATTCTTACCTGTACCAAGTCTTCCACTACCTTCTGTTCAGCTGCCTTGCCCACATCCGCAAACAATTCATTGCTCTCAGGTTCTTCCACCATCTTTACATACCCTTTGGTAACGCGGCTGCCATTTACTGTGACAAAGCACTGTTTGGACATAATTTGGTCTCCAAAGACCTCTTAAATTACTCCGGCTTCGTTGGGGAACCGTAATACTTGATGGTAGGTTGACGCTACCGATCGCATGGCGTACAACCATGTCCTTCCCAAAATTATGTTGTAAGTGGAAGGGACTTTTAATACCCAGAATTCCACCTGTTTCGTCATGCTTCCTACTCTGACTGGGAGGATTATCTTGCCAACTGGCCACTCTGGCATTAAGTTGAATCCGATCAGGGGAGATGTTGCAGGTGCCAAGTCTTTATCCTCCAGTTTTAGTTGTTTGAAGGTTTCGTAATACATTATCTCACATGAGCTCCCTTGGTCAATCAAAATCCACTTTATGTCGAAATTCTTGACGTGGAGAGTGACAACCAGCGCATCATTGTGAGGGCAATATATCCTTGCCAAGTCTCTGTCTGAAAAAGATATGACGTTCGTGGCCTCTGTTCTCCCCCTTTTGATGGCAGGTTGTGCATTTAATACCTCCCTTAAGTGCTTAGCCTTTTTTATCATTCCCCTGAGCTCACATACCCGCTCAGGATCGAATACTCCATGTATTACGTTAATTACGCCTTGGGGTGGGGAGCCGACCGGCATTCCGTTTGGGTTGTTGTGGTTCTGGGGGGCTGGCTATGTCCCTCCTTCTATGTACTGGTCCAGATGCCCAGCCGCCACTAACTTCTCCAAATGCTGTCTGAACGGCATGCAATTTTCAGTGTTGTGCCCCTTTTTATCATGGAAGGTGCACCAGGACCTTTTGTCATAGTCTTTCTGCGCTTCTCCCAACTTAGCTGGCCATCGGACGAAAGGTTCGTCGCGTATCTCACTGAGAATCCGGTAGATTGGTTTTTTGAACACCGTGGTAATGGCAGTGCGAACTCTTAACCACCTTTTGTCTGGGTCCTCTGTGTTGGCCCGCTTGCTTTACTCATTCCTGCTTGGTCATTTTATTGTGTTGACTTTTGCCGTAGACTTTTTATCTGGCACTGCTGTTGCACCAGATTTTGCTTTAGCACGAGTGCCATCCTCCTCCACCCGAAGATGCTGGTGCACTCTTTCCATCAAGGCCTCCATTGTGAGGGTGGCGTCATGGTAATTGAGTCCCTCAATTTGTTGCCGACTGGCAGGCCCCGTTTGTATTGTGCAATGGCGAAGTTTGTAGGGCAATCCCCAATCTGGTTGAAAGTTTCCCAATAACGACTATTGTAGGATCTCAACGTCTCCTTGTCGCCCATGTCAATGGAGAGTAACTGATCGATCTCCACTGGTGTTTTGGTATTCATTTTGAACCTAGTCACAAACGCCTCTACCAATTGCACCCAAGAGGCGATGCTGCCTTCTAGTAGCCTTTCGAGCCAGGTTAAACCTAAGTCGCCAAGGCTTGATGGGAATAGGATGCACATTAAAGTCTCATTTCGCCGGTAAACTGCCATAACCTGGCGAAAATGCATGTAGGGTCTATCTTCCCCTCATAAGTGATGAATTTGGGCTGGAGAAAGCCCGAAGGTAGTGGTGCGTTCTTAATTGCCGGAACGAACGGTGAGCTCTGCAACCTTGCCAATGCTTTGTCCGTTAGTTCGTAAGCAAGGCGCGGTATTGGCATTCTTACCTCGACGCTCCCATGTGTCCGAGGGGCCAAGCGCTGAAGGGCTGAAACTCTGCGCGGGTCGCATGCCCTGGTATCTTCCTTCCATCGTGCCCTCTCTTCAAGCACAGTTCGCAAGTCAGATAATCTAGGCAACTCTGTGTGCCTAGATAACGTCTGATGCGTGTGCGAAGGCCGATAAGTGCTTCCTTCAGTATATGACCTCTCAGTTCTCGTTCTCTCAGACCTGGAGTAACGAGTCCTGGAAGTCCTTGATTGCGTATCGCCTGTTCTAAGGCTCCTACTTTCTGCTTGCGATGGTGTAGTGTGCCTACCATGATCTTCTGATTGGCGAGGGGGCGTGTTGTCTTTGCGTCCCTCTCTTATCGCCACCCCTTTTCCTTTCATCTGGCGCTTGATTGACTCCATGTCTGCCGCCATCTTCCTTATTAACTCGTCTTGCTCCTTCACGCGATCCTCCAGAACTTGAGGGTCCATCCTCCGCCTCTGTCTTTCAGGACTTTGAGAGCGACGGGGGCTATTAGCCCGCCTCCCCCTTGCATCCCTTCCAGGGTTCTGTCGCTGGGGTTCTAGATCTGCCATGGGAGGGATAGAAGGCAAGCCTTCGCGCCTTCCACCCCTCTCTGGGGTTTGTCCGTCAATAGTGGATTGTGGCAAATCTTCATTGTGCGCCATGGCTTCTAATTAGAGAGGAATAACTCGATCAAGAGGTTTTGTTCTTTCTAGAATTCCCACAGACGGCGCCAATTGTACGAGCACGAAATAATTCTTCTCGTATAATCCTGTTGATCAAGTCTTCGCTCCTCCAAACGTCGTCGCTTTACTCCTTGAAAGCACAAACGTGAGCTAGTCGGCGGGTGTGTGCCGGATACCTCTCCGATGCCTAAGTCAGCAAAATAGACAAATAGACAAAAGCTCTATGTATTCGAGAATCAAAGTTGTGTTACCTCCTCCATAGGTTCTGTTATGAGCTTTTTATAGGTTTCGTGTGGCACAATCCTAGTAGGACTCTTATTCCTCTATGTAGAGTCCTCCTAGGAATCACACTCTCGAAAGATAATGCTTATCCTTCAACACCCCCCTCACTGTTTAAACCAAGTGAGATGGTTTTACCTCGGTAGTATGCCAAAACGACCGAGTTAACATGGCCATGCTAAAGTGGCAGAAATGACCGAGCTCCAGCTGGCTCGGTTCTCCCCTTCATTGCTTATACCTCGGTTTTGAACGTTGAAACCGAGCTAACCGCAGTAAGCTTTGACCGAGCTAACGGGAGTAAGGTCCACCATAAAATGCCCAAATGCCTCAGTTCTGAACACCATGACCGGGCTAAATATCACCATACCGACCGTGGTAACCACAACCACAACTGGACCGGGCTAACTGCAAGGTCCTTTCACTCGGCCTTTTTACCGCGGCCCATTACCGCACCTTGGCCTAGCTCGGCCCTAGTGCATATAAAAACTTCCCTCTCACTACCGAAAAAGACAAATTACATAATAATTTAATATAAATAAATATTTCTTAAAAAGAATACACAAAATGAGCCTATATTCTATTAAAAAAAAGTGAAGATATTGTGAAAAATATAATACTCCATGTAAAATGTACATATAATATTATACAATAGAAAAGTCAATGGTAAAAGTTTTGTATTTCATCAAAAAAAAAGATGAAGAAAATGAAGAAGATGAATTCTATAACAAAATACTTTACAATCTACAATAATGCATAAAAAGTGAAGAAAAAATATTTAATAAAGTTGGATATGAAAATAGATTAAGAATTCAAAAGAGTAGCTTAACCGAGTGATAAGGTTTGTCGTTAACATCCCTATTGGAGCGGATTCGAGTCACAAAAATAATCTCTCTAAAAATTGGAATAAGGTTGCAATCATCTTACCCTCCTTTGACTCTGCTAAAGCTAAGTTTGTTTTTCCGACTAATTAATTTTCTTAAATTATCCCAATATTTGAATGTTTGTTTCTTAGTTTGTTTTTCTTAGTCTATTTGATTCAATACTACTTAATTTTTGTTATTTATTTTTACCACAAATTAGTATTTAGACAACAAACATAAAATTTACAATAAAATATGTCATACAATACTTGTAAATTGGATCAGATTAGATCGGATTTGGATTGGGATTCCACGATCTTATAAGATCCCATTACCAGGATCGAAAAATCCTACCTATAAGAAATTTTTTACACGATCCGAATCGATTGTGTTCAAATGGATCGTAAGATCGTAAGATTCGGATCGGGATTCTGATAACCATAAACATTACTCTTTAAAAAAAATATTCTAAACCTCGCAATTTCCCAAGCCACACAATAATGGTGCAGTTGCATTATGTGATGAAAACCCTAACCTCAAGTTCTTGCATTCAATCCTAATACTCGCCGGGAACAACCTCTACCAAGAGCTCTTGAATCGGAATTTAGTTCATACCTTGAACGTAAAACTCAATATTCCACTCACCTAATTCCCCACAACATCTCTGACGATCCATTGATCAATGCTCGCCGAAACATTGGTGCACACAAAACCGTCATGTTCTTAGCCTCTTGACTAAATGAGGCCACTTTAGTATCGAGTCTTTCTCTTGCCAAACCAAAGCCTTGATGGTCATAGAAAAAAGTGATTGTTTTAGGGTTAGGGTTTTTTACGCTGAAACTGACATCTCAATTTGCGAAGATTTGATTATCACTGGTGACATTGAAGATGGCTATGGAGACTGATTAGAGTTGGAATTCAAGATCTAGAACTTGAAAAAATCGTATCCATATGCACACAAAGAGAATGATGGTTGGCATAAAAATACCAAGGCAATAGGCTGTGCCGCCGCAATAGGAATCTAGCGGTGGATAGGGGTGTAATTTCAGCCCGGTCCGACCCATCTGGGCTCGGGCGGCGGGCCCGACCCATGTCGGGTCTTGTGGGCTCCCGCCAAAAAAATTGGGCCTGGCCGGCCCACAGGGCAGAAAACTAGGCCCAGGCCCAAGCCCAGGCCCATGGGTATTCGGGCTTTAAGGCGGGCCAATGGGCCGGGACCCTAGGCTTGGACCTGGGCTCGGGCTTTGGCGGGCCTAAACATTTTTTAAAATTTTTTCTACCAAAATTTTATTATTTTCCATTAAAAATAACATTGGGCCTCGGTTGGGACGGGCAGGTCGAGCCTCGGGCCGAGCTTTTGGGCTGGCTAATGGACCGGACCGGGCCGGGCTTCAAAACGGTGGCCCTGGCCCAGGATTAGGCCCAATACCTCAGACTGGGCTTGGGCTTGGGCCTAAACGGGCCGGGTGAGCTTCAGGCCGCCCGCGGGCCACGAGCCAAAATTACACCCCTAGCGGTGGATTAGGATTTGGGTTGGTAGTTATCAAAAAATTCGTGTTATTATGCATGAAAGATAACTAAAAAAAAAAGTAGTATTATTATTTATTAAGTCGTGTTATGCATGAAAAATAATAATAATAAAATTTTAATATGAAAGTTGTATTTGATAGGACATCAAATTAATCTCAAACACTAATACAATTTTAATCCACATATATCAGGTAGTTATGAATGACAAATCCTTTTGATAGATCATCTAATTGTGAATGACAAATCCTTTTGATAGATCATCTAATTGTGAATGACAAATCTCTATCCCTAAATAAGTGTACTTTTTTATTTTTTATGAAATATGAGTTGGATTTGAAGTGATACGGTAAAGAAGTGATGTGACTTAAATAGGATAGTGACTTTTTAACTATTTGACTTTTTTTTGAAGATGTCAAACCAAGCCTTTTCAAACACTAGTACAATTTTAATCTTACATGCATTAACTAATTGTGAATGACAAATCTCTATCCCTAAACATAGCCTAATTGGACTGGATTACTCATAATCATCATAATTATAATTATATTACCATTTCAATTATTAGTATATGGAGCCAAAATGTTTTTTTTTAAAATAATTTAAAAGCCAATTTTTTTTATTTTTTATTTTTTTATATGACAGATTTCATCTTTTGAGATGTATGATTAAGATTGCTTTTTAGAATTAATTCTGATTATTTATATGTGAGTAGACCTGTTATCAAATTAAAACACTGCCACTAAAAAATTGGTCCAATCTTATTGCTAGAACAATTACAAAAGAAAGCTATCGTAACAAATCACATAACACCATGCTATTCACTATAAATAACAATAAAAATAGTAATTCTTAAAAATAAAAATAAAAAATTAATTTTTTTATAATTTTTTTTGATAATAATAAGAGTAAACTATTAATAAATCCTAATAGTTGAACTTAATTCTCATTAATACTATTGAAAGTTAGTTCTAGTAAAATCGTTGTTAAAAATAATTTTTTGAGATACTTTTTTACATATCACTAAAAATTGACATTTAGTGACTTTTTTTTTTGTCACGATTATTATTAATTGTTGCTAAACTTACAATTAGTGACGTTTTTGTATGACAAAATTTTTAAATTATCGCTGAAAGTTAAAAATTAGCAATATATTTTGTGTGATGATTTTTTTAAACTGTCGCTAGAACTTATAATTAGTGACTTTTTTGTGATAATTTTCAAACTATCATTGAAAATTAATAATTAGTGACGTTTTTTAATTATGTTCGATAAAAAATGCCATTAATCATTATAGGACCTATTGGATAATAAATTCACTTATTAGGACCTACACGTAAGTCTCCCAAAACTAAAATAGCAACTTTCCAAACACCCACTATATATATATAATATATCCTTAAACCCTAAATTCTAAACCCAATTAAAATTGCATTTTGATTGCCATAATCTCTATATAATGTAAATTGATACAATCTTTTTTTTCGTTTTTTTGGATAAATATGTAAATTGGTACAATCTTATTGCTATAAAGGAACAAATCACATAACATCATGCTACTATTCACTCACTATGCCAATTTATCTAACAGATAATTGAATAAAAGAATAAAAATACTCATTCTCCAAAACCAATTAACAGAGCATAATAACAAGTCAAAGAAGGTAAACTGAGCAGTCACTAGTACCCCTGAGCTTCCCTGCCATGGAACTCGTGTCATTCGAGCTAAACGCGACTCTCAAATTTTCACAGGAAACACTAATTGAGCTGTGCCTATTTAGCCAATCACTAACGTTAAATTGAGCCAAACCCACCATCCCCACATTCAAACTCACCTCCCTCCTCTCCCTCCAATCACTCCCTATTTCAATGGTCGTCCTTGTCGTTATCCAGGAATTATCTCCCGGGTTTGATCCCAACTCAATTTTCACTCCACTCTCATTCATCTTCCTCACCTCCAAAGCCCGGCCCAGCCACCCCCTCGAGAGCGGGCTCCTATCGTAGGACACCGAGACCAAGAATCGCTCGAACTCAAGGCTTATCTTCGTGTCCGGGTTCATTATGGTGAATTCGACTTTGTATCGGGCATTTGTCTGCAAGTCAGACAGGTTGAAGTTGGAAACAGAGAGGGAGTCGACGCGAACCACAGGGAGCTGGGGTTGAAAAATGAGCCATGAGATGAAGCTGACTGCAGTGATCCCGACGAATAGAAAGATGAGGGCCAAGATCAGACGGCGTACAATCAATCGGATTCTGTCGTGCATCGCTTGTAATGAAGATTGAGTGTCTGTATAACTACAAGAACAAGGGTTCGAGGTTGTTTGGGTGTTGGGATAAGTTGGATAGGTGGGTTGTGAAGTTGCCATTAGAGTACTCGCTTTACTTCGTGTTTTTGATTGATTTCTACCTGAAGATGCAGCTATTGCGTTTCTACAGATAAAGAGAGAGTCATGGGATGTGAGTATAGGAAGGAATGGTGTGTGTATATATAATTACAATAACGTGTGAGCTTTAAAAATGAAAATGGAGGGAAATGTTTTTATTGGTGGTTGGTTTGTAAGTTTTGGGGAAAGATCATCAAGGTTTCTAGGAATTTGCCTATACATATAACAAGGAAGGTTTCAGGGGCCATGAAATGTTGTACATACACACAACGCAACACAACACAACACAACACAACAATTGCACTTGACTTTTAACAGAGTAACAATGCAGAAACTTCACTCTCCTCCTCTGCCGCGTGGCTTCCTACTTTTTAAGCCTCCTTCCTTGCAAAATCGGAAGACTACTCCTAAAGGCAAAAAAGAAGAAAAATAATATTATTAAATCAATTTTGGTGGTAAATTTGGACAACGATGTGGGTTCAGAATGAAAAAAATTATTAAATCAATTTTTTTTTATCACATCATATAAGTTGTCGCAATTGCATTGAAAACAAATATAAGTGTTGGGAATTAATCAGCCAGTGTAGCAGTCACAAATCATATGGTAAACTAAATGTTATTATAACGTTATTGTAAATTATTTCATTATATTATGTATCATAGATTATATAAATGAAAAGTCGCAACATGCATTAGGTGGAATATTTATTCAATAGTCTCAAGTATCATGTGGCATTATGTACGTTATATTCCAAACTAATCACGTAGCGAAATTTTTTATAAACAAGACATGCTAATTCACATAATAAATCAAACACAACCTCATCATTGGTATGGCTCTGGCATACCGGACTTCATGTAAACTAAAGTGTTGATCAATGCAAAGGTTCCAAGTAAAACGGACTCCAGACCTGAGAGAGGCAACTCGACAGACAATCCCAATTCCTTATGCTTGGTTAAAACGTTGCTCAAAAATGGGCAACTACTAATATACACACACTCGATAAAGGTTTGATTGCCTGACCTAGTCGCTGGGTTCATCCTGACCTCCAGATGGGTAACAAGCCTTGCTTAGCCTAGGACAAGGGTTCATCCCAAGTGAACCCAACTGATCGACAACCCAATAAGGCTGTATACAAGATTGGAAAGTCAAAACAACTCAACTTGGATCGATTCAAATTAAACTTCGTTCACAGGCGACAAGATCAATTCCCTTGACTTGAATTTATAGTTTCTCTATTTTCTTCTTTGTTTCACTAAACCCCTCACTAACTTGGTCGTTAGAGAACCCATGAAAAGGACACTCTACCTTGCATCCAAAGGATTCGTTTCTCAAGAGCCAGCGAGGAAGAAGATCCAATCCACCGTCAACTAGCTTAGCTCATAACGAGCAAGTCCAATTCATAGAACATTCATTTACTCGTATCATCAAGTTTCATTCATTTTTTTTTAATATGGTAAAATAAATTTAAATTGTCAAACTCGCCTATATATGATTCGTAATAAGTGACTTACTTGAGCCTGCACTAACATTCGGACAAAACAAATAAATGTTTTAAATTATTTATTTTTCATTTTTATTTGAGGATTTAAGGTTTGAATTCCATTGTCAACTTCATAATAAATATCTCCCAAGTCCAAGAAAGCGAATGGCATTGACTATCCCATTTTCAGTGTTTTTGAGCCTTCAAATTAACAATAAAATACAGATGAGATTTTTTTTTTTATAACGAACCTTATATAATATGCATAATCAAAATCATTTTTATATTTAATTTAATAATTAGTTTTGTGTCTGTAAATTTATTATCAAATTAAAACATGCTATTAAAAAATGGGTCTAACATTATTGCTATAACAATTACAAAAGAAAGCTATAGGAACAAATTACACAACACCATGCTATTCACTACATATGCCTACCAATTTATCTAACAAAAAATAATTAATTGAATAAAACAATAAAAATAGTAATTCTAAAATGAAAAAGGGCATCAAAGAAGAGAAACAGAACAGTAGTCATTCCCTCCAGTGCTCTTGAGCTTCCCTGTCATTTGGCTCATGTCATCTGAGCCAAACACTACTACCAAATTCTCACAAAAAACACTAACTGTCCTGTGGCTGCTTAGCCAATCACTAGCCTTAAATTCAGCCAAACCCACCATTTCCACATTTAAACTCATCTCCCTCTGCTTCCAATCTCTACCCATGTTAGCCATGTCAATGGCTGTTCCTTTTCCCCTTATCTGACAATTCTCGTTCGGTCTCGAACCCAACTCAATTTTCACTGCAGTCTCATTCATCTTCCTCACGTTGAAAGGCCGAAGAACTGACCCCATTGAGAGCGGGTTCCTCTTGTAGAACACAGAGACGCTGAAGGTTTCGAACTCCAGGTTTATCTTCTTGTTCGGGTTCGTTACGGTCAATTGGACTTCGTATCGGGCATTTTTCTGCAAGTCGGAGATGTTGAAGTTGGATACAGAGAGTGAGTCGACGTAGAAGACGGGTTCTTGAGGGTGAAGAATGAGCCATGTGATCCAGCCAACAGCGGTGATTGCAACGAACAGTAAGATCAGAGCCAAGATCAGGCGGCGTACAAATGGCAGGTTTCGGTTGTACTTAGGCTGTGGGGGTTGATGGTGAGTATAACTATAAGCATGTGGGTTTGAGGTTGTTTGGCTGTTAGGATAGGAAGTTGGATAAGTAGGTTGTGAGGCTGCCATTAGAGTACTTGTGTTTTTGATTGTTTTCCACTTGAAACTATTGTCTTCTACCTCTTTTCTAGAGAGAGAGAGAGAGAGAGAGAGAGAGTTATGGTATGTGGGTATCGAAATGAATGGCACGATTTGGGAAGTTGAAGTTGTTATATAATAGATAGATAAATAGAAAGATGGAAACTAGGGATTGTTTGGGATGATCTAAATAAGTGTATTTTTTGATTTTTTATGAAATATGGATTGGGTTTGGATTGGGTTTGAAGTGATGTGTTAGAGAACTGATGTGACTTAAATAAGATGATGTGACTTAAATAGGATAGTGCCATTTTGGGAATATAACAAAAAGTCACGTTTTTAGACAAAATGTCCAAAAATGCTAGAAAATTGGTTTGGCAAGTGCTAAAAACGCAGGTGTAAAATTACAAATTAAGGCCTCTGAAAAAAATTTTAAAAAAAATTTCTTATGTTAAGTAAGAGTATTTTGATCATTTTAATTTGATTTGACACCATAAATAAATATTAAACTAAAAAGCAAAAAGTCAATTTTTTACCAACTTCTCAAATCACTTTCCAAAAAGTTACCAACTTTCCAAAACATCCTATAGTGACTTTTTAACTTTTTGATTTTTTCTAAATATACCAAATTAGCCCTAGATGTAGGCAGGAGAAAAGTAAAAAAATTATCAATATATGAGGCGTAAGTGTATTTGTAGTGAAACGTAAATGAAAGATTGTTGAGGTGAGGGCATAAGTATCACTTGCACTCTTATGAATTGGTTTTTTTTTTTTTTTTTTTTTTTTTTTTTTCGCATGTAATTTCCCTTAGAAAGAACGTGTAAGGTTTGTTGTTTTGCCTTTTTTAAGAAAAACAAATCAAATCTTGTTTGAAAATAAATTATTTTAATAATTTTTTAATTAAAATATAAGATAAAAAAATTAATATTTTTTGAATAATTTTTTGATTTTTTTTAAAAGATGTATAAAAGGTATAAAAAACTAAAATTTTTAACTTTTTTTATATAATTTATTAATTTTTTTTACTTTTTATAATAAGTTTTTAATTTTTAAATTAAAATATAATATTGTCAAGGGAGATGTCAATATTCTCAGGAATTTGCCTAGACATGACAGTGCAAAGCATGTAATTGGTAGTAATGTACTTTCTACGTGAATGACATGTAATAATATAGACCAAGCATAGTAATTTTGGAAAATGATTTGGAGTCGTAAAAACACCCCCTTAATTTTTTTAATTTTTAATTTGGGTAACTGTTTTTTTTTTTTTTTTTATGGAAATTAGAGGGATTAAGGGGAGTGTTTTTAGGGGATGTAACAAAATCCTTTGAAAGAAATAATCGAACGCGTATAATGCAAGAAGAGGAATTTTCCAGGAAAGTGGGCGTTATTAAGAAAGAGAAAGAAAGAGATGGAAAGTGGAGTCTCTGCCGCGTGGCTCTCGTACGTTTCACGCAGCCTCCTTAAACGAGTAGTCTCTTCTCCTTGTTGACACTCCTGACTCTCGAACCCCTATTGGGGCTGAGAATGGAACACAAAACAGTCTCTGTTTTAAATTTTTTTGTCATAAAATATTTGTATAAAAAATGTTTCAGAATTTTAAACAATGACCTCTGAAGTTTCGTTTGTTTTCAAAATTAAAATGGTGAAAATTTATAGTGAGTAGATTATTAGTGAGATGATTGATAGTAAGAAAATTAAATAAAATTGTATTTGTTTTGATGATAGTTGTTAGTGTAAAAATTGTTAAATTATTTTTATATAAAATAATAAAACAAATAAAAAAATATATAAAAAATCAAACATTAATGTACATTTTAAAAAAAATTAAAAATTAAAAATAAATAAATAAATTTCACAAAAAAATAAAACAAATAAAATAATAATTTTTACTTAACAAAAAATTAAAAATTAATGTTCAAAAAAAAAATGCCCAACATCTAAAAAATAAAATAAATAATTTCTAATGCGGCGGACTATTTTTCTAATACCAAGTCTTGGAGGTTCATCTGAATCCCCTCACTAAGAAGATTCATAATCCGAAACTCACTATCAATTCCCTTCCCATTTCTCAAAACAAACACAATATTAGTGGGTCTCACTTCACTACCAATCCCAATCCCCCTTTAACTCTCCAAACAAACGAAGCCTAAGTGTATTTTAATCAATGGACTCCATTTACTGATGTGATAATTTGACCTTCTTTTTTTTTTCCCTCACTGCCAGTTCATTAGAACTAACTTTAGAGCTTATTGTTTAGAGCTCTCTATGATTATTTATTATATCAATATATTTAGTTGATTTTTTTTTTTTTTGTGTAAATTATACTGACACCTCTTGAGATTTTTATTTAATACAAATTCTCTCTTTACATTTAAAAAATTACACTTACCCCCCTTTTTAGATTAAAATAACATATTTGTCTCTTAACTTTTATACATATAAAATAATATAGATATTTTGTTCATGTCATTTTAAAAAAAAAAACAATCTTCTTATTTGATTTAACTCACAAAAAATTATGTTTTTTATTTTTCGTGTTTTTTACTTTTATTTTTACTGATTTTTTAATATTTTAAACAATTTTTTTTTTATTTTTTAGATACACCTAATTTTGATATACTTAAGAAGTATAATATTTTATATATATTTTTTTAAATTCACCAAATACAAAATATATATATATATATAAATTCAATATATTATCTTATTTTGTTGTATTTAATGAATTTTTTTTTGAAAAAAATTGTAAAAATTTTATACTTTTTAAATATATCTAAATTAAATTGATCTAATCTAAATATAATTATGGAAATAAAAAAAATTATATTAATATATAAAAATTTATATGAAAAATATCATAAAAATGTTCTGATAGTGATATTGTTGTAAATATAAATAATATTTATAGGCGTCTCGTTTTAAAGTAAAAGGTCATCATTAAACTATATCATTGTATTTAAAAATTTTATATAAAATTTATATTTGTATGTCATCACTCAATAAAAATATGTTGAGGCAAAATTTAATGATCGAAAATTGTAGAATGTAATCATGATGATAGGAAGAATAAATGATAGGAAAAAGGGCAAAATGGTCATTTAAAATTTTTTAAGACGTGATATCAACAATCTAGAGAGTAATTTGTAATGAGATTACAAACCTCAGAGAGAGGGAAATGTTAATTTTTCAAATGTGGGATGAGAATCTGTATTAAACAAAAACTTCAGAGAGTATTAGTGTAATTTACCCCTTTCTTTTTTTCATTTTGTGAAAGCGGCACCATTTCATTCATTATGCAAACAAAACAGAATAGCAATTGAATTGTTGACCTTTTAATTGTTCCAATCAACTCCAAACTGCAAATCAATCATATTTAAAAAACTAAAAGAGAATAGCGACTTAATGTAGTTAATTACATTCAATGCCGCTTGTGTCTTTATCAAAATCACACTCTAATCCCTCTACTTTCATCCTTAACACTCTTATACTTTTATCAAAATCTCATTAAAGTCCCTCCCGACAATTTTGGATATGGCATTATAAAGCTAGGCACAATCATCAATCATGAACATAACATGACATAACGATGGCCAATCGTCCGAGTTACTATCCACTTGTGAAAATTAAACCAAACAATGTAATAATGTTTTGTACTTTGATGTTAAGTCGGTATTTGTGGAGAACCGTCACATAGAAGGGGGAACTTTGAGGGATGCATTAACTAATACAACTAAACGGAACTCAACTATATACATAATGTGCTGACAGTTGAGTCAGATCATGCCAATAGGTAAGTCATTTAATGGCTTTGAAACCTAAAGCCCAACTCATGAGCCGCAACAGCCTGGAAGAATTCGGCATGAAACTATTTTACCAAATCGACCCACAAAGCTATGTATTCAGGTGCAAGGTTAGCAACTAAGCATACATAGGCTCTATCCATAAAGGATTTCGATAACTCCCTTAGATGAAGGTTATAGTTGGTGCCATGTACACCACAAATTGTGCTATGTGCTCTCTAGTGTTTCCTTCCTTTCAGTCAAAGCGTTTGAACTTCTTACACCAGTCAAAAAATTTATGTACTCATAGAAGGTTGACATTGACAATCACTTAATGAGAATCCTATTAAAAGGTATGGCTACTATATACAATAATATATCCATTATTTTGCCTGGAGAACAAAACTAATTTCATTCGTATGGACGCCATGTACAACATACAGCAATGAATGAATTTGAATGTGGAAAAGATAAGCCTGGTTCTGTCTTAAAAATGCAAATGGAACTTGATGAATAGGTGAAAAGCAAGGCAATAAGCTCAGAACTAATGAAGAACATACCGCAGAATACATGATTTATGAACTGCATGCATTGTCCTCAAGAATCATCCCTGTATCAGTTCTTGCCAACCAGATTTGAATTCAGACTCACAATTTCGGAGCAAGTAGATGACTTCAGAGTTAAAGAATTTGCAAGGCTTTCATCCCTTGCTGGATTTATCAGCTTCCCAACATCCATACCCATCACAGTTCCTATCACGGGCTGATCAATCCCAACTCGGAAACTACCAAGCCTTATCAGATGTATGACATCATCAATAGCGGGAGGAAGATCATAAGTGTTTTCCTGTATTTTATGTAACAAATTAGTTATCCTTTTTTTGGGTAAAAGTAACAAAAATTATCACCATACAACATTCTTCGAACAATTAATAATCATAATATGACATTATCATAAAATAGTATTTAATAAAGCTGAAGTAAGAGGGAATGTGGAAACTGTGACTTCTCTGTAATTGATTTAAGCTCTATCCATGCGATTTATTGAGAACTTATAAATAACATTGTCCATGTACAAAGATTATTTAAAGATGAAATTGAAAATGAGCTTCAACTCAATGATTTGAGAGCAGTTCCACATATCAGAGCATCACAATAGACTCGGTCCTCTGTTGCCCAGCCACCCAAATAAATCAACCCAGAGTTCGCCTATGATTGACCTGGCAGCCAAAGAGGCCCCCAAAAATTTCAATTCATTCGAATATGGTGAGTTCATAAATTTTTTATGCCTTGTTAGGTCTGCCAACCAATACTAGCCACCAAGACATAGGAAAATATAAGTATACAGACTATAATCTACTTGGAAAATTGCCGACGGATGTTCAAGTGAGGAAATAATTTGCATGCCATAGAAAATAGTAATTTACTGATGTAAGACCAATGCTACCAAAAAATGCTACAACCTTAACAAATTCTGTTTTGGAATGCACGTTTTGAAATATGGTACACTTTTGTTTCGAAAAACAATAAATTTAGCTATCTAAAGCAATCCCAAAAGATTTTTTCCAATATATTTCCTAAAGGTTTCCCTAAGAGTAAAAAAAATCAAATACAATGAATTAGAATCTGATGTGAGTGAAGTTTTGACAACACAAAACGTAAAAAATGGATCATAATGCTTATATAAATGTGTAACATGACTAATTTGGAAAGAAAAAAAAAATCTTACATTTATCATATGTCAAATTGTTACAAGAAAATCTCTAGAAATACCTTAAATTCCTATAATATGATCTATAGAAGTCACTCTTATCATACCACATTTTAAATCATGCGACATACTATGTTCCCATTCCCGTACCATAATGATCCTCATTTGAGGTAACATAGAGTAAGACATACATTAAGACCAAACATATTTACAATTCAAATTATCAAATCCCCACAATGTATCCCATTCTCCCACTAACCAACAGCAATGTATCCCATTCTCCCACCAACCAACAGAAGAATATAAGGTAAGATTTCAAAAGGATAAGCAACGAGTAAAATCTAATTTTGGAAGTTATGGAACCCAAATGGATGGGAGCATCTTCCTCTTATAATGATGCCCGTGATATATATATTTCCTAATCAGAAAAAACTAACAACTAACATTTGCCAATCAAAAAAAAAAAAAAAAAAAAAAAAATGATATATATATTTCCTAATCCTTTTCTTTCCGCTTTCCTTTTGACCATCTGGTTATTGATGACTTAGTCAAATAAACAATCAATATGGCAAGCTACAACAACACAATAACTAATGACAGAGAACAAAGTAATGGAACCAAGTGAAAAAACTCAGAGTCGAAGCAACTGAGCACAAACTAGGCAACTGCCTAGAACCTAATGTAAGCCATTGGAGGCACAGCTTGGAAAGCAATCACTTAGGCATTGACCAGGATAAGTTAAGAGCCCATGAAGATGGCTTCATCACATTCAATTAAAAGAATAACATGTCTAACACCAGTGCAAGAAACTTTTGACTTACAAGGAGGGGGATGAACGATGGCGGAGTTTCTCCGAGTACAGTCTCATTTCAGTATAAAAGCCATCTCTTCGGTTCGGTCAAGGTAAAGGACCAATGGACAATCGGTGTATCTTAATTATCAATCCTGCCATATCCTGCAACCAAATGTAAAATACCAGCATTAAACATTGCACAAATTAAGCACAGTGAGGGATCCATATAAAGGAAGAACTGAATTGAGTAAAGCTTTTGAAAAGGAAAATAACAATGATATAATAAATAAGCACTTACACAGTTCTGTGATCCTACAATAACTTTGCCCTAGAAAATAAAAAGAAAAGGAAGGTCTCGATGAAGTACATGGTTTTATGTACAATACATAAACTCTTTGCAGCACTAAAAGCTTGTTCAATGTACTTGTGTTCATATAGTATGACACTGTACACCATTTATCAAACAACATGACATTGACATGAATGCTAGACAAAGATTCGAGACAAATTTTACACATAAAAATCTTGAAAGAATAGGAAATTAAACACTTATAGAGTTTCAGTGTAAAAACCACAATTGTTCACAACCCACATTATATCACAGATGACTGAACTCTATAAGCTAAGCGATAAACAAATGAAGGCAATGTTATACACCATGAACTGCTGGATCATAATCTCTCATTATTTTCTGAATTACCCCTGCTAAAAAATTTGGGATACACATTCAAGAAAGGCATACATGAAAAATAATTGTTCCACGGTGAAAGATTGTACCACACTGCGAAAAATACTGCCCGTTCGATTTTTTTCATCAATTCAGCCCTGTTCGCAGGTTATAACATCAACAATGTGAAATTTTACACAATGTGCAGCTTAATTTTTGAGGCTAAACTACCAATAAGTTCTAATAGTTGAATTTAAATCCCATCAAATCCTATTGAAAACAAGTATTGAAAACAAGTCCTAGTAAAATCGTTGCTAAAAATAATTTTTTGTGATTTTTTTGCATGTCGCTAAAAATTGACAATTAGTGACTTTTCTTATCACGATTTTTATAAATTGTCACTAAAACTTACAATTAGCAGCATTTTTCTGGGACGAATTTTTCTTACTATCGCTGAAAATTGAACATTAGTAACATTTCTTTGTATTTTTTTTAAAATTGTCGCTAAAACTTATAATTAATAACATTTTTTGTAATAAAATTTTCAAACTGTTATTAAAAATTAACAATTAGTGACACTTTTTTAATAGTATTTGATAAAAACGCCATTAATTCTCACATGACCTATTAAATAATAAATCCACCTATCTACACGTAAGTCCCCCTAATTTACAAGGGGAAAAAATTGGGGAAAACACTGTATCACCATTCAGATTTTCTGGAAACTCAACAATGCAAACATAGCAACCCTACAATATGATTTGTGACTGCTAATTCAGGAAAAAACAAACAAACAAACAAGCTCACGGTATAAATCAAGAACCAAGTTAACTAAAATTTGACAATTGTAGAAAGAATTGAGGTGTCTGACCTTCTCTACACATGCTTCCTTAAATTCAACAATACACGGGTGTTGAATCAGTGGAATTAGAGCCATCTACGATTCGAAAATTCCAAATTACTCCAAGGCTACATTACCAATGCGTACAGAATCCACAGAGTGTGCTTTGATTTCTTCTCTGGCCGCAATCAGATTTCAATCAAAATTCGACATTTCGAAACTCGCTCAATGCACTTGTCAATAAAAGCAAGACAACTGGGTTCGTTTCGTTTCGTTCATCTGTTTGTTTCTTTTCCCACTTTTTGTCCCAGTTTTTTCAATTTTTTTCCCCTCCTTTCACTCTCCCTCTTATTTTCCCCCCAAAAAATTGAGTAGAGGAATATGTAGGATTTTTTAAAAATATTTAAAAAAAATCAAACTATTTATTAAAATGACTCACTTTTTATATTATTTATCAAACTAATTTATTTTTTAAAAAACACAATTTTAGAATGCGACTGTACTGTATCATGAAATCGCATATTTAAAATGTAATTTTGATATTGATGTGTAAATGTGAATCATGTCAATATGAAATTGTATGTTTAAGATACGAGTTCATCATAAAATCATATTTTGAACCTGTGATTTTAAAAAGTGAGTTAATTTGTTAAAATAGTTTAAAAGATTAGTTATTTACCTAAATAATTCTTTTGTTACACTTTGTCATTTTATGTGGGGTCATTTTTTTTTTCCTTTTGACATTTAAAGTTTTTTCTTCTCCACTTAAACCCTTTATATTTTAAGTTTTTTTAATTTATTCTCAAAATTAATTTATATTTAAAATTAAATAAAAAATGGTATAAAACATGATATAAAATATTTTATTATGTATAATTCATTCTTTTGACACAAATTTAAAATCAATATAATAATATATATTTTTATATTATGTAATAGTTAACCTGATATTTTTTTATTTAATTTTAAAAATAAATTAAAAAATACTTAAAACATAAAAAGTTAATGTAAAAAAAATAAAATTTTAAAGAATAACCTGAAAAAATAATCAAATATAACAAAGGCAAAAGTGTTTTTTACGGAATGTTAAAGCTACAAATACGGGTGCTGCTACGTGGGCCGACAGTCAGGCCTAATCTGACTAAGTATTTCTTCTTACGCCAATAGTTGGGCCGATACCGACTAACCTCGTCGGTTATGATTGGGCTTGTTTGAAAATTAAATTTTAAATGTTTTTTAATTTTATAAAAAAAATAAAAGAAATTAACAATTTATAATAATAAATTTTCAACATTTTAACTAAAATATTTAATGCTCAAAACATAGCCTAATTGCCCATGTGGAGCCTATATTATTGGGCCAATCTTATTCATCCATGTATGTGGGCTTCGGCCTATACGTCGTCCATCACATCATCAAAGTTGATCAAAACCAAAGACAAATTCCAATTCTTCTACCACCTCACAAAAGTCGTTGTCAACTTATGGTGTGTGGGCCAGACCCAAAAATTAAAAATTAATCGACCTGATAAAATCCAGTGCTTTAAGGATAATGTGACCATGATCTCATAATCTAACACGTGTCACTGCGTCATGGGTTCTCCATAAATTCATAAAAAGGTAAATTATAAACACACCCTTGAAATTTGATTAAAATATAAATTACCTCTGTGGTTTTGAAAATTATATTTCACCCTAAAGGTTTCTAATTTCATAATAAATCATCCATTTTATTAATAAATTATCACGTTAATTAACAATTTTTAATGATGTTAAAATATGTTTCAATTAATAATTTAGGTAATTTTATTATTATATAGGATAACAATTATGAATTTCATTTTTTTAATTAATTCTATTAAATAAAAAATTCTAATAAGGAGATATTTATAAATTTTCAAATCATATGAGATAATTTGTATTTTAAACAAATCTCAGAGAATGTATTTATAATTTACCCTTTATAAAGATAGCATGGTTATATCACACAATATCCTTCGCTTAAATACACACAATAAAGATTAATCTTATCAAAATACTTGAAAGTCATAATATGGCTTCACACACACACACACATATGTATATATATATTTGTCTATATATATGTAAATATATATTGAAACATATTGTAAATAGGTAATGCTATGGTGGTCTGCCATATACAAATTATGTTATTTGTAAACTTATTTTTTATAAATATCATAATTCAATACTATGAGAGTCTTAACTTAAAAAAAGAAAAAGAAAAAAAAATTATAACCAAATATCATATGAGGTATAACGTAACAAATTCTTCGATTATAACAAAAATATGTCATAATTAATATCACAACATATCATAACTAACAACGTAGTAAGTTATAATCAAAGACACAAAAATCATGAACCCAACATCTGCAAAGCCTAGATCCATTCAAAGGTTGATATCTTTATATGTGTATTGAGAAATTAGAAAATATAAAATTTTGTCATGTAATTAAATTAAAAGATAAAAATATGATTTTAAATAAATTTATTAAGTGTGTGCCTAAAAGGATTTAGCGTGTGACGTTGCAAAACCAAAAGAATGACTAAAAAAATATTAAATACTTTTTTAAAAGTAAAATAAAATAAAAAAGTGAAAAAAAAACATTTGTCATTTTCTCTCTTTCCTCCACATTTTCCTCTCCTCCCGTTATAACCCAATTGGACAGTAGAGAACAAGTTGTAGCTGATCCTATCCTCCTTGTTGCCAGTAATTTAACGCAACTTGCGTACATGGTCAACCATCTTTGGGTTTTTCCTTCCTGGAAAGCCAAAACCCCCACGTCGGTGCCTCTCTGTCTCTTCAATTTGTAAATATACCTATATCTAATTCTTTGATATATATATATATATGATGAAAGAGATAGAATAGGAGCAAGGTGAAAGAAGAATTGAGATGGAGCAGACCCAAGGAGGAGGAGGAGGAGGAGAGAGGCGGCGGAGGGTGGTGGTGGTTGGTGGCGGAATTGCTGGTTCCCTCGTTGCCAAATCTCTCCAATTCCACGGCGACGTCACCCTGATTGATCCGTAAGTTTTTTAATTTTTCGTATTTTTTTTAAAAATAAATTATATCATTACGATTTATATAAAATCTTAGTTTCGCGTACAATTTTTCATTTTAATAGTCTATCTCTATAATTCTTGTTAAATAATGTGCAATTGACAAACGCAATCAACAGTCTGAAATGAAGGAATGCTAAAAGTATAACTAACTTTTTTCCTCTCTATTTACTTTTCTTCTTTGTTCCTTCATAAATAAGCACCCCCCAAAAAATAATAATAATAATAATTAACCCCTTTGTGGTCTATTGAATATTTTTTGGTAATTCATGAGAGCATCTTCAACGGAAATAGGCATTTTACCTATTTAAACATTACTATAAAGTATACATTTTATTTTGCCTATCAACTGTTTCATGTTTCTGCTCCAACCATGCTCTTTATTTTAGCTATTCATCAAAATACTATTAATTTTATAAAATGCCATATCAGCAACAAAGATGGAGGGAAATAATCCTAATGATTAAATACATTTTGCCTAGCCTTGAAGGCTAGCTACATGTAGCTAGTGAATGTGAGTTGAGCTAAAATGCCTAATTATATGCCTAGTGCATTGGAGTTGAAAAAAGTGAGTCATACTAGGCATTTTACCTAACAAGCATTATATGCCTAGTGCATTGGAGATGCTCTGATAAGGACCGATCTCACTTAATTAATAGGAATAGGCTTCTCTTCGGTCCAAATCAAACTGGAGAGAGCTGTTGGCCTCTGCGGACCCACTACGGTGCTTACATTGATGATCCACCTCTAGTGTTGCTAACTATTCATAGATCAACTCTACCTATTGATGATGTTGCTATTTTTGAGTTTTTAATTAGTAGCACTTTGTTATTTTTATTTCTATTTTTGTTGTTTTTAGGAAGGAATATTTAGAAATTCCATGGGCAAGCTTGAGGTCTATGGTGGAGCCATCGTTCGCGGAGAGATCATTGGTCTACCATAGAGATTACCTTACAAATGGTCGTATAATCACATCCAGCGCTATCAGTGTCACTAATACTGAAGTCTTGACTTCCGAGGGGCGTCTAGTTGGCTACGATTATCTTGTCATCGCCACTGGCCATGCTGATCCCCTTCCAGTATCCAAATCTGACCGATTTAAACAATATCAAGCAGGTAAAACTCGCACGATTGCTATGTCATCTCTCGCCATTTAATACTAAAATTTCACTTTTTAATTGTGACGGTCAATCCTTATTCAGATTTTAATTTGACATCACAACCTATGGTTTAACTAAATTTCATTTTCTATCCAATGGCAGAACATGAGAAAATTGAGAAGGCTAGTTCCGTTTTAATCGTGGGAGGCGGACCCACAGGCGTCGAGCTAGCTGGAGAAATCGCTGTCGATTATCCTGATAAAAAGCTCACTTTGGTGCACAGTGGAACTAGATTGCTACAATTCATAGGACCAAAAGCTTCAAACAAGACTCTGGACTGGTTCAAATCGAAGAAAGTGGAAGTGAAATTGGAGCAATCTGTGGATTTGAAATCTGTTTCGGAAACAAGCAGAACATTTTTAACATCATCTGGAGAAACTGTGAATGCAGATTGCCATTTCTTGTGCACCGCGAAGCCAATAGGTTCGACATGGCTAAAAGAGTCTGTGTTGAAGGATAGCTTGGATAATTTTGGAAGGATAATGGTTGATGAGAACTTGAGAGTTAAAGGTCACCCGAATGTTTTTGCCATTGGAGACATCACTGATATAAAGGTAAGTGTTCTTGTGCCTTTTTTGCTTCAAATTATTTTGGGTGAATAATACTTTGCAATTCTGCCCTTTACATCAAATTTAATTGTAGCAATTAGCCCTATGTAATTTTGTTCAAGTTGGTGTTAAATTGTCTAGCAGAAATTGTCCTGTCACTCTTACACGAGGCATATTTTTGGGTAAAAATTCAAGTTTATTTCTTTCTCTTTTTTTTTATTACTCCGCTGTCGCTATTGTTTTTTTATTTTTTTTTTAACTCGCCACCATTATCACTCTTTCCTGCTACTTCCCCACCCTTTTTTACCCCGCAACCCCTACCCTTCCCATGGCTACTATCCGCCCATTTCTTGCCACCCTTATCCCTTTCTACACGGTTGTCGCCAGGCAAAAAAAGGGCTTGGTGAGGGGTGGTCGGAGTAGATGAGATGGCAGAAAAGGGGTGATGTTTAGTGATTGGTTTAGAAAATATAATGAATAAATAAAGAAGAATAAATGAGAAAAAAAAATATTCCATTTTTACATTAAAAAAAGTCTTTACATGATTGTGAAAGTTACATGACAATTTTTATTAACCAATTTAACACTAGACTAGCCGAATATGCATATTGTAACTTGATTAAAACTGCCAGTGACTTGACTAGTACATTAAAAAAATGAAGGACAAAAGTGAAGTTTGATGCAAATATAGGGTGCAAAGTGTAATTTACTTAATTATTTTAAATATATTTTAGAAAAATCTAACTTATTGTGTTTATGAAACTTGTAGGAAATTAAGCAAGGGTATTTGGCACAAAAACATGCTCTAGTGGCGGCCAAGAACTTGAAACTTTTGATGATTGGAGGAAAAGAAAAGAAAATGGCTAGTTATCATCAGGCTCATTCTGCAATTGCACTTGTTTCATTGGGGAGGAAAGAGGCAGTAGCTCAATTGCCTTTCACAACACTCATTGGACATATACCTGGTTTGATCAAATCCAGAGACTTATTTGTGGGAAAGACAAGGAAGCAAATGGGTCTTAACTCTTGATTACCCACCCTCAAATTTTTTATTTTATTTTAATGGGAGGATTCTCCCCAATTCACACAATGTTATTGGTCTGGGATTTTACTTAATTTTGATGGTATGAGTCATTTATTTTTTAAGTCCATATATATAAATCATCTGTCCAAAATGATATAATCTTTTCATGTCACATTATTTCATTATATTTGTTTTAAGAAAATAGACTAAATGTGTAATTTTAAAAATAAACGATTATTTTTTCTAAAAACAAAATTGATAAAATTGTTTCTTTAATTATCAAATTTATTTATTTAAATTTTCATGAATGATCTGCATATATGGATCTAATAGAATAAATAATTCATATTATTAAAGTGAGACATTGAACCTCACGAGTCTTTAATTTTTTCAACTCACAAAAAATAATTATTTTAACTAATTTTAAGTATATTAATTTTTTTTTAATTTAAAAAAAAAATTAAAAAATCAAAAAATCAGTAAAACAAACCAATATCAAATCCCCTCAGATTTATTGCATGATCGTTTTGTTTTGTTAGTTGGAATTTGTATACTTTGCTATATGATCGTGATATACTTCTTTGTATACTATACTATGCGACTATCACTTTGTAATAAAATTATGATGAGAGTATGCTGCTTTGATTGGCCATTAATTCTTTGTGAAAAAGCATTTGATGCATTGAATAAAATATAGGAAAAATTATTAAAACATTTCTTTC
The DNA here is from genome assembly GCA_036172215.1 of Camellia granthamiana. NCBI lineage: Eukaryota > Viridiplantae > Streptophyta > Magnoliopsida > Ericales > Theaceae > Camellia > Camellia granthamiana. The sequence continues at coordinate 61,808,524 of CM069914.1, forward strand.
CAATTTTGTGTAACAGCAGAGGTTTAAGATATTTTTTATATTAACTAAAATCTCTCGATGAAATTTCTCTGTGAAAATATTGAGAGATCTTAATTACTATCAAAATATTGTATATTCTTTATTTTATAAAATTTTAGACTTAAAAAAAATCTCCTAATATATATATATATATATAATTGAGTTTGATTTCTTTCAAATTTAAATATGAATTTGAGAAGCCTATATAAGTTCACTATCGGTCTTATTTGATGATTTAAACAATTTATTTTATAAGGTTCTCTCTTTATACATCTTTCATAAAAAAAAATTATATTAATTTGATAATCGTAATTTTTTTATTTTATCAATTTTATTTTTAAATATTAATTTATTAATTAAAAAATAAATAAATATAATAAAATAATCATTCAAACGTCCACTCTAGCAAATAACCTCTCCTCATTTCGACCTGGAGCTGCATCTGCATGTATGCGTATTAAAACTTGAGAGTCAAGAGCACATCTGACTCACTTCAAATCGGATAATTAGACATATATATGTACACAAAAAAGATAATAATATATATAATACCATCATTGCACATCATCACCAGCTATACTGTCAAACTTCTCTAGCTGTATTAACCTAAAAAATCTTCTCTTACTTTTAAAAATCCTCCAAATAGCATTTTCAAGAAAGAAATATTGGGTTGTTTTGGGAAGTTGGTAAAAAGTTAGCTTTTGACTTTTTATTAAGTTTTTTGACTTTTTTGATAGTGATTTGAGAAGTTGATAAATAGTTGGCTTTTTTGCTTTTTGATTTAATATTTTTTAAAAGTGTCACATCATTACAAAATGACCAAAATACCCTCAGCCAATTGAAGAAATTTACCTAAGCTGAGGGTAATTTTGTAAATAGTCAAGTTGCGTTTTTGGCATTTTCTGCGCTTTTGCTGGAGCTTCCCAAATGGCATTTTTAGCTTTTTTGCACACTTTGGTGTTTTGTTCCCCAACCAAAAAACGTGGCGTTTTGACCGGGTTGCCAAAACGGCACATTAAGACCATTCAATTTTCAATTTATATTTATAAAAATTTAAAAAAAAGTCATAAAAATTTGTTTAATATTTTTATTTATTTATAAATGATTGTCTCAGTTTATAAATTTAAGAAAAAAACGTTAACTCAAAAAATGAATTTACATTTTCAGTTTTCAATCTTTTTTTCAAATAATTTTTTTCCAATAATTTATTTTCAATTTTTTTTTCAAATAATTTTTTTCAATTTTTTTTCAAATATTTTTTTCCCAATTAATTTTTTTTAATTAATTTTTTTTCCAATTAAATTTTTTTTAATTAATTTTTTTTCAATTATAATGTGTGTGATTCCATTGTCATAAATAATAAAAATAAACATAAATATTTTAGACTTGAACAAACATAATTTTTAGTTTATATTTTAAATTTTTAAAAATATTTTGTTTAAACCAAACATGTTTGTAATTAATGTTTTTCCAAAAATAAATAAAAACCAATTTATAAAATTTTTGTAAACATAAACAAAGAACGTAAACGTTACCAAACGCTTTAGTAATTCGTTCAGACACATTTCGTGATTATGTTTCTAATCAATTATAATAATCAATTATAAATTATTATATATCTTTATAATTTTTAATTACTTAACGTAAAATTATAACTTATATTTTCTTTACAAATTACAATGCATACAAAAGGTTATTTTAAAAAAACGGTTAAAAGTTAATTTTTTAACTTTAAAAAAAAAAACCGTATAAAAAATATGAAAAATAATATAACTTAAAATAGATTAAAAATTAAAAAATAATTTTTAATCATCTTTCCAAAATAGTCCAAAATATCACGTGATTCTACCCTTAAACAACCAACAACTTCTCCATCTTCACACAGAGACAACCCCAATGCAGTGCTCATTTATCCCTTTTTTTTTTTTTTTTAACAAAAAGTTTTGAATAAAATTCGTAAATACAAACAATTTTAAATTTATTTTTTAAACTCAAGTTATTAGTTCAATTTTAAAGTCACATTTTCAAAACATAATTTTATTTTTATTTTTTTATATCTAATAAATCAGTTGAAATACAAACAATTTTTATATCTGTCTCTATCTCTATCTCCTTCTAGTCTTATCTCTATTTTTTTCTGTACCTATCTAAGTTCCTTTTCTGCCTATATATACAGGCTTCTCCTATTGTATTATTCATTCAATTTAATATAGAGTTTCTCTTTTCTCTTCTCTCTCTACTTTCATAACATGGTATCAGAGCCTAGGGTTCTCTTCTAGCCTCAATTTTTTTTTTCTTTTTTGGTTCTGTCCTTGCTTAGTTTCTGCTGGCTTCTGCGTATTTAGTCCATCCCTGTTTCCACGTTTGGCCTATACCCCCCTCTTCGTCTCTTCACGATGAAGCCAACGCCACCAGAATCACCTCCATCGGACGTCACACGTGCCGTCACGCGCCTCCGAAATCCCAGCGTGTCGGTTGCCTTCGGTTCCACTCTCACCACGCTCCCACACATGTCGTCTCATCCGCCATCGGCTTCTGCCCTTCGGCTTTCGTCTCAACCGTTCCGTCCTCGACCGATCCGTCTTGCCCTCGGCTTCCGCCTCAGCTGACTCTCCTTCGGCTTCCACCCGACTTCTTTCAGCCGCGTGCCTTGTTTTGTTCGGCTGCTGACATCATCCCAGCTCAGTGCTGACATCAGCCCTAACCTATCCCTAAGGTTTTTCTGCCTTCTGAATCTGTTGGTGACCTCCGTTTTGGCATTTGTGGATCGTACTGAGAACATCCAATCTGTTCTATTATCCTTGATGGGTCCAATTATATTAATTGGGCTCAAGCTCTCTCTAGCTTCATCATAGCTTCATCATATCCTTGATGGGTCCAATTATGTTAACTGGTGCTCTTCCCAAACCCCACCAGCAGGAGGATGAGACGGACTCTACATTCAATGACCGTCTTGACGAATGGGAAAGTAAGAATTATCAAATTATCACATGGTTCCGGACTACTTCCGTTCCTTCCATCACCTTCAATTTGGACGCTTTCAGGATGATGACTCCATTGCCTTTCATTCCAAAGCAATTTGGGATTTCTTAAAGGAACGTTATCAGGCCACTGGACATGCTCATCAGTATCAACTGTTGCAGACTCTTTATTACATGCGCCAGGCACCCGGTCAGTCTCTCAATGACTTCCTATCCCAGATGTCGTCTGTTTGGGATCAGCTCGCTCTTTCTGAACCTCTATGGGCTCATTCTGATGATGCACAGCTATTTATTACTTATCGAAATCATTAGAGCAAGCCATTACTGAACTCCTCTCAGAGGAAACTCGTTTTGGGAGTCTCAAATCTCAAGACATGGATTCTATTCTTACTACGCCATCTTCTCAGAGTTCCTCATTTTTACAGCCAATCATCTGCAGTTATTATCGTAATCGAGGCCTGCCAGCCAATCATTCTCTTGTTCACTGCCAGGTTCACGAATGCTTGACTTGTCACAAGACTGCTCCAGGCCATCTCCAAAGCAATTGTCATCGATCTCCCTCCACTACTTCATCCAAGAAAGGGGCTTCTCGTTTTGGGTCTCAGTCTAAATCGGGTCACGGTTCTCGTTCTGCTGCTGTTGCCTCTGAGGGTTCTTCTGCTTCTTCCTTCTCTATGGATGATGTTGAGTCCATTATCCACCAAGTGCTCCACAAATCTGGTACTCCTCTCTCTACTGCTCTTTCAGTAACCTCAGGTAACTCTTCATGGTATTTTGATTCCGCTTGTTGTAATCACATGACTTCTGACTCCACTCTATTTTCTTCTTTGTCATCATCCTCTTCTGCTCCCACTATACATACTGCTGATGGTTCTCATATGCCTTTTAGTCATATTGGCCAAATCTCTACTTCCACTATGTCTCTTTCTGATGCTTACCATATTCCTTCTCTTAAAATGAACCTTATCTCTGTTGGTCAGTTATGTGAACTTAGTCTAACTATTACCTTCTCTGCTAATGGTTGTTTGGTGCAGGACCCTCAGACGAGACAGATCCTTGGGATAGGCCGTAAGCATGGACGTCTGTTCGAGCTTATCCATCTTCGCAGTCTGCACAAATCCTCTATTGTTGCTGCTGCATCTACTATGTCTTATTTTCATTTTTGGCATTGTCAATTAGGACATGTCTCTTTTAGTCATTTGAAAATTTTAATTTCTAGTGGTCAGTTAGATCGTGTTTGTCTTGAAGATGTCGATTGTTTATCTTGTCAAATTGCTAAACAACCTGCATTACCTTTTAATAAAAGTAATTCTATTTGTACTGCTCCTTTTGATATTGTGCATTCCGATATTTGAGGACCTTCCCCCACACCTACCATGGGGGGGTCCAGATATTTTGTGATTTTTGTTGATGATTTTTCTCGCTATACTTGGCTTTTTCTTCTAAAAAATCGCTCTGAACTTAAACAGATTTACTATGATTTCTCTGCTGTGGTCTGCACTCAGTTTTCTTATACTATTAAGCTTTTTCGTTCTGATAATGCTAAGGAGTACTTGGATTTTGATTTTCTTTCTTTTTTTCGGGCTTATGGTACTCTCTCTCATCGATCTTGTGCAAGCACTTCCCAACAAAATAGACGAGCTGAAAGAAAGCACTGTCATATTCTAGACACTACTCGGGCTCTTCTGCTCTCTTCTTCTTGTCCTGAAAAATTTTGGAGGGAAGCTGCCCTCATTGCCATCCACATCATCAATCGTGTCCCTACCTCTGTCATAGCTAACATTTCTCCTTACAAGCGCTTGTATGGTTCTCCTCCTGACTATACCACTCTTAAAGTTTTTGGTTCTGTTTGTTTTGTTTTACTTCAACCTCACGAACACACTAAACTTGAACCTCGTTCTCGTCTTTGTTGTTTTTTAGGGTATGGTATCGAACATAAAGGGTATCGTTGTTGGGATCCTATCTCCAAGCGTCTTCGTATTTCCCATCATGTGGTCTTCTAGGAACACAAAATGTTCTCTACTCTTTCCAAGTTTCACCTACCACAGTCCACCCACTCACCGGTCTTCACTGATATTTCTATAGATCTGTTTTCTGATGACTTTGATGCAAATTCTGGCCTCATGCTTCCACAGCTGCCTACGCCTACCGTCTATCCTAAGGATCTTGTGTCAGCTGATGGCCCTACACCTTCTCCAGCTCCGGTGGAGGTTCCTCCGGAACCTATTTCCATTGAGGTTCCTCATCCACCTGAGCATCATTCTACACGGGTAAGGCAACCTTCTGTTCTTCTCCGTGATTATATTGTTGGCTCCACTGCCTTTTGCTCTCATGAACCTACTTCTTATCAAGAAGCTTCTTCTAACCCTCTTTCGCAACAAGCTATGACTGATAAACTGCAGGCTTTCGATCAAACTCATACCCGGGATGTGGTTAATCTTCCTCCTAGAAAGTGTACTGTTAGTTGTAAATGGATTTACAAAATCAAAACTCATTCTGATGGTTCCATTGAGCGTTACAAAGCTCGCCTTGTCGCCCAGGGATTTAGTCAAGAATATGGGATTGACTATGAGGAAACATTTGCTCCTGTTGCTCGTCTTACTTCAGTTCGCAGCTTACTTGCCGTTGCTGCTGCTCGCCACTGGCCCCTTTCTCAGATGGATGTCAAGAATGCATTTCTCAATGGTGATCTCACTGAGGAAGTTTATATGCAACCCCCTCTTGGTTCTTCTGTTCCCTCAAACAAGGTTTGCAAACTCCACCGTGCTTTGTATGGTTTGAAACAAGCTCCACGTGCTTGGTTTGCGAAGTTCAGCTCTATCATTTATGACTTTGGTTTTTCTTCCAGTGCCCATGATTCTGCCTTGTTTATTCGTAAGACAGAGCGCGGTACTATTCTCCTTCTCCTATATGTGGATGCTATGATTATCACTGGAGATGACACAGTGGGTATTTCTAGTCTCAAATAGTTTTTTCATCACCAGTTTGAGATGAAAGATTTGGGTGCACTTAGCTACTTCCTTGGCTTGGAAATTTCTCAAGATTCCTCTGGTTATTTTCTTACCCAGGCCAAGTATACTTCTGATCTCTTGGCTCGTGCTAGCCTTACCGATTGCAAGACTGTCACTACTCCAGTTGATCCTCAGACTCGTCTTACACCTCTTGACGGCCCTCTATTGTCAGATGCCACTTTATATCATCAGCTAGTTGGTAGTCTTATCTATCTCACAGTTACTCGTCCAGATATTTCTTATGCTGTTCACATTGTTAGTCAATTTATGACTGCTCCTCGCTCTCCACACTACGCTGCTTTGGTTCGCATTTTGCGTTATTTCAAAGGAACTTTGTTTTATGGTCTTCACTACTCCCCTCACTCTTCTCTACAGCTGCATGCCTTTTCTAATGCCAATTAGGCAGGGGATCCTACTGATCGTCGTTCTACTACTGGGTTCTGCTTCTTCTTGGGCAACTCTCTTATTTCCTGGCGTAGCAAGAAACAAACCCTTGTTGCTCGTTCTAGTATCGAGGCTGAGTATCGTGCTCTTGCTGACACTACTTAGGAGCTTGTATGGCTTCGTTGGCTTCTTTCTAACATGGGTGTTTCTCATTCAGCTGTCACCAATCTTTATTGTGACAATCAAAGTGCTATTCAGATTGCCCATAACGATGTCTTCCATGATCGCACCAAGCATATTGAGATTGATTGCCACTTCATACGACAGCATGTTACCAGTAGCCATGTTCGTTTTCTCTTTGTTACCTCTGCTGATCAGACCGCCGACCTCTTCACCAAAGCTTATCTTCCAGGCCGCTTCTCTGATCTCCTCTCCAAGCTCAAGTTGATATCTGACTTACCACCTCGAGCTTGAGGGGAGGTATTAGCTGTATATTATTATAGATGTATCTTATCTATTTGTACTGTATCTCTGTCTATCTCTATCTCCTTCTAGTCTTATCTCTATTTTTTTTTGTACCTATCTAGGTTTCCTTTCTGCCTATATATACAGGCTTCTCCTATTGTATTATTCATTCAATTCAATATAGAGTTTCTCTTTTCTCTTCTCTCTTCTCTCTCTACTTTCATAACATGGTAAAACCATCTCTACAGTTAACACGTATTAACTTATGACATTAACACACAACCTAAATATTAGAGAAAAAAATACAACAACATCAATAATAATAATAATTGTTTAACTTTTCTCATTTTTTTTCATTAAATAAGTTATAACGGGATGCAAAAATGAAGTTTAACAAATTCACAAGAGATACCTATGTTTAAGTGATTATTTAGTGATCCTAGAGTATTAATTCAAACTATTTACATTTTATTCACTTATCTTCTAAAAATCAATACAAAAGTATTGAGCTTTAGTTTTACTATTTTAATCAAGGAAGAGGATTCCCTTCGGTCTAAAATTTGAATTGGAGAGAGTTGTTTGGGCCCGTTGACTCATCACGAGTCCTATTTCGATGATACAAACTGTTCATTTTGTTAGACACTTTGTATATTTTATTTATAAAAAAATTTGTGTCGATCCAATAACTATAACTTGTTTAGTTTACCATGTTTTTTACTAAAAAAATAGATGACAATTGTGTTAAAACCATACAGTTTTTTGATGACAAAAATAATAAATTAAATAAGTTACAATTGTCAGATTGATCTAATTTTTTGTGTATAAAATACATAAAATGTTTGACAAAATGAACGTTTAAATCATTAAAATAGAACTCGTAGTGGACCTTACGAGTCCAAACAACCCCCTTTAGTTGGACTGGAGAGAATTCTTCTTCTTTAATCAATTAAGCACCACTTAAGATTGTGTTTGGTTAAAAGATTTGATAAGAGAAATGAAAAGAAAAATAGAAATGCAATTTCAATTTATATTTGGTTATAATGAAAAACACAAGAGAAAAGAAAGTGAGATGAAAATGCAATCTTACTTTTTTGTCTTTTTTTTTTATTTCATTTAGACTTTTTTTTTTTTTTTCTCACTTCCCAACTAACTAAACATAAATTTAAAATTCAAATCTCATTGATTTTTTTTTTTTCTATTTTCTTTTAATTTTTTTAATTAAAGTCTTCAACCAAACCAAACCTTAAGTACTTGCATGGATTTGCTCTACGAGGATAGACCTATAATTTTCCCTAATGCAAACCAACCACAGCGCTCACTAGTGAAGTACGCTGGGGCGTAGGTTAGCAGAAGTCAGGAGTGAGGTCAGAGGATATGCTAGTATTTCTTTTGTTTTTTTGTGATGTGAAATGAATCTGTATCTAAAATAAAACATAATTGGCAAAATCTTAGAAAATGTGACACAAAGTTGAGAGATAGATAGATAGATAGATTCGCAGAGGAGCAGTGTACCAGAATGGGAATCAAAAGTAGACACTTTGCATAACGGAAACTCCGAGTTGTGTAGACTTTTTTAATTCGCTACCCTTTGATCACGTCATCTATAGGACACCCTTAGTACTGCTACCATTCTCATAATTTTTTTATTTATTTTAAAAATAATATTGATATATTAGTAAAATTCAATTACAATTGAAATGATTTGTTCTGGTTCTATTAGCTTGAACAACAATGATAGAGACCACTAATTTTGGAGCTCTAAAAAGACCACTAATGACATGGCACCTAATAAAAAAAGAAAAAAAATACAACACCAAGGCCAAAACATCAAATCATTCATGGTAGGGCCTACTGCCACATCATTAGTGGGAGCACTAATTAGTGCTCCCACTCATTTTCCTTAGCTTGAATACTTAACATTTCTCTTACTGTATTTTAAAATGCGACTAAGGCCAAGTTTGGGAAGTTTAGAATAAGTGTACTTTTTGACTTTTCTTGTATTATGTGTAGAAAAAGTAGAGAGGAGATGCTGATTGATATGACCCAAAAAAGATAAAAAGATGAAATAAGTGCACTTATATTGGGATGCCAAACTTGGCCTAAGGGTTGGTTTGGGGTGTCTTAAAAAAGTGTACTTTTTGTCTTTTTACGAAAAGATGTACAGAAAAGTAGAGAGGTGATGTGATGGAAAAAAGATAAAAAGATGGATCATATAGGTTATGCCAAACAACCCCTAAATAGACTATAAGACCAACCCCAATGTCATTTCATAAATCCTATTTAAAAACAAAAATATATATATGTATATATTTAAAGAATTTTTTAAGAGGAGAATAATTGCACCTGGCCAAAATATTCAAAAAAATCACCTATTCTCATGTAGCAACTCCCAAAAAAAAAAAAAAAAATGTAGAAAAAAATAGGGAAAAAAAAAAAAATACTAGATTGGCCATGCCTATTGCAAAGCAACTAAAATAACACGAAAGTATTGAAATTTAAAAGAGAGTAAGACAAAAATATAATTATTTGTGATTGATGGTAAAGAATTATTTGGTGGTGTTCAAATGATACTCCACATCATTTTTCTTATGACACTAATTGGCTTCTAAAATTAATATAGAAATAAATAAGCTCTATTGCTTAAACTAATAAAAATTAAGTTGAAATACTACATGCAGATGCTAAATAATTTACCCTCATCAATGAGTAATTATTAAATTATTTTGAAATATCATATTGACATTGTGCCTAGTCAGTAATAAGAGATTATATACTTATATTGTAACAAAAAAATATGAATAATTCAGAAAAATTATAAAACACTATGGATCAAACACACAAACCCATAAGTGTTTGGTGGAAATAGTGCATAATTTTTACCCATTCTCATCTAATAATTTTTCTAGTAGAGGTTATGAGAAGTTATTGGGTGGTCTTCGAATATGATCACGTGATACTTAGAGTATTGTAATTAGTAAAAGGGTAAAATTTATGATTTTGTGTTGAAACATGAAGGAACAAAAAAGACATGATATTCAAACATTGGTGAGGAACATCGCCAAGTGGTGTCTTGTATCACCCAAAAGATTTTGGAATAATTTCACATCACCCAAAAGATTTTGGAATAATTTCACATCACGTAGAAAAAAAATTTTCAATTAATGATAAATTTTATAAAAATTAAAAAGTAAAATTATAAAATTTATCATGTATTTATAAATAATTTTTGACAATATCTCTCATATGTAAAATTTCCAAATTTATTTGAGGTTAATCTCCCAATCATGTTTCGTATTTGTATGTCATTATTATTATTTTGGTTAATGAGTAAACTTTTTAAGTTTGTCCTTCGTCGATTTCGGAATTAATTACCTAATGTTAGTTTAATCATAATAGGATGAGGGACAGACCTCGAGTGTATGCACTGACTCCACAATATACATACCATTTAAGTCAGAGTGTGCAGTTGGCAGGATCCGACTCCACATCCAAGTCCTGGATACAATTCGTTTAGCACTTAGAGAACCGTTCTAGAACTACCATACCAAATCCTTAAGAGTTAACCATGAAAAGTATAAAACTTAAAATCTCAAGACTTATATCCCAAAACCTTATGAAAGTATCTCAACCCCTTTAGTTATCATTATTATTACATCTGACCCTTTCCCCTTGTAGTACAAACATAAGATTAAACCATCTGACGGAGTCACGTTGGGTGTGACGGCGTGGCTAAACTAAAGAAGATAGTGCCGTCACAGATCTTATGGTGACTTGAACAACGACGACGATGGTCGTCTCTTTTGTCTCATTGATGAGAATCGTATCTCTCTTATTATCTTCTAGTTTTCGTTATTTTAAAACTCACATAATCACAATCCTTATTAATCATATTGAAAAATAATCTATTATCACAAAAATTTCTTACAAAATTACTTTTTCATAAATTCTTATTGATAAAAATTTAATCATAATTTAATGCTACAATATAAGTGAATAGACTCTTATTAGTCAAAATTTATGAAGAAGCACTTTTGTGAAAGATTTTTATGAAAATATAACACAAGTGCAATCATATTAACTTTGTATGAAAAGTTGACTATTTTAATTGATTGTTTAATTTTTTAACTATTTTAACTTGGCTAAAATAATTATGTTTGAAAAATTAATTAGTTTTTTTTTTTTTTTTTTGTAGTTGATTTGATAATTGTGAGAAAAAAAGTAAAATGATTATGAATTAAATATGACATTTTGTCTTATTAATTACTTTAATCAATTTTATCTTTTAATATGTTATTTTAACCTAACCTTCTTCCTAAACACTCAAATTATATACTACTATCTATCTTATCTTCTTATAATATATATGGTTCGTTTGAGAAGTAGGTTGACTTTTTGATTTTTTTAGTCTGGAATTAAAAAAACCTTGTTTGAGACGGATTTTTTAATTTTTTTAATTTTTTATGAGAAAAAAATATAATAATTATAGATTAAATATAATATTTTATCTTATTAGACTAAAAAATCTATTTTACTTTTTTATATAGCTAAAATAACCCTAATTCAACCCAACCCAACTACCAAACAGAGGCATAATGATATACTTGCAATACTCTCCTGAAATGGCTGCACAAGTAATCATTTTCTACCATTTCAAAATGGCCACAGCTTCTTTCCGGTCCAAATTTAGATTGGGCGATACTGTCCGGCCCTTAGAGGCCCACTACGGGTCGTGTTTCGATAATCTAAACCGTTTAATGTGTAAAACTCGTTGAGTACTATATGTCTGTAAAAAATCACATTAATCGGATATCGATAGCTATATGATCAAATCAGTTTTTTATGAAAAAAAATGGACGGAGAAAAATAAACGGCTTACAAAAAACCGATTTGATCATATAGCTATTGATATCCGATCAACATGATTTTTTACAGGCATATAGTACTCGATGAGTTCTACATATTGAACGGTTTAGATTATCAAAACACGACCCGTAGTGGACCTCCAAGGGCCGGACAGCACCGTCCAGTCCAGATTTGGACTGGAGAGAAGCTGTGCCCTTTCAAAATCCCTCTATAAATTGGGTCCTCCACAGACTTCCACTATTCAACTCTTGCCTCCTCCTCTCACTACACTACTATTTATCTACGGGACTTTTACCCCCCAACTTCTATTCCCTTTTCTAAGCCCTGCAAAACTGTTGGGTAGCTTGCTTCTTTCACATGGCCTCTACACCTAAGCTTGTACCTTTTTTCCTCATGGTTCTCTTCTGCATGGTCCTCATTCAACAAGCTTCTGGTCCTCTCTCTCTCTCTCTCAATACTTAAACTAAACACAAATTTGGACAAAAAAAATACAGAGTTTTTCATCATAGACCACACCAACAAATCATGCAAAATTTTTGTCCATCCATATACATTTGTTTTCTGTATCGATTTTGTATTTGGTTTCTAATATGTTATTATGGTTCTCCTTTTTTTTTTCTTTCTGTTTTTCTTTATTTATTTTTGTATGTATTTAACCTTTAATGTGTGCTTACCAAGACTTTCAATGACTTCATCATGTTCAATCTCATACTAATGGGTGAAAATACAAAAATCAAAATTAAAAAAAAAAAAACTTCGTATGCATTTAACCTTTTATTTTTATTTTTTTCCCAGAGTGCAACAGTGGCCACGGATGCTTTTACGTGAAAGCAGCTGCCCAAGAGATTAAAAACAGAAAGGTTCTGATTTAAATCTATTTTCATGTAAATGTAAATGAGCTTAGACACACACACACACGCACACGCATTTATGTATATGTTGGATGACAGCTTTTAATTTCAAGAGTGATTTGTGTCTGTTATTCTGTGCAGGTTATGTTCAAGAGTAGTCCTACAAATGTCCATGGATCATCCAAAAACAGAAATGGGTATGGTGGTGAAGAAAGCATGGAGGAGGGGTGGGAATTGAGGAAGGTTCCATCAGGTCCAGACCCATTGCACCATAATGGTGGCAGCCCAAAGAAGCCCACCACTCCATGAAAATGGTCCCAACTAGCTCTACCTAAATGCATGCAATTTCCAACTCCTCTTTGCTGTCTTTTTTTCCACTTAACAAAACATATATATATATAGTATCTACTTGGCTACAGTTCTTAGATCATCATGTAATGTAACTCAGAGATGGTAGTAGTACCATATCCTTTTTGTCCATTCATGGAGAGTGCTTTAACTATCCTTTCTTTTCTCACTTTGGAATCTGTACGTATATATCTATATATGCATGTGTGCTCAAGTCCACTGTTTTTGTCAATAGATCACTCTGTAAAAAAAATAAAAAATAAAAAAAAAAGTCAAATTTTAATTTATTTTAGATCATATTATCACTTTATTTTTTATATATTTTTTTAAAAAATTAAAAAATTAATTTTTAACCAACTTTTTACAACAATCCCATATTTCTGATGAGAAATTAAAGCAGGTTTTATATGATGCAAGTTGGAAGAGTGAAGTTGATGATTAAAGGCAACATCAATGTAAAAAAGATGTGAAGTGATGGTTTGGGGTTTAAACACAGGACTGTCACAGTCTGACTTTTTCATGCCACAGTTCATTCATGGGATAGGAATCCAGATATGCACTGCTCCTGCAATAACAAACCTTGATCTAATATTCCAGATTTGTACTCGTCTAAAATCATGTTGAAAAGTTCCCCTATAGGATGATGCAACCATGACTCTTTTTTTATTTTTTTTATTTTTAAATAGTAGAACTTTAAAACACGATTATGAAGTGTTGTTTTTAAAACAAAACCTCAATTAGTTTATTTCAACACTTTTTTTGTACTATTATTAATGTTATCTTGAATGGTTTAATTTTATTATACAGATTATTAGTTAGTTACCTAATATTATAGGTTAACAAAATTTTAAATGATTATACATTTTTTTATATCACACTTTAACAAGAAATAATAATCATCATTTTAAATTGATTAACAATATCATCAGAGCACTAGCTAGTAAAATCATTTTTAATGATTTTATTCTGCATACATTTGGTTGGGATATGTCTCTCTCCCAGTTTGGTTGGGATATGTCTCTCTCCCAGTTTGGGACTATACGAGAATTTATATATTAATAATTTATGATATGATTGTTGAATCATTTTACATTATTGTATTTCCATACGTGAGATGAAATTTTTATTTGTAAAATACATCATAGATGAATAATTTTTAAATAACAAAAGTTATTTGATGTTCTTGAGAGACGTTTATGTGGTGCCTAGTAATTATTTATTTATGTATTGGGATTCATATTTTTTTCATCCTTTACTAAACCTTTAAACCTAGTTAAAATATTCAAACATCTAATTATTGATAATGCATTTAACATTTTTTTAAGCTCTAGTTTTTGTTTCCAAAATTTTCCTACCTTTCTTAATTCTTTTGTTTCCAATTCCCACTGCATTCACTTTCAAAAACTTAAGTAAGATCAATTGATAATGAATTTAGACTAGAAAAATTGCATTTCATACAACAATTTAAATCTATACATATTTTAGAACTGAAAAGTTTCAATCATATTCACATAAATCCCCTACATTAGATTCAGGAATATACCCGGATGTCCTCAGCTCAAGCTCCATACACTCCAACATTGCATAAATATGTTCTGTGTCGACATGAGATCTATCACCAGCCACGAATTCATGAACATCACAATCTATTTCTATGGAACTGATTCCTGGTTTCTTCTGTACACCAAAATCCTTCATTTTCTTCCTCACGATGTTTGCCCCATCCCAACTTCCAACTGCTGCATATATATTTGAAAGAAGCACATAATTAGAATCGCTACTAGGGTCTAATTCAAGAAGATGATTCATTAATCTTTCTGCTAAGTTGACAGTCCCATGAGTCCTACATGCGGCCAACAAAGACCCCAACACAACCTCATTTGGTTTCATGGGCATGTTTTCTATGACATTCAATGCTTCTTCCAATCTCCCTGCGTGGCTATAAAGATCCACAACGCACCCATAATGCTCAATTCTTGGTGATATTCTATGAACACTCATTATGACATCAAAGAGCATCAACCCCTCATCAACTAAGCCAGCGTGGCTACAAGCAGCAAGAGCGCCAGTAAAACTCACCATGTCTGGCTTGAACCCTTCAATTTGCATCAATTTGAAGAATTCAATAGCCTCCTCTGCATTCCCATTCATCGCAAACCCCACAATGATTGAGTTCCACGAAACCACAGTTCGTATCTTCATTTTCTCAAACACTTGGCGAGAAAATTCAATACATCCACACCATGCGTACATGTCTATCAACGAGTTATTTATCCGAACATTGTCCTTGATTTTCTTACTCAAAACAAGTCGATGTACCCATAAACCTAACCCAAGTGTCCCCAAATTGGCACAAGAGGAGAGTACAGCAATGATCGTCACATAATCGGGTTCAACCCCAGAGAGCTACATTTCAAGAAACCACTCCAAAGCTTGCTCAAAGTGACCTTTCTTGACAAACCCACCAACCAAAGCCGTCCACGACACTGCATCTCTCTCCGGCATTTCATCGAACAACTCAATTGCATCCTCTATTCGACCATTCCTCATATACCCATCAATCATCGTATTCCAAGACACTCTATTCTTCACACCCATCTCATCAAAACTTAACCTAGCGAGATCTACGAGGCCGCATTTGGAGTACATATCAACAACAGCCGTACCCACCTTGATATTGTTTCGATCCAAACCCAATTTACGAACATAACCATGAACAGATTTCCCGAAACAGAGACTTCGAGAAGGAAAATCGGCGCAAGCAGAGAGAAGGGTCATGAAAGTGATGTGATTGGGATCGACGCCGGAGACCCTCATGCGGGTGAACTCTGCAGCGGCCTCTGCTAATCGGCCGTTGCGAGAGTGGCGAGAAATTGAGTAGGTCCATGAGACTGTGGGGTCAGAAGTGGGTTTGTTGTTGGTCTGTCTCAAGGGAAGTTGGTGATTTGGGAACTTTTTGTTGGAGAGAAATAGGTTGGGGGTTGTGTTTGGGTGTATGGATGGTGATGGTGGCGGCGGCGGAGGAGGAGGAGAGAGGTGTGTGGTTGGGGTGGCCGCGTAGGCGGGAACGCTCATTGTTTCAATTAACGGTTTTTGGAGGGAGTTCCAATAATTTATTCAGAGTCTGAAATTAAATTCTCAACTTTTTAATTGGTTGAATTACAATGAACACCCTGAATTATTGGCTGTTTTCTGTTTTGCCTTATAATGTTTAAACCATTAATTACCGCAAGTCACACTTTTAGGAGTAAACTAGTGGATGTGTACGTACTCTATACGTGGTATTTTTTTTTTATATTTCTATTTCTATTTATGTTTATGTTTTTATTTTTTATTTTTGATTTGTAGGTTTTATATTAGTTTTACTTTTTGAACCATTTTGTTATTTTTTGTTAATGTTTAATGTTTATATTTGAAAGTATAGATATTGTTTGGTTGAAATTTGATAAGTTAGATCTTCATACGTGGATTTTTTATGTCAATTCATCAAGAAAATAATCTATGATTTCATACGTATCGAGGACATTTATATTTCTGTTTAAGTATTAAAATTTAGAAAGTAGATTGAAACAATCATATAAAATAATTACAGTCCATATAATATGGTTGGACTTATTACTATTAAATATATAATTCACTAGGTTATTTTACTTTTGTTATGTGTATGTATATAGAAACCATTTTGTAATTAAAAGATGAACAAATAAAATATTCAACTAACATTGTAATACTATTATTATTTAAGGTGAAGAAATAAAACATTGGAAATTGAAAGATAAAAATATTTTACAAAATTCATTCCTTCTCCAGTTTGATCCTCTTTGAGGGATTTTGAAAATTTGTTGTATTTGTATTTTCTATTTCATATTGATCTTCGTTACTTTGTACTTCTTTTGCTATAATCTTCCTAGATATGCGATCTTTGTAATTCATTTTGTACTTATTGTTGCATAGGAGAGCAGTTAGAATATATATATATATATATATATTTTTTAGGTTTGTTTACTTAAATAACAAAATTTAACAAAGAGTCGTAATAATGAGAACTTTAAGTGTTTTTAACATTAAAAGTTGTAATTCTTATAAATAAAAATCTTGTTATAATCAGATAAGAGTTAATTAACTGTGGGGATATATTTTCTGAGTACCAACACGTGGTCAAGGTGACGCCGACGTGTCAGCCGGGGTGTCACGTGTCCTGGTCATAACGCCGAGGTGGTCTCGGCTAGGCCGAGGTTATCTCTGAAGATTTCGGATTCCAGGATAAGCGGATAAGGGACAAGAGTCCTAGAATGAGGAAGGACCTCAGTCTGGATAAGGATAAAACTCTTATGCTGTGTTTGGTTGAGGGATTTGGGGAGGGATTTGGAAAGGGAAAGGGAAAAGGTGTGTGAAACTAGGTGAAATATATACATGTTTTATTTACATTTCACCTACCTTTTCCATTTCCCTTTCCAAATCCCTCCCCAAATCCCCCGACCAAACACAGCATTAGGAAGTTTATCTTTATAAATTGGAAAGTCCAAGCTAAGCACCGAGCAGAAGTCCATTGAAGTTAGGCTTCTATTTGGACTAGAATTGTGTTGGCTATAAAAGAAAGACACCCCTATGGGTCTAAGGTACGCAATTTATATTCTGAACAGTGATTTTAGCACTTGATCTATCTTTGAGAGATAATTGACTTGATCATCGGAGTGCCCCTGGGTGGACGAACCACTGCCGGAATCTCTTTTTTCTGTTGCAGGTTACTCAGGCTCCATCTATTCTACTAGTGCTCTCCAGTTGAATACTGAGTTGGCAGTGTGGTCAGAAATTCACTCACACAATTTGGCGCCGTCTGTGGGAAAGAAAGAAGAATAGATGGCCAACGTTGGACATAAATAGAAGATTAGGAATAACACTCCTATTGGGAGTGGGAGACCTGTCGACCTTGACGTCGAAGAAGACAATTGCAACGAAGAAACTCATGACCAGAGTCACGGAGGAAAGGACGTCGGCCAGGAAGGCGACGTATCAAAGAAAACGGATCAAAGCGGGTACTACAACGAGGACGACCTCCAGGTATGGAAAAAAAGATGCCTACGGAGGGACGATGAGGTAAAAACCATGGCGAACAAATTGGCGGACTTGCAAACAATGGTCAATTTCATGATGCAAAATAACGTCATGCAGCCACTGTTCCCACTGTAGGACACGCCGATTCCAGCAGCCAATGCCCAGAAGGGAGGGCAGAAAACAATCCCTGTAGCCCCCCAGTACGCCAGAAACGAAAAACACTCTCACCGGCCGTCAAGGGAGGTCGGGTGAGAAGAGTCGAGAAGAGAAGAATCTCGAAGGACACATCGCACCAAGGAGGCAGACCCCAGAGAACATCGGCATGTTCAAAAGCAGGAGTTGTGCTTCGATGCGACCAATGGAGAAAGGTCGAAAAGGGCTTACAACGAAGCTGAGAGCAGTACACCTAAAAGATTGAAATCAGGAGATAGCCGAGCTCTTAGGCGGACCAAGGAGGACTTGAGAGATTACCTCAAGAGGAAGCAACAAAATGCCGAGGTAACTTCCCCTGTTAAGTCGAGAACACCATTCTCGGTGGAGTTGGACAAATTTGAGGCACCAAAAAGATTTAGAATGCCGAGGTTCCAAATATACGATGGGAAGTCGGACCCCAACTTTCACGTCAGATTATACCTGAACTCGATGGCACTGTACACTGGGAACGAGCCGTTGTTCTACAAGGTGTTCCCTCATCCTTCGGGGAGATTGCATCGGACTGGTTTCACAAATTGCCGAAGGGATGTGTGAAGACCTGGGAAGGCCTGGACGAGATGTTCGTGGCCAGGTTCGTGACAAATAAACTACAGCCATTAAGGATGGATGCCCTGATGACTCTGAGAATCAGTGAGGATGAAGGCCTTAGGGCCTACGCAAAAAGGTATTATGAGGTGTTCAACCGAAAACCCGAATGCAACCAAGAGGTGGCGATCGTGTCTTTCAAGAACGGCCTGAAAGATGATTGGGCACTACAAAAGTCATTGGCAAAGACATTGCCAAAAAGCATGGAGGAGCTTATGGCCAGAATTGAGAAATACGCTAGAGCCGAGGAAGACAGGCTAGGGATTAAGGCGACATAGCAAGAGAAAGTAAACGGCTCGTCGAAGCGAGGCCGAGGTAACAACGGATCCAATAAACAAGATATAGGGCTGAAAACTGCATAGGCAGTCACAACTGTATTTCGAATCCCAATTCACAAAGTCCTGGATAAAATCCGAACCCAACCCTATTTCAGAGCACCAGCTAGGGTACCAGGAGAGTTTATGGGAAGGAGCCTTGGTAAGCATTGTGCTGACCATAATGAAGATGGGCATCTAACTCAGGGTTGCAGAGCCCTGAAGTCACACCTAGAAGACTTGGTAAGGCAAGGCCATCTGAGGGACCTTGTAGATGAGGCTAGGACAAGGGAAGAACATGCAAGATTGCCTCAGGCACCAGCAGCTCCACCTTCCCCAGCACAGCAGCCGTAGGCAGGCGGACCTCGGGTAATTAATGTAATTCACTCGAAAGTCAACGAAAACGAATTACGGGGGGAGACCCAGAAGGTGAAGCACTTGCTGCATGTGTACCAGGTCCGGAAGAAAAGACCTTGGGCTGAGGAGTGCCAAGAACCAGTAGTGTCCTTTATTGAAGCCGACCTAGAGATGGTACAACATCCGCACAACGATGCCTTGGTAGTATCCCTCCAGGTTGGGGAGTGCCAAATGAAGCACATCCTAATGGACCAAGGCAGCTCTTGTGACATCATGTGTATCAGATGTTACATGGAGCTTGGCCTTCACCCAGATGATATGGAGCAATCCAATGGACTAATGGTCGGGTTCAATGGAACGCTGACATGGCCACTGGGAGCAGTAAGCTTGGATGTGCAGGCTAGCACCAAGAAGATAAAGACAGAATTCACCATAATCGACACACCCTCCCCTTACAACGTCATCCTGGGAAGGCTATGGTTGCATGCAATGGGGGCTGTTTCCTCAACATTGCATCAACTATTGCGGTTCCCAACAGAGCATGGGATAGAAGAGGTCAGAGGAGATCAGCTGTAGGCAAAGAACTGCTCCATGGCGGCAATGAAATCCACTTGCAGCATACCAGAACCAGAAAGGGCAGAGATCGAAGATGAGGACGTGGAGGTCCTAGAGGACATCGGCAAGGAGCCAGCCGAGAAGAGTGAAGAAGCCCTAAAGAAAATCCTCGTCCAGCAGGGAGACGAAGAACGCTTCTTTCTTCTCGGCTCGGGCTTAGCCAAAGAAGAGGAAAAAGAACTGGAGGCTTTCTTGAGAGCAAACATTGAAGTGTTTGCCTGGACGCTTTATGAAATGCCAGGCATTGACCCCGAGGTCACTTGCCATAAACTGAACGTAGACAGGTTGGCCAAACCTATAATCCAACGGGCAAGAAGACCAACGTTGCTGCATGTTGAGGTAGAAGAGGAAGTAGATAGACTTCTGGAGGCCAGAGCCATTCGAGAGGTAAATTACCTGACATGGCTATCAAATACAGTGGTGGTAAAGAAAAAGAATGGTAAATGAAGGGTCTGCGTGGACTTTTGTGACAACCCTCACCTCTGATTAGTGCTAATCTATGATTAAGTATGATAAGTAATTGATTAGAATGAAATTCTGAATTGAATGCATGAGTATGTTGCTTTAATTGCATTTTCTATCTGTTTGTCATCTAATGATCTGTTCATGTTCTAATTTCGAACTGCGAATTGGAAGCTTTATCGGCGACCGAATCAGAAATTGATTAGTGTTTTACGCTAATTAGGATTTATGTGATTTTATGGTAGGTTTAATTAAAATTTGATTTGGAATGATTAAATTAGATTAAATAATGTTAAATTACATTAGTTTGAATTTACTACACTTTTGCCACTAAGTGGCCTAATTCAAGACCAACACTCCTTACACTTTACCTATGTTGATGCACCACTCCTTTTTATTCATCTTCTTGACCCAAAAACCGTGAGAGAGAGGGAGATAGGAGAAGTTTGATTTCATCTAGAAATTTGGCTTGGATTTTGAAGAATTGTTCATTTGCTCTAGGACCTTGCTTAAGTAAAGTTTAATTGAAGAACCTAGGTAAGAGCTCAACCCTTTAATTTTTGTTTTTGAGCCATCTAGAGCTTGTATATTAATGAAATAGGTGAACTCATGGTTAGTTGAGTTAGAATTTAGGAGAGTGAAGCTAATTCATGCATGCATGTACATGTTCTTGAATTTTGAGGTTGCTTTCATAAAAATTTCTTACATGCATGTTCATATTTTTGTTGTGGTCTATGAATTCACCATGATTTTGAGCTCAATCTTGCATTTGATCTTGTTTTGGAACATTAGAATTCATAAGAGCTCATGCATGTTATGTTCTTACATAATTCTTGAAAGTTTCTTTGAAATTGGTGTTCAATTGGCTTACCTTTGGGCTTGATTTTACAAACTGATCTTCAAAAACATGTTGTAGTATGAGTTTTCAAGTGTTTTCCAGAAAATTGGCCCAAAAGGTTGAGTTTTGATAAGTTTGATTCTTGGTTTGAGCTTTGGGAGCAAATCTGGAAATTCCAGATTTTGGCTTCCATGCTCAAGCGACCACCTTTGTGTTCAGAGCTCCGCTTGAGTGACGGAATGCTGGCTCGAGCGTAGATTGCAAGCTCTTAGGTTTTGTGCATGTGCAGACGCACGCTCGAGCAAGGATACCTACGCTCGAGTGAGGAATGTGTCTTACGCTCGAGCGAGAATCGAGCGAGCATCGAGCGGAGATTTTCAACAACCAGTATTTTTTGCATTTTACAGACCGCTTGAGCGAGGGAGTCTATGCTCGAGCAACCACTTTGTTTTGATAAGCTCACTCGAGCGAGGAAAGCCACGCTAGAGCGAGACCCCTATTTTCTGAAAAATTTGAAAAGTGTTTTAAAGTACATTTTTGCATCCTCATTCCATCCTAAGCATTCCTAGGCCAAGTTTTAGGCATCTTAATGAGGATAATGATATAGAACCACACCAAGTCAAGTTAAGGGGCTAAGTTATTAATCCCAAGTGTCTAGCTTAGTGTGTGTGTTCGTTCTGCAACTGTGTAGGGTTGGCACCCGACGACGCTGACTAGCCTGTCTATAGCCCATCACTATGTGAGTAACAATGTTGTAAAGATATGTTCAATTATGATTATTTTCTAAATGATCGACTGTGCTGCTTTCTGAAATGACATTGTTTACTGAATGAATGTTTGTCCTATTTGTAAACTGTACTCGTGGCATCCATAGCAACTTACTGTTACTGTTACTGTTACTGCTACTGTTACAGAGATCTCTGTCGGTTCCAATGTTAGGACCACTACTGTTTACTGTTTGATGGCCATCAACTGACTGTTCGGTCTGTTAAGACCTACTGTACTGTTTTGTTATTGGACGTACCACATATGACTATTATGGTTTCTAAATACTATTATGGCATGAAATATGAGCCATTGATTGAATAACTGATCTACAGATGCAATTGACTGTTTAAATTACTGAAAGGAGATTCATTCTTAACCCCTTTACGCATTTGTTATTCACTGGGCTTTAGCTCACTATTTTTATTTATATGTAGGTGTCCAGGCACCGGACCGGAGCTAGGAGCGTCAAGTTAAGCTCTCGTTTT
This sequence comes from Camellia granthamiana, assembly GCA_036172215.1. Classification (NCBI taxonomy): domain Eukaryota; kingdom Viridiplantae; phylum Streptophyta; class Magnoliopsida; order Ericales; family Theaceae; genus Camellia; species Camellia granthamiana. The sequence continues at coordinate 61,831,137 of CM069914.1, forward strand.
GTCAAGCCAACCTTTGTGCCTCACTTCGAGGTTCCAAGTCTACTCAAGCTAAGGCTGTCCCTGGGGTGTCTCAGTTTCACCCTTCTGTCTCCGTTTTGTAATAAGTGTTTTAGACTTGACTGTACAGTTATGGTGAAGGGATTAGGTCCCTAACCTGGATGTTTGTATATATGTTTTGGTTATGCATGTGGTTTGTTCATAAAAGTCTTTTTGCATCTAGATTGTCACAGCTCATTGGACATCTTTTTCTTATTGTTTGGCTTTCGCCAGCCCCTTACTCTGTATTACTGTCATTACTGTTAGGCAGGCCTTTGGTAATCACAAATTACTAGCCGGTTGCGATGCTAAACCCATAGGGGCGGGTTTGGGTCGTGACAACTTTACCAGCCTAAACAAAGCCTGTCCCAAAGACAGTTTTTCTTTACCCAAGATTGACCAGTTGGTGGATGCCACTTCAAGACATGGAAGGATGTGCTTCCTGGATGCTTGCAGGGGGTACCATCAGATAACTACGTACCCACCAGATGAGGAGAAGACTACGTTTATCACCCCCAAAAGAGCTGTATTGCTACAGAGTGATGCCTTTTGGGTTAAAAAACGCCGGAGCAACTTACTAGAGATTGGTAACCAAGATGTTCAAACATCTAATTGGCAGAACAGTGGAAGTCTACATCGATGACATGGTCATGAAGACCAGAGAACCTGAGGGTCATCTGGTCGACCTAAAAGCAGTCTTTGATATCCTTAAAATATATCAGCTCCGACTTAATGCATCGAAATGCGCATTTGGAGTGGGATCTGGTAAGTTCTTGGGGTACCTGGTGACCAGAAGGGGCATTGAGGCTAGGCCAGATCAGATCAAGGCCATTCTAGAACTGAAAAGCCCAACATCGGCAAAGCAAGTACAGATGTTAACTGGAAGGGCTGCAGCCCTGAATAGGTTCATAAGCAGAAGTTCTGACAAATGCAAACCCTTCTTCAGCTTAGTGAAGAAGGCCACAGACTTCTTGTGGACAGAAGAATGCAAAGTCGCCCTGGCCGACTTGAAGAAGTATTTGACCACGACTCCAGTTCTCTCAAATCCACAACCTGGAGAGGAGTTGTTCCTGTACTTAGCAGTTTCGGAACATGCGGTAAGCACAGTGGTAATTCGAGAAGAAAAAGGGGAACAAAAGGTTGTTTACTACGTAAGCAAAACCCTGGCTGATGCAGAATCCAGGTATTTACCCTTGGAGAAGTTAACGCTAACCTTAGTAATGGCTTCAAAGAAGTTGAACCATTACTTTTAAGCCCACAAAATTGTGGTGCTAATTGAACATCCTTTGAAGTCCCTGTTGCAGCAGGGAGACCTGACAGACAGAATAGCGAGATGGGCAGTGGCCTTGGGCCAGTATGACCTGGAATACAGACTTAGAACAGCAATCAAAGGCCAAGTCTTGGCCGACTTTGTGGCCGAGTTTACTCTAGGAGCCATCGTACCTCGGGCTCTATTGAGCCGAGGTGTACGATATCCAAGTGAGTAGAGAGAAGCCCAGCCAAAGAAACCAGAACAAAGGAAGGAAGAAAAACTCAGGCCCTGCAGCGATTACATCAGCGACTCCTTTCGACTGTTTATTGATGGGAGTTCAAACCAACAAGGAGCGGGGGCAGGAGTAGTACTGGTATCTCCAGATGGACAGATAGTAGAACAGTCCATTCGTTTGGGGTTCAAAGCCTCAAACAATGAAGCAGAGTATGAAGCACTGATTGCAGGACTGAAACTGGCAGTAGCAGTAAAAGCAGATGAGGTGATAGTCTTTTGTAACTCTTAGCTTATAGTCAACCAGACAATAGGCGAGTTCGCAACCCAAGATGAACGCATGTCGGCATACGCAAAGGAAGTAGGCAGATTGGTAGCCTTGTTTCAGAATTGCCGACTACAGCAAGTTAGCTGAGATGATAACAGTCACGCCGATGCCCTGGCCAACCTGGCTAGTGCAATATAACCTGGGAAGGCAAGGACAATAATGGTCGACTACTTGTCGGGCCTAAGCATCGAACCACTGACCACAAAGCGTGAAACAATGTGTGTGGACATGGGACCAAGCTGGATGGACGCAATAATAAGATTCCTGAAAGAAGGAAAATTGCCAGATGATCACAAAGAGGCATACAAGGTTAGATTGAAATCGGCAAGATTCAGCCTGACAGCAGAAGGACATCTCTACAGAAGATCTTTCACTGGACCCTTTTTGAGGTGTGTACAGCCTTCACAAGTTGAAGATTTTTTGTATGAAATACATGAAGGAATATGTGGAAGCCACGCTGGGGGCAGGTCACTTGCTCATAGGGCCATTACCCAGGGGTATTGGTGGCCCTACATGTAGAAAGATGCAGAAGCCTATGTCAAGAAGTGTGAAAAGTGCCAAAGGTTTGCACCTCTGATACACCAACCAGCAGCAGACCTAAAACCAGTATTCAGTCCTTGGCTGTTTGCCCAATGGGGCATGGATCTCGTTGGGCAACTCCCCTAAGCAATTGGGCAAAGGAAGTACCTGCTGGTAGCAACAGATTACTTCACCAAATGGATAGAAGCTGAACCCCTTGCCAAGACTTGAGACGTGGATGTAAAGAGCTTCATATGGAAGAACATCATCACCGGGTTTGGGATCCCAAGAGCACTAGTTACAGACAATGGAACACAGTTTGACAGTAAGCTAATCAAGAGCTTTTATGCAAAGTTCAAAATTAAGAATTATTTTTCCACCCCAAGTTTTCCTCAAAGCAATGGACAAGCAAAAGCATCCAACAAAGTCATCTTGGATGGGATTAAGAAGAGGCTGCAAGCAACAAAGGGAAAGTGGGTGGATGAACTGCCAAGTGTACTCTGGGCATATCGGACTACGCCGAGAAGATCAATTGGGGAATCCCCATTTGCCATGGCATATGGCACAGAAGCAGTCATTCCTCTGGAAGTCGGCATCCCAGGGATCAGAACCCAGGGAGTAGAGAACGGGACTAATGATGTATTATTAGCTCGAGATCTGGATCTGCTAGAAGAAAGAAGGAAGAGAGCTGCAATGCAGCTAGCGGTATACCAGCATCAGCTTGCCAGGGCTTATAATAAGAAGGTCAACTCAAGGGAGTTTCAAATCGGTGATCTCGTCTTGAGAAAAGTCGTCGGCAACAAGAAGGATCCCAGGGAGGGCAAGCTTGGCCCAAATTGGGAGGGACCCTATAGAATCATCTCCGTATTGGGCAATGGGGCATATCGGCTTGAAGATAACGAGGGCAAAGAGCTGCCAAGGCCCTGGAATACTTGCAATCTTAAATTTTTTTATCATTAAATTTTCCTATTTTTTGTTATTAGCCGAAGTAATAAATAAAGCTTGATTTTTCACACTTGTGACTGATAAGATAGTTGATGATGTTTCTAGAATACATGCATAAATGAGAACCCAAGTGGAACTTAAGTTCACATTAGGGGACAGAAAGCTGGAAAATGGTTCCTGGGAAGGTAGAATATACAAGCTAAAATCAGTTTAACACTTGTTGAAATTTGTGAAAAATTTACAAGTTGAAGTTAAACCGAGATCATGTTTAACACATGTTGAAATTTGTGAAAAATTTATAAGTTGAAGTTAAACCGAGATCATGTTTAAACACTTGTTGAAATATGTGAAAAATTTACAAGTTAAACTTAAACCGAGATCATGTTTAACACTTGTTGAAATTTGTGAAAAATTTACAAGTTGAAGTTAAACCGAGATAATGTTTAACACTTGTTGAAATTTGAGAAAAATTTACAAGTTGAAGTTGAACTGAACACTTGTTGAAATTTGTGAAAAAATTTACAAGTTAAAGATAAGTACTTATGTACTTGCCGATATGAACCATTGGTGGGTATGACCAAGGTATTTCACCCCGAAAAGATTACACAGTCAAGGTGTACGTTGAAGATATGCGAATTATTCTAAGTATAGAATCATACAAGACAGTAAAAGGAGGACAAAGATACAAACATTCAGGAGAGAAAGTTGTATTAACATTCAAAAGAAGGCACATCGGCCACATCGAGAGCTTGCATTGTTTCAAAGAAAGAAAAAATACAAGGTACAGAAAGAAGAGAAAAGCATAAAACTAAGATTCTTCGGCGCCACTGGCAGGTTGGGTTTGGAGCTCGAAGGATTGCTGAGAAGACATCTTGGTGGCCTTCTCAGCCGTGAGCTCGGCGTCTATTTCTTCAAGGGTTTAGTCAAGGTTCTTATCGGTAATAAGCGCGTCCGACGTTGCCTTCTCAGGAGCAGCATCTTTGGGAACCTCCTCACCCTGCTCATCTTGAGTCAAGTCCAGGACTTGCTCATTTTGAGTAGGGGACTTGGCCCCAGCAGCTTCCTTTGACTTCCTCACCAAAGCTTCCTCCTCAGACTCAGAATCGTCGTCGGATTGGCTTGGAGTTGGGGGGAATGGCAGGGGAGGACCTCAGTGTTCCTGAGGGGGAAGTCCTTTGGGGGGACGTCAGTGGTACCTGTTTCTCATAGTTCACCGTGACATCGGCCACCCCCTCATTGTATCCCTTCTCATCGGCGGCCTTGAGCTCAGCGTCTTTTGTGGCCAAGGCATCCTACAGCTCTTTCTAGGCCTCGACCGTCTTTTCTTTGGCCTCTTTCTTCTGGGCCTCAAGAACTTTGTTAATGGCCTCAGCGACATCCGCTTTTTCTTCGGCATCATCCTTAGCTTTGACAGCAGCCTCGGCCTGGTCTGCCAAAGTCTTCATTTTTTATTGCAAGTTTTTATTAGTCTTCTGCAGACTAGTGACCTCCCTAGTCTTGTCGGCCAACGCCTTCCTTTTCTCAAAAGATTGCATTGAGAAGGAGTGGGCGTGTTGGATTGCCTGAAGAAAAATAGATAGAGCAGAAGTTATTAGAAAAATTTTTAAGTATAAAAAAGAAAGAAAGATACCAAGTGTGAAGACTTACTTGAACAGAACGTTGGAGCATCATCGCAAAGTTTTCATACTCGCTCATCTCGGCGTTTCGGTCGAGATCTCCAGGAAGGAGCAAAGCTGTGCTAAGGGCAACACCGACGTTAACGTCATCGGCACTATCACCAGCTCTGATCGGCCTGTCCTCCAGTGTGATTTGGGGGGCCCAGGGGGGAGTCAAACTTCATGGAGCCCGAAGCTGTTGCAGATTCAGACCTCAGCCTTTTTGACCGAGTGGATTGAGATGGTTGGGCCTCGGCGGGCCTCTTCTCGGTAGCAGAATGAGACTTATCACTCTTAGCCAATTTTGAAATTGGCAAGGTGTCCTCAGTATCAATCTGAGTCACCGTTGCCTTTGGCTGAGCCTTCTTTATTCTTTTTGGCTTTGACTTTGGTGGAGGCTGGGATTGCGCTGGTTGGGCGTCTACGATGGATGGAATGTTGGCCAAGAGGTCTTTAGCAACTACTTTCTGGCGGCCCATCTTAGCAGCAAAAACAGTTCGTTGTCGTCGTCGGCGTTGGGATGGTGGGATCAGCTGTGGAGCCGAAGTAGATGGTTGTTCTGCTGGATTTGAGGTTGACCCTTGATCTGGCCGAGATGATGAGGTTGTTGGAGGAGTTGTGGTAGAAGGGAGAGAATGGCTTTTCTTCCTCTTTGGGACGTCGGGGAGTACCGACTTGTAAGTAGGAATGAAGTTGAGTAGTAGTGGGGCTCTCTGCTTATGAACTGGCAAATCCAATAGCTTCTTTAAGTCCTTGCTGGGGAAGAAAGACTTGCGAAAGCCCTTTGATGGCTGAGTAAGAACTGCAAAAAGAAAAGCACAGACATTAGAACAAAGTATTGAAAACTTAAAAAAAAAAAAAAAAAAAAGAGAGAGCAAGAAAAAGTGACACTTGGCCCTTACCATCTCCTTCCCTGAAAACTGTTCGGCTTAAGGGATAAAGGTGGAGGTCGTCATTGGGCTAAAACTCCCAGTTGCCCAAGACGATGAAATAATCGTCTCCAGCACCCTTGTTTGAGTCAAGGAGGTCGGCAATAAGCTTGTACTCAGTGGACCTCGGCTTGAGGTAATAGATGTGGCCTTTTTCTAATTTCAGGCGACACATAGTGTAGCAGTACTGGAAATCGGCAAGAGTAACCCTAGCATTCTCTTGTTTGGCTAAGGCTATTGTACCGGTTATAACTCGATAAGAATTGATGGCAAGTTGCATTGGGTTCAATTTATAGTAATGAAGGACTTCTCGGAAAAATGTGTCAAGTGGAAACCTAAGTCCACACTTGAAAAAGGCCACTACTGGGAAAGGCATGAGGTTCACATCGGGCATAATGGAATCCTCCTCCCTTGCCAACCTGAGGTGGACGTCGGCAGGGATGGAAAACTCCCGCCTAAAGTATTCTAACTTGGGCCAAGTTTGGGAAGACTAAATAAGTGCACTTTTTGTCTTTTTGGACTAAAAAATTGAGGTTGAAAATATGGATGTTTGGGTTAACTTTTTGACTTTTTATGGAAAAATGTGTAATAAAAAATTGTAAAAATTAGTTTTTAGAGGAAAATTTGAATTGGGAGTTGTGCAGCCGTAATTGTTAACTTTTGGTGAATAGTGTTAACTTTTTAAATAACTTTTTGACTTTTTGGATTATTTTGCACATCCCAAACTTAGCCTTGGTTGGGGTGTCTACCCTATGCTTCCACATACCCATCACGTTGGCTTAATTGGAGGAGCTGGATTTCTGAAGAGAGTGTTTTGGAAGGGTTGGAGGGACCTCGGCAAAACCTAAAGTTCGTGCTGGGGTAAGAATTTGTGAGGATCAGAAGGGGATTCGTCTCAGTTTTCCCTAAGATTCGTATGTTCTAGGGCAAATCTCAAACCTAAGTCTAAACAAACGGGGATTGAAGGTAAGAATCTGGAGAAAATACAGAAAACACAAACAAGAGCAATGATTCAGAATCAAGAATAATGATGAATCATCAAGAACACTGTGACAGAGTGTGTGCAAAGGTACAAGGCCAAGAACAATGGCAAAAGTGAACAAATTTGTGAGCAGTATGTGAATATTTAAGAAAGGACTGGGCAAAAATAGAATCACGAAGCAAACATACTCAAACAACAATGGCAACAAATAAAAAGGTAAAGATTTTCAAAAAACTGGAAACCAGGAGAAACAAAAACTTACCAGAAGAGTAAAGCCGATATTGAAAATGCCGGAGTCAGGAGGTGGTTGCAATCAGAAGAGGACAGCGAAAGCTTCACCGGAGCAGATAAATGAAAACAGTTACAGAGCTTGAAAATCTATAACAATGGCGTATTCTGAAGAGAGAAATTAGAGAGAGAAAAAGTTAGAAGCCTGGGAACGAGGATGCAAAAGTGAAGAGACGGAGAGAGAGAATTGATTTTAATCAAAATGCGGAGAATGGCGGCAGAAAACCATCAATACGTCTAGGACGACGTGCTTGTCAGACGGCGCACCTAGACACAAGACGATTTACAAGCGCGTTTCGGACACGGTCTAGTGGGGGACTAACGCGTAGCAGAAACGGTTGATTTATTTTGCGTGACAGCTCATACGCGTGAAAAAACTCTTGGAGTTCTTGGTTTAAATAAAGCAATGACCTCGGCTGATGCCAAGATCTCGGCCAAATAAACTCAAATAAACTAGGTTATTGGTTTTAAAAACCAAGATGAGACAGACTACAAGACCTGGATATTTGAAGCCGATATGTGTGGATGATACAGCAAGATCGCCGACATTCACGATATAGGTTAGATCACCTCAAGATACCGAGGTAATAGAACCTAGGAGGCAGTTGTGGGGATATATTTTCTGAGTACCAACACGTGGCCAAGGTGACGCCGGCATGTCAGCCGGGGTGCCACGTGTCCTGGTCGTAATGCCGAGGTGATCTCGGCTAGGCCGATGTTATATCCGAAGATTTCGGATTCTAGGATAAGCGGATAAGGGACAAGAGTTCTAGAATGAGGAAGGACCTCAGCCTGGATAAGGATAAAGCTCTTAGGGAGTTTATCTTTATCAATTGGAGAGTCTAAGCTAAGCACTGAGCAGAAGTCCATTGAAGCTAGGCTTCTATTTGGACTAGGATTGTGTTGGCTATAAAAGAAAGGCACCCCCATGGGTCTAAGGTACGCAATTTATATTCTGAACAGTGATTTTAGCACTTGATCTATCTTTGAGAGATAACTGACTTGATCATCGGAGTGCCCTCGGGTGGACGAACCACCGCCGGAATCTCATCTTTCTGTTGCAGGTTACTCAGGTGCCATCTATTCTGCCAGTGCTCTCCAGTTTAATACTGAGTTGGCAGTGTGGTTAGAAATTCACTCACACATCAACTAATATATTATCAAGTGATAGACAAGAAAGAGATAATTTATCAAAGAAGAATAGTTTTGACACCCTCAGAAAAATCATAAAAATATTAGGAATGAATATATTTTTAAAATTAAAGTACAAACATAATGAAAGTACTCTACACCACTATTTTGATATTACAATGTTCCAAAAAATCCATTGAAAGACTCGTTCGCAACAATTTTTTATTCAACTACTTCAAAGATTACACTATTATTAGCTAACCAAACTTTAGGTGATAACAAATATAGTATGGTTCAACACCCAAAGCCCATGAGTCTGTAGATATAGTAAAGAAAAAAAAAAAAATTGACAAAGTGATAGTATAATTGGATACCTTGATGGTCTTCATACATAGAGAACATACATAATCCGAAACACCGAAATATTTTGCGGAGTTGCTGGTAGATTTAAAACTTAGGATCAACATCATCAGACAAACAAGAAACAAAAGAGATGCATACCTTATAAAATAACAAATATATGAAATAACAAAGATGCATACCTTATAAAATAACAAATATAGTACGGTTCAACACCCATAGCCTGTGAGCCTCTAGGCAGACTAAAGGAAAAAAAAAAATAAAAAAAAAAATAATTTGACAAAGTGATAGTATAATTGGATATAAGTCATGAGTCCAAAACATTCAAGGTATTTGATAGTATATTGTGATGTTTTAAGGTGTTTGGTTATTTTAAGGTGTTCTTTTTTTTTTTTTTTTTTTGATCTGCAAAAAAAAACTTTATTAATGAAGAAAGCAAGAAAGATGCGAAAACTTACATCAATAAAGAAGGGAAGTGCAAATAACATCATAACTAACCTTACCAATCCCAACTAGATTGACACCAATAAGGAAGCACAATCCTTTGCTAGCACTTAACCCAAGATTGGCGAGGAACCAATCCAAAGAACCAAAAAAGAAAGGAAAAAAACAACAAAGAACCTCCACTCCACACCTAAAAACAAAACAGATCACAACAGCCACCATTCAGACTATTGCAAAACTTCACCTAGTGCAACCCCAATTGTGCTACAAAACATCACCTAGATTCACTCAATTCCTCACAGCAATGCAAGACTGGTGTAAAACAGATCAAATCTTATTCCTCAACTCCTTCAACTTTCATATGTGATACAAAACTTTACCCAGCAGCTCCCCTGCTAAGCAAATCCCTGCTAAACAAATCTGTTGACAGAGGCACACAGCCATCCCCTTGTAGAACACAACAGCCATCCACTTGTAGGCCGAACAACTCCACCATCTGTAGAACACTGCAGCCATCCACATATCACACCAGCAGATCAACAGAGCACCAGCAGCATACAAATTACCAAACATAGTACCACAACTGCAGAACACAGCAGCCATCCACCAACAGCCATCTACCTCTCCCCAGCCTCAGACCAGACAGCAGCAACAAAGCAACATACCACCTGTAGGCCAAACATCTCCACTATCTGCAGAACACAACAGCCATCCACAAATCACACCAGCAGAACAATATAGCACCAACAACATACATATTACCAAAACCACTTAAGTCTAAGGACACCTCAAGTTATCTGCCCAGACCATAACAATCTCATACATCAGCAAACTACCACATACACCTCAGCCCTCTGAAACCCAACCAAGCCATTGAGCACAACACAAAAAGCTTCATCAAAGCAGACATCAGCAGTGCATGTCAGAAAACAGACCAGTAACCTGCAACCAAAACTGTATCCACACAGCAAAATCCAACATCGCACCTGCAGCCACCAGCATCCAAACAAAAAACCAGCTAGATGTCTATATTGAAAGATGTTTGAATCTTGAAAGATGTCTATATTTAAGGTGTTTGATGTTTGAAAGTGTTTGAATCTTGAAAGATGTCTATATTGTTTGTGGTTTTGTTGATATTTAATTTAATAAGTTTGAGAGGGTATTTTTAGAATACACAAAAAGTAGAAAACATGGCAATTCTTCACACTTTTATAATATTAGTAGATTAGTAGATAAATAGTAGATGGAACAGTGATATCACGTAACAATATCACTATTTAATAAGTAATTTGAATTTGCAGTAGAAATCAATAACAATGTTGAGTTAGTGAAAGACAAGACTTGTTGATTTAGTTCATTTACTAATTTTTATTAATCGATAACACAACAGAAAATGATGCTACTGTTATACTTAATATGTTTTGGGACAATTATCAAACAGTTGGGTCAGTGAAAAAAAATTATCCTCTATTCATATTCTGATATACAACACATCCATGTCAATTATGCAACAATTTGCAAAATTTGATGTATATCCACTATTCATATTCTGATATACAACACATTAGCAACTAACATAATCTTTTTTCTTTTCTTTTTTCAAAGAAAAGGCTCTCGCTTACATGCAGCCCATATTCAAATTGCATAGTATAAACGAGCAACCTGTCTCTCCACAGTTCACAACAAAGTTACAAAAAATAACAATAAAATAAGAATGAGAAGAGAATGAAAACAGAGAAAACACATGGGTACATTTCTTTAAAATATAAACTTAGATATGCCAACCTGTAACATGTCTGGGGGATACCCGTGCGCGTTAAACAGTTCGGACCCTCGATCTCTTTGATCTAGTCTCATTAGTGCAATGTGAAACCTAGATGAGAGTCCAGGTTTGACAACTTTATAGAAAATCTATTTTATTGCAAAACTTTTTGCCATAAATGGACTGCGTCATTAGATCTTAGAGTTGCCACCTAATATTTTTGAGAAATTAGGAAACCCATGACTCATGCCAAGGCCACTGTTCGTTATAACCAAAGATGCTTGGCTCGGAACCTTAGGTATGAGAGGGGAATGTCAATAATGAGCACCCCCGCTCACTCGATCAAAGATCGGTCTCTACTAAACCATGATATGAATTTTGTTTTCTTTATATATTCATGTTCTGATTATTTCGTAAATCCTAAAATTTACTATGTGAAGTATACAAGTATAGACTAGTTTATCAAATTCGAACAATTCAATTTCATGTTTATTTTTCGAAAAGGGTTTGAATTTGCCACCTCAAGTGGGCTTAAAGTTTGTGAATTTGCCATTACAAAGTGGGCTTAAAACGTACATTCATTGAATCATTCCAATTCAAGCAACAAGGCTTCATCCACAAGCATTCAAACAGATCTACAAATGGGATGCTAAAGCATAACAACTCACAGATTTACTGACGTCCTGCGAACAAGTTACAAAACAAAGTTAGTGAAATATGCATGATCCTATATACAGAATCCTAATGCAATACATGCACAAAAATGTTCCTAAAGATCCGGCTTCTAAAACATAACATGCGAAATATTGCAAAATATGTGATAACGCACAAAACCATGGGATAATCAATTAAAGCATAAAGATGCAAATTTAGCCGGATCTAGGCATGAATTATGGATGCAAAGCATGGATATGCATGGTATGTCAGATATATACATATGTACAGTTAGGGAAAGCGAGTAAAGAATGGGATATAAAGAAGCGGGATGGGAGATTATTACAACACTTTAAATATTACAGATCCGAGGGGGACATGAATAAAATAAAATCCTCACAAACACTCAAAATAAAAAATAAAATAAAGAACTTCATGGACTTTAGGGAAACAGCCCACAATTAAGAACCCAACCCAGTAATCCACTGGCCCATTCCACTCCTTTTCTCTAATGAAATTTGAGCCCAACAAGTAAGTCCAAAATTATGAAACCTAATGTTTTAAACTTCCGGCCATTGCCATTTATCTTCCATCCAGCAGGCTACCATGCATCATCAACTTCATTGTTGCGGCTACAAGGAGCATCGGTGCTGGAACTAGCTAGATCAACCAACCATTCACCAGACGTTGGTAACACAACTGAACCACCCATACACCGACGGTCGATCATGATGTCCAGCCACCGGTGGAGAACAACACCATCGGCGCAACAATGCCGGAAAACTAGCAAAGCAACCAGAAATCTGAACCAAAACATAACTCGAACCGGAGAAGATCCAAACTGTATTGGAGAAGAGGCAAGGTCATGCCGGAGAAGACCCGCCGGCGTCTGGGTATAAACACGACTGCCATGAATACCATGCACACCGCCCGTGAAAGATATAGTTTGAACACCGGCACCAGAGCAAACCAAGACCAACCACCACCTTCGTGTTGATATCACCCCATGTGAGGGGTGATTTTCTTCTCCATGTGAAGTCAGCTGCAGCATGTCACAGAATGCGGTTGCCAACCGACAAGCCGCAAAGGTGAACGGCCACCAAAAGAAGAAGAAGAGGGCTGGTAGCCAGCTCATATGGAAGACTCTCTCACCTACCATTATGTGTATAAATGGAGAGGGTGAGAGAGGGGAGGAGTGAAAGAGTAAACTAACCAAGAGAGTGAGAGATGTGAGGTACAGAAATCGTCTCTCTCGGTGTGAGAGAGGGAGACGGGTAAGTGGCTGAGTGAGGAGAGTGTGAGCTCCTCCTCTATTATAATCTTTCTGTAATCTCTCCATTGTTATAGTGATAACCGGTTACTCTCCCGTGGACGTAGGCTTTAAGGCCGAACCACGTTAAATATGGTGTCTCCTTGAGTGTGAGTGTGTTTTTTCTGCTTGGTATGATTTCTATAAGGTCTTGGGCAGGATCCCCGATCCCAACAAGTGGTATTAGAGCCTCGTCGGTGCATTTTGGAACAAAAATAGTGCGTTGTTCGAAACTGCCCAGAAATGAAGTTGCTCAAAATCAGATTTTGAGCATACCAGGAGCAAGGTCTCGACGAGAGGAGTCCATAAATGCAAAGAAGAGCCCCAGGGGAGGCAAGATGCGCCTTCACGCGCTCCCTGAAGATGGCGCGTGAGGCCCAGTTGCAGCACGCCCTCTCACACGCCGTGCAGTCAGACGGTGCATCGGCCCAGGCCACATATACAGCGGAAGGAAGAAAGTGAGTGGGGGGAAGCGCGTGTACGCCACGCGCATGCCATGTGGTGCCGTGTCATCAGCCACGCAACATGTGTCAGTGGCACGTGGTCTCCACGTCAACGCCACGTGGCGCCACGTCAGTGTCCACGTCATTGACACGTGGCAGTCCAGTCAGTACCACGTCAGCGCACAGAGTACCACGCAATCAGCCTAGTCAGCACCACGTGGCAGCCCAGTCATCGCCACATCAGCACACAGAGGAGGGATCCGGTGCTTCAGCTAAGGTGTAGCTAGGGAAGAAGTGATCCAATGCAGCGCGGCTAAGGTGCAGCTGCAGATCTGAGGCGTAGAAAATGTTTTGGCTAGATCTAAGCCATTCAGAGTCCGTTTCTGGCAATCCAATAGTGCTTTCCAACTATTTGGAGTATTCCAGACATATCTGTACCGTCGGATTCTGGAATAGGAGTTTCTGTAAAAAGAAGGCAGATCAAAGTGGCAGACTGCATGAGGTACAGTTGACGAAATATTCTGTTGGAATACGAAATAGTCCCTGAACTTCTAAAAATTGTAATTTGGCCCAGAATTTTCAAAAATTATGGCGTGGCCCAACTTTCGAGGATGGTTTTCAGTGAGGCCCCCAGAAGTGCAGCGAAGGTTGGTCCTAGCTAAACAGACCGTTCCGGACGCAACCGCGAGGTGAGAATAGTAAAATTCTGAACGATTTTTTTAAAGATTGTCCAAACATGGGAGTTTGTCATCTTCAATAGTGGAAGGAAGGTTGCCGGATATTATGGAACGCTGCAGATTCACTAAAGAGGTTAGAATGGGCAGATTCTGACCAGATTGGACAACCAGATACAGATCAAGATAGATCATTGGAGACTAAAGAAGATCAGGCTTGATCAAATGGCAGATCAAGGGAGATCAGGATTGGTCGGGCGCGATCAGAGAATTGCAGAGATGATTATCTTCGGAGTTCATTGGAAGATCTGGTTCAATTAGAAGAGAAGACCATTCATCGACGGATAGATGATTTGGCAGCAAGTACAGGCTTAGGGAAATGTTGTGGCTGTTGGAGCTACTGTATACGAGTAGGTACTGGTGGTATGTGGACGTGTAGAACAATAGTTACAGAGGAGCATACTAAGCGCAGAAGCACAAATGCAGACGTGCAGCAGCGCAATGGTACGCTAGAGTGTCATACAGAGGTGCGAGAAGAGTATGCAGCAGCGGGTTGTTAAAAGTTCACAAGAACTGCCAGACAGAGAAATTAAGACGGGTAAAACGCAAGAGTGCGCGCCAAGGAGTGACAAGTCTTTTTTTCTCTATGGTGGTTTCTTGAGTTCCATGGCAGCAGAGGATAGAGTTAATGCGGATCTCTTAAGCGAGCTCGACGTAGGGAGACCAAAAGCCATGGGTGCGAGCACTATGCAAGGAATTGCATAGCTGACGATGCTTTGACAGATGGAGCTACTGTCAACCATCAATCTACTGGATAGCAAATCAGGGATTGCAAAAACACAGACAATGAGCGTATGTGGAAACGCTAGGAGGTTGTTTAGAAGTGTAGAGGGCAAAGGCTGATAGTTCAGAGAAAAAGCTTAGAGCAAAGAAAACCGAGGACGTTGATGGGATAAACAACGAGTTTTCTATTGCTCCAATGACTAGTCCTGCGAGATAAGGCATGACAGTCAAGGGCATCTCAACAGAGGGGGTGCAGGACATCCAATCAGGGGGTGTCGGATATCTTGGTTGCGCAAGTTCAAGCATAGCAAGTGAAGACATCCGAGACAGGAAGCGTGGAAGAGATCTGTGGGAGATAGGAGCAGAGGCTCTCTCCAAATCAGAGAGTGGTGTGAGTTGAGTTGAGGATGTAGGATTCCCTCCTCCTCTTGTATCTCTGGTGTATTATCTCTAGCTTCAGGGGATGCAGCGTCTCAGTGAGGAGATGCAGACTATGTTGAAATTTGGGCGTGACAAGATTAGCAGCAGTGTGTGCAGTAGATCACCTCACATGGATTGAGGGAGTGATTTGTTGATATCACCCCATGTGAGGGGTGATTTTCTTCTCCATGTGAAGTCAGCTGCAGCATGTAAAGGAATGCGGTTGCCAACCGACAAGCCGCAAAGACAAGCCGCAAAGGTGGACTGCCACCGAAAGGAGAAGAAGAGGGCTGGTAGCCAGCTCACATGGAAGACTCTCTCACCTACCATTATGTGTATAAATGGAGAGTGTGAAAGAGGGAAAGAGTGAGAGAGTAAACCAACCAAGAGAGTGAGAGACGTGAGGTACAGAAACCGTCTCTCTCGGTGTGAGAGAAGGAGACGGGTGAGTGGCTGGGTGAGGAGAATGCGAGCTCCTCTTCTATTGTAATCTTTCTGTAATCTCTCCATTGTTATAGTGATAACCGGTTACTCTCCAGTAGACGTAGGCTTTAAGGCCGAACCACATTAAATATGGTGTCTCCTTGAGTGTAAGTGTGTTTTTTCTGCTTGGTATGATTTTTATAAGGTCTTGGGCAGGATTCCCGATCCCAACACTTCGTAAATATGAAAACAAATCTCAACTTGACCCGTCACTCACCGGAAGACAGTCCAACCCAGCAAATCAAAACCACCTTGATTTTTCTAGGTTGCAAGAATGTCATCTCTCTATCTTGTTTCTGTTTTTCTTCTGAGAGCTTCGATGTGCATTAACAAACAGAGGAATTGAACTTGAGCGAAGAGAGTAGGGAATGAGTGCAAAATGAGGAGAGCTTCAAATTCGAATCAGTGAGGATGCGAATCATGTGTGTGCTTATATAAATTGTAGAGAGAGAGAGAGAGAGAGAGAGAGAGAGAGAGTTGTATTGGTTTTGGGCTAGAGAGAGAGAGATGATATCCTTTTGTTTTTAGCCTTAAGACGCTCTCTCTCCATGTAGCCCGCGAGAGAGCGAGAGTAAGTGCTTTGTATGTGTGTCTATACCACCTTTTCTCTCTCTAGAAACGTGTCTGTCTGTATGTCTTCAATGGGATGGAGCGTGTCTATCTGCATGTCTTCAATGGAATGGAGAAGAGAAGGACCAAGAATCGTTCCGGCCAAATGCGTCAGATTGTCGCCGTTTTGGCTTGATGCTTATCTTTGTTGCATTCTTGAAGCTCCTTTGGTACACTAGCGACATTCACCATCTTCAAACCCAATTGACAGCCAGAGAGAGAGAGAGAGAGAGAGAGATGGTATTGTCATGGAGAGAGAGAGACAGTCCATGCAAAAGAGAGAGTGAGAGAGCTTGTGTGTATGTTTTCCAAAGAAATGCTCTCCCCCTCCAACCCGAGACAGAGAGAGAGACCATGTATGTATGTGTTGATTATTGAGTGTATCAGTATGTGTGTGTTGTAGTGTGTGTGTGTGTGTGTATGGTGTGTGTTGTGGATCAATGTGTGTTGTGTATGGTGTGCAAGGTTCTGAAAAGCGGTTGCGGTCACCGTAACGGTGGCGGTGGCGGTGGCGGTGGCGCGGTTGCGGTTGCGGGGTGTAAAGGCCGTAGCGTAACGGTT
The DNA here is from genome assembly GCA_036172215.1 of Camellia granthamiana. Taxonomy (NCBI): domain Eukaryota; kingdom Viridiplantae; phylum Streptophyta; class Magnoliopsida; order Ericales; family Theaceae; genus Camellia; species Camellia granthamiana. The sequence continues at coordinate 61,847,935 of CM069914.1, forward strand.
GCAGTAACCGGAACCGGGAATTTTTTTATTTTTCGCACAATTTAAAAAAACTTACCGATACACACATTTTTTTTCCATGATCATATTTATTGGGTTTTAAAATAAATATTGATCAATTTTTATAAATTTTTAAGTTTGATCCAATATATTTCATATTTTTAAATAACTATAAACTGAGTTTTTTACATTTTATTTTAATAATTAATGACTTTATATTATACAAAAAATCTATCACTAACTATTATATATAAGATAAACAATGACAAAAGTAAAAGAATAAATAAATGCCTAAATATATATATATATATTAATCAAGCCAAATAGATAATGACCACACTTATTATTATTATTATTATTATTATTTTCAAACAATATATAGATAGACACACACAAACAAAATGGTTGAGTGATAGCAGCTGAATAGAATAGCATGGGTCTTACAATTTCAACAAATCAATAGCATGTTCTTCATTTTTCCTATTTTCTCTCTTTATCTCTTGTTCCTTCATCTTCCCTCTCTCTCTCTATCTCTCTTCCCCATTTTTCAACTTTTTTTTTGTTGTGTTTTTTTGAAAGAAGTAATTCGGAACCGTTACGTAACAGTGCGTAACAGGCCGTTACGGCACCGTTACGACCACTATATCAACTGCTACGGCTGATACATCTGTGAATCTCAATCACATTGCAAAAGCAGTCGTAACGGGTGGCGGTAACTACCACAACCGTTACGTAACGGTGTTACGTAACGGTTGCGGCCGCTTTTTAAAACCTTGATGGTGTGTGATAGGAGAGAGAGAGTGAGAGAGTTGAGTGGATCTTGTGTGTGTATGTGTATCTGTCATAGGAGAGGAATGAAGCATGGATGCGTGTGTGTCTTTTGCTTTTTAAAAAACAAATTGATCCTCTGTCAACCCCGTGAGAGAGGGACAGAGAGACCAGCTGTGTGTTTTTTGCTCCCCCCCTCTGTGTGTAGCTCTGTCTTTTCTTGCCGAGAGGGATCGCCCCCCGATTTTTGCATGTGGCTTTCTGTGTATTATTCTTTCCACCTTCTCACTTGCTCGCATCTCTTTTCAATATTCTCCATCTTCCCCCTACCATGCATGCTCCCTCTTTCAAAATAATTTTCAATCACTCTAAACATCATCATCTTCAGACCTTCTCTTCCACCATCCACCGAAAGTCATAATAATATTTTCTCTATCTTTTCTTTCTCTTCTCCCCCAAAAATACCCTTGACCACTCTCTAACTTTTCTTTTTTGTTTTTCATTATTTTCTTTTTTTTTTGTCTATTTTTTGTTTTTATTATTTTCTATTTATCAAATAGCTAAAATGTACCAATTTATAAAATACAACCTCAAAACATGTACAAAAATATAACATTATAAAATACTACAAATTAATAAAATATTAGTGATATAAAATAATTTGGCCAAAATGGGTGAGGTTTGGGATTAAAGTTTCGATCTGAGTTTTCGGCTGCGAAATTCATAAAATGGCACTTTCCAATTTTCATCATGCGGTGGTCAAAAGAAAATGTCTAAGTCTTAGGGCCGGTCAAAATGGGGTGTCTACACAACCCAGAGAAGAATTTTCAGTACACACAAATTTTTTTACATCCCATTTGTGTAATTAATCTCTGTGGTTAATTCATAGCTCCCACTTTCGAAGTTTCCCAATTAGTATATTAATACCACCGAAAATTATTGAAAAATAGCAATGAACCATTTAAATACATAAAACTTTGTCAAAGATTGAGATTTCATTCCACTTCCTCTTTCTTTCCATTGTTGGCTACTTTGAGTATTTTGTTTATACTAACTAATTGACAAATAGCATTAATATATATATATATATTGTTCATGTCATTTCAACTATTTCAACTATATATATATATATATGATTTGGAACATTTGCATTGAAGCACATTTATTCAATTTAAGGGATTGAGATGTTGGCATTATAAAAATCATATATTAGGCTACTGTATTGCTTCTAATCAGACTAATAGTGTTCAAGGGGTGAAAGTCTAGAGTAGGAACAAGCTCGGCCAGAAGCATCATTCTAACTGTTTACGGGTGTACAAGCGGTAAAATCCAAAGAGCAGTTCAATCACCACTCCAGCAAGATGGGTCGATTTGGGGCTCGGTCAAATTTGGGGTTGGGTGTGAAGGTATATGCGAATTGAAGAAGACATAGAGAGGGAGTCAGACAGAGAGAGAGAGAGAGGACATACCTACCTGAGAAAAAGCGACGGTGATGCTAACCCTTGCGGTAATGCTCGTGTAACCTTCGCAATGTGATCATGCAACCCCTGCGGTGGTGCTACGGTAACAGAGAGAAGGGCAGAGGTGTCTCGCGGTGTGATCGTATAACCCTTTGGGTGGTGCTCCAGTAACAGAGAAGAGGGCAGAAGTGTGAGGTGTGAGAGAGAAGAGACCCAGAATAGTGGGTTTGTTTAATCAATGGATTATGCTTCCATTCTCGACCAACTGAAAATTTAGTCACTAATTCATTTAGGAATCCCTTCAAATTTTAAAATCTAACCTCCAAAAAATTCTATACAATTGCTGTCTAAATTTTAGTCACTAAAAGTAAGAAAAATATCGACTAAATTAATTTTAGTAGCTATAGGCCATTTTTGATTCACAAGCAATGTTTTGAAAACCAGACTGGTGAGCGAACTGGAAAAAAAAAAAAAAAAAGATGGATGGGTCACTAGTTCAACCGTTAGGTCAAAGCGGTCGAACTGTGATGTGATAATTAATATTATATAATTAAAAATTATTAATAAATAAAAATATATATAATTACTGAAATAATAAAAAAAAATGTTGCATAATAATTACTAATAATATTTAATAAATTCATAATTGATAAAAAAAAAAAGGCACTAGTTTTAAAGAAATTAAAAAAAATTTAACATTGTCTCCAAACAAATTGATCGAATGCTAGATTTAATTTTGGAGGAAAATAAAATTTTCAACTCTCCCTCGAATCAAATATGATTCAAACAATTTGATTGAATCCTATATTGAATTTTTTGCTTCTCTTTGAACAATTTTTTTTCCTATAAATAGGAATATACTTTCATAGTTTCTATAAACTTCTAATGAGACTCTTCCTCATGAGAGAGGAAACTTGAAGTAAGAGTTTTTAGTCAAAATTTTGATGCATATATAAATATATAAGAAAGAAAGAAAAAAAAAAAAAAAAACCCGAGTTGGTCAAGAACTGGCACCGGTTCGCCGGTTTTATCGGTTGAACCACCGATTTTTGCAAATAAGGCCGGTTTTTGGCCTAGTCTAGGTTTCGAGGATTTTCCAGACCTTTAGAAGGCTCGGTTCAACTGGTTTGACCGGCTGGTCCAGTCCTGGTTTGAAAAGATTGTTCACAAGATTAATAGTGAAAGTATTAATAATCCAATCAAATTAGTGTAGTATTTACTATAGCGACCCCGGTCTTTTTCCCATTCGATGTTGTATCCGGACTTAGGCTCCGTAGATTCTATCCTTGTGTAATGGTTGTTGACATCCTTTAATCCTATTTGGTCGAGTTTTAGGATGTGTTGGGCGTGTTTCGAACAGTTGGGTTGAGCCTTAGTCTAGATGTTGATTGCCCAGTTTTTAGCCTCTCCGCTCGAGCGGACATTACTGAGCTCGAGCGGGGTTTACACTCTTCCAGCATTTTTTGGTCCCTGCAAAACTTCTGCAGGTGAGAGTTCTACGCTCGAGCGGGTTTCTTTACGCTCGAGCGGGTTGAGCTCGAGCGGTATTGTTGACGCTCGAGCGGGTAGTGTGTTCTTCGCGTGGGTTCTGGAATGGGAGAATCTACGCTCGAGCGGTTACCATTGCGCTCGAGCGGACCTTGTTTTTGTTCTTTACGCTCGAGCGGTGTTTTGTACGCTCGAGCGGGCCTGTCAAGTTTAAATACGCAGCAGCGTGTTTTAAAACAGTTTTTCAGCCTCTTTCAGTTTATAAAACCCTAGGTTACGAGTTCTCTCTCTCCCAACTCATCTTCTCTCCTAGGTTTCATCTATTTAGAGTGAGTATCTAACCTAGTTCCTTCATTAAAAAAAGCAGAGTGGGTCGAGGGCTTCCATTTAATCTGAACGGTTGTTGATTTGGAGCACTTTGGAGTTTGGGCTATCATCTCCGTCTTCTTCTTTTTGGGTTCTTGCTTCGAGGTAGGGATTTCCTACTCCATTTATACGCTTTAATCCTAAGTGTTGGTATTTTGGTATGTGGGGGTAGTTTGGTAATTTTGGGAGAAACCTTAGGGTTTTGGCTCAGATTAGTTTGTATAATTAATTTAAAGGAAAAGTGTGGAATTGGGTTTAATTCATGAAGTTGGGAAAATTATGAGATTAACGATATAGTTGGGTAGTTTAAATACTTACCTATGAGAATGTGGATTTTACATTCATTGTTGTATTTATTTCTTGTTTAGAAATAACTGTTTTGGGCTATCGGTGGAGGATAGTCGTGATTGTTGTAGACCTTGCATGTGGCTTAGGTATAACTGAAATTAAGTCACTTATGTTGACTGTTGAATTAATACAGAACATTACTTGTATTGATTATGTGTTGTATATGGCAATTGTGTGTTTCATTGCATATGCATGTTGTTTGGAGAAGATAGGGGATGAACTCCACGGTTTAGGGAAAGATAGGGGATGTACCTCTAAACCGGATTGGTTAGGAGGAGATAGGGGATGGACTCCAGTAGCATCACTCATATGTGTGCTTATTGATAATAGCAATATTGCTATTTGTTGTTGATATGATACATCATTATAATGTGTATCAGTTGGAAGTATGGAAGGGTTGTGGTTTGAGCTTTAGTCTCATTTGTTTTTGTGACATCTGGATCACTATTATAGTTGGCCAGGTTCTGAGCCATAATGATATAATTGGAAAGTTGAATAAACATTGGAAAGGGAAAGGTGTCATAGACAATATGTCATAGACAATGTAGACATTCGTGTCATGAAATTGGAAATTCATTATCTTGTGTTAACCACGTATCGAATGCTAATGCTTTAGTTAATTCTTATGCTTGGTTTAGTATTTTTCTACTGGGTTGTGGCTCACCCTATATGGGAACTTCATTTTCAGGTTCAGATGGTTCACTACCTCCAAGGACTTAGCTTGAGAGGATTTGGACTCGAAGACTTGCTTTATTTTATTTGTTTTATTTGAACAACTTGTAAACTTTCAAGCCTAGGGCTTTATTTGTTTTTGAGTTAGAACTCATGGAATTGTGTCCAAGTGTTGGCTTGGCAAGATGTAAGCCCATAGGGCATTTATTATGATGTTTTTATTTTATGGTACTCTGATGAATGAAATAAGATACTTTATTTCCTTATAATTCCGCATGTTAATATTATGTATTATGGGTTTATTTTGAGGGCGTTACATTCACTCTCCAATTAGATTAGTAGGATAAATTATCTCCTTATTCATTGTTTGATTTGAATTGGATAAGAAAATATATGAATGTAGGATTACAACTATATTTATCTTTTTTTCTAGTCTCACTCTCCATTAATGTTTATTCACATTCTTTACTTTATCAAAGTTTTTTCATAAACATGGTTTTAAAAAAATTATAAATAAATAAATAAATAAAAACAAAATAAAATACAAAATACAAAATACAAAATACAAAATACAAAGGCCATGTTTGGTTTGTTTTTTAATTTTTTTTAAAAAAAATATATAAACTAATTTTATAAAGTAAATATCAAAAAAATATTTTCAAAAAATATTTTTAGTCTTCTAAAATATAAAATTTTATAAAAATAATAAGTGTTTTAATTTTTAGTGAAGGGTAAAATAGTTTTTTTATTTTATTCTCCAACTCAGGATATATAATCTCACATGTACTCAATTACTAATAATCTTACAAATTTGTTGGATTAGTTATTCATAGGATTAATAATCTTGAAACAAAATTTCAAAACGAACACAGGATTACTGGGCCCATGAATTAATAATCCCAATCCCATGTTCTAATCCTGTCAATCAAATATGCCCATAGATTAATAATTTTAGGGACTAAATTTAATTTATGTTGCCCAAAATCCTAGTTTTGACGACTAAAATTCAATTAGACGCCAAAAGTTAAATAAAAATACCGACTAAATTATTATAACTAGTTAAAAATTGTACATTTGGGGACCAAAAAAAAGTTAGTCACCCAAAATCGTAGTTTCAACGACTAAAACTCAATTAGTCGCCACAAGTAAGAGAAATACCAACTAAACTTTATTTAGTAGCTGATGATTGTACCTTTGCCAACCAATTTTATTTCGTAGCTAAAGTGGCTATCTTTGGCGACTAGATTTTTTTTAGTAGCTAAAGTATGTATCTTTGGCGATTAAATATTTTTAGTCATTGAAAATATATCTTTAGTGACTAATTTTTTGGTCGCCAAAGATTAAAAGTAATATTTATGTTAGTTTTTTGGCGACGAAATTTCTTTAGTCGACAAAAATTAGTATATAGCGACTAAATGTTTTTTGGTCATTGAAGATCAATATTTGGCTACTAAATTAGGTAGTCACCAAAGATTTTTAGTAAAATTATGCTAGTTATTCGGCGGATAAGAGTTGCTCCGTGGCTGGTGGAGCGGCGGTGTGAAAGAGAGGGGAAAGGAGCAGTAGAGAGGGAGAGGGATAGAGACGCTGATGAGAGAGAGAGAGAGGTGCTGGTTTGTTTAGGGTTTTGGTTTGGAAACAAAATATATAAATCCCTCTAATTCGCGACTAAACATTTTAGTCGCTAATTAATTTTATAAATCCATTTAAAATTTGAAATGTGTCCCTCCAAATATTTTAGTTCTTTGGCGACTAAATATATTTTTAGTCACTGAAAATAAATGTTTGGCGACCAACCTTGTTAGTCACCAAAGATAAAAATTAAATTTTTATTTTTCATTCGGCAACTAAATAATTTTAGTAGCCAAAATTAACTATACAGCGACTATAAATTTTTTTGGTCGCTGAAAATACATTTTTTGGAGACCAAACTGTTTGTCACCAAAGATAAAAATTAATTTTTTATTTTTCATTTGGCGACTAAATAATTTTAGTAGCCAAAACTAACTATACAACGACTAAATTTTTTTTAGTCACTGAAAATACATTTTTGGCGACCAAAATCTTGGTCGCCAAAGATAAAAATTAATTTTTTGTTTTTCATTCGGCAACTAAATAATTTTAGTAGCCAAAACTAATTATACAGCGACTAAAATTTCTTTTAGTCACTAAAGATAGAAACTATTTTTTTATTGGTCGCCAAAGATAGAAACTATTTTTTTATTTTTCATTCGATGACTAAATAATTTTAGTAGTCAAAATTAACTATACAGCGACTAAAATATTACTTGGTCGCTGAAAATAAATTTTTGCCTACCAACCCTTTGGTCGCCAAAGTTAAAAAGTAAATTTTTGTTTTTCATTCGGCGACTAAATAATTTTAGTAGTCAAAAGTAAATAAACAACGACTAAATTTTTTGTTTTGTCGCCAATTGTGGCATATTTAGAGACTAAAAATTGTTTTTGTCGCCAATTGTAACATTTTTAGTGACTACATTTTTTTTTAGTCGCTAATAATCAATATACCCCGACTAAAAAAAAATAGTAGTTAAATCTTGTACTTTTGCCGACTAATAAAATATTTGGTCGCCAATTTCACAACTTTTGGTGACTAAATTTTTTTTAGTCACCAAATTTGATCGCCAAAAATGTAATTTCCTGTAGTGACAAAGGCTCCAAGTTCAAGCTCTTCCATCGGAAAGATGCCTACTTAGAGCACCTTGAGGCATATATTCATAAACCAAGAGCCTCTCATTGCTTTCAATACAATAGCCTAGAAGAGACCAAATGCCGATGTCGGACCTTAGATAGAACAGTGATTTCAGCCTGAAATTCTCCCGAAGCGTTGCTACTAATCACCCCGCCTTCCATTCTTTTAACTGCTATTTTAGTCCCATCTTTGATCACACCCTTGTAAACAACACCGAAACCACCACGGCCGAGCTCATTTTCTGGTGCAAAATTGTCAATCACCTGTCGAAGAACCTGAATCGAAATGACCAGGTTTCCAGGCTCGATCATGTGAGCGTTTTCACTTCCACTACCACTTCCATTTTCAAATTCTAAGCTTCTGGGGGTGTTATTACAGATTGTAACCTTAACAATGTTATAAGAATCAGATGGGTCTCTAGGGTGGACCACAACGGCACTCAGCTTAGCTATGGTGTCTTTCTTCTTAAAGAGGAACATAGCTAAAAGAACCGACAGAAGGATCATCATTACAGAAATTGTGGCTTCTACAATGACAACTAGATTGGATCTTACATGATTTGTTAGATCAACTTGCTTTTCAATATGACTAGGTGAGCTAGAATTTGAGCCTATTGTTGATGAGGCATTGAGCGACGGTGATTGTGAGGGAGGGGATGGGCCGCCATTTGGTGATTGTGAAGGAGCTGATGGAGTGCTAGTTGGTGAGGGACAGAGAGGTCCAGTAGTCCGATTAGCAACCAATAGCGGATTACCATCACTAATGAATTTAACACTGTTAGGGAATTTGGGTAATAGAGGCTGAAAATTGTTTCCACTTATATCCAACAATCTCAAAGATTTCAACTCAAATAATTTTTGGGGACTATACCACTTATATGGTTTCCTCCAAGATGAATTTCCATCAGCGAAGGTAGGTTTGCAAGTGAAGGACTTGGAGTACCACTAAGCCCTTGCTTCTGCAAATTTATAATAGTAACCTCACATTTTGTATTGCAACTCAACCCCAACCATGGTCCTTTACACGGGTCATTACCGGTCCAACGAGAAGCATGATTCGAAGGATAATTTAGAGCTTGAAGAAAATCTAAAAATGCATTGACTTGAGGAGAACATGGTGCCCCAGGAGTTGATTGGCAAAATGAATTCGAAGAGAGAGTTACATCATTAGCTTTGAACTTAGGAATTGAACCCATTAGCATATTATTGTTTAAATTCAATAACTTCATATTCATAGTGGCCAAACTCAGTGGAATCAAACCAACAAGTTGGTTTTTGTTAAGGTTGAGTTCTTTTAGGAGTAAATATTAGATGCAATAGTGATATCATTTGACGGTATCACTATCTAATAAGTAATCTTAATTTGCAATAATCTACAACAATGTTGAGTTAGTAAAAGACTAGACTTGTTGATATAGTACCTTTACTAATTTTTATTGACCGACGACACAATAGAAAATGATGCTATTTTTATACTCAATATTTTTTCGAACAATTACCTAATAGTTGGGTTAGTGGAAAAAAATTATAAATTAATAAAAAAATTTAGGGGAATTGACTAATAAATCCCAATTTGTCATCTTGTAGCCCATGTGGTCCTAAGTTATTTCTTTTAAACTGTTTAGTCCTTAGGACTGGTTGTTTACTATTTTGCCATTTATGTGTTAATTTGAATTTATGGGCGCGTGTTGGTTTGTGGGAATGATGGTGTTTGTGGTTCACGTTTCCATGAAAAGCGTACTAGTGGGTTTTTGTATAGGGTGTGTGATATTGAGTTATGTGGGACTAGGATCACATAATTTGTGGATGTAATTTTGATGTGGGTTCGTTAGTCAAGGCTTGTTGTGAGACCCGAGTACACCGAATTGGGTTGACCTGGCGAATTGTTTTGGAAATATGAATCATCCCCAATTTGGGAAATCAAATCAGTGGCGATGGGCAACGTGAACCCTAGCATTTGTTTCGATTGCCCACTCAAAGTTTTCAAATTCAAATCAACCTAATCTTGAAACAGGAAGTAGAGATTGGAGGAATAATAGATGCAAGGTTTGTGCATATAAAATTTGGTGTGGTTATATTTGTCGTTGAGAGCTATGGCATGAAGAACCCTAGATTGGTTGGTCGGACGGAGTTGGGGACTGTGAATTCGGTAGATCGAAGTGGTGTTGTGCTATTTTTCGCAACGTGAACGTGAACAATGTCTGCGAATCGTAAGCGTTTCGTCTTTTTTGCTAACGTCATATTCATGTTCTTGATATTGTTGTGTAGTACGTGTTTTTGGTAGCCACAATATGTTTTGAGTGTTCATGGTCGTTGTTCTATAGTAAAGGGTGGTTGTTATTATCATTTGTTAAATTTTTGTTGTGTTGTCAGAGTGGTGTTTAAGGTGTTATGTTGGTGTACAATACTGTTGTCATTGATGTAGACAGTTAGGTTTGTGAAAAGTTGGACACGTTTGAAATGTTGGGCATTTTTGTTTTGGTTCGGTGTTTGTATGTTTTGTGGGATTGGGTTGTGCCAATGTATAATGGAACGGATTGGGATAATAGTAATTACATTGTGGTGGTGTAGGATATAAAATGCAGTTGATGTACAGGGGCAGGGGCGGGGGCGGGGGCGGGGGCAGGGGCAGGGGCAGGGGCAGGTGGAGTGGATGCGGCATTATTGTTGCATACTTTGTGCGTGGCGCGACGTTGAAGGGGTTATGTGTAATGTGTTCTTTTTTAAGGGGTTTGTCATGTTTCGTTGGATCGGGTGGTTGATTGTGTCTAGGTCGATCGTTGTGTAAAAATGAAGAGAATATTTACAAGGGGAATGGACCAATAAATTATGTATTTAAAATGTAATGTGTTATCAGGCTTCATGAATGATATTGGTTATTTTTTTCTTGTTTTGGGGGATTGGTTTATGTGTTAGTAATTGTTTGTTTACCAACGATTTGTTATTGAATTGGGCATTATTGTTCGGACTTAGTGCAATTGGGGGTCATGTTGCTGCCACGTTGTATGTCGAACATATATTGTAATTGAAATGTTGTAATATTTGGTACATTTGTGGTTGCTTTGTTATGTATGTGGTCAGCACAACAATTTTTTGTCCATTATTGGCATTAAAGTAAGTGATTGTTATTGGTGTTATGGGTGGTGGGGACAATGAAAGAGTGGTTTATAATGTTGTTTTACTGTCAATTGTAGGGTTGAACAAGGGCTTCACTCCGTGGACGCGGTCATGTAAGTGGAGGAAAAAAGAGGTAGCAGGGTTGGCATCATCCAGCCAATGTGGGGTGAACATGGCAAGGCGTGTACTATTCAAGCAACCTAACATTGGGGCGAGGTCTGGTGGTGTTCATGGTCGTCATAAGCCTCGGCTGAATTTCAGTCCAATGTTACCAAAATTATTAAGGTGGTATATGCAGTCGGATTGAGAGACGTACACCTGGCACATTTAAGGAAGACGTCATTTTGGTTTCTGTTCGAATCCATTTTAATTAACCAGCTTGACCACATGGAGTTCAGGAAGGGTGATGATTTGGTCATACGCATTATTAAGTCATGCATTGTTTGTGAAGGGAAGTTTGTAATTGGAGGGTGCATTGTAGATTTGAAAAATCAATACGTGAAGCTGTTGTTTGGGCTACAATGTGGAAATGCATTCCTTGATCTGACCCCACGCCCTAGGCGTGCATCGGATTTCATTTAGTGAAGGTGCCCCGAAACTAGCCGCATTACTGCCAAACTTGTAAGGGACTTGTTAAATGAGGCTGCAGCGGGTGATTCGCCACGTGACCATGAGGATACTGCCAAACTCCTATGCCTTTATGTGTGTGGTAAACTATTTTTTGTGACATCCAAGGAAACAATTAGTTGGACGTTCATGCGGTATGTGGACAATCTTGATGCGATTAAATTATACGATTAGACTGGTGCAACACGTAGCTCGTTGATGTGTTCTGTTAGAGACTTCCATCGGACTCCAGAAAAGGTAATAGGATGCGTAGTGGCTTTAATGGTAATAATTTTGAACATCGTTTGTTTTATGTGTCCATGTTGTTTTTGTTTGTCGTGTTGGGATTAGTATATAGATTAGTGAAATGGTTAGTGGTTGGTTACAATTTGATATGTTGGTGGCGTGATTTGCAATATTGGTTTTGTGAACACACGACCATTGTGGAAGCCAAACATGCGCACAAGTTTCCCAGGCTCCTTAAGTGAGACGTTGGTGAAGTGGTACATTGTCACGACCTAAACCCGCCCCTATGGGTTTAGCACCGTAACCGGCCAATAATCCGTGATTACCGAAGGCCTGCTTAACAGTAAGACAGTATTACAGAGTATAGGGGCATGGCGGAAGCCAAAATAGTAATTAAACAATGTCCAATGAGCTGTAACAGTCTATATGCAAAAAGACTTTTCATAACATATATACTATCAGTACCAAAATAGTATGTACCGTATTTACAATTATCCAGGTCAGGGACTTAATCCCTATTAAGACAGTACAGTACAGTGCTATCAGTCGATGTAGTATTACAAAACAGATACAGAGACAGATGGGGGAAACTAAAACACCCCAAAGCCGTAGCTTGAACGGGCTCGGAACCTCACAGTGAGGCATAGTGGTTGGCTTTGACAAAAAGGAGTCTAACCCACGCTCCTAGCTCCGGTCTGGTGCCTGAACACCTATATATATATATATAAACAGTGAGCGAAAGCCTAGTGAATAACATAGTGCGTAAAGAGGTTAAGAATGAATGTCCTTTCAATATTGAAAACAGTCAATTGATTCAGTATATCAGTCATTCAGTCATAACAGTCATATGTGGTACATCCATTAGCAGAATAGTACAGTAAACAGTAGGTCTTGAAAGACCGAGCAGTCAATGATGGCCATCATAACAGTAAACAGAAGTTCCAAGATAGGAACTAACAGAGATCTCTGTAAAAATAACAGTAACAGTAACATTAACAGTAGTTGCTATGGATGCCACAATACAGTTCAGAATAGAGGATATACATTCATTCAGTTAACAGTATCAATTCGGGAACAGTACAGTTTAACCATTCAGAAGATATTCATATTTGAACATATCTTTACGCAGTTGTTACTCACAGAGTTCTGGGCTATAGATAAGCTAGTACGCGTCTCCGGGTGCCAACCCTACACAGTTTACAGGATGAACACACACTAAGTTCACATTCGGGAATCAAAGACTTAGTCCCTACTTAGACTCGGTGCGGTTCTACATCTATATCCTCATTAAGATGCTTTAAACTAGGCCTAAGAATGCCTAGAATGAAATGAGGACGCAAAGATGCACTTTAAAAATATTTTCAGAATTTTCAGAAAAACAGGGTCTCCCTCGAGCGTGGATTTTCCAACTCGAGCGGATATGCAGACAAAGGTTCCCCGCTCGAGCGTCACTTACCATGCTCGAGCGAACTGCAAAATATGGCAAAAGTACTGGATGTGTGAAAATCACGCTCGATGGGCGCTCGATACCCGCTCGAGCATGAGACACAAGGCCCTGCTCGAGCGTAAATTACCTCGCTCGAGCGGACTTCAAAACAGTGCAAAGTGCTGGGAGCACGAATTTCACGCTCGAGCGCCAATCACCTCGCTCGAGCGTGAGTTCAAAATATGGAATTCTCAGATTTGAACCTCAAACTCAAACTCAAAATCAACTTCAAATGTATCAAATTCGGTCCTCTTGGGCTAATTTTTTGGAAAACACTTCAAAACCTATAATATTACATGTTTCAAAGATCAATTTAAGAAATCAAAGCCCAAGGGTAGTTCAATTAAATCCAATTTCAAACAACATTTTCATGAACATAACTCAAACATGACATGCATGAGTTTAAACCAATTCAAAGCTTCCAATACTTGCTCTAATGAGCCAATTCTTCTAAAATCATGGTGAATTCATGAACTTAAACGTAAATATGAGCATGCATGCAAAATTTCTATGAAATCCACCTCACAATGCAAGGATGAACACATGCATGCATGAATTCTAACTCAATTCAACATATGAAGCTATTTCATGCCTTTAATCTCTAGACTTCCATGTACCATGCAACAAAATGACTTGAATTCATGAACAAGGAGGTATAAACTCTACCTTAAGTCTTGAATTAAAGGTCTAGAAGCTCAATTAACCAATTATCTTCCAAAATCTCTAAGCCTCCAAGCAAATCAAGAAGAAATCAAGCTATCTCCCTATTCTCTCTCTCTCTCCAATCGGTTGAGTGCAAGAAATGGCTGATGAAATGTTGCTAACAATGTATTAAGGCTTCAACATGTATTGCCTAAATGGTCCACTAACATGGCAATATGGTAATTAAGGCAACCATTGCAATTTATCACCAATTAATCTAATCTAATCATACTATATCATATTTTAGATAAATATGCCATAAAATCACATAAATTATGATTAACACATATCACTAATCAATTTTAGATTCGGCCACCGATAAGGCCTTCAATTTGCAGTTTAAACATAAAACATGAACATATAATTAAACAGTCAAACAGATAGACATGCATTTAAACTGGTACATTCAATCAGTCAGTCCAGTATTTCAATCGATTCAATTACTTATCATAATCAGTCTCAATTTAGCAGTAATCAGTGGTTAATCGGTAAACAGTGATGAGGGTTGTCACATACATAGTGCACGTGGTGTTAAATTGTTTGGAACAGTACACTTTGAAGTATTACTTTGTTTTGGTACCGTTTTGTTATTTATTCCATTATTGAGTTGGTTGTAATGTTTATTGTTGTGCGCGGTATTGTGGAGTGTGTCATTTAAATATGGTGTTTTATGTAGGTGATTACAGGTACGTTGGATGTTGAGGAACATGAGGCTGTAATTTTGGAAGGGGAGGGTTTGCGTGGATTTGGAGTTGGGGGTGTGGTAGGTGTCGATGGTAACAATGTGTCAAGCGGGGGTCATGGCGTAGGAGAAGAAGTGGATGTCGTAGGCACTTATTGTAGCAGTGATTTAGGTGGAAATGTACAGCCTAACCCATCTACACCAGGTGCAAGTATGTAATTCAGACAACATGAAGTTCGAGATGAAGAGGCTATTGATGGCTGTGGTGGATGTGTTATGCACGTATTTGGTAGTTATGTAGGAAGAATTGGCTGTAATGAGGATGGTGTGCCTGTAGATACATTAGGGACGAAGGACAAAGGAAATAGCGACGTCATATTGGAATTAGAAAAAGAGGTTAATTATTTGAAACAAAAGAATGAAATACAAACAGTGAATCTGGTGGGAGGCTTTGAATGTGTTTTTAAGGTGAAAGATGAAGAATGCAAGAAACTAGCGACGGAGAATGCAGAGTTATAGCGAACTGTAGCGGCCCTTGAGGAATAGTTGGCTGAGCAGGCAGTGCACAATGTAACGCAACATTTTTGTGGTGTCAACGTCAGCGACAACGATCTGGCTAGACAAACCAATGGTAATGACAATGTTCAACAAGAAGGTTGTAGTAGCAGGCACTTGGTACGTGGCAACATTGTTTTGAACACCTCTCCCGTTGCATATGTCCCAATGATGACCACCCACGTAGAGCAGGATGGGTCCGAGGTGGTTATTGTGAACCCTTCAGTAGAGGTTGGTTGTCGGGAGTCGGATGGTTTGAACTCCTTCGTGCATAAGATCAAAGGAAAAGTTAGGAAAAATCTGAAGTTGCCAGAATTTAAGTACATAGAGGTGCGTGTGAGGACGCAGAAGGTGGACAACAAATTGAGCAGTGCACATGCAGATGTGGAGGGGGATAACGTAAAAGGAGTAGTGTGTGGGGATGTCATTGATGTGGAGACTGTTGGTAAAGAGAAGAAGGTGTTTATGGGGTTTGGCATTACCAATCACAATACGGTATGGAAGATGATGACCGAAAGGGAGAAAAATGTGATCAGTGCTGCGTACGATCGTTATAGGGATAGGTAAGTACACGTTACGGTTCTTTTTTTCCCCCCGGCAGCGTGTGACAAACATGTAATATTGGCAGTAGTAAAATATTAACGTTGTTTGTGTGAACTTTTGTGTAGAGTTATTATGTGGGTCGGACAAAAAAACAATACTGCGGTGTACTTTTGTAGTGTCAAAGCCCTATTAAGGCAATTAGGTGTCAGAGAGAATATAAGTGTTACTTATTTTTATTTTTATTTTTTTTTGTAACAGTTTTGAAAATTGTGGGAGGATTTGATGTTTTATGTTGGTTGTTTTGTGGAAATGGCCAATGCTAGGTTATTGATGCGTTTGCAGAGATGCTAACAGATAAGCAGAATAGGTTGAATGTGGGGAAAGATTTCTCGGAGAACTGTTACTTCTTTAGTAGCATATGCTGGGTATGTTTGTTTGTTTGTCTCGTTTGTTAATGTTATACGTAGGTGCGTAGTGATTAAAATTTTTGTTTGTTGGGTGGATGTGTGCAAGATGTGATAAAAAGTGACAATGTCAATGCAAGGTCCAACTACGTGACGAGTAATTTGCATGGTGGTAGGGATGCGTGGTACATGCATTTTCTCATTTGTCATCTTGGGCATTGGACCCTTATGGTTTATGATACCGAGAACGGAAGTTGGAAGCATTATGATTCGATGCGAAACCGGTCAGGCATAGGCAGTGCTCTTTACGCTAAAGCTGTAAAACTGGTTAGTTGATGTAAATTTTGTTAAAGTTGTACGGGTTGACGTGTTATGGCCCCATATGTGTGTAAAGTGCGTATTTTTTTTTTTTTTTTGTAGAAAAACATTATAACGACAGTCGATGGCTGCACGTGGATTGAAGTAGTTGGTTGGATCGCAATATTTTGACATGGCAGTGGAATCGGTGGCTAAGTGTCCCCAACAAAGGCCAGAAACGTAAGCCTAACTGAACATGTTGTGTATTTGCAGTTAATTTGTGTTATAGTTTAAGGTCTGTGTTTTTGATGGATTTGATTTGTGGAAATACGTGACAGGATGGACTGTGCGATAATTGTGTGACCTATAATGCAGCAGTATGTTCATCACGTTGACGTGGGACGGTTTCTGCAAGAAGGCAACTATAGCGTTTTACGAGCAAATATGGTGAAGCTTCTAGTTGGTGATCCTATACGTGGGGTAGCGAGCAATATGGGCCGACTGGATGGGTGATATCTGTAACAACGCCCGCGGGGGACCTCGCTACAGCTCGGACTCGATTTTGTTGCGGTTCCAAATCTCGAACCAAAGAGTCCAAATCCGGCAAATCGTTTTGAGAAAAACAGATTTTTTTGAAAGAAGTGCCAAACATGGACTGCTTTGCCAGATAACAGAGTCGCCACCTAAATATTTTTAAAATGGGAAATTTAGGAAACCCTGACTCGGTGCCAAAAGGCCACGTGTCCGTCATCACCAAAGTTGGCTCGGGAACTTGGGTACGATTGGGGAAGGTCACATCGTGAGCACCCCCGCTCGCCCGGTCAAAGACCGGCCTCTACTAACCATGATATCTGTTTTTGAAGACATTGTGAGTTCTTATTCCAGTTATTAGCCTAGGTTACTATGTGATGCTCGCAGCAAACAAGTATAGACTGGGCCGTCTGAATTGGAACAAAACATTTCATGTTTGTTTGCTTGAAAATGGTTTGATGGTGCTACTCGCAAGTAGGCTAAAATGCGGATTTGCCACCCTCAGGTGGGCTTAAGAAAACATGGTGTTGCCACAATCTAGTGGGCTTAAAACAAACAATCAATGATTTGTCCCAATCCAAATAACTCAACCTCCACCCACAGGCATTCAAGACAGTTATATCACATAAGCAGTTAGCCTCATGGTAAGCATGCTATCATGGCAACACTCACACGCATGCAAGGATGCTAAAGCATAAAACTCACCGAGTACTCCAAGCCAAAACAGAAAACTGATTAGAAATCAATGCATGATCCTAAGTATACTGTAATGCCTAATGCAACGCATGCAAAAATGCAAACTAATAGCAGGCTCGGCTATTCTAAATATGGCATGTGAAATGCAACAACTAACATGTATTCATCTTGTAATTGAAATACAATGCAGTTTGTATGGTGCGCCGAGCCCGGTGCATGCAAAACAGATGAATGATGCAAACATGCTGTCATACTGTATGCTAATTGAAATATGCCCTATATCTAACCATCCAAAGCGGGTAAATAAAAGGGAGAAAGAAATGGGGGTTGGAAGACATACATCACACTCACCCACCCTTATTACATTTATGCCCTCGCGCAGAGGGTCCGAATAAATAATAATACAGTCCGAAATAAAAGAATATTACAGTCCGAAATAATATACAAATTTCTAATTAATTAACGAATTAACTAAGAAAGCGGTAAACTGGCATGCAAGCCAGGGACTGCCTTGCTTCTGATAGATGCCACCTATTGGGCTGCCTGGAGCGGAAATCCACTGGGATGCCCCGATTAGCCTCTGTTTACAACGTTTCTTGAAATGCGCGCCGGATTCTGAAAAGTTGCTAACTCTGGATTTTGCTGCAACAGAGAGCAGGAAAAGGGCACAGCAGTGTATTTCACAAATATATGCATGCCTCGATCCTCGTGCCACCAATCACGCATATCGATGCATGATGGCCGAGGAACCGAATTGCACAACTCAATATCGGATGAATGCAGATGAATGCTACAGTGAAAACCTAACTCCATCATGGGTAATCCGGAGTGTCGGCGATTTGGGAATTGAGATCCGTTCCGTCACTCGGAATACGAAACGTACCTCGTTTCCCGTGCAATATGCATGATATGCATGAAGTGCAACTAACATTCAATCCTAGCATGCGCAATGCTATGAAAATGAGATGAAAATAAGATGCCTCGAAAAGCGTGCACGCGGGCACGCAAACCGAGGCGATGGCATGACATGCAAATCGGATAAAACAGAGGTGCCTCGAAGTGCGTGCCCACAGGCACGCAAACCGAGGCGATGCAAATGAGAAAATCGGATAAAACCGAAGTGCCTCGAAATACGTTCCCACGGGCACGCAAACCGAGGTAATGTATGAAAAGCAAATCGGATAAAACCGAAGTGCCTCGAAGTGCGTGTCCACAGGCGCGCAAACCGAGGCGATGATACGAAGTGTAAAATCGGATAAAACCGAAGTGCCTCGAAATGCGCGCCCACAGGCGCGCAAACCGAGGCGATGATACGAAGTGTAAAATCAGATAAAACCGAAGTGTCTCGAAATGCGCGTCCACAGGCACGCAAACCGAGGCGATGATGAAATGGGATGAAATGGCATACGGAGTGCAACGATGGGCTTACACCAACATGGGAGAGCCTCAGCTCACTCACATAGGCTGCCGTCGGATAAAAACAAAGCCGCCTCGAAACGCGTGTCCGCGGACACGCAAATCGAGGCAATGATGTAGAAACATGAAAATGCAAATTGGGCTCACGCCAACATGAGATAGCCTCAGCCACGCTCACATAGGCTGCCGGAATGATAAAAATGAAGTGTCTCGAAATGCGTGCACACGGGCACACAAACCGAGGCAATGGCATACAAGCATGAAAATGCAAATTGGGCTTACGCCAACATGAGATAGCCTCAGCCACGCTCACATAGGCTGCCGGAATGATAAGAATGAGGTGCCTCGAAGTGCGTGCCCATTGGCACGCAAACCGAGGCAATGCAAAAAAAGATGCAAATGGCATAGGGAATGATATGCAAGCATGGCAATGGAATTTCAGCACCTAAATAAAGGGGAAAACAGCCCCGAAACAATTCAAAATGACACTCGAAGCATGCATTCATCCCGAAAATGTGAAATTAAGCCCCGAAATGGCCTATAGCCATGCTATACATGCAAAATATGATCATGGAAGCAAGAACAGTAGCAAGACAGTCCCAAAAATGGCATTTTTTCAGTAGTAAACATGGCCTAAATGCAAGCATAGATAGATCAAACAAAGCATGCAAAGTTAGTGGCCAAAAGAGGGGTATTGAGACAAGTGATATATGCAAACCCCAAATGGACAAACTTTCTTCTACAACATTGAAGATGAGCTAAAAATAAGCACAATTGCAGAAGATGACATTCTCAAAATCAGAACACAATCATGCTAAAAGATCCATGCAAAATAGGCTCCAAATAGGCTATATCATGAGACATGCAATGCACACACCAAATGACAAAACTTTCTTCATGGAATATGTAAAGGGGGTCAAAATAAGACCAAAGTCAGTAGGGGTCGAAGCCCCAAAAACAAATAGAGATAGGTCAAAATTGCATGCAAAAAGTGGCACACTTGATGAATATTGAAGGAGGTGGTATATAAAATGGCCAAATGAAGTTGAGCCTCTCTACAATGTTGTAGAGGGGCTCAAAATAAGAAGAAAAGCAGTAGGGGTCGGACCCCTAGAAACAAACACAAATAGACCAAAACTAGCATGCAAGAAAATGGCATAAAAGCTAGGTATTGAAACAAGTGTATCATAGAAGCATCAAATGAAGTTGAGCCCTTCTACAAAGTTGTAGAGGGGCTCAAAACAAGCACAAAAGCAGTAGGGGTCGGAGCCCCAATTCTCAACCAATTAGAGTATAAAAATGAACCAAGAAAAAGCCCTAAAAGTTAGTTTTGAATACTCACCCTTGAAGACTTGTCTTTCTTTGCTTCTTGGCTTTGATTTGTAGCTTCTCAACCTCTGAAATTTACCTCCTTGCTGCTGAAATGGTGGTAGGGATGGTGAGGCTAGGTGTTGATGAAGGAATCGCCTTGACACTTGAAGCTTTTTTGGAGTTTTAAGCTAAGGAAATGGAGGTTTTTGGAGAAGTGTTCTTGAAGACAAGTTTTCCAACCTTGAAGAAGGAGAGGGAGGGCCCTTCAAATAGACAAAAAAATGGGGTGTAAAAGGGGAGGGAAAGCACCCAATCTTTCCCTCCCGAAATATCCCCCGGATGCCCCGGGATATGCTGGAAAATATCCGGACAGCTGGGACAGGCTGGAAAGCAGGAAGCTGGCCGGCCAGGTAAATTTGTGGGAGGTGGCCGGCCGGCCACCCCACCTGGTCGGCCAGCCACTCACCATGGCCGGCCGGCCACCCCCAAAAAAAGAACAGTAAAAACTCTGGCCGACCACCATACCAAAGTGTCCTCCAAGGTGTGTAGAACAAGGCCCCAAGGTTGGAATTTGGCAACTCTGAAGCAGGAGTCACAACATAGAGCTTGAAGGAGAGGCCCAAAAATGAAACCAACCATTGCTGGCCGACCACCATACCAAAGTGTCCTCCCAGATGTGTAGAACAAGGATCCAAGGTTTGAATTTGGCAACATTGAACCAAGAGTCACAACATAGAGCTTGAAGGAGAGGCCCAAAAATGAAACCCACAGTTTCTGGCCGACCACCAACCCTTAGGGTCC
The DNA here is from genome assembly GCA_036172215.1 of Camellia granthamiana. Taxonomy (NCBI): domain Eukaryota; kingdom Viridiplantae; phylum Streptophyta; class Magnoliopsida; order Ericales; family Theaceae; genus Camellia; species Camellia granthamiana. The sequence goes on from CM069914.1 coordinate 61,869,136, forward strand.
TCCTAGATGCCCTCATCACAGATATGTAGCTTTGGTTGGAAGAAAATACCCCTAGGGTGTTCAACATTGGCCCGGAAGTGAGCAAAACGGGCTCCGGAGGAGCGAAACTGGTTATCTGGGATAATTGCTGGCTTCTCACCCCCCAGTGATCTTCCTGATGTTGAAACAGAGGCACCTGCCAAGTTTGAACAAAAACTAATGAGAAATGAACGCTCGGAGCCAAAACCGAGCAATTCGGGATCCCGAAAATGAGCTGCGGGTGCCGGAAGTGGTGTTCAGCAGCGAAGTGGGTATCTGCGACCCCAGTGTCGTCTGGAATGATGAAACAGAGATACCTGCCAAAAACCGGAGAAAATGGATGCGAAATGAATGCTCGGGACCAAAACACGCAGTTTGGGGTCCCGAAAACCGGCTACAGGTACCGGAAGCGGCACACGACCACGAAGTGGGCATCAGGGGCCCCAGGGTTCCTCGGAATATTAAAATAGAGGTCTCCGCCAAAAAACGGAGAAGGCTGATGCAAAATGAATGCTCGGGGCCCAAATCACGCAGTTCGGGGTCCCGAAAATGGGTCGCCGGGCACCGGAAGTGGTGTTCGGCTGCGAAGTGGGCATCAGGGGCCCCAGTGTTCCTCGGAACATTAAAACAGAGGTCTCCGCCAATAATCGGAGAAAGCGGAGATGGTTGGGCGGTCCCGAGCCGAGGCACACGGCCTAACGGCCCCGAAAACCGGGAACCGGGCTCCGAAATGGGCAAAATGGCCTATGGCCACGAAAAGTAGCTCACGGCCACCGGGAGATAATCTGCGGGACCACTCCCTTCCCTTAGGAAAGAAAACAGAGAAAACCGAGCCTGGTTCGCAAACCGAGACAAGGTAGAGAAGATGGTTCGGAGGTCCGGAGGCAGGGCGCGCGGCCGCGACTCTGAGACTTCTGAACGAGCACAGTATGCAACATCACCGAGCGCTCAACCGGTGACGTCTGAGTCTTAAGGTCGGTCAAAAATGGGGTGTCTACAATATCCGTGTTTTTATTTTTTTGCAGTCGAACAATAATATGATTACGAGCAACAATACATTGGTGCGTTTCAATTAGTCACGAATGTAATGGCAGTATAACGTAACAGTTTAATGTTTTTGGTTGTTCTTATTTTGGTAGTTTGTGGTAAATGTTGCTTAATAGGATTGGTTATGTTCATCTTTGATCATACGTAATGCATGATGTCAGGTTTTCGTAGTTGTATCGTACGTGCATTATGTTGCGTGAATGTTATATATAAGGGTTATGATTTGCTCATGTTGATGTGAGTGTATTGAAATAGGCGTGCACTATTTGCAATGTGATTTTGTTGTTTCTGTCGGTATGTACTTGACATTTTCGGTTATGGTTATAGTTTGTGTGATGCATATGTGAGTCTGTAATGTATGTCGCATGGGTGAATGTAAGTTGATGTATGATATGAGTGGTGGAAAGATGTTTGCAAGTAACGGTTGCGTTGTGGGGTAAAGGTATGTTATGTAAGATAAGACCTATTGATGGCGATTACCAACGTTTGCACGACATTTGGTGGTTGTTGCATTGGTGTGGATGTAGTGTGGTGTTGGAAGGTGGTGTTTGAGGATGTTAGCGTATTGTGAAGTGGATGCAAACATACTTGTTTGGGTGAGGCGGACGGTTTGAGTGTTGCGTAACATTTTGAGGATGTATTATTACAGCATGTTGTGTATCATTGAAATAATTATGCTGCAAATGGTCTGTGTGAGCGATTTGATGAAGGTAACAGTGTTGTTTAACGTGAGGTTGTTCGTTGTTTCATTGGATTTGCAGAGTGGGTAACTAGTAGGTTTTTTTTTTAACATGAAATATGGTGTGTAGCTTGCCTTTTGTGCTCTTTTCGGATACGACTAGCCCTACAGTTCGGACTCCCATGATTTTGAATCTGATTTCACAAGTACAATGTGAAATAGATAAACACAAATGAGTCCAAATCTGACAAATCTTTTAGAAAATTAATGTTTGAATTAAATGCCAAAAATGGATGCTTTACCAAATTTCAGAGTCACCAAAATGCCAAAAATGGATGCTTTGCCAGATTTCAGAATTGCCACCTAAATATTTTTTGGTAATTTAGGAAACCCGTAACTCCTGCCAAAAGCCATTAGTCCGTTATCACCAAAGTGTCTCGACTTAGGAACTTAGGTATGAGAGGGGAAGGTCATGAATTGAGCACCCCACTCACCCGATCAAAGATCGGTCTCTACTAATCATGATGTGATTCTTGTTTAGATTATATGTTCTTGTTTCGATTATTAGGCTAATTTTGCTAGGTGATGCACACAAGTATAGACAAATTCACAAAATTTGGAACGCATTGATTTCATGTTTGTTTTGAAAAAGTGTTTTGACTACGTGTCACTTCAAAAAAGCGAGCTCGTATTTACATTAGTCAAATTATTCCAACTTAAGTAAAAAGGCCTTCATCCACTGGCATTCAAACAGGTATACCACTTAAGCACTTATCCTCATGGAATATGCTTAATATGACAACACTAACATACAATGCAATATGCTAAAGCAAGAAATGCTCACCTAGTACTCCGAGGAGAGCCAAATAAAGCAAAATAATTAGAAAAAATGCATGCTCCTAAATAATGCAATATGACTAATGCAACGCACACGTTATGCAAATAATGAGTTCGGCTACTAGCATGGCATATGATCCAATTTAAAGCATGCGATGAAGCACGTATTTGAGCAAAGAATTTGAAATTGACATTGGTTAGAATGATGCCCTTATGCGTGTAAGACGAATGGATGCAAGTCATGAAAAATGCTAAGTAAATATGATGCTACCATTATAAGCCGGTAAATAAAAGGGAGAAAGAAATGGGGTTGAAAGACATACACAATTATTACATATTTTGCCCTCGTGCAAGAAGGTCCAAATGTCCAAGCGTCCGAATTAAAACTAGCTATTAAAAATCCAAATGAATAATAAATAAACTAACTATCTAATTTATTACAAGAAGACATTATGACAATAATAATTAAAACAATATGCTAAACGACAATATAATAAGAAGTACAACAATAATATTACAACATTAATGCATAAGGATCACATGTGCGTTAATGAAGACGGTTTTCAGAAGCTGTTCTGTCTGCCTTCTGTGGAACTGCTCTATTTTACTCTCAGCCACTGCCCCCTATTTCTACCAAAAGTACTCTGTTTACCCAACATTGGAGCCCGGCCGACCTCCAATGAGGCTCGGCCGGGTCCAAACAAGGCCGGTCGTGCCCTATTTTCATGCAGAAAAATATTTTTGTGCTCTGAGGTGAAAACAGTGCAGACTTTGTAGCTTTAAACCATGTTTATTCCTTCTGCTCTTCTCTATCATGGAGAAACTCAAGAGAAGAACGGATTCGGTTCCGAAACCATCAATAGGCGCAAGTTGATTTCTTGATGATTTTGAACACAATTGGACAAAAAATTAATAAATGCAATGAAAGACACACCACCTCTCCCTCCTATCTTGAAGTTAGCTCAAAGAAGGAGGTAGACACGCCTCAAAATTCATCAAAATATCATGAATTAATATGTGATGACTCTTGATGCGATGGACTCGGCATAACATTCGACCAAATCCAACCAATTTTATTAATCTTCTTTATGTCGATTTAATTGATTTTAAGCTGATTTTATTAGTCCTTAAGTCCACTAAAAGGAGAGAAATGTCAAACAAGAAATGATCCTTAGCATGAAAGAGAGACGATGCCTTGACGATGAATCTCCAAAGAGATTAAGCCAATGAGCATAGGAGGTCTCTTTCTCATGTCTTGAATAACAAGCAATCGCTTGAAACAACTCTCAAACAAAGAAATCAAGAAAGGAGGGAAGGTGCATAAATGATTATGCGAAGTTGATTATTACCAAAAATGGAACTCTTTGTATGAAAACTAGGTAAGAAAGCTATCTACTCGGACGACTTGATGTCTAAGGCCTAATCAACCGAAACCATGAGGACTTACAACACTACACATATGATATTTAAAGCGTAAACTATTTAAATGAATCAAAACAGCCCCTAAAATACAAAAAAAAAAAAAAAAACAGTGACAAAAAATTATGTGAAAGAGCACAAAAAGATTGGATATAACAAGGAATCACAAGACTAGTAAACAAGAGCAAGGAGAGATGGCCAATCCCTCCATTTTTGGGACTTCTAAACCATATTTTCCAACCCTTTTAAACTTTGAAAATTAGTTTGAAAGCCAAGAAAAATAGTGGTAAAACTAAGGAGATGAGCTATGAAATAAGGTGCAAGAAAGAGTGTTAACCCTCTCCAACCCCAAGTTCCAACACTTGAAATAGATCCAAAAAAGTCCAAAAACAGTGTATAAATCAAGGAAAAGAGAGGAAAAGAGTAGAATAAGATTAAAAAGAAGGTGCAAAATTATACCTTTTGAAAAGAGAGGTAAGCTCTTAGTTAACAAACTTGATTCCAAACACCCTCAAGTTTCTGAAATATGGTTTGAAATCTCAACAAAAAGGTTCAAGAGCAAGCTCTAATGGTGTATGTATTATGTATGTATAGTTAAAGAAGGTTTGAAGGTGAAGAAAGGTGTTGAAGATGGAAGGAGGTCTTTTTAGCTCTTCAAAGCTTTTGGAAAATTTTCCAACCCTCAATTCTGAAGAGAGAGTTTGAATTTATAGAGTTTAAGCTAAATTGGTCAAAAATATCTTCAAAAAACAACAGCTAGTGAATTCCCACCAGCTATCATATTTCTCGTTAATGAGACCCGGTCGGGCCCAAAAAACCTATCGCCAAACCAAATAATGCAAGGCCAGGTCTAAAAAAGCACTTTGGACAAGTTTTCATTGAAACCCGGCCAGGTCTAAGCAAGCCACGTCCGAATCTAAACAAACCCGGCTGACTCCAAAAGGATTGCTTTTAAGCCCCACTTCAAACTGACATATCTCCCCTCATTTGGACTTGATTTTAAGTGATTCTTGAGTCTAAATTGAATTCCCAGAAGTATACTTTCCAATGATAGTGGCCTCACATGTAAATTCTAATTGTACAAAGAGATATACATAATTTAGTGAAGGCTGCTATTTTTTTCTTAACGGTTTGATGCTTAACCTTTCCCCGAACTAGTTTTCTTCCATCCCCTCCTATTTCCATCAAATCCAAACCTATAAATAAGATGTTTTAAAGATTTTTCAAAGAGTTCACCTCCCTTCCATGTATCTCCATTTCGTCCTTACTCAGTTTACCAAAAAGTGTAATATTTTAATCGAAACACGAGCCCCAGAACATCGTAGAAGCATTTGGAAACATATTTTGAAAAGAGGGTTTCAAGGTCTAAAAAGTTTGGCCAAAATAGAGTGTAAGGTTTGGGATTAGAGCTTGAATCCAAATTTCTTTGTTGAAAATTCAAAAGATTGCATAGTGTAACTTTCATCATCGGGTGTTTTGGAATAAAGCACCCAAGTCTTACGGGTGGTCAAAATGGGGTGTCTACATGGTGTGCCGTGTCAATGTTTAGCACGGGGTAGAAGTTAAGTGTTACTAAAAATATAAGTTACGCCACGATACTTTGTGGTGGTTGTTGTGCCGAAAATGCTGAAATACATATCCTGATTTTGGAAAATGAAATCACACTATATGAAAGCAAATAGGAAAATTGATAATAGAAAATACTAAGTTGTTTAATATTAGTCACATCATCTGTCGTGTGTCATCGCACATGTTTATTTAAATACGAGCATTAAAATATAATTATTATAGTAAACATTGCATAAGCTGAAGGGAAATTTATTTTGCACTGTAGAAATATTGTAGATTATGGGTCTAATGTCGTGTCCAATCTAGATTGGTTTCTTGAATGTCTTCCTGTTGTGGTTTCCCATGCGACCGCAACAGCTGCATCTGATTTGGTGGACATGCTCCGCTTTTGACATGAATCTTTTTTTCTTGGGCTGACCGGGTGGACGTTTCACGGCTGGCAGGTTGATTGCATAATCCTGCGAGTCGAAGGGAGGTTGTTCCATGGCAGGAATCGAAAAAATGCTTGGGGTGTAAGTGGAACAATATTCGGACACATGGAAGTACAGTTCTATGAAAGAGTTCAAATCCCTACCGCTCTTCTGAACGGTGACCATAGCATGCGCACAGTGGAACCCATTTAGTTGCCATTGGAAACTTGAGCATGTGCCGTGTCCGATTTCAACTGCAATTTACGGGAAGGAGTGAACCTTGTACACATTGGCATTTGAATGGCTCACTTTCCATGATCTTCCTTTATTGAACGCATTTTCTAAACGAGACTCCATTTTGGGACATATCGAACCAGTCCAGTTCTGGGATACCACTCTACGCTTTGCCATTTGTCTCACGATTTTGGCTCTGATGCTGTCAATCATTCTTGTTATTGGGAGGTTTTGTGCCTCTCGAACCCACGAGTTGAATGATTCGGTGGCATTAGAACACATCTCACCGTAACGTCTCCCCTTGCAAATAATACATGTCAAACAGTTAATGTATGTGACAATCCTGAGAATGTGATTTGTACATGAAAATTTTATGTGACACAAGTGAAACGTACCTAAAAAATGCATTTGCCCAATGTTGTGGAGGTGTGTTCGCTAAGAATTCGGATGCTACTGTCCGTCTAGATTTATGAAATTGTTCAACTTTATGGGTGAAAGCTATAACAGTAGGTGCGTACGCGCATTGTCGTAATTTGCTTACCAAACCAACCCGATGCATACTGTTAGCATAGCGCAGTCTGTCTCTTAGATTCCACTACAGATGTTGTAAGCAGAATGTATGTTCTGGGTTTGGGAATATATTGGGCATCGCTTCAAGCAATCCATCATTACGATCTGATATGAATGTCAGTTGGCTGTCCACATTCAACATGTGGGCCAGGTGGCAAAGAAACCATGTCCAGTTCTTAATGTTCTCGAAGTCGACAACCGCGTAAACTAATGGGAACAAACTTGTGCAACATAATTGTAGGCGTATTTAGTGTGTTCCGATAACACAATATCGTGCGTAATAAAAATGGCCTCAATTTAGTGGGACGTGTAACAGAATTAATTGTGGAACTGTGTGAGTGTACATAAGTGTCGCATTGTCGTACTGATGAGTGAATGAACTGACCTTGGTTTTCGTCCTTTGCAGTGGCAGTAAGTGAGAATCCTTTGAATCTCCCTTTTAAGAATGTGGCATCTAGGAAAAGTAATGGGTGGCAACTGTTGAACCCGTCAATGCATGCTTTGAATGATATGAAGTATTGGGTGTGAGGTCGTCGTATTCGATGTTAATGTAGCTTCCAAGGTTGTGTTTGATTACAACATGGTTGTAAAGGTTTGAACATTTGTATGGTGATTTAGAAGTTTCTTTTATATATTTTTCATTATCTCTTCGAATATTTGACTTTCTGTGATTGTTGAATGTTATCCATACATGTGTTTTCTATTCCTTCACATTCAAGGTATGAGACGAACCATACTACGAGGAACGAGTCGTATCACTACCTTAGTTTAGAGTGAACAATTCGTATTACTTGAGATGGTTCGTGCTCGTACATTGAATGTGATGATCTTCTTGTCAAATGCTTCGAGCTTGTAGTTGCAAAACATTAATCCGTTCAAACCATAGCATAATTGATTTCAATTGGAAACCCTAATTATGTGGTTAGTGGTGAATTCTCTACACTAGGATTTTCCCCCCAATTCAGTATACACAATTTCATTTATTATTGATAATTTAATTCCTTAGTTTAATTTATTTGTTATTAAATTAGGTTATGAACAATCAATCTTTTTATCATAATTAATTTAGGAATTTAACAATTAAATTAGTTTAATTTCACAATAGTCCCTGTGGATCGATACCTGGACTTGCCATTATTCTAAAAGAATTTGGTATAGTTTAGTGATTATATTTGGTGTGTTCAACGACCCATCAAATTTTGGTGCCGTTGCTAGGGACTTCTGGCGAAATTAGTTAATTTAAAGTTACATTCTTATTTTAATTTTTAGTTTAGGATTTTATGCTTTTGGTGTTGCTAAGTGTGCAGAGCGTTTGAAATTGGAGCTATCATTGAAGTGCAAGCGGAGCGCGGTCGAGTTTTAAAAAAAAAACCGCAGCACTAAAGTGAGTAAACAGAAGCAAACACTCACAAGCAAAGCACCAAAGTGCTAAAACGAAAGTCAAAGCTCAATTGGGGGTTGGAGACAACGTCTACACGCCAAGCACCCGCAAGACAAGTAAAGCGTTTTTGTTAAACTGCTGTGAATATTTCTCTTTTAGCATTCTGCTTTCGTAACTTAGTGCACCGAGTCAAACTTATTGTGTGTGTGTGTGGGTAGTGTATGCACAAGCGTCGTTCTTGTCACCCTGAATTGTGGAGTTTGGACCTTAAACTAGAAAGGACCCTTAGGAGACTTAGGGCCTCTGCCCGTGTTCCTAGGCTTGAATATTCATATTCGTACATTGAGCCATTAGAAATGGCAGATCCTAATGTCCCGAATGTGCCTAATCGGACCTTTAAGGATTATTTTACACCCACTGCATATACATCACCATCATGCATCCAATTACCCAACACCACTGCTGCTCATTATGAGATTAAGTCCAGCACTATACAAATGCTCCCACCATTCCATGGACTAACTCATGATGATCCTTATAAGCATTTGAATGAATTTCTGGAAATTTGCTCGACAGTGAGGATCTAGAATTTCACAAATGAGGCCTTAATGTTGTGATTGTTTCCATTCTCGTTAAAGGATAAAGCCAAACACTGGCTAAATTCTTTACCTGCTAATTCAATCACAACTTGGGACCAATTACAGCAACGGTTCTTGGAGAAGTACTTTTCCATAGGTAAAACCAACCAACTTAGGCGAGCCATCACAAACTTTGCTCAAATGGATGGCGAGCAATTCCATGAGACGTGGGAAAGACTTAGAGACCTTCTCCAACAGTGTCCCCACCACCAAGTGCCTGATTGACAACTTGTTCAAACATTTTATTATGGCTTAACTAAGCCACACCGCCAAATGGTGGATTCGTCCTGTGGTGGGACATTTATGTCTAAAAATAATGCCGAGGCATGGCAATTGTTTGAGAACTTAAGTGATAATTCCCTTCACCATGCCTCCGCAGCCCGGCAAGTCCGGCAACCCGTAGTTGGAGCCCCGAAAAGAGGGGGCATTTATGAGGTCGGGCAAAACCTACAGTTAGCTCAACAAGTAGAGGCACTGTCCCGCAAGATGGACCAATTATTAGCTACGGGACATGCCCCTACCCAGCAAGATCAGCCTCAATTTCACGAGGCATGTGTTATTTGTGCGAGCCCTGCTCATGACTTGAGTGAGTGCCCTTCGGCATCACAATTTCCGGAGTTAGTCCAAGAGCATGTGAATGCGGCTCAAGGATTCTCCAACCCCGGTAATGATCCATACTCCAACACATACAATCCAGGATGGAGAAATCACCCTAATTTCTCATGGAGACCCCCTTCACAAGGCACTTCTTACAATCCTCCACCACCAAGGCAGAATTTCAATAATTTTGCCAACCAATCATCCTACCGACCACCGTAACCTTATCGACCCCCACAACCGTACCGGCAACCACAACCCCCGCCTGTTCCTCAGGGCAACTCTGCCTTTAAGACTCAGGTGTTGGAAGTTCTCCCAGAACTTAAGGGGTTAGCACCGATAGTTCACTCCCACACTCACTCTATTGCCAAGATAGAGACCCAATTGGGTCAAATGGCTAACAACATGAATCAGAGAGAGGAGGGAAAATTACCAAGTCAAACTGTGGCCAACCCTAAGGGACAATACGGGGCAGAGAGTTTGGGTGGGAATGGAAAGCAACATGAGCAAGTGCAGGCGGTGGTTTCTTTGAGAAGTGGTAGGGAATTAGAGCCTCAGTCAGTTACGTCTGATGCAACTAGAATTAGGAAGGGTGACCACGGTGGTTCACCTAGTGAGAGCAAGGGTGAGGGGGAAAGACTTAAGAGGGATGACTTAGTCCCTAGTACTTCACTTGAGCCTAAGGCACCATATGTGCCTAAGGCACCCTTTCCCCAATGCCTTGATACACCGTCCCCTTTTAATAAGAAGGCGGTATCTATGGAGGCAATGATGGATGTCTTTAAACAGGTAAAAATCAACCTCCCCCTGTTGGAGGCGATTAAGCAAGTACTATCATATGCCAAATTTTTGAAGGACCTTTGTACGCAAAAGCATAAATCTAGGACACATGTGTCCCAAAAGGTCCTACTCACGGAGCAAGTAAGCTCCATCTTGTTGAATGACACACCTCTTAAGCTTAAGGACCCGGGTGCCCCAACCATTGCATGCATTATAGGGGACCATTTCATTGATAGGGCCTTATTAGATTTAGGGGCTAGTGTCAATTTATTGCCGTACTCTGTGTACGAGGAATTTGGGCTTGGCGAGTTGAAGCCCACTACCGGTCCCTCAGAGTGCCACGTGGCATGATTGAGGATGTGCTAGTTAAGGTTGATAGGTTCTATTTCCCTGTTGACTTTTTGGTGTTAGATATGGAACCGGTAGCCAGTTCTAAGAAATAAATCCCGGTGATCTTAGGTCGACCTTTCTTGGCTACAGCCAATGCATGCATCAATTGTCGGACCGGGGTTATAGAAGTTTCATTTGGCAACATGCAAGTGAAAGTTAATGTTTTCCAAGCATCCCAACAACCTCATGAGAGAGAGGAGTGCTTATTAGTAGATGTTGTGGATGAGATTGTGGAGGAGGCTTTGCCCTCCATTCTTGTAGAGGACCCTTTAGAGGCTTGTCTAGTTCATTTTGGGTTTGAAAATTTTGATATTTATGGGTCAGTTGAGGAGGTGAATGTCTTGCTTAATTCTTCTTCTACACTGGATTTTCCTCCATGGAAAGCCCGGTTTGAGTCACTTTTTCCTCTGTCGAGAGAGCCTGCCATACCATATTTGGTCACACCACCTACACTTGAGTTGAAGCCACTCTCGGCCACACTCATTTTGCATGATTCGTTTCTGGACAAACAACTCTTTGAGCTGTCACAAGCGAGCCCCCCGTGGTTTACACATATTGTGAATTACTTGGCGATTGGGCAAATTCCGCAGAATTGGTCTAAGCAAGACAAAGACCGATTCTTTTCACAGGTCAGGTATTACTTTTGGGAGGAAATCCGGAATGATGCATATGAGAGGTCGAGTGTTTTCAAAGCTCGGACTAAAGAATTCCATGACAAGCACATTAATAGGAAATCCTTTGAACCCAACCAAAAAGTGTGGCTTTTTAATTCAAAACTGAGACTCTTTCCGGGTAAGCTAAGATCAAGATGGGATGGCCCCTTTGTAGTTGTTGAGGCATTTATTCATGGCGCCGTTGAGGTGTGAGATCCAAAGACTGGCCACACTTTCAAAGTGAATGGCCAAAGATTGAAACCATATATAAAGGGGATTGGGAATGGGGATATGATTGAGTCCATTGCTTTGATGGACCCATTTTACTATGATTGATTTCTTTTTCTTTCTTTTTTTTCTTTTTTTTTTCCTTCCCTTCTATGCTATTCTGTTTTTCTTTGTTCTTGTTATGCTTTATTTGCGTCTAGGAGACTTTAAATCCTCTAAAGGTGTAATTCCTTTGGTGTTTGCCGTGCCCGAACGGTATCTGACGGTCTGGTATAGCCACCTAACGGTGGTTGTAGTGAGTTTCTAGGAGACCAACTGAAACGGTGGAAACTAGAGTTCGAATGGCAAAGCCTAGAACACAAAGGTTTGGGATTTCTGAGACTAGAGTCTGGTTTAAATACCTAGGGGTGTGGAGATTGCTTCAAAACTACCTCGGCTTGAACTCTGTATGGCAGCCCCATAGGTTGAGGTAGCTTTATGCGCCTCGATTCTGGATACCGAATCAACCTAGTCTGTCACCCTGTTGGAGAATAGGGAAAGTTACAAATACAGTTAGGGAGAAAAGTAGTACCCGTGGTTTTCGCGTGAAGATTATACCTTTAGTAGACATTCCGTTATTTTCTTATGTGCTATATTTATTTCGGATGTCAATTGAAGATAGAAATGGTTAAGTATATTTGGGTTGTACTAGCCCGAAGGCTATAAACTACGCTGGGTTTCATTACCTGGGGGATTCTGAAGTGGCAACTTTATGCCATAACTCTGGTGCCTTTTGTTAGATGCTGGGAGTTAGTTTTCCATTTTCTTGAAGCATGTACGCTTGTGAGTGCTTCTTGATTTTGTTAAACTATGCTGTTGCAATGTAGCAGAAAAAGGTCATTGCATGCGTGTGGGTGGAAGTGACCCTCCCTAGCCTGGGTAAGACCTTGATTTCTGCTTCGTGGTATATGGGAAATCAAGTATTCAACCACATTCATTCCACAAAAAAAAAAAAAAAAAGCATGCTTTCATGTTTATTTTCTATGTTTAAAAGCATACTTTCATGTTTATTTTCTGTGTTTAAAATCATGCTTTCATGTTTATTTTCTGTGTTAAAAAAAAAAAAAAGTGTTATACCTGTTCAATTTTAAAAAATAAGAATAATAAATAAATAAGTAATGAAAAAAAAATGGTTATACTTGTTCAATATAAAAAGGGGGGGAGAAATCGCCACACGTGCGGCCTGGGCCCCGCACGTGCGGGACTTTTGGTGAAATAAACATTTGCACACTGCATTAATTGTAGGTGCGCCCGGAGGTGCGCCCCTCAAGCCGCACGTGCGGCTTGGGCCCCGCACGTGCGGGACGACGATTAAACCACCAAAAAAAAAAAAATCTCAGAAATAAAGTTGCTAATAATAATCCTAATTTAGTTTATTTTTATTTCCTCTATTTATTTAGTTTAAATTGTTCGTTAGTGATTCTGGTTAGTTTAATTAGTTTTAGATTGTTTTGGTTTTATTTTTATTTTTAATTTTATTTGTTTAGTTAGTGCTGTTATTTTATTTATTTATTTATTTTTAACTCTTTGATGTAATTGTTCATTTAATTATTTTATAGTTTAGTTAATTTACTTTAATGTCATTTTAATTCATTTATTTAATTAATTTCAGTTTTTTTAGATATATTAAAAAAAACAAAAAACAAAAAAAAAAACAAAAATGTTTAGTTTAGGTTATTTTATTCTATACTTTAGTCTATTTTGTAGTTTAGTTTATTTTATAGTTTAGTTAATTTAATTTAATGTCATTTTAATTCATTTATTTAATTAATTTCGTTTTTTTATATTAAAAAAAAGAGTTAAAAAAATAAAATAAAAAAACAGTGGGAATTGCATGTGGTACATTAGTGGGCAAACTTGTGTTTTCATATTTTATTTTATTCTCATAATTAGTTCCACGGGTTTGTGTCTATTTGCTTTTGGTGTGTGCAGGATATGAGTCGACGTGTTGCTCGGGCCTCCAAGAAGGCCAGAGGTTCCACTTCTTCGGCGCCACCACTGCCACCGTCACCACCATCCTCGCCACCACCACCAGAGGTTCTTTCCTTTCTTCAAAAAAAAAAAAAAAAGAAGTGTGTGAAGTGTGTATATGTTCCTCTCTGCCTACCTGGATGTGCCCCTACACTTCTGGTAATATTCTCTCATTTCTCTTTACTTTTTCATTGAGGACAATGTCATATTCAAGTTGGGGGATGAGGGTTATATTTTCTTTTGTGCATTTATATTTGGCTCATAATTCATGCTTATACCTGTTTCACTTGATTGCATTACTTCACTTGATGTGACTTTTTGCTAGTAGGGTGATGATATTTGCATATGTTAATTGGAGATCATAGTAGACTTGTATAAAAAGGGTTTATTGGATAGATACTTGCATGCGATGTTTGCACTAGGAGAGTTGTCTGTGTTTGTGGTATTAGTACACTTGTCATGAGTATGCCTTAATTCACATGAACATACTATCATAGCAGTGATTTTTTTATTATAATCCCTGGTGTACATCATTGATAATAGCTAGAGTTGCAGAAAAGAATAAATAAGGAGCCAAGATTCTTAAAAAAAAAAAAAAAAAAAACCACTGGACTAGTTTGGGTTCGTAGCCTTTTTAACTCGAGTTATTAAGCCTGTAGAGGTGTCTCTACACCTAATGCCCTAAAACCGTCTGGTTTGGGAGTCATTGGCCCAAAACTTGCTACATGGGTTAATTAGAAAGCTTAGGGGACTTGGACATTACACAGTTAAGGAAAAATAAGAAGAATGACTAGTTCGGATTTGTAGCCTTTTCAACTCGAGTTATTAAGCCCGTAGGGGTGTCTCTACACCTAATGCCCTAAAACCATCTGGTTTGGGAGTGATTGGCCCAAAACTTGTTACATGGGTTGATTAGAAATCTTAATGGATCAGGACATTGCATAGTCATAAAAAAAAAAAAAAAAAGGAATCTTGGCTGCAACAGGTTAGTTTTTCTGTATATGTTGGGTGTTATTATGAGTTACACTGGGCTATTATAGTGGATAGTTAACTAATATGGAGATTGCACTTTACACCGAGGGTATTCATGACTTGTCTACTAGCATGCACAAGTACAAGGAACTTTACTTTTGTATTAACTGAATTGTGGTTTTGATTCAATAGGTTGCTTCATGCTTGTCCACTGTGCCTTTAATGACTCATGATGTCTCAATATCACATTGTAGTGGCACATATGTTGATTGTTAGGTGGAGTAATGTGGTCATTTGTTGTTGAATATATATGAATATGTTAGTGTTTGTGGGTATCATTTCTAGAAACCCTCACAAGACTTTACTTGTCCACTTGGGGTAACCTTGTGGTTTAAAGGCTTGTTGCATATGCTAAATGCAACCGTTTTCCCACGAAAGAGTAAATAGATAGATTTTGTTTAATTTTATTTTATTTTACTTGCTTGAGGACTAGCAAGTAGTAAATTGGGGGATGTGATTACGGCCGAAATGTGCATCATTGAGGCCGTTAATTAGAATCTCTTAACTTCACTTGCTGGTCAAACTAAATACTTTATGTGTGTTGAATGTCAATTAGGTTGTACATTGTCGGAGCATAAAATGGGCAAAAAGACAAAATTTGGACAGAGTTTACTTTTTCTGGGAAAGTCAAACCGACGTTTAAACCTGTTTGGAAGTGAGTAGAAGTATAAAAAGAAAAGGAAAATGCTTTTCTAGGGTTCTGTAATTGTTTTAACCTAAAGAGAGAGGCTAGGGTTGGGAAAGAGAGGGAAACAAAAGCTTCAAGGATGTCTCCTATGGTAGTTTCTTCTCCATCTACCTCCTTCCACTTCTCCATGAGTGGCTAATCTCCTTTTCTAGGGTTTTGATGAAACCCTAGCCATGTAATTATTTTGTTTTCTTTTTGATTTTTAATTATGTAAATGTTTGAACATTTGTATGGTGATTTAAAAGTTTCTTTTATATATTTTTCATTATCTCTTCGAATATTTGACTTTCTGTGATTGTTGAATGTTATCTATACATGTGTTTTCTATTCCTTCACATTCAAGGTATAAGACGAACCATACTACGAGGAACAAGTCGTATCACTACCTTACTTTAGAGTGAACGATTCGTATTACTTGAGATGGTTCGTGCTTGTACATTGAATGTGATGATCTTCTTGTCAAATGCTTCGAGCTTGTAGTTGTGAAACATTAATCCGTTTAAACCATAGCATAATTGATTTCAATTGGAAACCCTAATTATGTGGTTAGTGGTGAATTCTCTACCCTAGGATTTTCCCCCCAATTCAGTATACCCAATTTCATTTATTATTGATAATTTAATTCCTTAGTTTAATTTATTTGTTATTAAATTAGGTTATGAACAATCAATCTGTTTATCATAATTAATTTAGGAATTTAACAATTAAATTAGTTTAATTTCACAATAGTCCCTGTGGATCGATACCTAGACTTGCCATTATTCTAAAAGAATTTGGTATAGTTTAGTGATTATATTTGGTGTGTTCAACGACCCATCAGGTTGTACTAACGCAACTAGTCAAATGAAATTGAGTGTGCACCAAAGTGTCATGACCCGCTCCCCGTACGCAAGGGTTAAGTATCGTGATGGCCAGTAACTGAGGTTACCTCCAGCCAATTCTTAAACAAATAAATAAACGCTAGCGGAAATAATATTCAAGTAAGGGTACCAAAATAATCATTGGAGCTTCTATTTAATTAACTTGTCAGAGCTGAACTATCTCTACAAAGTGCTTCGTGCCTACACCACGCGCTGGCTCTGACATATCACCTGAAAGTGGTAAATAACTATAAGCACATGGCAGAGTGAGACATATTATACTAAGAGTATAAGGGCATAAAATTCACCATAGATAATTATTGGCTAAACAGAGCTTGATATTAAAATACATAATATATAATACAGAGATCAAATACAAAAATCATATACATAATCATAACCACGGAACAAAATAGATGTATGGACTCAAGAGATGGCTCATACGAATTCTAGAGGTGGCTCCCACCATAGTGTAGTACTTAGTTCCATATAGCACTTTGCCCTACACCAGAAGTCAAAACCACGGTACAGAACTGGACAAATATATGGACTCAAAAGGTGGCTCGTACGAACTCTAGGAGTGGCTCCCACCATAGTGTAGTACTTAACTCCGTACAGCACTTTACTCAATAGAGATACGGATTCAAGAGGTGGCTCGTACGAACTATAGAGGTGGCTCCCACAATAGTGTAGCACTTATCTCCGCACAACACTTTGCTCTGCACAGAACAGAGGTCAATGGATCCATGGCAAACAGAGGACCACAAAGTGGCCAAACAGAGACCAATGGTTGTTTAAGTCCCCCAAGGCATGGGACTCCCGTGGTGGTACTTACAAAACGTAATTGTTTATAAGGTTATAGTTAAATATTCTTTAAAATATAAACATATCCATGGGTTTCATTTTCACAAATAGAGTTCAGAAATTAAACCACGTAACTGAAATATTAATATAATTTATAAAATATAACTTGTATAAAATAAATATGGTAAGTCAAAACATACGTAAAATATATTATGGTGCCTTAAGGTATAATATAACTTACCTTAACTTTAATACCTCACTCTTTCATTCCACTACCAAAGACCTGCTTAGCTTATGTATTTTTTTCCTCTATTTTCTTCCTTTCTTTCTCCTTCCTTTCTCTCCTTTCTTCCCTTTTTTCTCTTCCTTTTCTTTCTTATTCTTCACCCCGGCAAATCCTCTCTTTTATAAAGAGATTGCTGTGGTCACCAAGCCAAGTTGTCACGTGTCGCCTTCCTATTAATCTTCATTAATTTAAGTTTATCCAAACTTAACTTAATTATAAATATTATATTTTGATCCTTTTTTATCTCTAAATTCTTAATCATTATATCATTTTATAAAATTACACATAATAATACAAAATAAATTATATATTTTCTTAACTGTGATTAAATAATATTAGCATAAATTGTACAGAATAATTAAAAATCTGAGTTGTTACAATCTTCTCTCATTTTAAAATTTCGTCCTCGAAATTTGTCATATGTGTAAACTAACCGCTGCGCACTCTGATAAATATATATATTAGATGATTAATCTGATAAAAATATTACCTTAAAAAAAAAAACTTTACTAAAAACAACTCACTGTTTAGTTGTCAAAAATTATTTTGGGCCAAAATAAGAAACAATCAATGACTTTAAAACTTATCATTAGTTTTGTAATAAAATAAAATAAAATAAGAATATAATTAAACAAGCGACTGAAAATAAAATAACAGAATCACATGCAATAGTTGAACGAATTTGAGATGCGCTTCCATTTCTTTTATCCGTAAACTTTCTACTGATGGAAAATAGTTTCAAAATTAATAAAAGGGAGAAAGACGTGGGGTTGGAAGACATACATCGCACACACGCACACTTATTACAATTGTGCCCTCGCTCGGAGGGTCCAAATAAATAATACAAGCCGCCTAATTAACTAACTCACGAGCTAATTAATGATTACAAAACCAAATGAATAACTAGCTACAACTAATTATTACACAACTACTAACTAACAAGTAAGCAGTAAATGAATGCTATTCCAGCTCTGTTTGGAGAAGAGGAAGGTATGCATGCTCGCTTCGGTTCTTCGCCTCGAAACACCTTCCGGTTGCTCTTTAGAGGCTCTGTTTGCAGGGTGTCTTCCAGTGTTTGTTGTTGGAACTTACCAAAACACTGCAAGGGAATTCACCAGTGGCCTGCCGGCCATGAAAGGAGAGATGCCGGCCAACAACAGGGCACTGCCGGCCAAGGGTGTGACACTGCCGGCCATCAGTGGTGCACTGCCGGCCACTGGTGTGCTGTGACACCAAGCTGCAACAAAGCACAAAATAGAGAGAATGGAGGGTCTCCCAAGGGCATGTATGCACTATATCACCCCATATCGCCTCAAAACATCAAGGGAGAGGTCTAGTCGGATCCACGACCATCAATCACGCATCCCGATGCATGATGGCCAAAGATCCAACTTGTGCAAATCAATATGAAAATGAATACACAAATGAAGCAAGTAAAGCCTAGAACTCTATCATGAATCATCAAGAGCTTCGGCGATCGAGAATTGAGACACGTTCCATCACTCGGAGTATAAAACACCCCTCGTTCCTCGTGCTCGGATTAACACTTAATCCAAACAATGCAACACATAAGCATGGCAAACATGCAATAGGACTTAAGTGTGCAAACATGCAACTAACTCAAGCATGCAACAAGCATATAAGCATGATGTGAGGTGACAACCTTGGACAACATGACAAAATGCAACATGAACATGCAACAACATGTAATGGGGCTAGCATGCAAAGATGGAGCAAGCATACAACAATATGCAAGACAGGCATGCGACAACATGCAAAGGGATGGACTTAAACTAATGTGGGCAGCTCTCAACTAAGCCCAAATCAGTGGCTAAAAGTGATGAATTGATGGCATGAAAAGCATGAAATGGCAAGGCAAACATGTATGCCAAGTGGCTCAAGTATTAAGGCACAAAGAGGACAACTCTTAAGCACACTTAAGGAGCAACAAACACGGATGTATGACAATGAGGTAAGCTCTGAAATCTCATGTAAAGTGATGCCAAATCAAATTAACAATGCAAGTATAGCATATTATGATGCTCAAAGCTCGAAGTGAGCAAAGGGACTTAAGCCATGGCCATACAGGGCAAACCCCAAGGGGCCGAGGGGACCTAAAATAGTCCTAGGGTAGGTCCAAACAAGACCAAAACTAAGCTCAAAGCTAGCCAACATAGGCTAGACCACAAAGCCAAAAACATGGAGCATGTAAGGCTTTAAAGAGGCAATGCACTACACCTATTGAAACCAATCATGACAAGACTTGGACAACATAAAACAGAGTTACATCATGGTATAATAAGACCCCAAATGCACTGAAATGATGAGCCAAAGGCTTAGGCTTAATGGCATGTACAAAAGTCAATTCTTGAGGCATAAAGCACAAGCTCTATAAGGCATTCAAGGCATGTCAAATGCAAGTGTATGACAACATTTCATGGACTGAAATAGCATATGGAATGAAGGCAAAGCATGCAAACATCACATGTATGGCATGGTAGGGGCCTCAAAACCCAAGATTAGCCTAAGCATTTACACTATAGCTATACAAAGCACGAGTGATATGGCCATGGCAGCCCAAAACAGTCCAAGGACAGCCCAAAATAAGCATAAAATCATGTTAGAGCAAAGCCAAAATATGCTAGGATGATGAGTCAAAACATCATGCACAAGAGGCTGGTAAACAAGATTTGTTCTACACCTATATGGAGCATGCAAAGGATGATCAAACAAACTATGGATAGGGTCATGACATGCCAAATGATGACCACATACAAGCTGAAATGTAAACCAAACAAGCTAACATGACATGGCAAAGCATGGAGCATATGAAGCTAGTTTAGGGGATTTACACTACAAGTGTATCATGCAAGTATGGAGTGACAAAACCAACCCAAAAAAGACTCATGGCATGGTAAAACATCACCAAAAACCCACTGAAATGGACTCAACACAAGCTAAGCACACATGCTACTTTGATGAGTTATGAATGGAGTTACACAACACATACTAGATGCATGCAAAATATGACCAAACCAGCCATGGACAGGGCCAAGGCAGGCCCTAAAAGTCACAAAAATAGGCCTGAACCAATCCTCAAAAATGCATGGAGGGATGGTCCTTTGGAAGGCCAAAAATGCAAGCAAAGAGGAACCAAAAGAGAGGGGGCCACCCCCTCTGATTAAGGACCTCAAAACTACACCTTTACCACTGAAAATCCACTGGATTTCAGTGGTAAGAAGGCCAAACCAAGGCTAGCTCGGAGGCCTCAAGGAATGGCTTAAAACAAAGCCAAACAAAGCATGCAAGGGGGTTACACACCCCTAGCAGCAAAAAGACCTTAAACAAACTTCAAAAGCACTTAAATACAAGACTTTTTTCCGTTATAAGAAAAGCCCAAATCAATATGCAAGGAGGGCTAAAGTGTGGTACAAGAAGGTGTAAAAATGGGGAAAATACTCACCCTTGAAGACCGTCTTTGAAACCAGCAACTTCAGGGGGTGGAAACCAATTTTCAGACCTCAAGAAGACCTCCCAAGAAGCTTGGTCCAATGGTGGTGGTGTATCTCTATGTGTTGTAGTGTAAAAGTGCAAGGAAATCCAACTTCTAAGCACAAAATACGAACAGTATAGAGAGAAAGAGAGCTTTTTCTCTTCAAAATAACTGAACCCTTTTTAAGGAGAGAGGCTCTCTCCTTATATAGAGGAATGCAAAGCTAAAGCTTCTTCAAGAAGCTTTACAAAGGTTCCATCCCTCCATACACGTGTATGGAGGGGAGCAAACAAAAAACCAGCTGGCTCAAAATATCTGGAGGAAAACCAACTAAGACAGGGGGGGTGCCGGCCATCACCAATGGCCAGTAGTGGCTCACTGATGGCTGGCAGGGCATCACCAATGGCCGGCAGGCACAAAGACATGGCCAGTAGTGCCATGCCATGGCCAGCAATGCACCAAAAGGTCCACTAAGAAAAGACCTAGCCAAGGTCCAATAAAGGGGCAGAAAGGATACAAGGTCCGGGAAGCTCAAACCGGTGACGTTCCGCTGCGACAATCGAGTACTCAGCGAGCAATCGAACTAGTTGTTGGGTGTACCTACAAGCACAACCAAGTCATGAGGACGGTCAAAAATGGGGTGTCTACAGTTGCCCCTCTTTGACAGAACTCAACAGTCACAAAGTGACGGGAGTGAGTGTCAAAGCCCAGACACGACCCATTTTTGACAAGGCCAAAGACTCAGACAATCAATCAATATAGGCATGCAGGGATGCGCCCAGAGGTTGGGGCAAAATGCGAACGGTATGCAAGATGCAAGAGCATGACTAATAATCATGCCAAGAATGCTGTAATGAAGCAAATCATGCAACAGTTTTAAGCAGGTGAACAACAGTCCTACATATTCTGACAGGAAGGATGTAAGAAAATTATGCAATTCTTACCACATTTCACGCGGAGTGCATACAATACCTGTGCGGCTCGTCTGGCCATGCCAGCTTCAAATGAACCGTACATACAATATCGTGCCTAAAAAAGAAATGAACTTAACAGGTACAATATCCTTAGAAACATGCATAACAATGCATTTGAAAAGTGCGTGACAACGCATGCGAAGTGTACATAAACACATGTAAGTAAAGTATACGTGACAACGCATACAATGTGTGAAGCAGGAATTTGAACACATGTAAGTAAAGCACACGTGACAACGTGTACAATGTGTGAAGGAATCGAACACATGTAAGTAAAGCATGCAGGATTAACGCAGACAATGTGTAAGGTAAGCAAAGGTATGAACACATATCAGTAAAGCACACGCCGAAACGTGCACAACCACCTGGAAAATACATTATACATATGTAAGTAAAGCATGTAGTAACGCAAGCAATGTGTATAGCAGGAATGAACACATGTCATTAAAGCAAGCGCGATTAATGCAAGCAATGTGTAACCTCCTGTAAAATCCACAAACACATGTAAGTAAAGCATGCAGTAACGCAAGCAATGTGTATAGCAAGCAAAGGTATGAACACATATCAGTAAAGCACACGCCGAAACATGCACAATGTGTAGCCACCCGGAAGATACATTATACACATGTAAGTAAAGCATGCAGTAACGCAAGCAATGTGTATAGCAAGAATGAACACATGTCAGTAAAGCATGCAATAATGCAAGCAATGTGTAACCTCCTGTAAGACGCCTAAACACATGTAAGTAAAGCATGCAGCAACGCAAGCAATGTGTAAAGCAGGAATGAACACATGTCAGTAAAGCATGCAATGATGCAAGCAATGTGTAACCTCCTGTAAGATGCCTAAACACATGTAAGTAAAGCATGCAGCAACGCAAGCAATGTGTAAAGCAGGAATGAACACATGTCAGTAAAGCACACGCCGAAACATGCACAATGTGTAGCCACCCGGAAGATACATTATACACATATAAGTAAAGCATGCAGTAACGCAAGCAATGTGTATAACAGGAATGAACACATGTCAGTAAAGCATGCAATGACGCAAGCAATGTGTAACCTCCTGTAAGATGCCTAAACACATGTAAGTAAAGCATGCAGTAACGCAAGCAATGTGCATAGCAGGAATGAACACATGTCAGTAAAGCATGCAATGACGCAAGCAATGTGTAACCTCCTGTAAGATGCCTAAATACATGTAAGTAAAGCATGCAGTAACGCAAGCAATGTGTAAAGCAGGAATGAACACATGTCAGTAAAGCACACGCCAAAACGTGCACAATGTGTAGCCACCCGGAAGATACATTATACACATGTAAGTAAAGCATGCAGTAACGCAAACAATGTGTATAGCAGGAATGAACACATGTCAGTAAAGCATGCAATGACGCAAGCAATGTGTAACATCTTGTAAGATGCCTAAACACATGTAAGTAAAGCATGCAGTAATGCAAGCAATGTGTAAAGCAAGCAAAGGTATGAACACATATCAGTAAAGCACACGCCGAAACGTGCAGAATGTGTAGCCACCCGGAAGATACATGATACACATGTAAGTAAAGCATGTAGTAATGCAAGCAATGTGTATAGCAGGAATGAACACATGTTAGTAAAGCATGCAATGACGCAAGCAAGTGTAACCTCCTGTAAGATGCCTAAACACATGTAAGTAAAGCATGCAGTAACGCAAGCAATGTGTAAAGCAGGAATGAACACATGTCAGTAAAGCACACGCTGAAACGTGCACAATGTGTAGCCACCCGGAAAATACATTATACACATGTAAGTAAAGCATGCAGTAACGCAAGCAATGTGTATAGCAGGAATGAACACATGTCAGTAAAGCATGCAATGACGCAAGCAATGTGTAACCTCCTGTAAGATGCCTAAACACATGTAAGTAAAGCATGCAGTAACACAAACAATGTGTAAAGCAAGCAAAGGTATGATGAACACATATCAGTAAAGCACACGCCGAAACGTGCACAATGTGTAGCCACCCGGAAGATACATTATACACATGTAAGTAAAGCATGCAGTAATGCAAGCAATGTGTACAGCAAGAAACTGTGACAACTCATGATAAGGAAGTGCATAATGATGTGTAACAAGGAAATGCATGACAATGCATGATAGAGAAAATGCATGACAATGCATAATAGGGATAAGGAAATGCATGATAATGCATGTAAGGTGCGCATGACGATGCGTGATAAGGAGAATGCATGACAATGCATGATAGAGAAAACGTAATGCATGTGAACTAGATGGGTGTTTATTGTAACAGACGAATGCTAATTGACACCAACAGAAGAGAAAGATGCTTAATAAAGACATCTTAAAATGAGACCTCTGGTTTACCTCCCGGAGGGTTTGGGATGCGTCAAAAGGATACACCTCGTGCACATTGATGGGTGTAAACCATCGTATATTGAGGACGTGATTCCCGAGCTCCCACGGAGGCGTTTCGAATCAAGTTTTGAGCATTCCGCGGGATTATTGGGACCCGGGAACAGATTCCAAGATCAAATAGGCCAGGAAAGCTGGAGAAGGCTTGCTGGTCACCAGGGACAACCGTCGGCTACCGCCGGCCATCTGCATCCACTGCCGGCCATCGATAACATGTTGCCGGCCACCGATGTGCCCCTGCCGGCCATCGGTGGCAGATTCGGGCAAAAGGGGCTTTCAAGCCGTGGGTCTTTAAATTGGCTCAAAACCAACCCATTTCTTCACAAACCCTTCCATAGAAATCAATTTTCTTCCTTCTTAGGTGTGCCTTCTCTCTAGATTCGCGCATTCTACGCGTTTCCTAACACCCTATACAACCTTGCATCACTAAGGATTCTTGGTTTTCTTCGATTTGAACTGATCAGAAATTGCATCTGAGGCTTCTTTCATCATTTCCCGCATTCAAGGATCATTTCCCCTGATCTTCTCTCGAGGTTAGTTCACTTTTCCGAGTTTTTCAACTTTTCTTGAATTTTCTCTCTCTTAGGGTTTGAGTTTATTCTAAATTTCATCATTTTGCTCATTTTCACATCATTCTTGCTCATTTTCGCATCATTCTTTTGCATCCATCTCAGATGGCTGACGATGTGCCTCATGACGAGGGTTTCCCTGCACTCTCTTAGCGGCAGAGTTTGTGACTGAGCCAGAGGTTGAGCCTCAGCCATTACCATTGGACGTACGTCCCTTCGACCCTGCGGTGTACCATCCAGAGACTCACATCATTCCAGCGGCAGGAGGCATCCATACCTTTACCGATTTTGATGAGGATGTACCAGACGACCTCTTATTGAGAGAGCCGATGTCTCACTTGTCGGCCATTGCCGTGGAGGTACCACCTCTGTTTTTCTGTTTCGATCTGATTGCATCGCACGCTTTGATCTGACTGCATTTCATACATTGCTGATCTGCCCTTGAATGTACCTTTACACATTACTAGCCTGTATATACTGCACATAACCGCATCTCATGCGTCACTATTCTGAATTCGAATGCATCTTTGACACATCACTGCTCTGGATAAAAATACATCACTAATCTGATTTGAACTATATTTTCAATACACTACTGATCTGATTCGAACTGTGCTAATTTGGTTTGAACTGCATCTTCAATACACTACTCATTTGATTTGAACATGTGTTTTCAATACACCACTGATTTGATTTGAAACTGTATTTTCAACATGAGGGATCTCGCTCCTTTCGAGGCTACGGCGCTACGACTGTTCGCGACTGGTACGATGTGCTCCCCACGGGGGTCCGCCGGATTGTCAACGAGACCGGCTTCGGTATATTTTGCTGTGGCCTGACGCGGGTTACAGTGAGTCGCCCTCTCCTGGGGGCTCTTGTGGAGAGGTGGTGGGACACCACCAATTCCTTCCATTTTTCCACAGCAGGGGAGATGACCATGACTCCTTTTGATTTTGCTATGATCACCAGTCTGGACGTGGGAGGTGATCCTATTCCCCTAGATCCCGACATGAGAGAGTGGGTGGCTGTATGGGATGTGTTGCTTGGAGCACGCCCACCCCTTGCTCGAGCGGGTATGGTTAGATACTCTTGGTTCGAGGAGCGGTTCCGCGGGAAGGATCCTGAGACCGATGAGGGAGTGGAGCAGTACGCCAGGGGCTTCCTCTTGTTCCTTTTTGGTACCACCTTGTTTTCAAACAGGTGGAATACCGTGGGTTTGTACTTCTTAAGCGCCCTGGTGGTGCTTCCGCGGGTCCGCTCCTACAACTGGGGCGCAGCCGGCCTCACCACTCTTTATGGATACATGAGCTCCACTTCTCGGATGTGTGGGAGATTGATTAGAGGCTACTGGCGAGCTTGGGAGGTGCACAACCTAGTTCCCCTTTTCATTACTTTGCTTAGCATTTGTACGTTTTGCTTTGTTCAACATTTGTACTCTCCGTACTCATTGTCACACTGTATGCTTTCTGCTTTGCATTTTCTATACACCATACATGCTGCACACTGCACACCATACACTGCACACACAGGATCTGCACACTGCTCATGATACACTACATGCACAGGATCTAATGTCCGCCTTTCTAGGCCTGCATCTGTTATGTACTGTACTGCATTCTGCATTCTGCTTTCTGCATTCTTGTTCATACGTTGTACTGATCACATCTGTTCAACAGCTTTGGGTATATGCATACTTCCCGGCGCTTGCTCCAGATCCGGTGGAGGAGACTGTAGTGACGATCCCATTCTCTGATGTATATGACGGTCCGCTCCGTCATAGGACTCGGGAGAGCTTCATGTTCTTCCGGCAGTATTTTGACACAGTCACGGCGCATGAGGTAAGTCTGTAATAAGATTATTTCAATTAACCCAATGCACCTGCCTTAGTTATTTGACGACTGATCATCTCGTCGGTTCTCTTTCTCAGATTACATGGCGACCATGGGAGGTGATTCTGTCAGGACTCCGGGATCAGTATCGCGTTGCCCAGATCATGTCTCAGTACCGTAACCTCTTCGAGGGGCCGATCTGTTGGGCCTGGTTTTTGAGTGAGCGCTTTGTGCGTCAGACTTTGGGGTTGCCTGCCCCATTTGTACTGATGGCGCCTCCACCATCGATGAGGGAGACACACATGTTATCCGCCGACCAGGTGATCCAGTTCATGGTAGGGCTGGAGACAGATTACTTCCGTGCCGAGGGCGACTACACGACTTTCATTCAGACACATCTGATGCCGCCTTTGACTGGTGTCCGAGGAGGAGAGGGAGCGAGGGCTCCAGCTACGAGAGGCAGAGGCGGAGCGACTAGGTCTCGGAGGAGGAGAGGTCCTGAGGAGAGACAGAGGTCTGGATGGCCAGTGCTGCCTGCTACTATGACACTTCGAGGGCGAGCTGGAGAGATTTATCAGGTTCCCTTTGCTCCTCCTCCAGCTGGTCACGAGCTTGTCGGAGGTTATGGCTCGACTCCGGTATATACTACACTGTCATCCCTTGTACGGTTATTTGATTTCACTTGATATTCTGCAGAGTACTAATGATTTCAATCATTTTTGTAGGCTCCCATTGAGTACACTCGTCAGTCTCCGGCGATGACGGCTTCAGTGATGGGGATGCTGCAGACGAGCATGGACCTACTCAGTATCTACAGCATTCCGGTAAGTTCGTTCAAACTGCACTTCGTGCCATGAAGTCTTTTCTTAACACACCATCATTTGTACAACTTGCACACTGCATTGATCTGATACATTGTTCCCATATACCACTCACGGTATACATTCACTACAAATCATTCACTATTCACAGTACATCATTTTTTCCTGCATCTGATACATTTTGATTACTAATGCATTTTGGTGGATTGTCCCTCTTTCAAATTCCTTTCTTGCCGCCAGGCCCATCGGGTGTTCCAACAGGAGCAGGGGCGGGCCCTTCAGCACCTTCTCAAGCAGCAGAGGGAGCAGGGCGAGGGACTAGTTCACGGGGGCCTGCCCCTGATGATGATGAGTCTGACGAGGAGGTGATGAGTCCGCAGTCAGATTCAGAGTCAGATGCTGATGGTGGAGGTCCTGGACCTTCGTCCAGGAAGAGGCCTAGGACAGATTCCCGCACTTGAGGCCACCGGCACTAATCCAGACATTTTGCTACTTCAGATGCTGATCTTCTTTTTGTTTTATTTTCCTTTTTACTAGCAGTTCTGCACATTGTACTGCGTTAGGCGGATTTATTTTAAAACCAATTTCTTTTGTAAAAAAAAGAAGCTATGACGGAATGAAAACAGCCTTTTTGTTGAAAAAGTGTTTCATTTGTACATCCTATGCATCGCATTGCATCACATTACTTTACACAACAATGTAAATGAAATCGAAGTTTTGTTTTGAAAACCAAACGCTCAAATTGCACTAATCAGGTCGTGAACTGACTAATAACAAAATAACTCAATAAACAAAACAAAGCCTAGCAAGTTTACAACTCGATAAGCAAATTGCAACAACTCGATAAATGAAAGAAAGATAATTACAACCTGACATAGAAAAAAAGAAAATAATACGTCTTAAACAAGACATGACAAAGTCTAACAGGACAAAACAAGACCTTGAAAGACACAAGGAACAGGACTCCACTGCAACGGACAACTGGGTCTTCAGTGAGGGAGCCAATGAGCAAGAGGGAAGTACTGCCGGCCATCAATGGAGCCCTGCCAGCCATCAGTGTGCCACTGCCGGCCACTGATGAGCCACTGCCGGCCATCGATGGCAGACTCTCCGAAATGACGACATCTGTCCTCCACTCACTATCTTATCTTCTATATGAGTTCCAGCTTCGGGATTCTCTTCATTTCAGCTCAAATTTGCACCAAATGGAAGCACTTCTTGCCCAAAACCTCACAAATTGGATCGCTTCTCTAGATGGCTTGGAAAAGTTGAACTTCCGGGGCTTCGGCTTGAATACACTATTCACACTGGGCCGTACTCCGCTGCATCTTCCTTTCCTCCATGTTGCGGCAAGGTTTTGGAACCCGGTAACACATGTCTTTAGCTTTAGCGGGCAAGAGATGTGTCCTACCTTCGAGGATTTCCAAGCTTTGATGGAGTCCGAGCATAACGAGGAAATCTTGCCTCAACTCCGATTTGGCCACGTCCAAGCCTTAGGACAAATGTGCGGCCTCACTTTGCATGATGCTTTATCATTGATTCATGACGGGGAGCTGGACATCCCAAGCTTGGTTTGCCGGTTTTTTGATGCTGGTATCCGCGGCGACCATCATTGGCAGGGCTATCGGCGACACGCGCTTTGCCTATGCTTGCTATCTCATTTCTTGCTTGCCCAGGGCTCTGGAGGATTCAGTGTCCGGTTGATCGAGGTCGCCCAAGGCTTGAAGGAGGGCAATAGCTGTATTGTCATGACATTGGCTGAGACATTGATGGGCTTGGATGCTTTCCATCGCCGGGAGACGGCTAGGCTTGCGGGGAGCCCACTATTATTGCAGGTAATGTTTCCCACCCAATCTCACATATGTATTGCTCACATCATTCAGCCCTCAGGCTCGGTTTTTCTCACAAAACCCTTTTCTTACTTTTCTCTCATCATATATCTCTCTATTCTTTATTCTCTCATTTTTCATCCCTCCCCAGGTGTGGTTAATGGACAAGTTACAGATTGTGGAGTCTTGCCCAGCATACTCAGCTCGCGGCTACTTTTTCCTACAACGCCTGGTCGATGCCCTAGATGAGGAGTGGTGGTACAACTGGATATGCAGTTTGTCTGCAAACCTCATCGTTTGGCGCTGCCCTTGGCTCAATCTACCGGCAATGAGTTACAACATGACTCGTCAACCTGGGATTCAATTGATTGGTATGACACACTGTGTCATCTATTTTCTATTCCGGTTCCGGCGCCAGTTCGGACATGATCAGACTTGCCCACCAGAGGGGATAGAGTACCCTACTGCATTCCCGGTTCGAGGCGCACAGCTTGCCCGGTATGCCATAGCATGGAGGACTAGAGAGCTCCTGACCCCCGCTCCCACTTTCAGTTGCACTTTGTCTGATGAGTGCTTGGATTGGCTCAATGAAGAGGCACAGGAAGGGCCCACTTTGGCATCAGAGGCTTCGACCAGCTCTTGGAGGGGGCGCAGGAACACCTGACTTATCTATGCCCCGGATTTATTACTTTATTAGTACTTTCAAGTTTTCTTATGAATGTAATAAAACGCAACTTCAATTTGTATGCAAGAGCAAGAGAACTCTGTATTGAGATCAATGAAATTGAAGGTTGTTGGTACTGAAAATTTTCCGCTTTGCTCCAAAAATGGTCTAAGTTGTAAAAAGATTAATTTTGAACACAGTCAACTTTTATTAAAACTTTTCAAAACCATTTTCGATATGGATCAGAACTGGACACGCCTGAAATCTGTCACTGAGATGCACAACCCCGGATCCCCAACAACTGGAAAGTTGCCCTTAGTCTGAATAGTACCTCGGCACTGCACAGCAATGGAAAGTTGTCCCTAGTCTGAAAAGCGCTGCACCGGAGATCATAACCGAACTCTTGAATGCTAAATAGACAAAGATGGCCGAGATGATCAAATGGACAAAGTTGATCGGGAAACGTTTATGGCTGAACTTCAGGATGAAGTTGCCTACGTATCCCAAAGATGGGAATCAAGTCTTACGTAGTTTAGGCTCGGGTTCACTTGAGTATTTTCACTCTCCTTTTACGCTCTAACTTTTGCCAAGGCCGCCCTTTGCGGGTTTTCAACCTTGCGAGCTCAGTTTTTGTAATTGCAAATTTTTTTTTTTTGTGCTCTAACTTTTGCCTAGGTCGCCCTTTCGGGTTTTCGGCCTAGCGAGCCTCTCAAGGGTAATATTTCTTCAACTTGTCCATATTGATTGGCTGTGAGAACTCTAGGCCATCTAGGTCCATCAGAACCACAGCTCCACCTGACCAGACAGCTTTGATGATGTAGGGACCAGTCCAATTGGGTCTGAACTTGCCCCTAGGGTCGTGGATGGGAGCTCGGTTGTCCTTGAGCACCAAATCTTCTTCTTTTAGATTCCTGGACTTAACTTTCTTGTTGAAAGCCCTAGCAATTCTGCATTGATAACCTTGAACATGGTACCGTGCTTTCAGTCTGCGCTCGTCAAAGAGCATGAGTTCCTTAAATCTGCTCTGCTGCCAATCTGCTTCGGCTATCTGACACTCAGCCAGTACTCGCAAAGACGAAACCTCAATCTCGATAGGTAGAACGGCCTTCATCTCATAAACTAATGAATACGGAGTCGCCCCAGTAGAGGTTCTAATTGAAGTCCGGTAGCCCCACAGAGCAAATGGCAACTTATCTGGCCAATCCCGATAGGTTTCCACCATCTTCTGCAGTATGTGTTTGATATTCTTGTTGGCGGCTTCGACCGCTCCATTGGTTTGCGGACGATATGTGGATGACTTATGAAAATCCACGTTTTATTTCTCTAACAACTCAATCACTTCCTTCTTGAAGTGGGAACCATTATCTGAAATGACCTCGTTTGGGACCCCATAACGACAGATGATGTTGTTTCTGATAAACTTCGCAACATGTGAAGCCTTTAACACCACATAGGATTGGGCCTCAACCCATTTTGTGAAATAATCTATCGCGACCAGGATGAACTCATGCCCATGAGACCCTATTGGCGTGACAGCCCCGATCACATCGATTCCCCAAACTAAAAATGGCCATGGCGAAGTCATATTGTACAGCTTCGACGGTGGAATGTTCATGTGGTTTGCATGGATCTGACACTTGTGGCATTGCCGAACAAAGCCGATACAATCCTCCTCCATGGTGGACCAATAATAACCTTGTCTGAGGATCTTCCGCGCTAGCATTACCCCGTTCATATGCGCACCGCATTCCCCTCCATGGATGGCCTCCATCAGGCGTTTTGATTCTTCAACTTCAACGCACAGCTTATACATTCCCAGATGACCCCTCTTATACAATTTACCTCCGCAGATGATGAACTGAATGGCCATTCTTCTGATTGCCCTTTTGTCCTTGGCATTTACCCCTGGTAGATATGCTTCATTCTCCAAGAAATTCCAAATATCGTAATACCAGGGGTTCTCATCTTAAACTTCATCTATAGCAGCAATCGACTCGTAAGCCGGCACAAATTTTTGGTCGATAATGACTGAACGCATCCGGACTCCAAACAGGATGTCTATCATGGAAGATAGAGTTGCTAGTGAATCTGCGAACCTATTGTTCTCTCTTAACAGATGAGGAAAGTTTAACTTCTCAAACCGAGGAATTAACAAGTCCAAGGTCTGGTGATATATAATCATCTTTTCTTCTTTGACTTTCCAGTCTCCTTTTGCTTGAGACACAACAAGGTTCGAGTCCCCGATGACGTCCAACCATTTTGCCCCTAATTCCAGGGCTGCTTCTAGACCGGCAATGCATGCCTCATATTCTGCTTCGTTGTTCGAGACTTTGAACCGGAGTTTGAAGGCTAGAGGGATACGGGAATTGTCGGGTGTTATCAGCAACACTCCTATTCCATACCTGTATTGATTTGACGCTCCGTCAAAGTACATCGTCCAAAACTCATTGTCGATATGAAGAATGGCCTCATCTGGAAATAAGTACTCAACTGCTTCACCCCCTTCCACTGGATGATCAGCTAAGAATTCTGCTACTGCTCTTCCCTTGACTGACTTGCGCGTCACATATTTCAGATCGAATTCAGAAAGCAACAGCAGCCAACGAGCTAGCCTACCCGTAAGTGCCGGTTTCTCGAAAATATATTTGATGGAATCCAGTCGTGAAACCAACATTATAGAGTGAGCTAACAGGTAGTGCCGCAGCTTCCTGGTAGCCCATACCAAGGCTAGGCAAGCCTTTTCCAACGGTGTGTAGCGAGTCTCATACTCCAGCATCTTCTTGCTCAGGTAGTAGATGGCTCTCTCCACTTTGTCCTCTGATTCTTGCGCGAGCATGCAGCCCATTGTAGTCTCAGTTACTGAAAGATACAAAATCAACGGTCTCCCCGGCTCTGGCGGTGACAACACGGGCGGGTTCTGTAAGTATTCCTTGATCTGTTCAAAAGTAGCTTGGCATCGGTCGTCCCATTGGAATTTCTTTCCTTTCTTCAAGAGACCAAAAAGTGGTTCACAAGTCAAGGTTAATTTTGAGATAAACCGTCTTATGAATTGCACTTTACCCAGAAAGCCTCGCACCTCCTTTTCAGTCCTTGGTGGTGGCATTTCTATGATGGCCTTGATTTTGGAAGGGTCAACTTCGACACCTCTCTGTGTAATCAGAAACCCCAACATTTTCCCTGCTGTAACACCGAACGTACACTTCTGAGGATTTAGCTGCAACCGAAATTCTCTGATCCTTTGGAAGAACTTTTGCAAGGCGGTGTAGTGGCCCTCTCTTTCTTTGGACTTGACAATCATGTCGTCCACGTATACCTCAACCTCTTTATGGATCATGTCGTGCAATATTGTGGTTGCGGCCCGTTGATATGTAGCTCCAGCATTCTTTAGCCCAAATGGCATCACCCTGTAACAGTAAGTTCCCCACGGGGTGGTGAAAACAGTCTTCTCCCGGTCTTCAGGTGCCATCACTATCTGATTGTAGCCTGAGAAGCCATCCATGAACGAAAGCAAAGCATGCCCCGCTGTGAAGTCCACTAACTCATCAATATGCGGCAAGGGAAAGTCATCCTTCGGACTGGCTTTGTTCAAATCCCTGAAATCCATACATACCTGGATCCTACCATCCTTCTTCGGCACTGGAACAATGTTGGCCAACCAAGTCGGGTATTCGGATACCAGCAGGAACCCTGCATCAATTTGCTTGGTGACCTCTTCTTTGATCTTAAAAGCCCAGTCCGGGCGGATCCTTCTGAGTTTTTGTTTAACGGGTCGGGCCTCGGGTCAAGGGAGATCCGGTGCTGTACAATCTCAGGATCGATCCCAGGCATGTCTTCGTAGGACCACGCGAAAACATCTTTGAAATTTTTTCATAAAGCGACTAAGCGCTCGCGTTCCTCCGAAGACAACGTGGACCTGATCTGGACCAGCCGCGGGTCCTCCTCAGTACCAATATTCACAGTAGTGATTTCATCCATTAAGGGTTTAACAAATCTCTCCTGCTCTTGTTCAATTAAGCGTTGCAAAACCGGAGGAATTTCTTCCTCGTCGTTTTCATCAAAGTTTTGAAAGTCTGAGTTAATGCAATAAATTAAGGGCACAGAAAAGTACTCAGAAACCACAGCCGCATCATTCTCATTAAGCACATCCAAATCGTTCGATTCTTCGGTTACAACAGACTCAAAAGAGAAAGAAAAAGACGACCTAGACAGGACTGTGGTATCCGGGTTATCACCCCCTGGAATACCGGACTCAAACTCAGTCGAGCTGGAACCTGATTCTGACTCAACAGATTTGGTGGAATCAGATTCCAACTCACTACCTGACCTGGTGCTGCTTAACAAAAATCCCTCTTCACACTGCCAAATGAGGGAGGGTGCGATAGATGCATCCAAAATGTTTGCTGGTAGGCCCGCAGCCGTTTCATTCCCGATCACACATACCGAGAAGTTATCCCCCAAGCACTTCTATTAGATCGGAGGATCTGAAAGTAGACATGCCAGTGCTACCCCCATTTCACTATCGGTGTCCTCAGACTCCACTTTCTTGCTTTGTTCAGCCTCAGCTAATGGGTCCGCCTGCTCTGCGGCAACGTCATCCCCGGATAACTGTAGGTCGAAGAAGATCTCAAAACCTGGCATGTGCTTCTTCTCCGCGTTCAGCCACGGCTCTGGGAAGCCACAAAATGGAAAGTCCTCCCCCTCCCGGACGAAGCGTCCGTTTAGGGTACCCTGAATGGGTCTATGCATCAGCTCAAAAGGCTTCCCGGCCCTTTTCGCTCTGGCTCTCTAAGCCATCTCCTTACCCTTCCTTATCCAATCCTCTTTGGTGGGCAGATAACCCAAGCCAAAGGTGTGTGGGTTGTGTGGCACTTCGGCCAACGCTGCAACGCTCTTCCGGCCGCTCTTTCCCAATCCCATCCCGGGGATGTGTTGAAGCTTGTTCATGAGGTATACTGATTGAGCACTGACATACACCACCTCATTAACAGCTAAAATGTTCTGCACGACCTGCGCCTCAGCCAAGGTAAAACCGGATAAGAACACATCCTCTATACCGTGCTCAATTTCCAAAACTGGCGTAGATACTTTCGGCGGTGGATGGATCGATGAATTCCCAAAAACAATGGCTACTCCCTTCCTATGGGGGTATTTCACCATCTGATGCAAGGTGGACGAAACTGCCTTTACTTGGTGCAACCACGGCCGCCCCAAAAGTAGATTAAAGGTCACAGGAACTTCTAAGACGTGAAAGTCTACCTCATGCTGTCCCAGCCCAACCTTGGTCTGAATTTTCACTGTCCCCATTACTTCTCGGCTCGTGTTGTCATACGCCCGAATCACCTGGGCTGTCGGCACAAAGTCCGCGGTCTTTAAACCGATTGCATATGCAGTCCTTACCGGGCACACATTGATAGCGGATCCGGTATCAACAAGAACCACCGGAATCCATTTGTTTCTACACTCCACGGAGATGTAAAGTGGCTTGTTATGGTTCGCACCCTTAGGTGGCAATTCTTTATCGAAGAAGGTCAACATCGGGGTAGCTCCTCCTGGAAAAACTAAGCCCACCAGCTGTTTGGGCGTGGTGTCTATTAAGAGCTTGGCCTTGTCCATGGCCGATAAGACAACTTGTCGATGCACTCGCGATGCCATAAGCAGTCCCCAGATGGAGATGTCTGCCTGTATCTTTTTCAACTGCTTCCATACAGCTTCTTCTTCGATTTGCTTCTCTTTTTGCTTCTCCACCTCCTTAGCCTTCCCAGATGCCTCTGGCTGATCTAGATGCGGGGGCTTGAAATATCGCCCGCTTCTAGTCATATGATCGACTTCGCCGATGTACCAGGTATCGTCTGGCTGATTGCTCCCCCAATCCTCATCCATGTGGGCAAGACATAAATCATCGTCCTCCCACCACATTCCGTCGGTAGCCAACAGACACCTGTCCGGCTCCGGTATAATTGTACTCGCAGTACTTTCCGTCCACATGCTCGCCGCATTCTCTATCTTCGCACACACAGCATTTTCAGTCCCCTCAGGGCCCTTAGCTTTCTTGATTCTCTCAGAATCCTCAAACCTTTCTTGCTCCAACTGCGTCAGTACAGCTGGCTGTTCAACACTTCCCGCATTCATAATGCCCGAGTCCTGAGCGAAATTCTTAGCATCGACGCTCTCTGGCGATGCATTCTGATTTCCGGCCCTTCCGGCCACAGCTGATGTTCTTGCCCCTGCCAGGCCCTATTCCAACTGAGTTTCGTCGACGACATCTGGTAGGTCATCAAGCCACCCGGTGACCTCTGCTGACTCCTTAAAATCAGACCAGTTGACTGCCATGTCCCCTGGATCTTGTTCACTGAAAAATTGGAGGTTAACAAAGTCCCCTTCCACAACTGCCAAGTCATCTGTCCTCTGACCAAATTCATCTGCCTGTATCATACAAAGCTCTGCCCTGCCGGCAATTCCACGTTTGGCCCAACCTGGCCCACTGATAGAATATAGTCACTCGGACTGTATACCTCCTCAGCAAAACTCCCAGATTCCTCAGGTTCTGACTCAACAATCCCATTCTCCCCTGAAATCTCCCATGTTCTATGTTCGACAGTCACCACCAATGGTTCGGGTTGGGTTATGGAGATGTCCAACATGCACAAGTCAGTGCAGTCAAGAATGAGCACCTCCGGCTTAGGTAGGTGGGATGGGGTGATGTATATGCTAGGATCGTAAGACACGACCCCAGTCTGGATAAAGTTGATTCTTTTGAGAGGTGGAGCTTGGTTGTGCGGTGGGAGAGGGTTTGTTGTGACATTGGGATTTTCTAGCGGCACAGTCACCTGCTTGTCAACGAGATCCTGAATCTCGTGACGCAATCTAAAACATTGGTCAGTGTCGTGACCATGTTGTTGGTGATACGCGCAGTATTTGGCAGGATTATGGGAAGGGGGAAGTTTTTCTGGCAACGGCCTCGGCTCCAGGGGCTTCAAGTGCCCTTTCCTGATTAATACCCCCACAGCCTTGGATAGGGGCATATATAAAGGCGTGAAGGTTCTTTGGCCTCTGGGTTGGAATCTGGTGGCTTGTGTGTTGCTTTCGGACGCACCGGAGAAAGGCATAGCTGCTATGGGTCTTGGAGAAGGGATGGTGGTGACCATGCTTACTTCTGAAGCTCTAGCATTTACGGCATTACTGGTGCCTGTATTGTTGTTGCGGTTGAAGGTTCTTCGGGGTTGCTCTCTGTCTTGGTCAATCAGACCTTGTTTCATAGCATCCTCAATTTGTACCCCCATCTCGTGCAAATCTGAGAAGGTAGGGAAGGGAAGCACGATCATTTTCTGCATCAGTTTGGGATGGAGATTGCGCACAATCATCCGAATTTGATCTTTATCAGTAGGCCTTAGGGTCATCATTGAGGCCTTGGCCCTCCACCGGGCTACAAAATCCGAGAAGTTCTCCTTAGGCTCCTGCCTTGTTGTCTCAAGATCACAGGTCGTAATCTCGATTTGAGTGTTATAGGAGTACTGTGCAATGAAAGCCTCGGCCATCTCATCCCAGTTCCGCTTAACATTGTCTTCTAACTTTGCGTACCAGATAGCGGCGACACCCGACAGGGTCCGACTGAATAGTGAAAGCTTCTGCGGTCTGGTGAGGCCGATCGGTCGTAGTATATCTGAGAACAACCGAAGATGGACCATGGGATCCCCGGATCTGTCGAAGCGGTCGATTTGTGGCATTTTGAACCTATCTGGCAACGTCACAGCCACATCGGTATATCCGTCCTCGATGTCTGGGATGGATTTCACCCCTTGTGATTTCTTGAACAACTTCTCAAGCTTGCTCAATTTCAATGCGGTATAGTCCACCTCGAACTCAAAGGGAGAGTCCGGTTGATTGACAGGCGTAGGTGCCTTGGATAGCTGAGGTAGAATCGGGGGTGGAGCCAGCCCCGTCGGGATGTCCGTATCTCCCTGGACATTTGGTGCCTCCCTGGGTGCCGGAACTCCTGGTGGGGGAGGAGCTTGGTGGGAAGCAGATGCCCCAATTTGTTGTTGTAGCCTGGCAATTACCTCTTCCTGCTGGGCCATGATCTCGGCCTGTTGCTTGGCTAATTCATCTCGACGAACAGCATCCTGCTGCATGGCTCTCATGGTTTCCTGCATCTGACGCATCATTTCCTCGACTCCTGTCATTCCTGCCATACTGTTCTGCTCTGTCTGAACTACTGGTAGGTCTATCTCTATGGCAACAATTGGGATCTTAGCCCGACTGTCCACTGATGGGGTAAACCACTGCTCTGGCAACCTCTACTCTGATACACTGCATCTTCTCGACCTCCGTCTGATAACTGGGGGTAGGGAATGAGACACTGGTTGTCCGTCGACCAAATCCTCAGATCGATTGAGTCGGTGACCTCTTATCCAGAGTGCTTGGGGAATATCTGCTTGGTCTGAAGCAATTATGCTAAACTACCCTAG
Source organism: Camellia granthamiana (assembly GCA_036172215.1). NCBI lineage: Eukaryota > Viridiplantae > Streptophyta > Magnoliopsida > Ericales > Theaceae > Camellia > Camellia granthamiana. The sequence continues at coordinate 61,907,321 of CM069914.1, forward strand.
CAAAAAGATAAATAAAGCAATAATAAGGAAACATACAACCAGATAAACGGATAGCATAACGGCTTAAATAAACACAACACACAGTCGGGTATAATCAACACGCAGTTGATAAGCTGAATACACTGTTCTCAAAACTGATCTTTGTTCCCAAATTACTGCCCCCAAAATTGAATCACATACCTGCAGATAACTGATTCCGAAAATACTGAACTGGTGCCCGCAGGCCTGATACACAAAATATTGAACCAGTGCCCGCAGGCCTGATGCCCAAAATTGTAAACTGATACATGCATTTTTATAGAGACGCACTCTAAAAGCACATAACAAACAAGTGAGAGCCAAAAACACCCCTATGGAGGGGTAGGGTTTCCCTGTCCTATTTCGTCAGGAACTAGGGTTTCACTGCGCACGCAGCGGTTTCAAACAACCTAAACTCGGGTAAGCAACCTGTCCTAGTTTGGAATGGTCATTATGGATTCCGAATATACACTAGGTCGAATGGTCAAAAGGGTGCCCCGGTAAAACCGGGGTTTGTGTTCCCGTCGTGGCAGAGCCCGCAACCAGTCAGCCTTATGGCACGCTTCGCAAAGCGAGCCTCCGGCAAACCGTTCAGGAATAGCATACGGCAAACACGGTGTCCTAGGCGCACCAATGCAAATGCAATGCAAAGAAACACACAAGTGTAGTCAAAACCAGATATCATGAGTTCGAGTCAAGTTCTCTAACTCCCCAGCAGAGTCGCCAGAAACTGTAGACGTCCCCGAACGTCCCGGGAGGGAATCCCGTTTTGTTCATTTGGGCTCACTACAGTTCAGGACTCAATGTCACGGTCCTGTATCTAATCTCGCAAAGTGCAATGCAAGACCGATGAATTATCAAAGAGTCCAAATCCAGCAAATCATTTTCGAAAACAGATTTTTTGAAAGAAGTGCCAAACATGGATTGCTTTGCCAGATACAGAGTCACCACCTAAATATTTTGTTTTGGGGGAATTTAGGAAACCCTGACTCGTTGCCTAAGGCCACGTGTCCGTCATCACCAAAGTTGCCTCGGCTCGGGAACTTGGGTACGATTGGGGAAGGTCACTTCGTGAGCACCCCCGCTCGCCCGATCAAAGATCGGCCTTTACTAACCATGATATCGAGTTTTGGAAACATTATGCGTTCTTATTCCGGTTATTAGCCTAGAATTACTATGTGATGCGCACAGCATACAAGTATAGACCAGATCGCCTGAATTGGAACAACACATCTCATGTTTGTTTTGAAAATGGTTTGCTACTCGCAAATAGGCTAAAATGTGGATTTGCCACTCTTAGGTGGGCTTAGAAAACATGGTGTTGCCACTCTCAAGTGGGCTTAAACTCACAGTCAATGAATTGTTCCAATTCAGATAATCCAACCTTCACCCACAGGCATTCAGGCAGGTATATCACATAAGCACATAGCCTCATGGTAAGCATGCTATCATGGCAGTCACTCACACGCATGCAAGGATGCTAAAGCATAAACACTTACCGAGTACTCCAAGCCAAAACAGAAGCTAGGTTTAGAAATCCATGCATGATCCGAACTATACAGAAATGCCTAATGCAACGCATGCAAAAATGCAACTACAATAGGCTCGGCTATTCTAAGATGGCATATGATGACGCTACAGCTAACACGTATTCGACTTTGGAATTGAAATACAATGCAGTTAGTATGATGCGTCGAGCCCGGTGCATGCAAGACAGATGAATGAATGCAAACATGCGAACATAAGTATGCTAATTGAAACATGCCCTAATCTAGCCATCATAAGCTGGTAAATAAAAGGGAAAAAGACGTGGGGTTGGAAGACATACATCACACACACGCACACTTATTACAATTGTGCCCTTGCTTGGAGGGTCCGAATAAATAATACAAGCTGCCTAATTAACTAACTCACGAGCTAATTAATGATTACAAAACCAAATGAATAACTAGCTACAACTAATTATTACACAACTACTAACTAACAAGTAAGCAGTAAATGAATGCTATTCCAGCTCTGTTTGGAGAAGAGGAAGGTATGCATGCTCGCTTCGGTTCTTCGCCTCAAAACACTTTCCGGTTGCTCTTTAGAGGCTCTGTTTGCAGGGTGTCTTCCAGTGTTTGTTGTTGGAACTTACCAAAACACTGCTGGGGAATTCACCAGTGGCCTGCCGGCCATGAAAGGAGAGATGCCGGCCAACAACAGGGCACTGCCGACCACTGGTGTGCTGTGACACCAAGCTGTAACAAAGCACAAAATAGAGAGAAGGGAGGGTCTCCCAAGGGCATGTATGCACTATATCACCCCATATCGCCTCAAAACATCAAGGGAGAGGTCTAGTCGGATCCACGACCATCAATCATGCATCCCGATGCATGATGGCCAAAAATCCAACTTGTGCAAATCAATATGAAAATGAATGCACAAATGAAGCAAGTAAAGCCTAGAACTCTATCATGAATCATCAAGAGCTTCGGCGACCGAGAATTGAGACACGTTCCATCACTCGGAGTATGAAACGCCCCTCACTCCTCGTGCTCGGATTAACACTTAATCCAAACAATGCAACACATAAGCATGGCAAACATGCAATAGGACTTAAGTGTGCAAACATGCAACTAACTCAAGCATACAACAAGTATATAAGCATGATGTGAGGTGACAACCTTGGACAACATGACAAAATGCAACATGAACATGCAACAACATGTAATGGGGCTAGCATGCGACAGCATGCGAAGATGGAGCAAGCATACAACAATATGCAAGACAGGCATGCGACAACATGCAAAGGGATGGACTTAAACTAATGTGGGCAGCTCTCAATTAAGCCCAAATCAGTGGCCAAAAGTGATGAATTGATGGCATGAAAAGCATGAAATGGCAAGGCAAACATGTATGCCAAGTGGCTCAAGTATTAAGGCACAAAGAGGACAACTCTTAAGCACACTTAAGGAGCAACAAACACAGATGTACGACAATGAGGTAAGCTCTGAAATCTCATGTAAAGTGATGCCAAATCAAATCAACAATGCAAGCATAGCATATTATGATGCTCAAAGCTCGAAGTGAGCAAAGGGACTTAAACCATGGCTATATAAGGCAAACCCCAAGGGGCCGAGGGGACCTAAAATAGTCCTAGGGTAGGTCCAAACAAGACCAAAACTAAGCTCAAAGCTAGCCAACATAGGCTAGAACACAAAGCCAAAAACATGAAGCATGCAAGGCTTTAAAGAGGCAATGCACTACACCTATTGAAACCAATCACGACAAGACTTGGACAATATAAAACAGAGTTACATCATGGTATAATAAGACCCAAAATGCACTGAAATGATGAGCCAAAGGCTTAGGCTTAATGGCATGTACAAAAGTCAATTCTTGAGGCATAAAGCACAAGCTCTATAAGGCATTCAAGGCATGTCAAATGCAAGTGTATGACAACATTTCATGGACTGAAATAGCATATGGAATGAAGGCAAAGCATGCAAACATCACATGTATGGCATGGTAGGGGCCTCAAAACCCAAGACTAGCCTAAGCATTTACACTATAGCTATACAAAGCACGAGTGATATGGCCATGGCAGCCCAAAACAGTCCAAGGACAGCCCAAAATAAGCATAAAATCATGTTAGAGCAAAGCCAAAATATGCTAGGATGATGAGTCAAAACATCATGCACAAGAGGCTGGTAAACAAGATTTGTTCTACACCTATATGGAGCATGCAAATGATGATCAAACAAACTATGGATAGGGTCATGACATGCCAAATGATGACCAAATACATGCTGAAATGTAAACCAAACAAGCTAACATGACATGGCAAAGCATGGAGCATATGAAGCTAGTTTAGGGGATTTACACTACAAGTGTATCATGCAAGCATGGAGTGACAAAATCAATCCAAAACAGATTCATGGCATGGTAAAACATCACCAAAAACCCACTGAAATGGACTCAACACAAGCTAAGCACACATGCTACTTTGATGAGCTATGAATGGAGTTACACAACACATACTAGATGCATGCAAAATATGACCAAACCAGCTATGGACAGGGCCAAGGAAGGCCCTAAAAGTCACAAAAATAGGCCTGAACCAAGCCTCAAAAATGCATGGAGGGATGGTCCTTTGGAAGGCCAAAAATGCAAGCAAAGAGGAACCAAAAGAGAGGGGGCCACCCCCTCTGATTAAGGACCTCAAAACTACACCTTTACCACTGAAAATCCACTGGATTTTAGTGGTAAGAAGGCCAAACCAAGGCTAGCTCGAAGGCCTCAAGGAATGGCTTAAAACAAAGCCAAACAAAGCATGCAAGGGGGTTACACACCCCTAGCAGCAAAAAGACCTTGAACAAACTTCAAAAGCACTTAAATACAAGACTTTTTTCAGTTATAAGCAAAGCCCAAATCAATATGTAAGGAGGGCTAAAGTGTGGTACAAGAAGGTGCAAAAATGGAGAAAATACTCACCCTTGAAGACCGTCTTCGAAACCAGCAACTTCAGGGGGTGGAAACCAGTTTTCAGACCTCAAGAAGACCTCCCAAGAAGCTTGGTACAATGGTGGTGGTGTATCTCTATGTGTTGTAGTGTAAAAGTGCAAGGAAATCCAACTTCTAAGCACAAAATACAAACAATATAGAGAGAAAGAGAGCTTTTTCTCTTCAAAATAGCTGAACCCTTTTTAAGGAGAGAGGCTCTCTCCTTATATAGAGGAATGCAAAGCTAAAGCTTCTTCAAGAAGCTTTACAAAGGTTCCATCCCTCCATACACGTGTATGGAAGGGAGCAAACAAAAAACCAGCTGGCTCAAAAGATCTGGAGGAAAACCAACTGAGATAGGGGGGTGCCGGCCATCACCAATGGCCGGCAGTGGCTCACTGATGACCGGCAGGGCATCACCAATGGCCGGCAGGCACAAAAACATGGCCGGCAGTGCACCAAAAGGTCTACTAAGAAAGGACCTAGCCAAGGTCCAAAAAAGGGGCAGAAAGGATACAGGGTCCGGGAACCTCGAACCGGTGACATTCCGCCGCGACAGTCGAGTACTCAGCGAGCAATCGAACTAGTTGTTGGGTGTACCTACAAACACAACCAAGTCTTGAGGACGGTCAAAAATGGGGTGTCTATAAGTATAAGCGCATAAAATTCACCATAGATAATTATTGGCTAAACAGAGCTTGATATTAAAATACAGAATATATAATACAGAGATCAAATACGGAAATCATATACATAATCATAACCACGGAACAGAACAGATGTATGGACTCAAGAGATGGCTCATACGAACTCTAGAGGTGGCTCCCACCATAGTGTAGCACTTAGTTCCATATAGTACTTTGCTCTACACTAGAAGTTATAACCATGGTACAGAACTGGACAAATGTATGGACTCAAGAGGTGGCTCGCACGAACTCTAGAGGTGGCTCCCACCATAGTGTAGCACTTAGCTCCGTACAGCACTTTACTCAACAGAGGTACGGACTCAAGAGGTGGCTCGTACGGACTATAGAGGTGGCTTCCACAATAGTGTAGCACTTATCTCCGCACAGAACAGAGGTTAATGGATCCATGACAAGCAGAGGATCACAAAGTGGCCAAACAGAGGCCAATGGTTGTTTAAGTCCCCCAAGGCATGGGACTCCCGTGGTAGTACTTACAAAACATAATTGTTTATAAGGTTATAGTTAAACATTCTTTAAAATATAAACAAACATATCCATGGGTTTCATTTTCACAAATAGAGTTCAGAAATTAAACCACGTAACTGAAATATTAATATAATTTATAAAATATAACTTGCATAAAATAAATATGGTAAGTCAAAACACACGTAAAATATATTATGGTGACTCAAGGTATAATATAACTCACCTTAACTTTAATACCTCACTCTTTTGTTCAATTGCCAAAGACCTGCTTAGCTTCTATATTTTTTTCCTCCATTTTCTTCCTTTCTTTCTCCTTCCTTTCTCTCCTTTCTTTCTTTTTTTTCTCTTCTTTTTCTTTCTTATTCTTCACCCCAGCAAATCCTCTCTTTTATAGAGAGATTGCCATGGCCATCAAGCCAAGTTGCCACGTGTCGTCTTCCTATTAATCTCCATTAATTTAAGCTTATCCAAACTTAACTTAATTATAAATATTATATTTTGATCCTTTTTTATCTCTAAATTCTTAATCGTTATATCATTTTATAAAATTATACATAATAATACAAAATAAATTATATATTTTCTTAACTGTGATTAAATAATATTAGTATAAATTGTACAGAATAATTAAAAATCTGGGTTGTTACACCAAAGAGTTCACCTCTAGCTTTTTCGACCCCAAGCCATGCGATACGGTAACTGATCTCTAGGCCATAATCTTGTTTCAAATCCAAAATTACTTTGGTTGGCCGTGTAAGTGGCCTGCCATGCACACGTTCGGCTATAATGTCTGCAACTAGCTTGGAACCCACCAGTGGATTTGCGAATGTGCGGACATCGACGCCGCAGACGTGTTCATTGGTCCATTTGCGGAAGTAGAAGAAATCATTTGCTTCCAGCTTCCATGCGTGGACAACCCATTTGCATCCTTTAGTTTTGGACATAGCACAAACAGTTGTTACCTGGACGTAGGGGTGCACACGGGTTGGTTTGGATCGGATTGACCTATCAACCGGTAGCCGACCAAACATATTCGGATTAAGTGTTTAAATATCCGATTTCGACTGGGTGATGGTTCAAAACCACCGTTCATAGGAATCAGATTGACAGTCAGATTCAGTCAGTTTCACGGGTTAGGCTGTGACGATAAAATTAGTTAGGCCAAACCATTAGCAATTTTATTATGAAAATAGACATTTTTCATGATTTTTAATCTATTACCAAGTTAAAATATTAGTAATTTTAAAAATAGACAATTTTACAATTGAAAATATAATTAGCAAAAAATATTAAATTTATAATTTTACAATTCTTAAAAACTATCATAATAAAAAGAATTATTTGTTAACCAAACAAACAAAAACAATAAATTCCACATAACAATATGAATAAAAAATAATTAACTAACACATATTTTAAGTACCAAAAAATAAAAATAAAAAACACACATGAGCATTCATATTTTATTTACATTTAGCTTCTTTTAAACAAAAACAATGACTTAAAACAAGGGTTTTTGTTACTAAAAATAAAAATAAAAATAAAAATAAAAAATCCATGTAGGGTTTATGTTAATATGCAAAAAATTAAAAATACATATATATGTGTGTGTGTATATATATTAAATCTAGTGTTTTTGTTAAAAAAAAATTTAAAAATACGAAATCCATGTAGGATTTCAATTATTCAAGAAAAAATTAACCATAAATACAATATCAATCAAGGGTTGCAATTAATCAAAAACATTATAAACAAATAAACTCATACCTAGGGTTTTGGTTAGTAAGAGAGCACCACCACCAACATCGGAGCTTCTGATTTGAAGGATAGATTAAACACCTCACAAAGCATCAAAGAGAGATAGAGAGATTGGAAAGAGATGGAAGTTGAGAATGGGTAAATCAGAGATGTAAAAAGATATATAATAAGGGAATGTGGGTTTACGTTACACAAAGAGAGATTAGAGAGAGAGAGATATATATATATATATATAGGGAAGAGAGAAATATAGGCAAGAGGAGAGGAAATGATAAGTCTGTTGGACAACTTTTTTGCTTTGAAAGTTGAAATACACCATCATCATATTAGACAGCTTCTTATGGAAGCTTTGCACTTCTCTCAAGAATAAAACAATTATACAAATATATATTAAAAATGTATGAGCTGTCTACTTATGTTATAGAATTCAGTCGGGTTGGTTTCGACCACAATAATTTACATAAAATCGTTGCCAACCACGAAACCGCGAAATTCAGCCAAACTAAACCGCAATCAACCGGTTGAATATTCGAAATTGTCCGTTTAATTCGATTCGGGTCGGTCCGGGTAGGTGGGTCAGTTTCCCTTTTCATGAACACCCATACCCAGACAGAATCAATTTTTACGAATTTGAATTAGGACCCACATTCAACGGCGTATTTTCATAAAACAGTCCGAAATTCAGAAGCACCACCTTCAAAGTGCTGTCTAATGTGTGTGAAACCGTTGGACCATGAAGCGAAAAGGAAAACCTTCTCTTTGTGCAGACAAGATGATGGCAGAAGGTCACCCTCGCCATCCATATCAACCCTGTGCATTATCCTGTCTCTGTCAATGGTTTGTGCGTGAGCAATGATATTTTCATTACTGTTGTTATTGGTTTCCCCACCATGGTGTTGTTCGATGATGACATCAATTAATTGTAAACCGAAGGAACGAGCAAGACAAATCATATTCTACATGTCAATATCGTTCGACAATGAGAAGTTGTTATGACCCGGTATCTTATAGAACAACATTATTTGACCAGGGAACAACAGTCGAATTTCGAACAAACGCAATCGACCAGATCGGCGAACTTGTGTAACGGCTACAAATTGTATGTAACATTTGTGGACTGGTAACAATAAAAAAGCATCATGAAGGCTTCTATCTGGAATAATAAGTGGGGTTAGTTAACTAGTATACGCAGATGAATATGTAAACATGATATGTCAACAACAAATGAGTATGATTTAAATGCAAATGAAATTCGGTATGTGGTTCGTTGTGCACGTAGGCACAAGGGACGTACACAACGTGGACAATCGAGTTTTGGAAGGTTGAACTTTGGGAGCACTGATTTGCCACCCTTGTCGTACAACCGGTGTGCACAACACCAAATAGCTATGCACTAGTTTGGCATATGTATGGTATGTATTGGGCAATGAAACTGTTGATATGTACACAGACTGCAATGCCTATGAATGGTTGCGGTCCAAGCTACATTCATAGATACATGACAGTACATACACAAGTGAGTTAGCGACACAAATGAAAAGAGTCGGGTGGAAGGTCGTCGGAATTAGTGTAAGTTGTGCAACCCAGAAATTGGGTGGGGACTGTAGAATACAAAATATGGAACATACCTGTGCAAAGCCGACGGTGTTCACGTTAGAAACAGCAATGGTGGACTGTCACAGAAGATGTTGTCCACAGAAGATAAACCCTAGAATGGATTATACATACATTCCCAAAAATATTTCACACATCCAACACCCTCACCAAAAGTGGGATTATACATACCAAAATAAAATATAACACTGCACAATTTATGTGAGGGCATATCCGTCTACCACATAACAAAGTAAATTCAAAAAAGGAGTTATCAGTATGATATCCCTCCCAACATGGACTGGCCAATCAAACAAAATATTCGTGGGACCAAATGGAGCACAATTTAGCCTTATGGGACTTTCCGATAAATTTTTCAAAAATTTATAATATTGATTATTAATGTTTATAATTTTTTTACTTTTTGATAAATAAGTTTCACTGACACAATATTAATGTAATTCTCCCATATTTTTTCCGCTTTTAGACTCCCTACTAAACATTCTCAAAAAATATTATGAGTTTGGTGGTAAGAACGGGGTAGAGGTATCAATTTGGTTGTATTTTATTTTAAAATTTTCGGTACTTGCATCCAATTTAAAAAATAAATAAATTTATATATTTAAAATCTATGTATCAAGATTTATTAAATAAAATATATATTGAATATGAAATTTTATGGAAAAATTTTGACATATATGAGAAATTTCTTAATTTTTGCAAGAGAAATCTCAATTTGTTAATTTCTTAATTGTTTGTGTATTTATAATTTTTTTTCAGTTTGAATTTCTCTCGGAATAATAAACCTTGTTGCATATAAAATATATATATATATAATTTAAAAAAAAAAACAAACAAACAAATAAAACAAATCTAAACTGAATTTTTTTATTAATTTATAAAATTAAGAAATTAATCCTTTATATATGTTGAGAATCATGATGTCTCTTTTTGGTCACACACGCATGTTATCTACGCAGATTTAAAAACTAGAAACAACCCAAATTATTATGATGTCATTTTTTGGTCCCGCATGAATGTTATCCACTCAGATTAAAAAACTGGACACAACCAAAATTATTATTATTATTTTTTTTAAATCACATACCGTTTTGCATATGCAATAAATAGTTAAATTGTACTTCTCTTCGTTTATATTTGGCCATTTTTCTAATTAATTTTTTTTTCACTTTATCCCTTACAAGTTTTTCTTAATTTATTCTTGAGGCTAACATCTATTCAAAATTAAATAAAAAAAAATCACATTAACTACCACACGATATTAAAAATATATATATTATTGTATATTATTCATTCATTATCCATAATTGAATGGATGTGTAAGTTTAGAAAGACAATGAAATACCATTTTTGAAGGCATTTTAGGTTTCATTATTTGACTACCGAGAATTTCCTTTTATGAAAACTCACTCACATTGTCAAGTAGCAGCCTGGTCTATAAAAATGTATGCATCAATTCTTACAAACATAATAAGAAGCACAAATTCTTACAAAAAGAAAAACGCCAGTAGTTAGAAGTTGAAAAAGACACTCACCAAAGTCGTAAGTTGAACTCACGACAACATTACTCCTTCCCTTAATATTAGTTTTTAGACATTGATGCTCTGAAAGTTGAATGTTACCTCAGGAAACAAAATGCTTTCCCCTGATCTAAAACGTGGAGAATAACATTCCTACTAGCCAAGTTCCCTTTCAAGAAAAGAAAAATTAGGGTAAAGATTCAAAGCATTATTAACTACTATGACTACATTGATGCTCTGAAAGTTGAATGTTACCTTTGGTTTGTTTTTGGGAAAAAATTTTGGGAAAAATTTTCTACAAACAAATTTTCAAGAGTAATCAAACCAAACAAATTTTTTCAAAAAAAATCTCAAAATTTTGTTTAGTTACCTACTTTCCAAAATCTCTTTCTCTCTCATACACATCAAATCAATCACTTTTTTTAAAATTCTCTCCCCAAAACAATTTTCCAAAACCATTTCTGAAAAAAGGCAAACCAAACAAGTTTTCGTACTTTTTATCTCAAAAACTACTCTACAAACACAAACCAAACAAGCCTAAAATGCTTTCCCCGATCTAAAACGTGGAGAATAACATTCCTACTAGCCAAGTTCCCTTTCAAGAAAAGAAAAATTAGGGTAAAGATTCAAAGTATTATTAACTACTATGTAGTTGTTTGAGATGTGTTATATATGTACACTTTTTAATTTTCTGGTTAAAAAAATAAAGAAAAAATATATATGTTTGGGATAACTTTTTGACTTTTTACGAAAATATATATAATAAAATATTATAGTAAAATCAAAATGATAATTTTATCCTTTTGACTTTTTAACTTTTTGGATAGTTGAATTCAAAGGGTAAAATAATAATTTTGTCCTAGTGACTTGCCCCACAATCTACTCTTGAATAATATAGACTTTCTAACTTTTTTAAGTAACTTTTAAACTTTTTTAGTTTATCTCAAACAATGCCACAAAAAGCTGCTTGAAGAAGTTTTAACCAATGATATGAAATTGATATAGGAGATTAACAAAATCTATAGAGCAATATACATATATATATATATATCAAGGAATAACAAATTAAAAATTGGCACCAACAATTCCATTTTCCCTATGTATATCTACATTTTTGACAACTCCCAGCTCAAAGCCGATGTGTTACTGTTTTTTGAGCACTTGCAAATTTATAAGCTTCTATTCAATGGCACTTGTTTTATTGGGGAGGAAAGAGGCAGTAGCTCAATTGCCTTTCACAACACTCATTGGACATATACCTGGTTTGATCAAATCCAGAGATTTATTTGTGGGGGAAGACAAGGAAACAAATGGGTCTTAACTCTTGACTACCCACCCTCATAAATTTTTTATTTTATTTTAATGGGAGGATTCTCCCCAATTCACGCAATGTTGTTGGTCTGGGCTTTTACTTGATTTTGATTGTTTGAATCATTTATTTTTTAAGTTTATATATATAAATCATTTGTTTAGAATAATATAATATTTTCATGTCATATTATTTCATTATATTTGTTTTTTGAAAATAGACGAAATGTTAATTTAAAAATAAACTATTATTTTTTCTAAAACCAAAATTGATAAAATTGTTTCTATAATTATCAAATTAATTTTATTTATTTTTCATGAATGATCTACATATATAGGTCCAATAGAATAAATAATTCAGATTACTAAGGTGAGACTCATGATGAACCTCACGAGTTTTTAATTATTTCACTAACAAAAAATAATTATTTTTTAACTAATTTTAAATATATATATATATTTTAATTTTAAAAAAAAAATCAAAAAAATCACTGAAACAAACCAATATCAAATCCCCTCAGATTTATTGCATGATCATTTTGTTGTTTGGAATTTGTATACTTCGCCATATGATCATGATATGCTTCTTTTGTGAAGAAGCATGCTTCTCTGTATGCTATGCGACTATCACTATGTAATAAAATTATGATGAGAGTATGCTTCTTTGATTGGCAATTAATTTTTTGTGAAAAAGCATTTGGTAACTTGGAATAAAATATAGAAAAAAAATTTGAAACATCTCTTTTCAATTTTATGTAATAGGGGATGTTTAAGATATTATTAGTTAAAATCTCTCGAAAAAATTTCTCTGTGAAAATGAAAAAAAATTATGTTGGAACCAAAATTTCTCTAAATCGAATTTTCTCTCTGAAAATATTGAGGGATCTTAACTATTATTAAAATATTATATAAAATATTAAAATCAGGGACGTTAAAAAAAATTCTCCTAAAATATATATATATGCGAGGGGGATTTACGCCGAACACTAGGCCAATCTAGGTATAAACAGTTATGTTGAGTCGAGTTTGGGTCAGCACGAAAATGACATTTGGGCCTAGTAAAGACCGCACAGCGTACGCACAGCATACATGCTGGGCCATGCTAACATGGAACAACGTTTGGTGCGACCGAGCTAAGTTCATCACCACGGTTGAAAGAGCACTAGCAGGATCATCTTGATCGGGATGGTGGACAGTGCGCCCGCCGCGTGCAGTCAGTCTGAAGTGCCAACTATGTCTCGACCGAGCTGACAATGCGGCCTTGACGCCGAGCTATAGGCTGACTAAACTTAACCCAGTACTTGCACTACTACAAAAACAGATAAAGATCACACTTTGACAAAAAAAAATATCTCACTTTTCTTGAAAGTGTGATAAAAAAAATTAGATTGATATTTTAATCACACTTAATTTGATTGAGTGTGATAATATTTATATTTTATGTCACTTTTCAATTAAGTGTGATTATATATACATTTTTTTTATCACACCTTCTCATTAAAGTGTGATTACATATACACTATTACTTTTTAATCACACTTTTTAAATAAGTGTGATTATATATATATTTTTTAATCACACATTCTAATTAAAGTGTGATTATTTATATATTTTTTAATCACACCTTCTAATTAAAGTGTGATTATATATACATTACTACTTTTTAATCACACTTTTTAAATGAGTGTGATTATATATATATTTTTTAATCACACATTCTAATTAAAGTGTGATTATTTATATATATTTTTAATCACACATTCTAATTAAAGTGTGATTATATATACACTATTACTTTTTAATCACACTTTTTAAATAAGTGTGATTATTTATATATATTTTGATCACACATTCTAATTAAAGTGTAATTATTTATATATTTTTCAATCACACTTTCTAATTAAAGTGTGATTATATATACACTACTACTTTTTAATCACACTTTTTAAATGAGTGTGATTATATATATATTTTTTAATCACACATTCTAATTAAAGTGTGATTATTTATACATATTTTTTAATCACACATTCTAATTAAAGTGTGATTATATATACACTATTACTTTTTAATCACACTTTTTAAATAAGTGTGATTATTTATATATTTTTTAATCACACATTCTAATTAAAGTGTGATTATTTATATATTTTTTAATCACACAATGCAATTAAAATGTGATTATATCTACATTACTATTTTTTAATCACACTTCCTAAATAGGTGTGATTGTATAAAATATTTCAAATTGATTTTTATATAAAATATACAATTCCCAAATTTTTAATCACACTTAATCTGATTGAGTGTGATAATATTTATTTTTTATGTCACTTTCTAATTAAGTGTGATTATATATATATATATATATATAGGGTAAATTACACTGACACCCTCTGAGATTTATGTTTATTATAGTTCTCCCCTCACGTTTTGGAAATTACATCTCCCTCCCTAAGGTTTAAAGTTTCATTACAGATTCCCCCCCTCAACAATTTAATTTTTTTAAAATACTAATTTTGCCCTGACTGGGTAAATTACATTGACACCCCTTACATTTTAGAAATTACAATCCCCTCCCGAAGGTTTAAAGTAGAATTACCAATTGCCCCCTCGGTTAGTATTAGTTGGAAAAAAAAATTCATTGAAAAAAAAATAATTGGAAAAAAATTATTTGAAAAAAAAAATGTTAGTAAAGTTTGTAAATTTCTGTTTAAAAACCAACATAAACTTATTTTTTGAATTTACGTTTTTTCCTCAAATTTACAAATTGAGACAACCATTTATTAATCAAAAAAATTATCAAATAAGTTTTTATAACAGTTTTTTAAATTTTTGTAAATATAAATTGAAAACTGAAAACGAGATGGTTACCAAACAGGCTTCAGATCGTAAAAATGTCGTAAAATTAACAAATAATTAAATAAGTTACCAACATAAGAAATGACTTATCAAAAGATTCTTAGGTTATGTATGGTTTGATTTTTAGAAAAAAAAATTAAAAATTAAAAATTAATTTGGTTAAGAAATAAAAAATAAAAAACAATTATCATTTTTATATAATTTTTATCTGTCGAGTGGTTATAAATAATTTTTTACAAATTAAATTGAAACAGCCATACATATGTATATAATTTGTCCAAAAGTTAAAATGATAATTATTTTTTACCATTAAATGATAATTATTTTTTATTTTTTATTTCTTAATCAAATTAATTTTTAATTTTTAAAAAAAAATTCTAAAAATTAAACCATATATGGCCTAAGAATCTTTTGATAAGTCATTTCTTACGTTGGTAACTTATTTAATTATTTGTTAATTTTATAACATTTTTACCATCTAAAGCCTGTTTGCTAATCATTTCGGTGCCGTTTGGTAACACTTACGGTTTCTGTTTATATTTACAAAAATTTTAAAAACTCAAATAAAAACTTGTTTGGTAAAATTTTTGATTTATAAATCAGTGGTCTCAGTTTATGAATTTGGCCAAAAAAATGAAAACACAAAATATGTGTTTCCGCTTTGAGTTTTGAGTTTTTTTTTTTTACCACCCAACACTAGCCACCACCCGCCACCATTTCCCACCACCGTCTTCCGCCACCGCCACTACTACCACCACCACCACCCACCATCCACCCCTTACCACTACCACCTACCACCACTCACCAGCCACCTGCCACCACCCGCCACCACCACCCACCACCTACCACCCACCACCCACCTACCACCCACTCACCACCACCACCCACCCCTCGCCGCCACCACCACCACCACCACCACCACCACCTCCTGCCATCCACTGGCCACCACCCACCACTCGCCACTACCATCCACCACCCGCCACCACCACCCGCCACCTACTTGCCACCACCACTCACCACCCACCTGCCACCACCAGCCACCCACCACCACCAGCCACTTGTCACCCACCTGCCACCACCACTCACCACCACCATCAGCCACCACCCACCCGCCACCCACCACCCACCACCCACTCGCTACCACCTACCACCTGCCACCGTCACCCACCTACCACCACCACCCACTCGCTACCACCCACCACCCGCCACCGACACCCACCACCACCACTACCACCTGCCACCTACCGGCCACCACCACCCGCCATCCACCACCCACCTGCCACCACCCGCTGCCGCCACCGCCACCGCCACCATCACCCCCACCACCACCACCCACTCGCTACCACCCACCACCCGTCACCGTCACCCACCCACCCACCCACCACCACTAGTTACCCGCCACCACCACCCACCCGCCACCACCGCCACCACCACCATCCACTCGCTACCACCCACCACCCGCCACCGTCACCCACCCACCCGCCACCACCAGCTACCCACCACCTATCGTCACCACTTTCCACCACCGTCTTCCGCTGCCGCTTGCCATCACTTGCTATTTCTCACTCTTTTTTATATTTTTAAATTTTTTTAAACATTTTGTCAATTACCAAACGCGTTTGTAGTTTATGTTTTTCTAAAAATAAACAAAAACCACTTTATAAAATTTTTGTAAATATAAACTGAAAACGTAAACGTTACCAAACACACCCTTCATTTTCAGTTTTCAATTTATATTTACAAAAATTTTAAAAATTGTCATAAAAACTTGTTTGATAATTTTTTTGGTTTATAAATGGTTGTCTCAGTTTGTAAATTTGAGGAAAAAACTTAAATTCAAAAAATAAGTTTACGTTGGTTTTTAAACAGAAATTTAAAAATTTTACTAGTAAAATTTTTTTTCAATTAATTTTGTTTCAATTAATTTTTTTTCAAATAATTTTTTTTTCAATTAATTTTTTTTGGGTATATTACATTGACAACCCCCCTGAGATTTTTGTTTATTACAGTTCGCCCTCTCACCTTTTGAAAATTACATCTCCCTCCCTGAGGTTTAAAGTTTCATTACAGATTCCCCCTTTCAGCAATTTAATTTTTTTAAATACCAATTTTGCCCTCATTGGGTAAATTACATTGACACCCCTCACATTTTAGAAATTACAATCATCTCTTTAAGGTTTAAAGTAGCATTACCAATTGTCCTCTTGGTTAGTATTAGTTGGAAAAAAAATTCATTGGAAAAAAATTATTTGAAAAAAAAGATTAATTGAAAAAAATATTTGTTAGTAAAGGTTTTAAATTTCTGTTTAAAAACCAACGTCAGCTCATTTTTTGAATTTACGTTTTTTCCTCAAATTTACAAACTGAGACAACCATTTATAAACTAAAAAAATTGTCAAACAAGTTTTTATTACAATTTTAAAATTTTTGTAAATATAAATTGAAAACTGAAAACGGAATGGTTACCAAACAGGCTTGATGGTAAAAATGTCGTAAAATTAACAAATAATTAAATAAGTTACCAACGTAAGAAATGACTTATCAAAAGATTCTTAGGCTATGTATAGTTTGATTTTTCGAATTTTTTTAAAAAAATTAAAAATTAATTTTGTTAAGAAATAAGAAATAAAAAATAATTATCATTTTAATATAATTTTTTTATCTTTCGAGTGGTTATAAATAATTTTTTACAAATTTAATTGAAACAGCCATACGTATGTGTATAACCTGCTCAAAAGTTAAAATGATAATTATTTTTCACTCTTAAATGATAATTATTTTTTATTTTTTATTTCTTATTCACACATTTTCACATTTTATTTCTAAATGTGAATATATATATTTCACACTCCCAAATAGTATGGTTGTATAAAACATTTCAATTTGATTTTTATATAAAATATACTATACAATTCGCGTCTTTATTCTACACATACCCATACCCATGAATGACAGAGACGACTCTTCCATTCCCCATTGAATTTCACAAACACGCATGACCCTTCTCCTTCTCCATCTTCTTGCCTTCTGTTTCTGAAACGAAGCCCTCTTTCATCAGCTCCGAACCACCATTCAAGTTACTCACAGCTCCGAACCACCATTGACGTTACTCAAATTTGTCTTTTGAAATCAAAAACCTCTTGAAATTTCTGGTGAGTTCTTTATTTTTTATGTCCCTTCTGTGTGTATATATTTATGATTATGGTTATTATTAGTGAAATTTTATAGATATAGGTTTTTATGCCCCTTCTGTGTGATATAGGTTATTGTTAGTGGAATCTGTAGGTAAGTTTTCAATACCCTCCCTTCTACGTTCAAGCTGAGTTCCTATGCCTTCATTAGACTCAAAGAACTGATGCTTCGTATAAGCTAAATAGATGCAGGGCAAAATTCTAGATCTAAGTTGGAATGTAAGCTCTTCCTTTCCGGGAAATCTTTATAGTGAATCATCGTCAATTACTACACATTTCAGGGTGTACTCAGAGAAACAATAAAGCATGCTAAAACTTGTCATGTGTGAACATTTTAGAATATGGGTGTTGAGGAAAACAATTAATTACTCCCAGAAAGGACTTGCATAATAAGACAAGGAGTTGGACTAATTAACTACTGTCACATCCTTAGAAAATGATCATTTTAGAGAAAATATATTGCTTATTTGTGCAGTATAATCGAATGAGGTTAAGTGTGTGTGTGTGTGTGTGTGTGTGGTGGGGGGTGGATGGGTGGGAAATATATATATATATATATAAACATCCTAACATGTAAATTATGCAGTGGAAATCTTTGTAACATTTACATTTGGATAGTACCTCTGTTTTAAAATTGATTACTGTATCATGATCACAATATGAGTTCTTCCATAACACAAAGATGAATATTCAAACAAACAAAAGAGTAGTAGAGGGCAGACCTTGTCAACTTGCAGAACTAGATACACAGCAAATAAGGAACATGCCATGACGGAGGAAATATTTTCCAGATTTCTTCAATTGTTCTTAACCGACGCTTAATCCAACCATATCTCCTTTCAGTTTTATCCAACTTTGCTAGTTCTAATGAAATAGTTAACATAAAAACTTTCAAGATGATGGTCATCAAAAGAAATATATATATATATATATATGCAAGTGGTAAATGAACTAAATGAAAACAAAGTATAGAATTGGACAAACCACCTCCTTCAAAGATCTGTTGATATGAAGTAAGCTCCCTGCTGCAAAAAATTTTGAACCAACTCTTCCCTTACAGATGGCTCCATGGCATCAACAACTAAGCAAGCATCTGCTAACTGCTGCAGCAGATTACTTTCTTCAGACTCTTTCCCCGTACCTAAGCTGGTATAGATAGATAAATAGAAAGGGGTAGAACTAAGGAGGCATATTCAATAAACAATAAGTCAATTAGGCAGATATTCCTCCATTTCATATCCATGAAATTCAATTAAGAGAAGCATCAGAAAAATAGAGTGTATAGAGCTTCATAGTTAAGCAAGCATTTTTTATTCAAACTTCAGAAATGGGTTTATAAAACCAGTTTACTGAAAGCATTGAAAAAAATTTAGAACAAGTTTTAGATCATTTTACTATTTTGATTGGAAAACAGAGAACAAAGAACAAAAAGCATCATTTTAATGTTAGTAGAAATAAGAAAACATTCCCTCATCAACTGATTTAAAGAAAATAATTTCCTAAAACAAGGAACCAAACAGATATTCAACCTTCTTTCCATTTTGTAACTCCAAGAATATAAAAATGTTCTCAGGTATTGTGCCATACAGGTTTAACATACCTTGAAAAATCAGAGAAAACATGAGACTTCAGAATTTGTTTTATGTTCTTAAATTTCTTCCTGAGCTCAGTGACCTTGGGAATATCTTTATAAGCTTCAAAATGACTACATAACTGGTTGCATAATAGCATTTATCCATAAAAAATGATCATTTTCAAAGATTTTCTTCTCATCAACACGTGCCAGATTCCAGAAAAATAGATCAACTAAGGGATAATTGTTAGAGTTTCTTCTCACCAAGAAGTTCTAGAACCCAAGGGACAGGCATTAGAGAAAAAAAAATGGAATTCTAATGGACTGAACACCTTTCTGAGAGGACAAGAGATGAATCTTTAGAGGCCTAACCAATTCTCTCAATGTGTTCCTAAGTCCCAATTTAAGTTGGCCGGATAGAACCTTGCCAGTCTCCAACTAAAAAATGTATGAGATTTAGGTCCATGGGTTCATAACAAAAGTCCTAAAAAAAAACCATTTTCTTAGACATATGTAGATCATGTTCAACAGATCAAAAAGCTTTACATATGTAGATCATGTTTCCACTCTCTCTCACATCTTAAATCCAAAAAATTTATTATCTGTCTTTTATTTTTAAGTTTTTCAATTTGTCTCAAAAGCATCCTTAAAATAAGGCTTTGTTCTCACACACCCCTCCCCCTCCCAAGTAAACCACAAAGAACAGACCTTTGCTGGTATCACTTGCATAGTGTATGACATTTGACCATAAAACAGGACCACAATCTGTTTTGGTTTGTTAATGCCTTTGCTACTGTTGCTGCTGCTGTTGCAGCACTTAGTTGCTGCTGCTATTGCTGCACTTAGTTTTTTTTTTTTTTTTTTTTTTGGGTGAATAAGTCTAGCTAGTAGAGTGGCTGCCTCCATAACCAAGATCTTGTGCACTCAACCGTCATTTGGTTTCTCCCCAACACTCAACCCTCAAGAAATTACTCTCCACTCAAATTTATAATGGTAACTGGCAGACCAATAAGCACTTAGTTGTTACTACTGCTGCAGAGCTGCTCTGCTGCTGCTGCTCCCAGTTGCTGCCTCTTTTGGGAGGCAAACCACCCAAGTGAGTTAGGCAGCTCACTAGTCTAACCAGTTGCTGCTGCTGCCAGTTCCAGATTAGCTGGTTAGACTAGTGAACCAGAAATTCCCATTCAAATTGGATGTGTTTTACATGGCTAGAAAGGGTAGACAAAGTCATGTTTTTCTTTCTCCATTTTTTTATGGTTTGGAAGGTAATAAGTTATGAACGTTAATTTGTGCAAATGATCACATTGTCACCTTTTTAAGGTAATAAGGTAATAAGTTAATGTTAAGTCCCATAAATATTCTCTTAACCCTTCAAATTTTAATTGTTATCAAATGATCACATTGTCACCTTTTTCAAATTCCTTCTATGTTGCTGTGAATGATACCGAGGTGTCCTTTTTGGAATTCATTCGGCACACCCAAATATATATGGGTCCTAGACTTAAAATATAAACCCAAATAAGTGGTAGAAATGAAATCCAATCTACAGTCAGAAATAGAAGCAAAAGTCCCAATATTTGGTACATCCCCCAGCAGAATCAAATCTGGTTTTCCCAATTTCACCTCCAAACCCAAAACAACCAAATTTGTCCATGTGAATTTTGTAGTACTCTTCGAAATTGTTAGCTTAGTGTATTAATTTAAACTACTTGTTTTAACTTGAATGTACAATTTTGGTGCCATGAGAAGTAGTGAATGAATGTGGTTCAGGAAACTTTCAAGCTCTTGGTTGAACTTAAATTTTCATGTTTTGTGCCATAAGGAGAAGTGAATAAGTGTGGTTCTGTTTGGGGATTTTATGTTGTTATTGTTCATTTATTTTGAATACCAATCATTGCCTCTCTTTTTCTCTTTTATTTTTTTTTTCCTCACTATTTCAATGACATTATTTGACTTATGTCATTATCTGAATGCTTGCATATAAATTGGATTGTTCAGATAGCTTACCTTCAGGACTGGGACTCAATTGAAAGAGATCATACTAGTTCTTTATCTCAGGCAATTAAAGATCTACAGTCAAGCACTCTTTGTCTTCCTGTTACTGGAGGGGCAAGGGTATGGCTCTTCATGAAATTTCTTTGAAGTTGATGTTTGAAATGATTGAACCATGAATTAAATCTCCATCATACTGGTTTGGTTCTGTGGCTGCTGCTGCTATCCGTCAATTTGATTATGTGGCTGCTGCTGCTACTATTTTGGGGGGTTTTAGTTTGCTTTCTTGTTTCTTTGGGTTATCAATTAAGAACAAAAACCAATCACGTATCTTAAGAAGTCTACATGATTGGGTTATTCTTACTGATTTTTTCTTTTTCTTTTTATTTTTGATAACTGATAAGTTTTTGTTTCTCTTTGCTCTCTTATTTACTCTCTAGATTTGTTTCTCTTTGCTCTTTTATTTACTAATATATATATATGCATTTTATTTTGGTTGACATGGATATGGATTTGGATTTATAGATGTGTCTTGAATTTTGGATTTGCTGTCCAGGTGTTGCTTATTTGGTACGTTATGCCTTATTTTCAAAGTTCTTGGGAATTAGTTGTTTAAAGTCTCCCTCTAGTAACGTGCTATAATTATTCAGTTTTAAAAGCCCTCTCTCATGTCACTTACACTTAGATGTACACTTCAAACAACAATTTTAACATCTACACTAAAGATCGCTCCAATAACTCAAAAGCTGGTAAGAAGTTTCAACTTTCAAGCACCAACAATGATTTTCCAACATTGACGACCTTGCTAGTGCCGATTTTTTTGCAACATGGGCTACTGTATTTTTGTGCAGAATTCAAATTAATACAATTCTGTTCCAGTCATTTGTTGTACTATTTCTTGACAAATTTCTATATAGGTAAACTTCAACTATATATAGTATATAGTCTTTTACACTTGTGAATCACACATTTTCCTAAAACTTCTTGTTATGCTAAGGCTTTTAATCTTGCATTATTATGGGAGACATGAATTTGGTGACAGATGATTTTTGGCTCAAAATGAAGTTCATTGTGAGGAAAGTAGAACTTATATTTATAAGTTGCTTTGAGACTTGTATTTTGTTTTCCTGTTTTGTCCTTTCACTTTACCGGGTTTGTCTAATTTGAATGAAGGTTTTTTTCTTAATTATACAAAGAGTCTTGTATATATGTTTATATATATTCTTATAACTATCCTAGCAACCTACATTGTTTAAATTTTAAAATTTCATCTATTTTTTTTATAAAAAAAAATTAAAATTAAATTTTCATTATATAAATCTTGTACAATCATAATTTTTTGTACAAGAGAGCATTTTTCATTTAAAATATTCACGAGTAAATATTATGCATGGCAATGCTCTGTCACATTTCTTTAACACAAGTAAATAAATTGAGATGATAAAATACCTTTGTTTTTTATTCACAAAATTTATCTGGAAAATTACTAGGAAATTCATCTCAAATCCATGAGAGGCTTGGTAGAAAATTTGGTAAATCATTTGGGTTTCATAACATTTTTCTTTTTTTGACTTTGCAATTATTCATAGATCAGATAAATTATTTGTTATAAGATCTTGTATTTTATTTATTTATTTATTTGTTGCAAGTTTGCTTGAGGCATTTAATGTTCTATCAAAGAAATTGTGCCTTATCAATGACATTCCTTTGAGGTTATCAACTGTGTAGCCTCTAGTTTATTATTTTATATTCTAATTTCTTTGTTGGAATAGGTATTCAAAAATACATTTAAAATGGACAAATCTTGGATGTTCAAGGATAGAAGATCAAAAGACTATGAGAATGGAGTTGAACAATTTCTTAATTTTGCTATGATCCGTGCAAGTGATCTTCAATCCATACGTTGTCCTTGCAAAGTCTGTGGAAACTTGAGAAGCCAACCTATTCGAGAGATTAGAAATCATCTCTTTTTTAATGGTGTTGACCAAAGTTATACCACATGGATATGGCATGGAGAAGCAGTCACTAGTGGGACATCACCATGTTTAAATGAACAAGATTTTTCCCAACAACAATTTGACCTGTCTCCCACAGACAATGTAGCTGAAACAATAGAAATGGTTCAAGATGCATACGATCATTGCACGGCTGATCCTGAAGTGTTTAAGAAATTACTTGAAGATGCCGAAAAACCATTGTATCCGGGTTGCATAAAGTTTACCAAGTTATCTGCATTGGTTAAACTGTTTAACTTCAAAACTACGAATAGCCTATCTCACACTGGGTTTTCAGACCTGCTGACATTGTTGGGTGATATGCTGCCATTGAACAATGAAATACCATCATCCATGTATGAGGCTGGGAAGACGTTTGCTGCATTGGGAATGGGATATGAGAAAATACATGCATGTCCATATGATTTCATACTCTATAGAAAGGAGTACAAAGATGCAACTTCATGCCCTACATGTGGTACATCCAGATGGAAGTTGAAGAAGAATTCCACTGAAATAAGAAAGGATGTGCCTGCAAAAGTTTTATGGTATTTTCCACCTATCCCAAGGTTTCGAAGGATGTTTCAATCAGCAAAAAAGTCTTTGTAAGAATGTATGTCCAAGTATTGTATTTTCATGTTAAAATGTTTGACGTATATTCATTTTCTTCATGTTTTTATATTTAATTGTCTAACTATTTGACATTTTTTTCTTAAATTTTTATTTTATTTTATTCACAGGATGGATACTTCTCATGTCCTGCCTACTGATGGAGAGGATGCATGGTTACCAGCAACAAAACCAACATCTAATAAAAGAAAAGGCAGAGGTTCGACAACATTACCAGATGTCATAAAGGATAGGAGTTCTGGTGTACGAAAAGCCATTGACTATAACGAGAATGGTCAATTGATTGGAAACAATTCAATCAAATGTTCAAGCTATCATGGGGTGTTGGCTCGCACAATGATTCCGATATGCTATAAAGACTGGTTTGAGGTGCCAGCTGAACTGAAAGAAAAATTATGGAGTTGTGTGGAGGTAAGTAAGACACTTAAACATGTATTTAAGTGCAATCAAAATTAGAATTTTATAGCGTTATATTTTTTGACTACTCAGTTAACATACAAAGTGGATGAAAGAAGTAAGAAAAATGTGTTATCTTCAATTTGTTCAAAATGGAGGACATTCAAGAAAGAACTTACCAAATACATATGTGAAAACAAGTCCAATCTTGAGATCATATCAAACCCACCAGCAATTTATGGATTCATTGAACAAAGACATTGGGACTCATTTCTTGTAAGGCGACTATCAGAAGAGTTTGAGGTAAAAATAATCAAACTTTAGTTATTTAAAATGTCAGTATTAAATGCTAGACCATCAAACTTCGTATAGTTCTGTAATAACAGTGGCATGCCCCTTGTAATCTTGTAAATTTTATGTTTTATTTTATGACTTATTCACCTAAAAAAAAATATTAAATGCTATACATTTGGATTAATTTTGTGTGTTACATTTTCAAAGATTTTGAGCCAGGTTCAGAAATGGAGACGAAGTCAAAACAAGTATAACCATAGAATTAGTCGAAAGGGCTATGCTCGCTTTCAAGAAGACTATGTAAGTGGTTATAAATTTTATTATTTAATAACAATTTTCATATCATTATTTTGAAAATTTGATGTATGTTTAATTGACAGAAGCGTATGACCGGATCTACTGAAGATTTGGACAGAAGCATTCTATGGAAAAAGGCTCGTCAAAATAAAAATGGAGAATATGATGACAAGACAATTATGGAACAAGCTGCGAGAATTGTAAGATATTTGTGTGTACTGATTGCATTTATTTTATATTATCTTAACTGTTCATCTTTCTTATATAGTAATATAATATTGTAGGATGAGTTGACCAAACAAAAAAGTGATGGGAGTTTAAAGATTGAAGGATGCAATGACATTCTCTGACTATGGCATTGGGTACTCCTGAATCTTCTAGTCGAGTAAGGGGTGTAGGAAATTCTGTCACACCTAGCACCTACTTTCACTTGCCTAGACGTGGGAATCAATCACATTGGAAGAAGAAGTGTAATGATCTTGAGGCAGTGGTGGTACAATTGCAAACTAGGCTTAGTGCAGTGGAACAACAAATACCATATACACCAGAATCTGAACATGTTAGTTCAAACATCTTGAGAAGTGGTTATGAAGGAAATTTTCAGCCTGATTTTCTCTTAACAGAAAACAGAGTGAGAACTAAGGATGACATTCCACCCCAAGCTCTTACCCAAAAGATTATAAAGGTGTGCAGCATTTAAAACACCTAAAGTTGTTATATTTTCTAATACTGTTAGTAATTTTATTTGTGTTTTTGTTGTTATCTGTGTGTTTGTTATAGAGCAAATGTTCAAACATATTGAAAAGTGGGGGTACAGGCAATTTTCAGCATGATTCTTTATTAGCAGAAAATATGTTGAGAACTAAGGACGACATTCCACCTCAAGATCCTAAACAAAATAAGAGAAAGGTGTGCAGTTTTTATCTATTGATGTTATAATTTCTAATATCGTTAGTGATATTATTAGAAGTTACATTTTTAACTTTGTGTTATAGGGCAAACCATGTAAACTCACGATAGGTTCCATTGAAAATATTGTTGCTCATGGTACGGTGTATGAGAGAATTGAACACAATGAAGCCATTCATACGGTACCATTAGGAGAATACAATGTACGTGTGTCTGTTGAAGTTGTTATTCAAAAAGATGCCCCTCTTCCTATACCTATCCCAGATGAGATGCTTATTGTTGGAGAAGCAGTGGGATTTTTTGTTGCTTGGCCCAAAAATCTTGTATTGGTCGGTGATGAGGTAAAATATTCAAACTTAGAAACTTTATTACAATTTCTTAAAGTTAAAGTTGACTTATATTTGTCCATTTTGAAAATTGTAAACTTAGGGAGCTTCAATTAATGTTGAATGTGGAAAATATCAAGAGTCCATTCAATCTTTTGGTTCATTAGTTGAGCATATCAAGTATGATGAAGCCATAGACATTCCACTAGAGAAAGACATATTTGGGGAGGAGATCAATATCCAACTTCAAAGAGTAGACATGGAGTACATATGTCATGTAAAAGAATTATCTGTTACATGTATCATGTTGTACATAAGGTAAGGAAAATTTGCTATATCAATAGTTATTTCTGCACATTTTATGAATTACGAATTTAATTAAAATTTGTTTATTTTATTAGTCATCTCCATCAAGTGTTGAAGGCTTCCAATTGGAGGAAACAATTTGTATTTGTTAACCCTTGTGTTGTTAGTGGAAAAACTATGGCTGGGGAGAAATTAAAATCAGTGTTGCTTGCAAGAAGATTAGAGGAGGCTATGCTAGAACAATTGGTTTTAATTCCTTATAATATTTGGGTAATTATCTAAAACTATTTATTTCATGTGTTCAAATGATAATAAACTTATTAAGCTTATACTTGTGACTTGTTCAATTGTAGGTACCATTGGATATTGTTAGTCATTGATCTAACATTGATGATTGTGTACTTACTTGATCCGATCAATTCTAAAATAAACACAAGCTTTGAAATTGTAATAAACACGTAAGTTTGGCTAGTTCGTACATTTTTAAGCAATTTGAGTTACTCTAAAAATATTTTGACATTTGGAATTTCTTTTGTAAAGTGCTTTGAAAATTTATGAAACTACCCAAAAGAGGAGGAGGACCAATCCAGTTTGGAAAGTAGTTCAGGTAATCAATATTATTTTCTCTAATTTTATCATACTTATATTATGTTAATGATTGTTCAGCTTGATCATAACACTTTATATATAGTTTCTAATAATAATGAAAATACTTTTATGTAGTCCCCACAACAACCTACAAACGTGGAATGTGGGTTTTATGTAATGCGGTATATGAAAGACCTCATTAGAGATCAAAGCATCCTAAGAAAACAAAATGTGAGATAAATTCTAAACTTTTATTACTATTATATTCATGATACTTGTACATCTTCTTCATTATCTAATTGTTTGTAAATAACCTCTTGTAGTTTAATGGAAAAAAGACTTACACGGAAACTGAACTTGATGAAGTGCGAGTTGAATGGATTAATTTCGTACTAAAGAATATGAGTTGAAATCCAATGTAAGTATGATATAACTTTTATTCTTTAAATTACTAGTCAACAATTTCTTTAGTTGGTAAAGAATATATAATCACTTCAAGATTTCATTTTAGATTTGTTGATTTTATGTATATTTGGTTTTATGACTTTAAAATATCTGCTCATACATTGAAGATTTTCATTTTGGATTTATTGATTCTATGTATATGTCATATTTATATATGGTAATCCAAACATTTTATATTAGTAACAATCAAAGTTGTTATTCCTTTTCTATTGATGCAGGAGATAAAGAGTCAGTGTGATGAGAAAATGTTCGATTTTGTCTTTTGTAAGTCTCTACAAAAATATTAAGTTTATTCATATGCTTCTAGCGGTTTCTGAATTAATTTGTGTTTTTATTTTTCAGGTCAGAAATTTCTTGGAGAAATGCAAAATATGGTCAAAGAATTCAACAACTTAGTTTTTTCAAGTTTTTATTTTTTATTTTTTAATATATGTAAGCACAGTTAAAAACTTTTTACTAATTCCTTTGTATATACTTTTTGAACATTTAACTTTCATTTATGAAATATATGACGTTATTCCATTCAATATATGGTTGTGATTCAAAATATAGTATATAGTGTGTATTACATTCTTCAAATGCATATAACATGTGACCTTATTTGATTATTAATCACGTGTTTTATTAGATATTAATCACATTTAAAATCTGTGATCTAAATGTTTATTATCACACGTTTTATTAGTTATTAATCACACTTAAAAGGTGTGATCTAAATATTATTAATCACACTTAAAAGGTGTGATCTAAATCTTATCAATCACACTTAAAAGGTGTGATCTAAATGTTTTTAATCACACTTTTTAAGTGTGATCTAAATGTTTTTAATCACACTTAAAAGGTGTGATCTAAATCTTATCTATCACACTTAAAAGGTGTGATTAAAAATGACCCCTTTTAATCACACTCCCAAAGATCACACTTTAATAAAACTAAAAATGTGTGATTAAATAACAAACATCACACCAAAAAAGTGTGATCTTTATCTGTTTTTGTAGTAGTGTTGGGAAATCAGAGTCGGCCCCATTTGTTGCTAAGTAGTGGCACGGTTAGGTGTACCACATGGACCAATAGTGAGAAGAGAGGAATCCACTCCTAATATGCGTCAATATCATTTGGCGGTGTGACAAATACTATTTGGCAATTTTGATCCTTACACGTGTAAGGAATGTAGAGAAGAGCACAGTCACCTACCCAGGAAAGAACAATAGAGATAGTGCGCCCACAATAGCTGAGACTGCATGGCCAGCTTAGATAAGGAGAGGCATGCAGACGTTGAAGGTAAGTAATTTTCAACAACTCTCTCTTACTCTCGCCACTATGCTCTTCCTTCTCTCTAGAAAGCTAACTTGACTGTCTGAGAGATTTTTTGGCAAAACCACCCCCCGGGTAGCTCACCTTCGTTTTATTTATAACACGACAGAGTTCTAACGGAATGAGACGAACTTGGTAGCAAGGAGGTATGGAGCGAGGCAAATATTTCTCTCTTGCACAATATATATAATTGAGTTTGATTTCTTTCAAATTTAAATTAAACTTGAGAGAATTTGAGAAGACTATATAAGTTAACTACTGGTCTTATTTTGATAATTTGAACAATTTATTTTGTAAAATTCTCCCTCTATATATCATTCATAAAAAAAATTATATTAATCTGATAACTGTAATTTTTTATTTTATCATATTTATTTTTAAAATAAAAAATAATTTATTTTGAAATATATATTTATTAATAAAAAAATTAAAAAAATAAATATAATAAAATAATCATTAAAACGTCCACTCTAACAAATAAATTACCTGTCCTCATTTCGACCTGGAGCTGCATCGGCATGTATGTGTATTAAAACTTCAGAGTAAAGAGCACATCATTCCTGAGTCACTTCAAATCAGATAATTAGACATATATATATACATGTACACAAAAAAGATAATAATATATATAATACCATCATTGCACATCATCACCAGCTACACTGTCAAACTTAGCTGTACTAACCTCAAAAATCTTCTCTATCTTTTAAAATCCTCCAAATAGCATTTTTATGAAAAATTATTAGTCAAGCACATTATCCCAATTTTTATGTTTCTGATTAATTATAAGTTTTTATATTTTTTTAATTACTAATAGTTGTTTGGCATGTGCTTAAAATAGCATATGTTATTTTAATACATTATTTTATTTAGGTTACAATCATCTTATTTAGGTTATATTATTTTTCTATTACATTAATTCAAACTCAACACATATTTCACGTTTTTCTATAAAAAGTCAAAAAGTATACTAATCTAACACTTTTCAAACAACCCCTTAATATAAAATTGTAACTCATATTCCCCCCCCCTCCCCCACCCAATCACAATACATATAACCCAAGGGTGTTTGACAACTCGGTAAAGGTATGGGGTTAAGACCCAAGCCAAGGTCTCAAATTCGAAACCCTTCGGGCCAATTTCCTGGGGCGTAGCACAGTTGGTTAGGAGGTTAGTCTCAAATTGTTGCTACCACAACACTTGGTGTGGGCCCAATACTCCCCCGCTGCACGAGTCTTGACTTAAGCGGAACTTGTCTTGGAAGATCGGGGCAAGTTCCCAGGTTATAATCTTCTTATTCGAAACGAATAACAGAACACTTTGGTGATCTATACAAGAGCCGCTGCCTCAGACCTGCGGGAGAGTGAAAGGATTTTTTTATAATAAAAAAAAATAAAATACATATAAAATTTTATGTGATTCTGTCCCTGAACAACCAACAACTTCTCCATCTTCACATAGACACAACCCAGTGCAGTGCTCATTTATCCCAATTATTTTTTAACAAATAATTTTGAATAAAATTCGTAAATACAAACAGATTTAAATTTATTTTTTAAACTCAAGTTATTACTTCAATTTTAAAGTCACATTTTCAAAACAAAATTTCAATTTTATTTTTGGAAGCAGCTTGCCTCTAGGCCAAAATCAGACTAGACGGTACTGTTCGGCCTGTGGGGGCCCATCACGGATCCCGTTTTGATAACCCAAACCGTTCAATGTGTAAAACTCGTCGAGTACTATATGGCTGTAAATAATCACATTGATCATATATCGATAGTTATATCATCTGATCAGTTTTTTATCAATAGTTAATTTGTTCATTGTCTATTTTTTTTTATACAAAACGGATTTGATCACATAGATGTCGATATCCGATCAACGTGACTTTTTACACACACATAGTACTCGACGAGTTCTACACATTGAATGGTTCATATTATCAAAACGGGACCCGTGATGAACCCCTATGGCTAAACAACACTATCCACTCCGATCTCGGATTGGAGGGAAGCTGCTCCCTTATTTTTTTTATATCTAATAAGTCAGTTGAAATATGAAACCACAAGACTAGCGGGGGTTAATACAAATTATTTTTTGTATGAAATTAAAATTTTAAACCAATTAAATAATGTATATTATTCGCACATTATGTTGTCTCTGGAAAAATTGTGTTCTGTGGAGTTTTGAAAGTTTAATTCCACACCTTTATTCAAGTGTTGCGTTTGGTTATGATTTTCAAACATTAATTTCATATTCACTTTTTAAAACACGTCTACCTGGTCATCCTTCCGGATGTCCTCCTGGACGTTCGGTCGGTTGACCAAAATATATATATATATATATTTTGCACATGTCATTTTTATATTTTAAATAAAAAATATTTTCAGAATTTTTTAATTTTTGTTATGGGCTTTGATTAGAATTTTGAGTTGTATGTTTGGTTATGAGTTGTAAGTTTTTGAATCAAATATCATATGATACATTAAACATTTCAAACTCAATTCAAAACTCATAAGCAAACAAATTTTTTACACTCTAATCATAATTTCAAAACTTTACCAAACGCTACATCTACTCTTCCCTCATCTCTTTTTTCACTCTCTTTCTCGATCCCTCTCCCTCTTTGGTAAAACCATCTCTGCAATTAACACGTACTAATGTATGACATTAACACACAACCTATATACTAGAGAAAAAAATGCAACAAAAACATCAATAATAATAATAATTGTTAACTTTTCTTTTTTTTTTTTCCGTTAAATAAGTTATAACGGGATAAAAAAATGAAGTTTAACAAATTCACAAGAGATACCTAACGTTTAAGTGATAATTTTGTGATCTTAGAGTATTACTTCAAACTATCCACATTTTATTCACTTATCTTCTAAAAAATCAATACAAAAGTATTGAGTTTTAGTTTTACTATTTTAATCTGAAGATACGAGTGGTGATCACACCATAATATGGTGAACCCTCTCACACCATATCATAATCTTCATTTAGCGATCAGTAAACCTTCCCGTAAGATGTAGAATAATCTGGAAGTATTTTGGTATTTGAATTTAAACATAAAGAGACACAATGCTTCATAGCATTGTATCTATTCCCATACATCATGATGACTCTTGGCAAAGGTTATCAAAACACTTATAAATAGTTGGAGATATAGTTCTTATGTTTTTCACTTCCAAAAATCCAGAAAACAGTATATAAATAAACACTCTGTTTACTTCCGGATTATCTATTCTATCTTGCATGATAAAGACCCTCACGGGAACTTCGATCCATTGCCATTGTTAAGTTCATCTTTCAATGGTATCAGAGCAACGATATACATTATCGCAGATGTCGAATTTTAGTCCAGAAAAACAAAATTTTCCGAACTCTTTTTACCAAAAATCCAGAAAATAGTATATAAATAAACACTTCGTTTACTTCCGGATTATCTATTCTATCTTGCGTGATAAACACCCTCACGGGAACTTCGATCCATTGCCATTGTTAAGTTCATCTTTCATAATCAAGGAAGAGGATTCCCTTCTGTCCAAAATTTGGATTGGAGGGAGCTGTTTGGGACCGTGGGCTCACCATGGTTCTCGTTTCGATAATCAAAACCGTTCATTTTGTTGGACATTTTATGTATTTCATTCACAAAAAAAATTATTTTGATCTGATAACTGTAACTTTTTCAGTTTATCATTTTTTCACTAACGCTGTATTTGGTTTAGAGATTTGGGAAGGGATTTGAAAAGGAAAAGAGAAAAAGTAAGTGAAATGTAAATAAAATATAAGTATATTTCACCTAATTTCACACACCTTTTTCCTTTTCATTTCCAATTTCCTCTCCAAATTCTCCAACCAAATACAGCGGAAAAAAATAGATGAAAATTATGTTAAAAAATGAACCATATGGTTTTTTGAAGACAAAAATATTAAATTGAACAAGTTTCAATTATCAAATTGACCTAATTTTTTGTGTACATAAAATACACAAAATGCTCGATAAACTAAACAGTTCAAATCATCGAAATGAGACCTGTAGTGGGCCTCACTAGCCTAAACAGCCCCCCATAGCCCATATCTGGAATCCTCCCCCTTTTATCAATTAAACACCACTTAAGATTGTATTTTGTTGAAAGATTTGATAAGTGAAATGAAAAGAAAAAAGAAAATGTAATTCCACTTTATGTTTGTTTGGTTATAATGAAAAACACAAGAGAAAAGAAAGTGAGATAAAAATACAATCTCACTTTTTTGTCTTTTTTCTTTTATTTCATTTAGATTTTTTTTTTCTCATTTCCCAACTAACCAAGCATAATTTGAAATTCGAATCCTATTAATTTTTTTTTTCTATTTTCTTTTTCATTTTTTTCATTAAATTCTTCAACTAAACAAAATCTTAAGGCCCCGTTTGTTTTCAAATATAGAATGGAGGAGATTCATAGTAAGAGGATTAATAGTGAGGAGATTATTAGAGCATCCCTAGCAGTTTACTTAAATTTTACCCTAAAATATTATTAAAAAATTGATTCCGTATTTTAGGAATTACTTTTTCATTTACTTTTCCCATCAAACTCTCTATTCTTTCTTTATTCTATTAAAATAATACTTCTAATTACTTTTAAATTTAAATATTTTTTTCAATAATAAAAGCAAATGCAACAGCACAACATGCAACAGCATAACGGGAAGCAGTAAAGGAAAACAAACAGGGGCGGTCGATCGATCAAGCTAATTTTGGACATTTTTCTTATTTAGCTCCAAGACTCTCACGGGATATCCGGGGGATGTCCAAGGGGACATCCATGGGACTTCCCTTTATGCCTTCAACGAAATAGGGAGTCACTGTAGTAAAAATTAGTTTAGGGAATTATTTAGGGGAGCAGCTGGAGGTTTATTAAGTGATTTCAACCCCTTAAAATAGGTAAGGGGTGAGTTTAGGGGGATTGCTGGGGATGCTCTTAGTGATGGGATTAAGTAAAATTATTTTTGTTTTGATGATAGTTGTTGGTGTAGAGATTGTTAACTTATTTTTATATAAAATAAATATAAAATAATAAAACAAATAAAAAATAAAAAAATTTAAACATTAATGTTAAAAAAAAAGGCCCAACATGTAAAAAAAAAATTTAAAAATAAATAAAACCATGATTTTTACTTAACAAAAAATACAAAAAAAAATAAAATTAAATATTAATGTTCAAAAAAAAAGCCAAACATGTAATAAATAAATAAATAAAATTAAAAAAAAAATAGTCCGACTGATTATTTTTCTAATGCTAAATCCCAAGTGTCCATCCAATCTCCTCCCCAAGGCCTATCCAAATCCTAAGGGATTAAAAATCCCCTATCCATCTCTCAAAATAAATACAACATATAGAGTTGGTTTTTTTAGCTTTTTGGCTATTTTAGCATGCAGATAAAAAATCTCGTTTGGGAAAGACTTTTTGACTTTTTGTGAGAGAAATAATGTAATGATTATAAGTTGGATGTAATGATTTGTCTTATTAGGCTAATTTTTTTTTTTTTTTTTTTTGTGATTAAAATAACCCCAAACCCAACCTAACATTTTTTCCCAAACGAAGTTATAGCGAGTCTCACCTCCATTTAAACCTAATCCCAACTCTAAGGGCTCGTTTGGGAAGGGAGGGTTTGGATTTTTTTGACTAAAATAGTCACAAAAAAATAAAATAGATTTTTTAGTCTAATAAGATAAAATATCACATCTAACCTATAATCATTGTATTATTTCTCTCACAAAAAAATTAAAAAAGCTAAAAAATCAAAGATCCTTCTCAAATAAAATTTTTTAATCCCAAATTAAAATAACCAAAAACTTAAAAAAACAAAAAACCAACCTATTTCCCAAACTAATTAATCCTAAGGCCTCGTTTGGGAACAGGCTATTTAAGTAATTTTTTGATTTTTTACGAAAAGATGTGTAAAAAAGTAGAGAGATGATGTGACTAGTTTTAATTGACTTTTTAACTTTTTGGATAAAATAGCCAGTCCCCAAACGAGGCCTAAGTCTCTGAACAAGAGGGCCTAAGCACTTGCATGGATTTGCTCTAGGAGGATAGACTTAAAATTTTCCCTAATGCAAGCCAACTACAGCGCTCCCTAGTGAAGTACAACTCTGGGGCGTAGGCTAGCAGAAGTTAGGAGTGAGGTTAGAGAACATGTTAGTGAGCTTTAAAAGAGTTTTATTTTGTCTTTTCTCATTATGATTTGTTTGTTTCTTTTGCTCTTCTCACTGTGAACTATATAAAGTTTTATTTAGGAATTGTTTGATAATGATTTTCTTAATTAGTTTTTTGATTTTTTTAAAATTTTTTAGTATATAATTTTTTTATTTGTTTGACTTTTTGACTTTAAAATGGTAATTTTTTTTAATCTTTTTGTGATTTTTGACTTTTTTTAATTTTTTTATTCTTTTATAATTTTTTAGCCCAGAGAAAAAACAAACCGGGGCTTAAAGATTTGTACTTCTCTGTCACTTTCGTATGTTAGTTTTTATTTTGTTTTTTTGTGATGTAAAACGAATCTGTACCTAAAATAAAACATAATTGGCAAAATCTTAAAAAGTGTGACACAAAGTTGAGGGATAGATGGACAGATTCGCAGAGGAGCAGTGTACCAGAATGGGAATCAAAGTGGACACTTTGCATAACGAAAACTCCGAGTTGTGTAGATTTTTTTTAACGGGGTACGTTTGCTACCCTTTTGATCACGTCATCTATAGGACACCGTTAGTACTGCTGCCAGTCTCATAGTTTTTTATTTATTTTAAAAAGAGAAATGTCTGGGAGCTCGAATGAGCTTCAGCTCGAATTCCCCGAATGAAAAAATGACGTCGTTTCACAATTTTTTTTTTTTTTTTTTTTTTGGTTCTTCTTCTTTCTCGTGTCTGAACCGTGAGAGGGAGAGAGAGGGAGAGAGGGAGAGGGAGAGAGAGGGAGAGGGAGCAGATCGCGTCGCCTCGGCCGCGATCGCGTCGCCTCGCCGCTGATCGTGTCGCCTCCGCCGGAATCGCCGCGCCTCCGCCGATGAAATGCCTCTACCAACCCCATTTTTTAGGGCCCCCTCCCGGTCCTCCTCCCCCTCTCCCTCCCCTTCCCCTCCCCTCCTCTCCCCTCCGTCTTCTTCCTTCGTCTGCACAGAAAAAAAATATATATATATATATAAACGATGCCGTTTTAGAAATTAGGGCATTCGGGGCCCCTAATTTCGAGCTACCAATCGCGGTTCTTTTAAAAATAATGTTGGTATCTCATTATAGTTAGATTACGTGGTGTTTTAAAAAGTCGGTAAAAAATTAATTTTTTTTTATCTTTTTATAGATAAAAAATATAAGAGATAATATAAGTCAAAATAAATAAAAAAATTAAAAATTAACTTTTTACTAAGTTGCCAAAGTATTTCTACAATTGAAATGATTTGTTGATGTTCTATTAGTTTGAATCTCTCGCATATCTCTCATTATACCTTAAAATATAACTATTAGGCTATAAAACCAACCCCAATGTCATTTCATAAATCCTATTTAACAATATATACATATATATATTTAAAGAATTTTTTAAGAGGAGAATAATTGCACCTTATTTGGCCAAAATATTCAAAAAAAAAAAAAACGCACCTATTCTCATGTAGCAACTCCAGGGCCGGCCCTGAGGGAAGGCCCAAGAGGCCTGCGCCTTGGGCCCCTGATTTGGGCTGAAAATAGGGCCCCAAAATTTGATTTTTTATTTTAGATATAAAAAAAAAAATCCAAATGTTGTAAGCCCAATTAAATTAGCTCCTCTATTTTTTTATGGGCCTCTTCTCAAAATGTCTCTGTTATGGGCCTCTATTGGACCTATATTTAATTGGGCTTATAATTAAATATATATATTTTTTGGACCTATATTTAATTGGACCTATATATATATATTTTTTGTCTTTACAATTTGATTTTGACGGAACACTCACATTTGTCATTTTGAGAACCTTGAAACACAGTCACAGAAGAAGTTTTTGAGAAGAAGAACGAACCACAGAGGAAGTTTTTGAGAAGAACGAAACACAGAGAAAGATATACCCACCCAACCGTGAGTGAGTCTCTCTCTCTCTCTCTCTCTATATATATATATCACATTTAAATAGAGGAAGTTTTTGCCCTAATTTGTTGCCCTAATTTTCCCCTAATTTTCCTCTTAATTTCTTGCCCTATAATTTTATTTTTGTTGTGTTCTAATTCATGTTTGGTTGATGAAGATTTTTCTTGCCCTATATCACATTTATTTTTGTTGTCCTAGATTTTTGATGAAAGTCTATAATTTTTGTAGTCCAAGTAGCGGGTCAATAGACCCCAAAAAATGCCAGTGAAAAACTGAGAAAAGAAGAAGAGAAGAAAAGGTATATTAATTTCTCTATGTCCTTATCCTGATTCAATTTTTTTAATATTTCTTCATTGTTTTTTCTTTTTGTACATCCTTATAATATAGTATGTTTGTTTCTATCCTTATCTGTGCATTTTGAAAGTACACAGGTCACACTTATACTGGCTTAATGGCTTTTTTTAAAAAAATTTTAATTTTTTATGTACTGTAGATAAACTGCAACCTGGACTTGCATTTATGAGAATGACAAACACATGGTAGTTCCTTGGTTCATAATAAAGCCATTAGATAAACTGCAACCTGAATTTTTTATTTTACTTTTGATGAGAATGACAAACACATGGTAGTTCCTTGGTTCTTAATAAAGCCATTATTTTAATATATTAATATATAAAAGTAAATTTTTGTTTATAATTTTAATGATTATATGTATAAATAATTTTTTATCCATTTATCCATCAACTTTTTTTTTTTTTTCAATATAAGAAAGGCCCATTTTTGAAGGTCGCCTTGGGCCTCCTAAATCACAGGGCCGGCCCTGAGCAACTCCCCCCCAAAAAAAAAAAAAATGTAGAAAAAAAAATAGGGAAAAAAAACTACTTAGATTAGTCATACCGGTTGCAAAGCAATTAAAGTAACACGAAAGTATTGAAATTTAAAAGATAGTAAGACAAAAATATAATTATTTGTGATTGATCGGAAAGAATTATTTGGTAGTGTTCAAATGATACTCCATATCATTTTTCTTATGACACTTGTCATATTGGCTTCTAAAATTTAATATAGAAAGGAATAAGTTATACTCTTTAAACTAATATAAATTAAGTTGAGATACTACATGCAGGCACTAAATAGAAAAATGTTTGGGGGCAATTACCAAGATTTAACCCCACACCCAAATCCTGGATACGATTTGTCCAGTCATTAAAGGATCGTCCTAAGACCACTGCACTAAATTCTTAAAAATTAGTCCAAAAAAATATAGAACCTAAGACATCAGGACTTATGTTCTGAAAACTTATCAAAATGTCACAACCCTTAGCTTTTCATTATTATTATTACATTTGACCCTTTCCTCTTCTAGTACAAACATAAGATTAAACCATCTGACAAAGTGACGTTCAGTGTGACGGCGTGACTGAACTAAAGAAGATAGCGCCGTCACAGATCTTGTGGTGACTTGAACAACGATGACAATGGTCATCCCTTGTGTCTCATTGATGAGAATCATATCTCTCTTATTATCTTCTACTTTTCTTTATTTTAAAACTCACATAATCACAATTCTTATTAATCATATTGAAAAATAATCCATCATCACAAAAATTTCTTACAAAAATCACTTTTTCATAAATTTTAATTGATAAAAATTTAGGCTCAATTTGGAAACTTGGCTAAAAATCAAAAGTGAACATTAACCTATCATCACTCTATTTTTTTACACATTTTTTCAAAAAAAAAAAAAAAATTAAAAAATCAACTTTTAACCAATTTTTCAAAATAACTCTTAATCAGAATTTAGCGCTACAATATAAGTGAATAGACTTTTGTAAGTCATAATTCATGAATAAGCACTTTTGTGAAGGATTTTTATGAAAATATGACACAAGTGTAATCATATTAGGCTTGTTTGAAAAATTGGCTCGTTTAATTGACTCTTTTTTCTTTTTTTCCTGTGACTATTTTAACTTAGTTAAAATAATTGTGTTTGAAAAACTAATTAACTTTTTTTTATAGTTAGGCCTTGTTTGGGAACAGATTATTTTAGTAATTTTTTAGTTTTTTAGCTAAAATATGAGATAAAAAAATAGTATATTTAGGTGCCGTTTGGGAAGCTAAAAAGCCAGGCTTTTTGGCTATTTTAGCCACAAAAGACAAAATAGGCTTTTTTAGCCACAAAAAACAAAACATCACATCCAACCCATAATCATTACACTCCTCTCTCACAAAAAAAGTCAAAAAAGCCAAAAAGCCCTTCCCAAACCAAACTTTTAAGCCCAGGCTAAAATAGCCAAAAAAGCCAAAAAGCCAAAAAGCCAACCCACTTCCCAAACGGAGGCTTAGGATGACTTTTTAGCTTTTTACGAAAAGATGTGCAAAAAATAGAGAGAAAAGGAAAATTTTGACTTTTTGATATAGGTTATAGACTTTTTAGCTTTTTGACTAAAATGTTAACTTGCCAAACGAGGCCTTAATTTGAAAATTATAAAAGAAAAAGTGAAATGATTATGAATTAAATGTGATATTTTATCTTATTACCTATTTTAGGCAATTTTATTTTTTAATCGGCTATTTTTACCCAACCTTTTTTCCAAACACGCCCAAAATATACTACTATCTATTTTATCCAATATATAGGCTGGGTTTGGGAAGTGAGTTGGCTTTTTAATTTTTTTTTTTTACTGTTTGAACCTGAGACTAAAAAGCCTAATTTATGAAGGATTTTTTGACTTTTTTATGACAGAAAAAATATAATGATTATAAATTGAATTCTAAAAATCTATTTTATTTTTATGACTATTTTAATCCCAAACCCACTTCCTAAACAATCCTATCATGATATACTTGCAAAACTCTCACCTGAAATGGCTGCACAAGTAATCATTTTTTACCATTTCAAAACCCTTCTATAAATTGGGTCCTCCACAGGCTTCCCAGTATTCAACTCTTGCCTCCTGCTCTCACTACAGTATTTATCTACAAGACTTTTTCCCCCAACTTCTATTCCCTTTGCTAAGCCCTGCAAAACTGTACGGTAGCTTGCTTCTTTCACATGGCCTGTACGCCTAAGCTTGTCCCTTTTTTCCTCATGGTTCTCTTCTGCATGGTCCTCGTTCAACAAGTTTCTGGTCCTCTCTCTCTCTCTCTCTCTCAATACTTCAACTAAACACAAATTTGGACAAAAAATGCAGAGTTTTTCATAATAGACCACACCAACAAATCATGCAAAATTTGTGTCCATCCATATACATTTGTTTTCTGTATCGATTTTGTATTTAGTTTCTAATATGTTATTATAGTTCTCCTTTTTTGTTTCTTTCTGTTTTTCTTTATTTATTTTTGTATGTATTTAACCTTTTATGTGTGCTTACATCATTGAAAGTCTTATTAATGGGAGAAAAATACAAAAAATAAAATAAAATAAAATAAAAAACTTCGTATGTATTTTACCTTTTATTTTTATTTTTATTTTTTTTCCCAGGGTGCAACAGTGGCCACGGATGCTTTTACGTGAAAGCAGCTGCCCAAGAGATTGAAAACAGAAAGGTTCTGATTTAAATCTATTTTCATGCAAATGTAAATGAGCTTAGAAACACACCCACACACATACAGATATGCCATGTATGTGTTGGATAATAGTTTTTAATTTCAAGAGTGATTTGTGTCTGTTATTCTGTGCAGGTTTTGTTCAAGAGTAGTCCTACAAATGTTCATGGATCATCAAAAAACAGAAATGGGTATGGTGGTGAAGA
Organism: Camellia granthamiana; assembly: GCA_036172215.1. NCBI lineage: Eukaryota > Viridiplantae > Streptophyta > Magnoliopsida > Ericales > Theaceae > Camellia > Camellia granthamiana. The sequence goes on from CM069914.1 coordinate 61,948,190, forward strand.
AAGCATGGAGGAGGGGTGGGAATTGAGGAAGGTTCCATCAGGTCCAGACCCATTGCACCATAATGGTGGCAGCCCAAAGAAGCCCACCACTCCATGAAAATGGTCCCACCTAGCTCTACCTAAATGCATGCAATTTCCAGCTCCTCTTTGGTGTCTTTTTTTCCACTTAACAAAAACATATATATATATATATAGTATCTACTTGGCTACAGTTCTTAGATCATCATGTAATGTAACTCAGAGATGGTAGTAGTACTACATCCTTTTTGTCCACTCATGGAGAGTGCTTTAACTATCCTTTCTTTTCTCACTTTTGAACATGTACGTATATCTATGTGCTCATGTGCACTTTTTTGTCAATGGATCACTCTGTATTATATTTCTGAATGAGAAATTAAAGCAGGTTTTATATGATGCAAGTTGGAAAAGTGAAGTTGATGATTAAAGGTAACATCAATGTAAAAAAGATGTGATGGTTTGGGGTTTAAACACAGGACTGTCACAGTCTGACTTTTCATGCCACTGTATTCATGGATAGGAATCCAGATATGCACTGCTCCTGCAATAACAAACCTTGATCTAATATTCCAGATTTGTACTCATCTAAAATCATGATGAAAAGAGCCCCTATAGGATGATGCAACCATGACTCTTTTTTTTCTTTTTTTCTTTTTAAATATAACTTTAAAACACAATTTTGAAGTGGTGTTTTTAAAACAAAACCTCAATTAGTTTATTTCAACACTTTTTTTGTACTATTATTAATGTTATCTTGCATGGTTTTATTTTATTATACAGATTATTAATTAGTTCTCTAATATTACAAGTTAACAAATTTTTAAATGATTATATATTTTTTTTATTTCACACACTCTAATAAGAAATAATAATCATCATTTTTAATTTATTAAAAATATCATCAGAGAATTAGCTAGTAAAATCGTTTTTAATGGTTTTATGCGGCTTATATTTGGTTGAGATATGTCTCTCCCAGTTTGGGACTATACGAGAATTTATATATTAGTAATTTATGATATGATTGTTGAATCATTTGACTTTATTGTATTTCCATGCGCGAGATAAAATTTTTACTTGTAAAATACATTATAGATGAATAATTTTTAAACCACATAAAATTATTTGTTCTTGAGAGAAGTTTATGTGGTGCTTAGTAATTATTTATTTATGCATGGGATTCATATTTTTTTTCATCCTTTACTAAGCCTTTAAACCTAGTTAAAATATTCAAACATCTAATTATTGATCATGCATTTAACATTTATGTAAGTTCTAGTTTTTGTTTCCAAAATTTTCCTACCTTTCTTAATTCTTTTGTTTCCAATTCCCACTGCATTCACTTTCAAAAACTTGAGTAAGATTAATTGATAATGAATTTAGACTAGAAAAATTGCATTTCATACAACAATTTAAATCTATACATATTTTAGAACTGAAAAGTTTCAATCATATTCACATAAATCCCCTACATTAGATTCAGGAACATACCCAGATGTCCTCAGCTCAAGCTGCATACACTCCAACATCGCATAAATATGTTCTGTGTCGACATGAGATCTATCACCAGCCACGAATTCATGAACATCACAATCTATTTCTATGGAACTAATTCCTGGTTTCTTCTGTACACCAAAATCCTTCATTTTCTTCCTCACGATGTTCGCCCCATCCCAACTTCCAATTGCTGCATACATATTTGAAAGAAGCACATAATTAGAATCGCTACTAGGGTCCAATTCAAGAAGATGATTCATTAATCTTTCTGCTAAGTTGACATTCCCATGAGTCCTACATGCGGCCAACAAAGACCCCAACACAACCTCGTTTGGTTTCATGGGCATGTTTTCTATGACATTCAATGCTTCTTCCAATCTCCCTGCGCGGCTATAAAGATCCACAACGCACCCATAATGTTCAATTCTAGGTGATATTCTATGAACACTCTTCATGACATTGAAGAGCATTAACCCCTCATCAACTAAGCCAGCGTGGCTACAAGCAGCGAGAGCGCCAGTAAAACTCACCATGTCTGGCTTGAATCCTTCAATTTGCATCAATTTGAAGAATTCAAGAGCCTCCTCTGCATTCCCATTCATTGCAAACCCCACAATGATTGAGTTCCACGAAACCACAGTTCGTATCTTCATTTTCTTGAACACTTGACGAGAAAATTCAATACATCCACACCGCGCGTACATGTCTATCAACGAGTTATTTATCCGAACATTGTCCTTAATTTTCTTGCTCAAAACAAGTCGATGTACCCATAAACCTAACCCAAGTGTCCCCAAATTGGCACAAGAGGATAGTACAGCAATGATCGTCACATAATCGGGTTCAACCCCAGAGAGCTGCATTTCAAGAAACCACTCCAAAGCTTGCTCAAAGTGACCTTTCTTGACAAACCCACCAACCAAAGCCGTCCACGACACTGCGTCTCTCTCCGGCATTTCATCGAACACCTCAATTGCATCCTCTATTCGACCATTCCTCATATACCCATCAATCATCGTATTCCAAGACACTCTATTCTTCACACCCATCTCATCAAAACTTAACCTAGCGAGATCTACGAGGCCGCATTTGGAGTACATATCAACAACAGCCGTACCCACCTTGACATTGTTTCGATGCAAACCCAATTTGCGAACATAACCATGAACAGATTTCCCGAAACAGAGACTTCGAGAAGGAAAATCGGCGCAAGCAGAGAGAAGGGTCATGAAAGTGATGTGATTGGGATCGACGCCGGAGACCCTCATGCGGGTGAACTCTGCAGCGGCCTGTGCTAATCGGCCGTTGCGAGAGTGACGAGAAATTGAGTAGGTCCATGAGACTGTGGGGTCAGAAGTGGGTTTGTTGTTGGTCCGTCTCAAGGGGAGTTGGTGATTTGGGAACTTTTTGTTGGAGAGAAAGAGGTTGGGGGTTGTGTTTGGGTGTAGGGATGGTGCTGGTGGCGGCGGTGGCGATGGCGGCGGCGGCGGAGGAGGAGAGAGGTGTGTGGTTGGGGTGGCGGTGTAGGCGGGAATGCTCATTGTTTCAGAGCATCTCCAACCTAATTCTCTCACCAAGAGGATGAAAATAAATTTTTTTATTCATAAAGTGAATATAGAGTATATCACTATTCATTTCAATTCCAACCATAAACCTTCATTTTCTTCACTATTCATTCCAACTCTAACTTTATTTTCTTTTTTAACAAATATTTAATTTTAAAATTTTTGTAAAATATATTTAATATTATACTCATTTTAAAAGTATGATTTCATATTTTTTATTGATGTCAATTTTATAAAAAATTAAATTTACACATTAAAAGTTATTTCAAATATAATAAGAAATATGGAGTGAATAGTGTTTTGGAGGTGTCCTTCATTTTTTTTCCTCCTTCCTTCAAATTTGAAGGATCAATCCATCTTCCTTCATTTGGGAGGAAGAAATGAAGGATGGGTTGGAATTATTTTTGGGAGAGGATCCTCCATATTTGAATATATGGAGGATAGGTTGGAGATGCTCTCAACTAACGGTTTTTGGAGGGAGTTTCAATAAGTTATTCAGAGTTTGAAATTAAATTCTCAACTTTTTAATTGGTTGAATTACAATGAACACACTCAATTATTGGTTGTTTTCTGTTTTGCCTTATAATGTTTAAACCATTAATTACCGTAAATCACACTTCTAGGAGTAAATGGTGGGTGGAGTAGTGATATCAAGTTGAAGTGACCACATCACTATTTAATAAGTAATCTTGATTTGGAGTAAAAATTAATAACAATGTTGAGTCAAAGAAAGACAAGATTCATTGATTTAGTCTTTTTATTAATTTTTATTGATCGATAACACAACAAAAAATGACATTACTTTTATACTTAATATTTTTTGGAACAATTACCTAACAGTTGGGCTAGTGGAAAAAAATTTTAAATTAATAAAAAAAAATTATAAATAGCAATAAGGGGTAGGCATGAGACATTATCCCCCTATAAAAATTCACGAGTAAAAAAATTATGAATAGAATTTTGACTATCAGGAATGTAGTCAATATCAAAGTCAAAAATATTTAATATTATAATTTTTTTTAGTATTAATGTTTATAATTTTTAAATTTTTTAATGTTTATAATTTCTTTTAATTTTGAGTAAATAAGTTTCACTAACACAATATCAGTGTAATTCTCTCATATTTTTTCCACTTTTAGACTCCCTAAACATTCTAAAAATATTATGAGTTTGGTGCTAAGAACGGGTTGAGGTATCAATTTGGTTGTTTTTTGTTTTAGATTTTAAAATTTTTGTTACTTGCATCCAATTTTTTTAAAAATAAATTTACATTTTAAAAACTATTTATCAAGATCTAGCGAATAAAATATATATTGAATATGAAATTTTACGGAAATTTTTTCACATATATGAGAAATTTCTTAATTTTTGCAAAAGAAATCTCGATTTGTTAATTTCTTAATTGTTTGTGTATTTATAAAAAAAAAAAAATCAGTTTGAATTTCTCTCAAAATAATAAACCTTGTTGCATATAAAATATATATAAATAAAAAAACAAAAAACAAAACTGACTTCTTCTTTTTTTAATTTATAAAATTGAGAAATTAATCCTTTATATATGTTGAGAATTATGATGTCTCTTTTTGGTCCACATGGATGTTAGTTACTGAGATTAAAAAACTGGAGATAACCAAATTATTATTATTTTTTAAAAAATCACATACCGTTTCGCATATACAATAAATGGTTAAATTATACTTCACTTGGTTTATATTTGATAGTTGTGCGTGGTGGATATTTCGAGCTGTTTTAATCAATTAAATTGAGCTGATCCGTCGTATTTTCGACGGATGTATGATGACGAGTGGACAGTTACAGATTGATTTTTTTCAATCCGCTTAATTTTGGATAGATGGCGGATTTGACGTTTCTTTGGCCGCAACCAAATCGCCAAACCGCAAACACCCCTCATAATTTGTAAAATTTTGTATTTTCAATTTGTTTAGATATTTTATTTGTGTTTTCAATTAAAAAAAATTTAAATATTCTGTTGTATTTTTAATTTGGAAATCCTTTTATCAAATGTCAAATATTAATATTTGGTATTTTTGTGTGGAAAATATAAGGCTTAATTTTTTTATTTTAAAAAAAATCAAATTAAATAGTTTTTGAATATGAAAAAAGTAATGAAATAATTTTGATAATGTATTGTTTTCTTATATGTATTTATTATTGGTATTTAACAATTTACTTGATAATCTTTTGGTTATGTTGAGTTAGACTGTTATCCCAAAAAAAATATTGATAAGTTGTTGTATTATGCTCAAAATTTATAAAAATTTAAACCGCCAAACCAATTTGTATCCATCCGCCAATCTGCATCTGTCTCAGTCAATCCGACAGACAGATGCAAATTGATTTTTTCCAATTCGCCAATTCGGCGGACGAATGGCAGATTAGAAATTTCCCGACTGCAACCGAACTGTGAACACCATAATATTTGGCCATTTTCCTAATTAATTTTTTTTTTCACTTTAGTCCTTTTAAGTTTTTCTTAATTTATTCTTGAGGCTAATATCTATTCAAAACTAAATTTAAAAAAAAAAATCACATTAACTACCACACGGTATAAAAAATATATACTATTGTATATTATTCATTCATTATCCATAATCGAGTGGATGTGTAAGTTTAGAAAGACAATGAAATACCATTTTTAAAGACATTTTAGGTTTCATTTTTAAAGAAATACCATCTTCTTCGAAAACTCACTCACATTGTCAAGTGGCAGCCTGGTCTATAAAAATGTATGCATCAATTCTTACAAACATAACAAAAAGCACAAATTCTTACAAACATAACAAAAATTGAACGCCTAGTAGCTAGTAGCTAGTAGCTGGAACTTGAAAAGGACACTCACCAAAGTCGTAGGTTGAACTCACGACAATATTGCTCCTTCCCTTAATATTAGATTTTAGACATTGATACTCAAAAAGTTGAATGTTACCTCAGGAAACAAAATGCTTTCCCCTGATCTAAAACGTGAAGGATAACATTCCTACTAGCGAAGTTCCCTTTCAAGAAAAAAAAATTAAGGTCAAAATTCAAAACATTATTAACTACTATGACAATAAAACACAAAAAGCTGCTTGTTTTAGCTAGCGATATGAAATTGATATAGGAGATTAACAAAATCTATAGAACAACATACAGACATATATCAAGGAATAACAAATTAAAAATTGGCACCAACAAACAACAATTCCATTTTCCCTATGTATATCTACATTTTTGACAACTCTCATAGCTCAAAGCCGATGTGTTACTGTTTTTTGAGCACTTGCAAATTTATAAGCTCCTATTTAATGTTTTATCCTCAAAGCATGAAACAAAAGTTACCCATATGAACAATATCAGCAACTTATTAAACGAAAATGCAGCGAGGACTACCTTGAATCATCATCGACAATTTGCAGAACCGAAGGAATCTGCAAATCCAGTTGGGATCACTGGAATACTTCCTTTGCTGTCGTTTTGACTATCACCGGTGAAATCTTTTGTTTCTGCTTCTTGCCAGGCCTTTAACAATTCAGGAAGGGGTAAATTGTAAACGATGCTAGAATATTCTTCCTCTCTTTCTCCAACAAATGGTTTCCATTTCTCAACCAGTGGGGCCAGAACATTCACCGCATAACCCATATCAGGCCGATGGTTTGGATCTCTAGCCGTGCAATGTCCAGCCAGTTTAGTTATGATGCAAATGCTATTAAAAATCTCCTCATTCGCTTCAAAAGCCGGGTCAATTGCAGCAAATAGCTTCCCTCTATTTGATTTTATTGTCCAAAACCACTCGGCCAAGTACCGATTCTCTTCAGAACGATGCTCATCGAGTGCCGCCAATCCTGTCAAAATTTCCATCAGCACCACTCCGAAGCTGAAAACATCTGCTTTCGTTGTGATTTTTCCTATCACTGAAATGGATATTTCATTATTAGGAAATTCACAAGCATGATTGTAAGAGAAAAAAAAAAGATAACTAGGAATTTAGAGTCACGTTAATAATGAAGACATCACTCAAATATCAAATGTTCAATGAATTCATGTTGGAAATTTCTATGATCAATTCATATGAGGCTATCTAGGTGCATTTTGTTATGCTAGATTTTTACAAGACATCGTGTTCTTGTTTAATAGTCAACCCCACTTGAATAGGACACAAGGCATAGTTTGGTTTGGTTATTGTTTTCTTGTTAAACGTGAGATTGTAAATCCATTCTCTTAATGAATGTTCTTTGGCTGAATAAATGAAATTGAAGAAAAATTATGCCGTGTGGGTTGTACTTAATATGAAATTAAACATATTAATCACATCAATTAACAAAGTGGAAGAAAAATAATTAAAACACGTTGCACTTATTGCATTTTCAATGTGCAAGTTCTACATCAACAAACACCACAAGGTACAACCATTCTGAATTTAGGGCAGATAGAATGTCTTGCTTTACTATCAGAGTATTGTGTGGATGCACAATTTTTAATTTTGGCAACGCAAGAGACCAATCTCTTCAATGTTTACATTAATATATGTTTTGAAATAAAAGCAGAGATTAATTATGGAAACATGTTCTCTGAAAATCACATACCATATTTTGCATTAAATTCAGAATAAGAAGACTGTCTTACCAGCATACTCGGGTGCAAGGTATCCAAATGTTCCAGCAAGCCTAGTTGCAATAGACTTTTCCCTATCGGGAGCAAGTTTCACTAGCCCAAAATCAGCAACTTTGGCCCTAAAGTCATCACCCAGAAGAATATTTGAAGATTTAAGGTCACGGTGAATGAAGCTCTGATGTGCAAGTGTGTGAAGATACTCCATCCCTCTAGCAACATCTAAAGCAATATACAGCCTTCGAGTCCAAGACAGAGGCTCCAAGTTCAAGCTCTTGCATTGGAAAAGATGCCTACTTAGAGCACCCTGAGGCATATATTCATAAACCAATAGCCTCTCATTGCTTTCAATACAATAGCCTAGAAGAGACACCAAATGCCGGTGTCGTACCTTAGATAGAACAGCGATTTCAGCCTGAAATTCTCCAGAAGCATTGCTACTAATCACCCCGCCTTCCATTCTTTTAACTGCTATTTTAGTCCCATCTTTGATCACGCCCTTGTAAACAACACCAAAACCACCACGGCTGAGCTCATTTTGTGGTGCAAAATTGTCAGTCACCTGTCGAAGAACCTGAACCGAAATGACCAGGTTTCCAGGCTCGATCATGTAAGCGTTTTCATTTCCACTACCACTTCCATTTTCAGATTCTAAGCTTTTGGGGGTGTTATTACAGACTGCAACCTTAACAATGTTATTAGGATCAGATGGGTCTCTAGGGTGGACCACAACGGCACTTGGCTTTGCTATGGTGTCTTTCTTCTTCTTAAAGAGGAACAGAGCTAAAAGAACCGACAGAAGGATCATCATTACAGAAATTGTGGCTGCTACAATGACAACTAGATTATATCTTTCATGATTTGTTGGATCAACTTGCTTTTCAATATGACTAGGTGAGCTAGAATTTGAACCTTTTGTTGATGGGGCATTGGGCGACGGTGATTGTGAGGGAGGGGATGGGCCGCCATTTGGTGATTGTGAAGAAGCCGATGGGACGCTGACAGGTGAAGGAGCTGATGGAGTGCTAATTGGTGAGGGACGGGGAGGTCCCTTAGTCTGATTAGCAACCAATAGCGGATTACCATCAGTAATGAATTTAACACTGTTAGGGAATTTGGGTAATGGAGGCTGAAAATTGTTTCCACTTATATCCAACAATCTCAAAGATTTCAACTCAGACAATTTTGTGGGGACTGTGCCACTTATATGGTTTCCTCCAAGATGAATTTCCATTAGCGAAGGTAGGTTTGCAAGTGAAGGACTGAGAGTACCATTAAGCCCTTGCTTTTGCAAATTTATAATAGTAACCTCACCTTTTGTATTGTAACTCAACCCCAACCATGGTCCTTTACACGGGTCATTACCGGTCCACTGAGAAGCAAGATTCGAAGGATAATTCAGAGCATGAAGAAAATCTAAAAGCACATTGACTTGAGGAGAACATGGTGCACCAGGAGTTGATTGGCAAAATGAATTTGAAGAGAAAGTTACAACATCAGCTTTGAACTTAGGAATTGAACCCGTTAGCATATTATTGTTTAAATTCAGTAACTTCAGATTTATAGTGGCCAAGCTCGGTGGAATCAAACCAACAAGCTGGTTTTTGTTAAGGTTGAGTTCTTTCAAAGAAGTCAAATCTCCAATATTATCAGGAATTGAACCCATGAAGCTGTTACCGTGAAGCCAAGCTTGCCTGAGAGAGACCATCGAGCCAATTACATCAATTGTACCGGCGAATCCACCACTATCTTGATCATTCAACCACAAAACTTGCAACATTGAGTCATAGAAACTTTTGGGTATCCCGCCGGATAATTTTTTTGGGGTGAATAAGTCATAAAATAAAAACAAAAACTTACACAAAATACAAGGAGCATACCCCAGGCCCTAACAGAACTATTACAAGGGGCATACCCGCCGGATAATCTATTATACGAAAGTCTCAATGTACTCAGAGATGGCAATTTTCCCAAAATGTCTGGTAAGAGTCCAACTATATTGCACCTTGAACATGAAAATTTTGTTAACTGAATTGAATCCTCCAATTCATCGGGTATAGATCATCCGTTAGTTTCATTAAATGGGTTATCATCCAAAGCGAGGACACGAGCACTAGTAAGCCCGTGGAAGAAATCAACGGGGATTGTATCAAATTCATTGAAATCCAAGTAAGCATATTGAAGTTCAGACAATCCACTAAAAGTGGGCAACTTCCCATAGAAATGGTTCTTTTGAAGACCTAAATTGTAGAGTTTTGTGAGCTGATTAAAGTTCTGAAGGAGGGTACCCTTAAGACCCAAATTGGCAACTTGAATTTGGGTAACTCTGCCCTTAGAACAGAACACATGAGGCCATGTGGGAGTGCCACAAGGATTATTTCCATTGTTTGGCCATTTCAAGAGATCTGGATTTTCCAACCCTTTTTTGAAATCACTAAGAACTTTGGCATCATTAGGGTCTGTAACACTAAAAGCCAGGTTCAAGAGGAAAAAAACAATTGCAATGCAGAGCATTCCCTCATTATCAGCCATGGTTTAGCTTTAATTCTTCATGCCAGACATGAAGAGATTACCATAAAAGCTCATCTTTGGAATATAAAACAAAACCCAGTTGGCAAAAACATGTAAAATGTTTTCGGAGATCGAAAAAGTGAAAATGAAAGCAAAATTGAACGAACCTCGGAGGACCCAGATGCAACATTGAATGCACTCAACAATGGGGTACGAAATGGGAGGATTTTGAAGAGGAAATATTGAAGACCCAGATGGACAAAATTGTGGAGATTCGAGGCGAGACAAGAAAGAGAGCGAAATCTCGTATACTTTAGGTTTTTCCTACATTGGATCAAACCCTAACGACGATGAGTACTTCCTCCAACACCGTCTCCGGTGTCTCTCCCTCTCTCTCAATTCTTCTCTATGTTGCCTTCTCTTTCTTTCTTTCTTGTTTTTTCTTGTTTGTTTGTTTTTGTTTTTCTGTTTTTCTGTTATTTATTTATTTATTTATTTTTAAAATTTGGAGCTTGTTTGGGTATATTAAAATATCATATTTTTTTATGTTTTTTAAATTATATAATTTATATTTTTTTATAAGAAATTAAAAAATATACTTATTTAATCAATATTATTCAAATTTTGTTAAATTATGGACCATTTTAAAAATTAATAAAAAAATTAACTTATTAATTTATTGATTTATTTAAAACAAATCATCTCTTCTTTTTTTTTCTTTTTCTTTTTTAACACGTTTTCTGAAAAAATTAAAAAAAATAAAACAAATTATCTTACTTCCCAAAAACATACTTATATTACCATTATTTTTGGCGGATATGATGACATGACATGACACACCAAATGCTTTTGTTTGTTATAACTACCTGTTTCGTCGGCGAGCTTATTGTGAGGACCAAAACGAAGATAAATTATGGTGGAACCTTCCTTCTATTCAACAACCTTACTTCACGACACAGAAATTAATCACATAATTATATATGTTAGATTTATAAAACATAAAAAAAACAAAAAAAAAAAAAATGTGACAAAATTCTCTTACATCAATATATGGTCTGTAAAAAAATATATATATATATATGACTTTTCCTTTGTGAGAAATTATATTTAATTTTGTGATTAATTTTTATATTTTAATTTTTTTTTCTTCCAACAATTGGACTAGGGGCTGTGATTTGGACCCCCAGCTGGGGGCACCCCCAGTGACCCCCAGCGCCACTTGGCACTCTGTCAGTGGCTGAAATTGATAAAAAAATAAAATAATAATAATAATTTTTTTTTGGCCAATAAGGAGTGACCCCCAGTACCCCCACTGGGGGTCCAAGTCATTTTCCATTGGACTAGTGTCTACTGAGTTCATCCCGAACTTATAATATAGGGAATTGAATCATTTATATTTCATTTGGGATTTGAATAATTTCTATTTTAGTATTTGTCAGGTAGATAATCTATGTAAAAAAATTAAATTATATATAATTTGTTTTCAAACTAAGTAAAAACATTTTTTGTCATACAAAATTAATAAATTAACTTTTTTAAATAAAAATAAATACCAAATGAGTTTTTATTTATAATTTTTAAATTTAAAAAAATGAAACATAAATGCTACTGAATGAGTTAGTATTTTGTTATCATTAATTGAAGCATGATAATAAGCAGCCTTAAATCATAATACAATGGGTTCTTTTGGAATGAAAGTTTGGATTAGGGTGGGACTATTTTAGTATAAAATAGATTTTTTAATCTAATAAGATAAAATGTCATATTCAAATTATAATTATTTTATTTTTTCTTTCACAAAAATAAAAAAAGTCAAAAAGCCTATCCCAAACGATACTTTTTAACCCCAAGCTAAAATAGCTAAAAAGTCAAAAAATCAACCTACATCCTGAACGAAGGCTATATAAGACAATTTTTGGTGTAGGTTTTTGTAAATTAAAAATTAATAATTAGAATGTATGAGTTAAAAGCACTCACAATCATTTTTTTGAACGTATTTAAGGAAAGAATAATGCTTGGGACCCCCTTTTGGGGGTCACCCCCTCACCCCCTTTGCCACGTGGCGGGGGGTGATTGGAGGAGCAGGAAAAAAAAGAAAAAGAAAAAGAAAAAGTAACCAATAAAAGAGAGAGGGGGTCAAAAGGGGTGAGGGGAAAAGGGGGGATGAATCATTGTTGTTAAGGAAAAATTAGTGAAACATTCCTCTTTAATTTTGTGTAGTAGGAGAGATCTATGATATTTTTTTTAATTAGCTAAGGTTCCTCAACATTTTCATAGAGAAAATTCAACTCAGATAAATTTTGCCTGACTCAGGACGAAATTTCTTTGAGTGGGGGTGAAATTTCAACAATTGATCACAGAGAAATTTTGAAATTCTCTAGGTCATAGTGAAATTTCTCTGAGTCAGGAAAAATTTCTCTAAGTTGATTTTTTTCTATAGAAATGTTGAGGGATCTTAATTATTGTGAAAATATTGTATATTCTTTATCTTATAAAATCTTAACATCAGGGATCTTAAAAAAAAACCTGTTTTATGATTTCTTAGTGAGAGTAAATCCTTCGAAGCAAAACTTGAAATCCCTCAAAGTTAGGAATGGTTTGTTCTAAGTTCCAAACCAATAGTTGGTTTGATAATATACAGAAGAGATTGCTCTTTTAGAATAAAACAATGCAGTCTTGAAAGGAGGCTTCCATATTTCTGAAAGTATGGACTGTTGTTCGAAGCAAAATTGGTCAATTTAAAACCATATATTGGATATGATTAAAGCAAGCTTTAAGGGGCAAGATTGTCGAATTCGAGGCTCTGATTCTTAAAGGAGACTTCTATATGGTGAGAGAAGTCAAATTGATTTTCAAATATTTCATTGAGAGTCAAGTTTCGAAGAGAAAAATTGATGATCTCGAAGCTACAATTTTGTTGGTTCTGGGTAAAATTAGACCATACTAAATAACAAAACAAGGTCTCTCCGCTTTATTAAGATAAGTATGATTACATCAGAGGCCTTGCTTAGGCACATATTCAAGCTCATAAAAGTAAGGAACAGAGTAAATAACAAGGTCATGGAATTTAGTCCAGCTATGGTCAATAAACTTCTGTTCCTTTTTTATTCTATTTTCTATTTTCTCCAGGCTTGGTTGCTAAAGTTGGTGTGCTTTTACTTGACAAAAGAGTTTTTCGGCCTTTATTTCAAACTCTGTTTCTTTTAACCCTTGTTCCATCTCATCCATATCCAAGTCATCCCGGTACGCAGAGTTTTTATTCTTGAAGTCATCATGTTCTTCGATGAGGTTCTCTGTTTTATACTGGGTATGAACTTGAAGGGCTGAAAGTTGGTTCAAAGATTGGGTGGTGGCCATAGAAGTTTGGTGCCAATGAAGAAGCAATGAGAGTTGGTCCAAAAACATCTGGAGCTCTGCTTGGACGATAGGGTTGAGGACATGACCTCGGGTCATAACATCACTGGTCCATCGAAAGTTCTTGAGAGGAACATCATCCTCAAGAACGTTGAAGGGCAAGTAAGAAAAGGCCGCAAGCAGAAGTTGGGCTTGCTTTCGCTGAATTGGAGTAAGGAGAGGTGGAGGATTATAGGGGAGGAAAAACCTGGTCCTTAAAGAGAGCAATCCTCAGTTTCTCTATCCAGTGGAGATTTTGCGGAGGAGGAGGTATAGAAGTTTCCATCTCGAAAGAAGGAGGGAACTGGGGGGGGGGTTAACACAATTAAGCCAGTCAGAAGAGCAAAGCTTTGCCTTTTGGCTAAGAACGATGGGCTATACCCTTGTGCTTCTTCTGGACGTCGGGTAGCTTGTACTATCTTCGTAGGCATAGAGGATGTGTACCATGCTACGAGCAGATTGTCCTCCAAACTGCGGCGGCGGTCAATGGATACATATGGATAAACCACTGAGCTCCGAGCAGAGGGAGGAAAAGTTAGAGGGTCAACAAATTCGACGAAATGATGATTAACTCGCTCCCTTAACTCTGATTCTTCAGGTTCGGGCCAGCTTCTCCAACTAGAAGTTCCAGAAGAAGAAGAAGAAGCTACAGCCTCATCCCACACAGAAGGTTTTGGGTTAGAAGAAGGGCTCCCAATATCCATATTTGCAAACTTTTGGGTTAAAGAATCGTGGATCACAAGTTCGTAGTCCAAAGATTGATAATTTGCAAAAGCTTCCATGACTTGAATATAGGAAGGTGGGTAAAGGTAGCCAATAAATGCATGAAGGTTCTTTCGAGAAAGAACAGCATCATCGAACAACTCTTCGTATGCTTGATTAACGTAAGAGAAGATTGGCTTAGCCATAAAAGATGTATCAGTCTTTTTGAATACTGGAATAAGTTGGATGCTCAAAGGATTAAAGAAGAATTTAATGCAGATGATGAATGACGGTTACATTTCTGAATAATGCAAAGCCCATGCACGTTCTAAAACATGGATAAAATACCTTGATCCACTAATATTACCAAGGATTGTGTATATTAGTGCGAGGGGTAATGTTGGCTACATATTTTGTATAAAGCCAATCACAGTTCAACACGTGGCAGGTTAAGGGTAATACGGGAAGACAATTCAAACATTCGATTGTGATCGTACACGTGGCAGTTAGTATTGGTTTTCATAAGATCTGCGTAGTACTGGATTAGCAAAGAGATGCAAAGTGATGTGGCTTCAACGGTTACTCACATTTAAATTCAAAATCATGAGAGAAGCCTAACTGCAAGTATTTGCATAGTGGAGCTAACTATAAGACAACATGATCAGCGATCATGGAGGAGCGGTTCGACGGTTAAAAGTGCAGTTCAATGTTTATCCTTGAGAAGTATAAATAGCAGAGAAGACCCTAGAAAAAGCCCCAGACTCAGATCCATAAAACCAGTTTTATTCTACTTTATTTATTTTCCAGTTTTTACATTTCTTGTTGTTTACATTTTCGTACTTCAAATTCCTGCACTGCATTTCGTTCATAGGAGTAGTTTTCAAGTAGCTTGTTGTTGTAAACCTCTACGAGGCTGATTTAGATCTTTGTAAGTCTTTCATTTTGCTTAATGAAATACTACAACTGTTCTTCATTTAATCATTGTTTGCTTAATTTTCCTAAACAAAGCCACCAGTAAAAGTCCTCTTCATTGAGGCTGAAAGAACTAAAACACAATCGTCTGATAATTGGTTGGCAATTAACATTCTGTAAGGACTGATTGATCCTTACTGGCACGCTCACAATCACAAAAATAACTTTCGAAAGCCAAAAAAACCAACAAAAATGTGAGTTGACTTTATGACTAAAAAATTTTGTTTGGATGATTTTTTGATTTTTTTTTAAAAAAAATAATATAATTTAAATATAAATATTTTTTAATCTGAAACTAAAAAAATTATTTTACCTTTTGTGACTGTTTTAATCCCAACTCAACCCAATCTCCCAAACCAGCGCTAATTTTTCTGAGACAAATCACGTGACTTTGATGTGGTAAAGTTGGACATTGTAACAAAAACAGACAAAAGCCACGATGTCAATTATCCACAACAACATACATACACTCACCCCATAATAAATTACGAAAGCAACTCCCAAATTTTGTCCAGACAAAAATATGAAAACGAATCAACAATTTATATGTATTTATGCACTTTCGTTTAATTTTTTTAATAATTTGATAACAGAAATGCCTCATACCCCCACTGGGGTCGACCCCCAATGAGGTGGCGCCCTGTGATTGGGCGAAAAAAATATATATATATTTATTTTTATTTTTATTTTTTTCAGCGAATGAGAGCTGGAAGTGCTGTTGATTTGATAATTGAAGAGTAATTTGATTAATGAGAAAATTTATTTAGTAATTTGATATCTTAGTATTTGAGTGACACAATATGTGTAAATATTTTGTTTTAGGGTAAATTACATTGATACTTCCTGACGTTTATATTTATTACAGTTTCCCCTCACCTTTTAGAAATTACATCTCCTCCTTTGAGATTTAAAATTTCATTACAGATTCTCCCTTCAGCAGTTTAATTTTTTTAAATATCAATTTTGCCCTCATTGGGTAAATTACATTAACACCCCTCACATTTTAGAAATTACAATCTCCTCCCCAAAGTTTAAAGTTGCATTACTAATTGCCCTCTCGGTTAGTATTAGTTGGAAAAAAAATTCATTGAAAAAAAAATTTATTTGAAAAAAAAATTCATTGAAAAATTTTTTGTTAGTAAAATTTTTAAGTTTTTATTTAAAACAATGTAAACTTATTTTTTGAATTTACATTTTTTCCTAAAATTTACAAACTGAGACAACCATTTACAAACCAAAAAAATTATCAAACAAGTTTTTATGACAGTTTTTAAAATTTTTGTAAATATAAATTGAAAACTGAAAACGTAATGATTACTAAACAGGTCTCAGATGATAAAAATGTCGTAAAATTAACAAATTATTAAAAGATTCTTAGGTTATGTATGGTTTGATTTTTAGAATTTTTTTTAAAAAAATTAAAAATTAATTTGGTTAAGAAATAAAAAATAAAAAATAATTATCATTTAAGGGTAAAAAATAATTATCATTTTAACTTTTAGGTAGGTTATATACATACGTATGGCTGTTTCAATTTAATTTGTAAAAAAGTTCTTACCACTCGAAGGATAAAAATTATATAAAATAATTATCATTTTAACTTTTGGGTAGGTTATATACATACGTATGGCTGTTTCAATTTAATTTGTAAAAAAGTTCTTACCACTCGAAAGATAAAAATTATATAAAAATAATAATTATTTTTTATTTTTTATTTCTTAACCAAATTAATTTTTAATTTTTTTTAAAAAAAATTCTAAAAATCAAACCATACATAGCCTAAGAATCTTTTGATAAATCATTTCTTACGTTGGTAACTTATTTAATTATTTGTTAATTTTACGATACTTTTACCATCTGAAACCTATTTGGTAACCATTTCGTTTTTAGTTTTCAATTTTCAATTTATATTTACAAAAATTTTAAAAACTGTCATAAAAACTTGTTTGATAATTTTTTTGATTTATAAATGATTGTCTCAGTTTGTAAATTTGAGAAAAAAAAATGTAAATTCAAAAAATGAGTTTACGTTAGTTTTTAAATAGAAATTTAAAAATTTTACGAACAAAATTTTTTTTCAATTAATTTTTTTTTTCAATGATTTTTTTTCCAACTAATACTAACCGAGCGGGCAATTGGTAATGCTACTTTAAACCTTAGGGAGGGGATTGTAATTTCTAAAATGTGAGGGGTGTCAATGTATTTTACCTAGTGAGGGCAAAATTAGTATTAAAAAAAATTAAATTACTGAAAGGGAGAATCTGTAATGAAACTTTAAATCTCAAGAGGAGAGATGTAATTTCTAAAAGGTGAGAGGGAAACTATAATAAATATAAATCTCAAGAGGTGTCAGTATAATTTACCGTTTGTTTTATTTTTACTTATTTCAAACTACTAGTTATTATTATCTATATATATACTATTATGTATGTGAACACCTACTTTGATGTCTTGAAACTTTATTCATCTTTATGCCAAGTTTTCAATTTTCTGTTTACAAAAAGAAAAAAGTAAATAAATAAAGAAGAGGGTGTGACTTGAAAAATGTTTGAGGGCCCTAATTTCTATGGCTCAAATGGCTCAAAATTGTCAAAACGACGTCGTTTTGACAATTTTGATGTTGTTTTGTACTCAAAACGACGTCGTTTTGGCAAATTCGAACCATTTGAACTACAGAAATTAGGGCCCTCTATCATTATTGGTGTGACTTAAACTTAAAATCACAAATGTAATAAACAACCCCATTACTATTTGAGCTGCATACAACATAGAACAAATATTTTATTTATTTATTTGACTTATACACTGAGTTTCTGCACACCCAAATGGGTGTGTTCGAAATTTCCATGCTTCGAAATTTTCATGTAGGATTGAATCGGTTGTTATAGATTGAATAGGTAGTTTATAAAAAAAGAAAAGAAAAAAGATTGTGTTTTAATTCCTAGTTATATGATATATGTACACTCAATTTGGTGTGAACAAATTGTCACTTTTTTATTCCAAAATTGTCCTCAAAACAATATGGTATGCCCTTCAATTTTTTTTTTACGAAATTTCATAATATAAATCATAAAATATCATAAATTTGTCTACTACCCAAAAAAAAAAAAAAAAAAAAAACAAACAAACAAACAAAACAAAACAAAAACCATATATCATAATTTCGTCATTCATAACTTTTGCATGCAAACCAAATATCCATAACTTTTAATACAAAAATTCATAACTGTATTACAATTTGCACTTTTTAGAGAGTGCACGTTATAAATTTCTCCATTAATATATTTATTAGAAATGATACATCTTTTGATTTTGGAGCTCTAAACAGAGCTCTAATGACTTGGCAAAAAAAAAAAAAAAGACACAAACATCATGTTATTATGGAGCCCACACACCATTAGAGCTCTCTAGAGCTTTTCCTCTAGAATTCCCAATTTTTTTTCTATATATGTATATGAAAAAAGATTGGAAACTCTAATTGTGGAGCTGTAGAGCTGTAATGGTGTGTGGGTCCCACAATAATGTGATTTTTTTTTTTTTTTTTTTGGATTGCCAAGTCGTTAGAGCTTTGTTTAGAGTTCCAAAATTAGAGGGATGTATCATTTCTGTATATATATATATGTAAATGCACAGAGAGAATAACGAGATAAACTGTCAATATCTCACCTTCTGTATTGTGGTATAACTTGGTTTTACACTTTGTGGATCAATAATAGTCCAATGAATGATTATTAATGGGAAAAAAAATGATTTTATTATTCCAAAGAAAAAGAAGATGTGATTCAAAGCGGAATGGCCAAAAAAATATAATCGATTCTTGCCTACTTGGTACATAAAGCATATTTTGATTTGATTTGATTTGGTTCAAATATGCGGTAGCCCGAAAGCAAAAATGATCCGTTGCTCGAAATTGTTGGCTCGAAATTGGTCCGAATACCCAAAACGACGTCGTTTTGGGATTTTTAAATTTTTTCCTTTTCTTTCTTTCTCTGTGCGTTTAAATACAGAGGGAAGAGACGAGGGGGAGAGAGAAAGAGAAGAGGAAGAGACAGAGAAGAGGAGAAGGAAGATCGGCGACCCTCTGTTTTCTCTACTTTTTTCCCCCCCCCCCTTTCCAATAGATCTGGATTTGAGGATGAAAAGAATTTTTTTTTTTTTTTTTGTTGATGAAGATCTGGATTTGCAGACCTAGGGAATTTTTTTTTTTTTGTTTGTTGATGAAGATGATGATGATGTTGATGATGATGAAGATGATGATGATGATGTTGTTGCAATTTGTTGATGAAGATGTTGATCTGGATCTACAGACCCAGATCTTGTTGATGTTGATGAACAAAAAAAAATTTGTTCAGAAAAAAAATTGTTGATGTTGATCAACAAAAATTTTTTTTTTTTTGGTTGATGTTGATGAAACCCAGCAGCGCAGCAGACCCAGTTCCTTATTATTCTTCTTTTCTTCTTCTTCTTTTTCTTCTTCTTCTTCATCTTCAAAAAAACACGAAAAAAAAAAGAAAAAAAAAGCACCAAAACGACGTCGTTTTGGTGTCGAGCCACTTTCGAGCCACACTCTTTCTAGCTACGAATCGCTATTGAGCCCGAAAGAGGGAAAACCTCATAGAACTATCCCAATTTGACTTTGGAACTCTGATAGATTGTAACAACCCAAATTTTTAATTATTCTGTAGAATTTATACTAATATTATTTAATCACAGTTAGGAAAATATATAATTTATTATATATTATTATGTGTAATTTTGTAAAACAACATAATTATTTATAAACAACTGGGGCCAAAATATAATTACTTTAAGCTAATAAGATAACTATAAATCTAAAATGATTTGAATCCAAATCTGAGGAGGATTTGCCATGGACACGTGGAGGGAAATGGTTCGGCCTGCCTCCTTATAAATGGAGAGGAGAGCAAGATCAAAGAAAGAAAGAAAAGGAAAAGAAGGATAGAAAGAAAAGGAAGGAAGAAAAGAAAGAAAAAAATAATAGAAGCTGAGAAGGTCTTTGATAATAGAAAGAAAAAGTAAGGTACTAAAATTAAAGTGAGTTATATTATACCTTGAGTCACCATAATATATCTTATGTATATTTTAACTTACCATGGTTTATTTTATACAAGTTATGTTTTATAAATTATTATAAACTATATTAATATTTCAGTTACGTGGATTATTTTCTGAACTCTATTTACTTAAAAGGAAACCCATGAATATGTTTGTTTATATTTTAAAAAATATTTGACTATAACCTTATAAATAATTATGTTTTGTAAGTACCACCACGGGAGTTCCATGCCTTGGGGGACTTAAATAACCATTGGCCTCTGTTTGGCCACTTTGTGGTCATTTGTTTGTCATGGATCCAGTGATCTCTGTTCTGTGCGGAACAAAATGTTGTGCGGAGATAAGTGCTACACTATTGTGGAAGCCACCTCTATAGTCCGTACGAGCCACATCTTGAGTCCGTACCTCTGTTCTGACTGTCACTTCTGTGACTTCAGTTCTGTTTTATTCTGTACCGTGATTATGGTTATTTATTTACATAATTTATGTATTTCAATTGCTGCCACTTAAATGATTTATTTATCAAACTAAGTTATGTAAATGTTTTGGCCTAATTAACTATCCATGGTTATTTCGTGTCCCTTATACTCTTTGTATAATATTTCTCACTCTGCCAAATGCTTATAGTTGCTTACCAATTTTCAGGAAACAATACAGTTCAGAAATAGCTGTCGGAAAGTCTTAGATGCGGGACTGCGAAATAGACAAACACAACACTTTTATGATATTTTTATATGTAAATATCGGCCTTTTTGGTCAATAAATTTTGTAATAAAAATAGAAGCTCCGATGATTATTTTGGTACCCTCATTTAAATATTATTTCCGCTCACGTTTATTGATTTGTTTAAGAATTGGCCGTAGGTAACTTCAGTTACTAGCCATCACAATGCTTAACCCTTGGGTACGGGGAGCGGATCGTGACATAGATGGTGGTGCTAGTATCTATTATGAGCTCTATAATCATTAACTACAAAACACAAATACATTTCACAATTTCACAGTTTCATAATTTTACATTGAATAATACTATATACACCAATTAGTATACTAACTAGTGTACCAATTGATGATATGACATAATTTAAGAAGTTTTTGATATTTGTAATTTATATAATGTGTGAGATCAATACTAATATCATAACTAGTGTTGATACACTAGTTAGTACACTAATTAGTACATGTAACACCACCGTTTTACATTATACCTAGAATATAATTTACAAACTAACACCAGTTCAGTGAGAAACTCTGAGCGATTAGGATCCTTTCAAGAACGGTATGGTATCTCTTTGGTACCGTTTAATGGATCCAATGACTTCACTGGAAAATGCCTCATCTTCTGGGTAATAAGCAATGGGATCAGATAACAGAGGGAGTGGAAGGTTAAGCGCACCTTCGAGTGTTGCGTGAAGACAATAAGCTGAATATGTAACTTGATATCCACCTTCTTGTACAATCAAGAGGCGTCCATCGCATAGCTTATCGGCCAGTGTACGAATTTTCCTCCCAATCTCTCTATAACCCTTCATCGTCAAGCATTGCCTTCCATTTGGGTCAAACTAAAGCATAGGAAGTGCAATTCAATTCAGTAAGCAAATCCATATTTTTATGAGCACCAACAGTACCGCTGTTATCAGTAATACGTTTACATATATGGGTATATCAAAATATAAACTGCTGAGTTGTCTCACTTAATAAATCATAGTTAAAGAGGGTAATCATAATGATTTCTGAATTCTTTGCCACACTTGACAAGGCGATGAATGAAGCTAAACATACAACACGCGCACATATCCCACCCATCGTTGGTATTATCTAATACTATTTGGGGCAATTGGTTGCCTAAAATGGTGTCAGAGCATTGGTTTCGAGAGGTTCTATCCTAGATTTAAGTCTCCTTGTATGTGTTCACCATGTTCTGTGTGTGTTTGTGACTGTTCAATTTACAGCGGGTTGTATATGAGGGAGGGTATAAGAGCTAGATATATATTGTTGGGATCATTCCCTAACAACTTAAATTTTTGGGTCAATTGGTAACGTCCAAGACTAAGTTCACGTTTTTCAGTGTTCTTGTAAAAATTTAAAAAATTTGCTCCCAACTACAATTAAGTTTCCTGATTTTTGCATTTTGAAAGCATGCACGTCTACAAAAATGCAATTTGATGAGACAAATCTAAAAGTGTATTTATGTAATTCCTGAAAGTAAATTTGCACAGCAAGCCATTGAGCAAGATTTAGGGTTTCCACAGGCATTGAAGGGGAAACAAAGAAAGAGAGGAGAGTTTTGAAAGCCAAAGATAAACTAAATTATAAATGCAAACTTGCATACTATTAATTCTTCAAGTCTAGATTTCTCAAAACAACACAATTTTGCTGGTCTTTCCTATGCAATTATTTGGATGATCCATGCAAATAGTGTATTCACACTCATATTGTCCAAGAAGTCAATGTGAAAGTCGATAGAACATAATCATTATCACTATTCCAGAATTTAAAAACCTCCCAAGAGTTTAGTGGCCTTTTAATTCTCAAAAGAAAACAATTTCAACTCTGTCATCCATAGTTAAAACAGTAAATCGATCAGACCATGGCTGCCTAGAACTACAAAATCCATTGTGAACTTCTAAGAATATCTATTACATAGATATTACACTAGTCTGGTTATTTTTTGATATTTCAGTCTCCTTTCTAGTAAGTACTACATTTTAAAAAATTTAGATAAACTACCAATAGGTTCTAGACTTAATTCCCATAAAATCCTATTGAAAATAAATCTTAATAAAATCGTTGCAAAAAATAATTTTTTGCACGTCGCTAAAAATGAACAATTAGTGACTTTTTTTGTCACGATTTTTATTAATTATTGTTAAAATTTACAATTAGTGACGTTTTTCTGTGACAATTTTCAAACTGTCACTGAAAATTAAAAATTAATGACTTTTTTTGTGATGATTTTTTTAAACTATCACTA
This sequence comes from Camellia granthamiana, assembly GCA_036172215.1. NCBI lineage: Eukaryota > Viridiplantae > Streptophyta > Magnoliopsida > Ericales > Theaceae > Camellia > Camellia granthamiana. The sequence continues at coordinate 61,971,502 of CM069914.1, forward strand.
AAACCTATAATTAGTGACATTTTTTGTAATAATTTTTAAACTATCGCTAAAAATTAACAATTAGTGACAACAATTTTTAAATTGTCGTTAAAAATTAACAATTAGAGACTTTTTTAATAGTGTTTGATGAAAAATGCTATTAATTATTGTATGATCTATTGGATAATAAATTCACCTATACGTAAGTCCCCTTTAAAATTTCCACAGTCATGTTTTCAATTTTTTAAAATTTAATCAACGCATTTGGTTTCCAACCCGGAAATACTTCTTCAATTAAATCAAATTTAGATATAAATTAAAAAATGAAAAACATCAACTTACAGCGCTTGAATCTTGGCCGATAACTAAAACCATCATATCTGGCTGAAACTTTTGGACCGCAGGGACAACCAACTCTGTCATGGCAAACTCATACCCTCTATCTCCTGTCCCATTCGGTAAAGGTATATTCAAATTATAACCGAACCCATCTCCATCACCAAGCTCATCAACATTTCCACTATGCGGATGAGAAGGACCCCACGAACCATGATTCATATGAAGAGAAATAGTGAGAACTTTATCGGAGTGGTAAAACCCCTCAGCAGTCCCATTCCCATAATGAACATCAATGCCGACAACCACAACACTTTTACAACCCGAATCCAAAGCTAACTGGACAGCAAGACCCGCATTATTAAGAAAGCAATACCCATCAGCTTGAGTCGGCTGAGCATGATGGCCCGGAGGCCTAACTAATGAGTAACTGATTTTTCCATGACCATCAAGTATATGCTTCATTGCTGATAAGGTAGTGCCAGCAGCTAGAAGTGCAGCGTCCCATGAGCCGGAATTCAAGAAAGTCCCAGCACAAATCATCTTCCCCCCATTTCTATCTGCTTCAACTAATTCATCTATATATCCTGGAAATTATTTTGTGTAAAGAATATCAGCCTCTAATTGAAAGAATTCCAATCAATATCCAGGAAACATTATCCAAATCAATTGGATGGGGACCTAACATCAATAATCTCCAACATCTATCTTCTCTCTTCTTCTTTTTTCATAAATAAAATAAAATTGTTATATAATAACCATAACCAATTTAGTGACATGTCCTCTAAGTTTTTGTATTGCTTATAATTATCATATACATCTAGTTTGCGCCATTTCCATTGAACTGGGAAAGAAAGAATCTATTTTTGTCAAGAAACTGAATTTTAACCCAGAAACAAAGGAGAGGGTGTGTATAACGCTGCAGATGGGACCAGATGTTTGAGAAATCTTCAACTAATTCATTAAAATAATATTTAAAAAAATTGATTATTTTCCTTTTCAGTCCCAAAATATGATATATTTGTTATTTTGGAACCAAATTTCAACCCAATATATATATAGGCCTCGTTTGGGAAGTGGCTATTTTAGTAGGCTATTTGGCTTTTTGGTTATTTTAGTGGCTATTTTAGTTTTTATGTTTGGGAAGATGAGATGAATTTTTAGTTGAGTTGTTGTATTGGAAAGTGTGTTGAAATGATGTTTAAATTTAAAATGACAGATTTATCCCTAACTTTTTATTTTTAAAATTGATATAAAGGGGCAACATAGTAATTTTACCCTTGCTCTAACACTGTCCGGGTGTGACAGTGTAGGCTGTGCCTACACTGTCCGGACAGCAGCCTAATTTTCTTTTTTTTTTTTTTTTTTTTTTTTGAAAATCAGTATAAAAGTGCTACAGTGTAGCTTTTAGGCTAATTTTCCAAAAAGAGGCTATAACAGCCGCAACCTCTAATTGCCAAACACCCCCAATATGGTTCTCAATCTAATTCGTGTCCAGATGGCACTAAAACTGGAAAGCCAATCTAAAAATTTACATTTTTAGTCACCAAAGTATATAATTCGTGTCATTTATTTCTTTTAGAGGGGTAATTTTTTTATAATTGAACATTTACCCATGATTTTAAAGCCATTGTTAAATTAATTTAAACAAGACACTAAAACAAATCTTAACCCTAGAAAAATTATGGAATTCCCAATCAAATTTCAACATTATTTTCAACAAAGGGGCTTCTCTACTAACATCATATTTTGACATTGTCGATCATCAATTGAGCTCTCAATTCCATCATCTCGTGTCTCGCCCATAGAAGAGAGAGAGAGAGAGAGAGAGAGAGAGAGAGAGAGAGAGAGAGAGAGAAGGGGGTACCTGAAGTGTGAAAAGTGAGCAATTCAGAGATGAGGGCAGGTCTACCAGAGTGCCAAGAAATGAAAGGAGAGAGAGGACCCTTTTTGAGAATAGAAAGCATGTTCTTGACTCTGTCTGAGTTTTCAGGGTGGTTTTCGAGAACATCGAGAAACCCAGGGTCGATTCCGGAATCGAATACGCCAGTTCCAGGGTCGTGATTCAACATCCCATCGTGCCAGAAGACGTGAATGCGATCCTCGCCAGTTGTTGTTGTTGTTGTTGTTGTTGGTAGGGAAGAAGAGAGACAAACTAAACCAGCCCTAGCCTCCATGCTTGGGTTGGGACTCCCCCACATTCACACTTTCACTTCTTCCAAGTGTCTCTCACCCTCTCTCTGTTTTCATTGAATTTTTTCAATACTTTCTATTTTTACCATTTTTTTTTTTTTTTTTTTTTTTTTTTTAAAGTTAGGGTAAACAATTTGTCCAATTTCGCCTTAGATTCCATTTTCTTTTTTCTTGGAAAAATTGCACTTCAGAAAAAAAAAAAACAAATTTATTAATTTTAATAATTATAATTATAATTTTTTTATGAATTTATAAGTATAATAAATTTTAATAATTATAATTATAATTTTTTTATGAATTTATAAGTATTTTATGAAAATATGAATGATTTGCAATTTTTTCTTTTTCTTTCTTTTTTTTGAAATTTGTTTTTGTCAGTTTAATCGAGTCGTTTTTCATTGTACTTTAGGAGATCACTTTCTTACAATTAATTAGAGTTCATTGAATTTCACTTCCAATGTGGATCTTTATTTTTTTTAATATCTCTTTCCACATATCAATAAAGTAAGAACAAACAAAATAATAATAATAATAATAATAATAATAAATGTTCGTTGCATATTGTAATACAAAAATTCATCACAAAATCAGATAAAAAATATACATTAATGAATAAATTTTTATAGAATTTATATTGTGTTTGGTTTATAAATTTGGATAGAAATTTAGAGAGGGAAAAAGAAAAATATAAATGAAATACAATTACATTTTACCTATATTTTACACACTTTTTTAATTTCATTTTACAAATCATTAATCAAATCTATAAACCAAACATAACTTTAACAAAATTCACTTTTAAAAATCTTATTTATACATAAATATTTTACGTTCAATTCAGTTCAGTGATCAATTTTTTATTCGTAATAGACACATATTGAGTGCAAAGAGGGCAATTTTGCTCTACCATTATTCTCCATTTCAAGTCTTCCATATACTATGGTGTTCTCAACGAAATTTTGTAGTATAAAAAATTTATTTATGAAATGTAATTGATCAATCACAAGTTTTATTGTCCAAAATATGGTGCACTTGAACAACTTTTATTCATTAATAGAAAAAGGAAATGGGAGAGAAAATGAAAAATAAAAATTCAAAAAGGATAGATCAACTTTTCTCATTGGGAAAATAAAAAAAATGCCTCAGAAACATAGACCCTTTTGGTTCCAAGATATAAAGGGTGGGATTGGATATTATATCCTGTGGGGTCCACATATCTCATGTTTGTAATTTTTTTTCAAAGATAATATAAAATATACTATGAGATTATATATCTCCCAAAAGTAGAGGATATACAATACCACCACCCCCCATTATATCATATCCCCTTGGTTGGGATCTGATTTAAAAAGTCCAATTTATTCTTTTGTCTATCTAACATAATATAATTTAATGTATTTTTTGAATTTAATATAATATAATTATTAAATATAATATAATATTATTGAATTTAATTTAATATAATATAATATTATTGAATTTAATTTAATATAATATTATTTAATATAAATTTTGAATTTAATATAATATAATATTATGAGGTCAATCTTGGAAATTACTTGTTTATATCCCACAATATATTTTGTAAAACAAACATGGATAATATATATCCAATCTTATATATCAAGTCAACAAACATGAATTGGGGGATATATTATTCAATACCTATATCCTATTATATATCTTGACTAAATCTCACATCATATTATATCCTCTATTTTATATCCAGTGAAACAAACAGGCCATAAAGTTTATTTGAAGAAAAACATTAGGAAACACTGTCCAATTGGTCCAAGGGTGAAGCTCCATTTGCAGATTTGTTCAACCTCTCAACAGCTTTAGCAACCTGAAATGGCATGAAAAATGGTAACTTAGTACCCAAATGCAAAGATATCATTCAAATATATATATATATATATATATGTATGTATTACAAGGCAATGCAGACACATGATGTATTTGCAAAAATAAAATATTGTTATAATTGTCATGTTGGGGGGTTGGGGGGGATTTGAATATAGATAAAGAAAAAAATTTGAGAAAAATAAATAAAATTTGGAGGGCAAAGTATACCATTGACCTCTATAATTTGCTTATTATGACAATTTAATCCTTGTGATTTTAATTGAATCAACTTGGTCATTTAGTTTTTTTTTAGACTATGTCAATGTAGTTTAATTGTTAACATAATTTGAATAGAAATTTCGGACAAAATGGTCCATTCAATTTATCTAGACCGACACAAGAGGAAAATTATAGAGATTACAAATGTAATTATCCAAATTCAAAATAAATTTTTTAGCAGTGATATATGAATAGTTTAGATATAAAAGAAAATGCATAACACATAACTAATAAATTAATGTTTTATTAATAAAATACATACATAAAGGAGATTTTTTTTTCTTCTTTTTTTAATCAAATATTACATTACCTCTGCATTCCAATTTGTTCTGGCAGTTATGATGATTAGACATACTGTTTGTAGAAGGACTCCAATAATCATCCCCCACCAAAGCCCCTGAACAATGAAAACAAATGCTTGTAATTTTTCTCGAGAGAATGCTAAATCATTTACAATTCATAAGAATAAAATTTACTTTGATATAAGCCTTTGATGCATAAATAAAAATTACATAATGAAACATAAATATCTCATGAAGAGTGAATTTTATGAGTTTATGAGTTCCCACTCTTTTTGAGATATTTGTGTCTCAATCCTTACACTAAGACCATCCAAGTGTGAGAGAGAGACTTACAGCAGCTCCTAATTGTGTTTTGAACCCTAGGACACATCCAATAGGCAGGCCAACAATATAATAAGTGGCTAGATTAACATAAGCCACAATAGCTTGCCATCCACTCCCTATGGCCACCCCTGAAGTTCACAAAAGACCTTTGTTAGCTAGGAACAAACAACACGATGAGGCTTCATTCAAAGTATTAAATCTATCAATTCTTTTCCATACACACAATCTGATCACATACACAACTTTATATTTGAATATGTGCACTTCAAATTATTATAAATGTATATATATAAATACTCACTCACCAGAAAGTATAGGTTGAATGCCATTTAAGAATACAGAAATAGCAAGTAATGGAGTCATATTGGACACTGCAGCAATAACATCTTGGTCGCTTGTAAAGAGTTTGCTCAATCCAATCCGGAAAATGAGAACAATTGCACTAAAAAATATACTAATGAGAATACTCGTCATGATAACTACAATCATTGAAAATTTTGCAACCATTGGATGTCCTGCCCCAAGCTCATTACCGACTCGAACGCTGCAATAATCCACCCAAATTAAAAATTAATAATAATAATAAAGGCCCATAAAAAGAAGCTGTAACAAATATTCTAACCTAGACTCCTGATTTTATTTTTTTTATAAAACAGTGACAATCAGACCCTATAAATTGCACCAAACAGAATATAAATTGCAATCATCTTTATTCTCATGTAGCATACCTTACTGCCGCGCTCAGCCCCAACATGAACTCAATGTCCCATGTCCAGTAATTTATACTGATAAAATATTGTAATGTATCATTAGAAGATGATTAATATTAAAAAAAATAAAAAAAATTGAAAGAGACATGTTATCTTACCAAATAGAAAGGCAATCTAAGGCAATTGTTGGGTTGGGGAGGAGGCCTGATATAAGTACAAGTCCTTGGTTGTACCATATCTCTAGACTGCATTAACAAAGATTAATTAATGATTTTAAGACAATTGTCAATCGTTTGAGATTTACACATAAAAAAAGTGCTAGGTCCCGCCCGTGATCGGATTGGAGCGTACTGTTAAACTTGTGGAGGGCCACTACGGGTCTCGTTTTGATAATTCGAACCGTTCAATGTAGAACTAGTCAAGTACTTTATCCTTATAAAAAAATCACATTAATTGGATATCGATAGCATCTAATCCAATCAAGCAGCTATCGATATCCAATTAACTTGATTTTTTACAGATATAAAGTACTCAACGAACTCTACACATTGAATGATTCAAATGATCGAAACAGGACTCGTGATGGATCTTACGGGCCCAATAGCACTGTCCAATCCACTTTGTGGGTTGGAGACAAGCTATCCCTAAAATAAAGCTAATAAATTTAGATGAAAAGGCTAAATTAAAACTAGACTTGAAGGGTAAATTATTCAAATTGAAACACTAGAACTAAAATGAAATTTTGATCAAATTATAAAGGTGAAAAGTAGGGTAAATTACAATTCACATCCTTCATGTTTAAACATTTTTCCACTTTGCTTTCATGTTTCAAGTTTTTTCTCAATTTGTTTCTAAAGCTATCTTTGTCTAAAAATTAGACAAAAAAATACCATTACTTGAAATATATTATTTTATTTAACTTACACTTTGACTTAAACTTAAAACCCAAATATAATATATAAAAAAATTATATTACGTGACTGCCAACATAGTATTTTATGTTTAATTTTAGATAGAAATTAACATTAGTAGCAAACTAAAAAAAAAACCTTTAAAAGTCAAAATGCAAAAAAAAAGTAAACATAAAAAGGATTAAATGTAATTTACCCATGAAAAGTACAATTTATTTTTAAAAAAATATTATTTTCTACCAAAGCAAATGTACCGATATACGTACCACAACATAACAGCAGAAGCAATAGTCAACTTGAAATAAGGCCAAATCCCATAAACAGCTTTGATAGAGAAGCCAGTCCAAGTATTCTTGCAAGAAGGGCTGAAAAGTACGTAAAGTCCTTGTAACAAAACCAGTACCCACCAGGAGAAGCTGAGCGTAAGCGCTGCTCCAAGAAGCCCATAACCCAAGTAATGAACCACGACCCATGTCAACACACTGTGCAATACCAAAACCCCCATTGACATGTAGGCCAATGGGTTCACAATGTTCTGTGCTTGAAGAAACCTTTGCATTGGACAACTTATCGCGAACGCATAGAGTTGCAGAATCATGCCTCGCGCGAAGATTCGACCCTCTTTGGCTATGTTCTCGGCTTGTCCAATTAATAGAAGGACTTCACCGAAGTACCAATAGAGAAAAGTCAGAAGAATTGCTGCTGCTAAGTGTAGGATTATTGCTCTCTGGCAAATTATTCCCATGGCATCGTATTGCTTTGCTCCGTATGCTTGGCCGCAGACAGTTTGAACAGCACTTGCCATCCCCAACTATGTCAATGTGTTAGAAAATTGTTATAGTTACAGATAGATAGAGATTAACAATTCATATTTATCAACTCATAAATTATTATTCAACCAAAAAATTTAAAAATTACTCAGAATTATCATCTTATGGTTCAGATTTATTTTTTATATGGACGGTACACTATACAAATTTAATCTCCATCACACTACCACTCACTCATAAAAATTTGGATCTCCATATATTCTACTAGTTTTTTTCATCTCTGAAAGTGAATGTTATTGTAAAGAGTTTAGGAGATCAATTCATATCTTTACTAAAAAGTCCTGCCCAGAAGTTTTTTTTCTTTTTTTCTTTTATTTAAAAAAAAAAAGCTAATAAATGCACTTTTATGATAAAATAATTTCGTGCAAATAAGTTTACTTTTTGAGACTAAAATTTTGATTCCAAAAAATAGTACCTCATCACTAAATATTCTATTCCTTCGCTAAAAATACAATAATAACGCTTTTGACAATTAAAATATTTCATTCCTAATTTTTATCTTTAAAATATTAATTTGTTGTTGTATTATATTCTCTAAACCTATCAAAGAATGGGTGGTTGGTATTGGTGAGTTTAGAAAATGGACATGGGTTTCTATCTAATTTACTACTTGGACTAGAGGATTCAGTTTAAGGCAATTTGTGTCTATCTTGGGTTCAATTAGGAGATCTGAATCGTCTAATTTTTAATGTCTTTTAAGTAGATCATTTATGTTGAGAATCACATTGATCGAATATTGTAACCATTTACTTGGATTGTTTTTTGTTTTTTCTTTTTCTTTTAAATTTTGACAACAAGTATGATTATGAAAATATGTCATCTATTTAATCCAAACAAATGTCTATTGATAGCTGATTAATTGAATTTTTTACATAAATAATCTACTCAAAAGAAGCTAATAATTTAGCGATTTAAATCACAGAGATAGACTTGAGACTGGCTCAAATTTCCCTAAATTGGACACTCCAAGTTAATTAGAGGACTAAAGGGAAGCATTCTTCTTAAAAAATACAATGAAGAGAGAAAATATTGTTGAAAAATAATGATGAAGTAAAAAAATAAAAGAAAGTTACATTTCTGTTCTCAAAAGAGACTTGAGGGTCACGTTACAACTTCAAAGAAACTGTAAATTCTTTAACTGTTAAAAATAAAAAATAAAATATTAAAATGAAATTTATTATTGTATTCATCCCAAAATATTAGTACTTTATTTTATTTTTCATTATCTCAAAATATTAGTCTATTTTCAAAATTTAATGCCTAAAATAATATATGAATTTTTTATTTTATCATTCTTTTAAATTTATTAACAACTTGATGTTCCAAAAAACATGTACTATTAAAGGATAATTATGAAAATTTAATATTTTTAAAGTGTAATAATTATATTACTGAAAAAAATTAAATTTTTCAAAAGAGATTAAGGCCAAGTTTGGGAACCCATGAAAAATTTAAAAAGTCAAAAAATTACTCAAAAAGTTAAAAAATTATTACTATTCATCAAAAGTCAAAAATTACGGCTACACAACTCCCAATTTTAATTTTCCCCTACACACTAATTTATACAATTTTTTAATACACATTTTTTCATAAAAAGTCAAAAAATTAACCTAAACATCTATATTTTTTTCTCAATTTTTTAATTCAAAAAGATAAAAAGTACACTTATTTAGGACATTCCAAACAACCCCTAATATTATGGACAGGAGGCGTATTTTTAATTACATATATGCTGTGCAATCAAAGAAGGTCACGTCAACTTCATAGAAACTATAAATACTTGACTGTTAAAAATAAATATGAAAAATTATAATAATATTATAAACTTAGACTTAATTACGTAAAATTTATTCAAAATTATAATTTTGTGAGTCAAATTTATTCTATATATAAATCTTAAATAATACAAATTTAGGCTTGGTTTGGCATCATCTAAATAAGTCAAAAAGTCACTATCTTATTTAAGTCACATCATCCTATTTAAATCACATCACCTCTCTAACACATCACATCAAATTCAACCCAAACCCAACCCAAACCCACCAATAAGTCAAAAAGTGCACTTTTTTAGTACATGCCAAACCAACCCTCATTGGGGATAGACAAGGGACACGTTTAGAAAGTTGACTATTTTAATAAATTATTTAAGTTTTTGACTATTTTAATAAATTAAAATATTAGTAGTTAGAGAGATGGTTATGTATATATATTTTTACAATTAATGTGATATTTATGAAAAAAAATAAAATAATTATAGATTTGATGTGATATTTCGTCTTATTAACTATTTTAATTTATTTTATCCTTTTATAAATTTTAGTTCAAAAATAAAAAAATAAAAAATAAAAACTTTTTATCAAATAAGGCCAAGATATGGTAGATAGAATTATTTAAAATAAAATGAAATTTATTATAAAGTACATAAATGTATGGTCCCGTTTGGTAGAACTGTAGGAAAGTGATTATAACTTATACCTTAACAGTTTATAACTTATAACTGTGAATATAAGTTGATTTTTGACTTATAAATTAAGCTTCTCCTCCCTCACTCAAAGAATAAGTTGATTTTTAACTTATAAAAAGTTATAAACTGTATTGTTAAGTTATAGGATGATTTAAATAAGTGTAATTTTTGATTTTTTATGAAATATAAGTTGGGTATAGATTGGGTTTGAAGTAATGTAGTAGAAAGGTAATGTGACTTAAATAGGATAGTAACTTTTTGACTTTTTAACTTTTTTAGAGTACTCCAAACAAAACTTTATAAATTTAAAAGGAAAAAAAATTAAAAAATAAAGAAAAAAATACTTTTTATTTTATTTATATATCTCTGGATAGTGGAGAATTTTCTTTTTTGTTTTTTATTGGATAGTGGAGATTAAAGTCAAAAGATTCCCTAAAAACAACGGGTGGGTGATTTGTATCAATTTCTTATCGTGCGGATTCATATGCTGGCAAATTTACCAACGGTTCGATTCCAACTACAAATATTTTTATTGAAAAATATATTTATTATTTAAAAAATAATAATTACACATAATTAAAATATAAAAAATACACAGAAAACATAATTTATGAATGAGATTCATCTTATTTGTTATGTAAATCATACATAAAACAAATTTAAAACACAAATCATGCTTATATATATATAGATTTTATATATTTTAATTCCCTACATGTAGCATTATTGTTTATTATTTGTCAGGGTTAATTATATTTTTTTGTCTTTCAAATATAAGTCTTGTGTTATTTTAAATTGTATAAAAGTATTTTAATTTAGTCCCTAATAAATAAAAAAAGTGTTTCCAAATGAGACAATATAAAGACTAGAAAATTAATTGAAATATACTTGCATACGTTGAGAATTAAATTAATATAATTTAAAAATTAAAAATCAAAATAACACAAAATTTATAAAAATTAAAAATGTAATTAATGCAATTTGTTATTTACTGAACAAAGTACACCGGTATCAAGATCCTCGCTTTTTTTTTAGGATACATCGGAAAAGGAAATACAAGATCCTCGCGCCGACACCTTTGATTTGCCTATGGGACTCATAGTGAGATTTCTCATACCACTCGCTCACAATTATAAGATTTTTAAAATTTTTGATCCACTAATATGAGATTATTTATTTATTTATTTTTGATGCCGTGCTAATCTAAGATTTAAAATATATATATATATATATAAATTGTACCTTCAAAAAATAATTACATATATATATATGAAAAAAAATTATAATCATAATAATTAAAATTTATAAATTTTATTATTAAACTGATTTTTTTTTCAATACACTGATTTGTTAAAAAATATAAAATTTCTTTTTAAAGGGATGCCTCAATCTGAAAAAATTTATTTTTTCAAAATATACACTGATTGCTTTTTTAAAATAAGACTATGCAGTGGTAAATCTTTAGTCTAATAATTTTGAAGTTATGAATTCAAGTCATAGAACAATTACTTTCTACACTATGCTAAAGGTTGGGTATGTATCTAATGTTTTCCCTCCAAATACATATTAATGTGTATTAATTGGACCTTGTTGTTACTATGCCATTATAGACCGTGTTTGGAAATTTATTTTTTATTTTTTGGGGGGTTAAAAAGGGGTATAAAGTTAAAATTTTTATTTGTCATCAAACTAATTTTAGTGAAATGTAACATTAATTTTTTACTTAAAAAAATGATCTTTTCAACAAATTTCAAAACATTATTGTTTGGCACACTATCTCTTTTTGAAAAGAAATAAACTCCTTGGTGAAAAAAAAGTAAAAGAAACTAAATTGGGAATTGAATAATTTATCTGACTTCTTCAACTATGCTCTGTTTCATAAATTTTTAGCAATAGATTTTTGGGATGTAATAATATGAGATATGGGTAATGTAAACTACCAAATTTAACAAACTTTTTTTAATTATTGATGCGGGACCTATCATACAATTGAAGTGAATGTTGCTTTAATTTTTGAAATTACATTATTGCATGACACATTATTTAATAAAACCAAAAATTGTAAATTTTATTAGTTTTTATGGCATTTTAATAAATATGAAATATGTATGACAAAATAGTGATACAAAGACTTAGACAAATATAATCATCAAACCTTCACATTCTCGTTCACCTATATAGGAGCGGTTTCATGTAATTTATTTAAACTACTTATATATATTAAGAGTATGTAATATTATTTAATATAATTTTTGTTTATAGTTTATTAAGTAAAAAAAAAACTTAAATAAATTTTTTAAAAAAATTATTTAAAAATTGAGGAAGGAATACTTAATAGTGGACGTCAGACAAAAAAAATTACAAAAAATAATAAAAATTATAAATATTAATAATTAAAATTTTAAATTTTAAATATTTCCAATATATAGTAATTTTTTATATAATTTTAGAAAAATGATTCGAACCGTTACTGGTATGTGATCGGGCAATTTTTTTTTTATTTTTTATTTTTTTTTCCTCCAATCATCAACCCTGCATGTGGAGAGGGAGGGAGAGGGAGAGGTGTCAATCACTTCCGATATTTTTGATTGTTCTTAGAAGTATCCAGCTACCCACTTTATCAGGAATAACCTCTAAGTTTGTTGTTTGAATTGTTAAGTTTGTTTGGAACTCAAAGCACGTGATTCACCTTTTTAGGTAGCATTTGGCTATGAAATTTCTATATCTTTTTTTTTGGTACATCGCAAATGAAATTTCTATATCAGTAATGGAAGTCATTGACGTTTCCTTCCCCAAGTCATTAAAGTCATTTGACTTTTCCAAAGTACCATAAATAATAATAATGAAGTCATTGTCAAAGTAGCAAACGGTTTCTCTTCAATTAAAAATAATAATAATAATAATAATAATAATAATAATAATAATAATAATAATAATAATAATAATAATAATAATAATAATAAATGGGACAATAAGTTTAGGAAACTAAAAAATTGTATATGATTGAGTTTTAGACAACTTGTGAATGACTTCCAAAAATTTCGGTACTAATTACTTGTTGGGTCCGGACTGTCTTAACTCTAGATCTAGTTTGGCTCATTAAATTTATTTTTAGACTTTTTTTTGGATAATTAAAATAGTTTATATTTTAGAATTTGTTGAGTATGTTATTCCTGTAAAAACTCATATCGATCGGATAACGGATATTATGTATTTAGATCACTTTTGTCTGAAAAAAATGGACGGTCAAAAAATTTATGGTTCATAAAAAGTGATCTAAATACATAGTATCTATTATCCGATCAGCGTGATTTTTCATAGGGATAATATACTCAAAAAATCCTAAAATATAAACGGTTCAGAGTATGGAAAATGAATCCAAAAGTGAGCCCAATAGACTGGACTGGACCCTCCAATTCAAATGGTGGATGGAGACAAGCCCCAGCCTTACTTGTTACTCCATACAATATATAAAAATTTTAAAATTTCCGTTCTTTTATTTCTAAAAATAAAAATTTTGTTACAAAAAATATTAGAAGGTTAATTCGTCAGTTGTTACTAAAAACATTAGAAAATCAATTTCTATCATCACTAGAATCATCATTAAAAGATTAATATTTAATCATTTATTTAATTGAAAATTTGAAATGTATAACATTTTCCATCCTACAATGAAAGTCATGGAAGTCACCGTCAAAATAGAAAACGGTTTCTCTTCAATTAAAAACCTATAATGAAAGTCATGGAAGTCATTGTCAAAATGGAAAACGGGTTTCTCTTCAATTAGAAATAGGGGTGCAACTCGGGCGGGCTCAACCCGAGCAACTCGAGCCTAACCTGAGATTTTTTAGGGATTGGGCAACTATATCTTGTAATCTGGACGGGCCTGGGCAGATTTTTGATGTCCGAATTGTAATTCGGGCCGGGCTTGGGTAGAACCAATGGCCAATCCGAGCAACCCGAACCCGAATTAAATTTAATATATTATATAAATTATATAATATATAATATATAATATATATATAATTTAATAAATTATATAATATACATGAATTAAGTAAAAGAGTTAGTCTTAATTTTTAATTTTTATTTTTTGGTGACCAGAATATAACTTTGAATAATTCTCAATTCTTTGTTAATTATCAATTCTACCTACAGGTTTCAAAACAAATCTACCTACAAGTTTCTAGGCAATTCAGGCAATTCGGGCTAACCCGAGTTCAAAATACAAAGCTTGGGCCGGGCTTGGGCAGCAAAGCTCGGGTTCATGTTCGGGCTTGGGCGGGCTTGGGCACTGCTCTGGGTAATTCGGGTCGGGCTTGGGCAGACCCCCAACCCGACCGAACCCGCCCGAGTTGCACCCCTAATTAAAAATAATGGGATGTTTTAGAAAGTTAGTAAAAAATTAATTTTTAGTTTTTTATCAAATTTTTTAATTTTTTAGAAAGTGATTTGGGAAGTTAGTAAAAAGTTAGCTTTTGGCTTTTTAGTTTAATATTTGTTTATGATGTCAAATCAAATTAAAATGACCAAAATATCCTTACCCAACATAAGAAATTTATTTTTTTTATTTTTTTGTCATAGGCCCCAATTTGTAATTTCACACTTGCGTTTTTGGCACTTTCCAAACCAATTTTGTTGCGTTTTTGCCACTTGCGTTTTTGGACATTTTGACAAAAACGTGACTTTTAATTTTGGTTCCCAAAACAGCACAATAATAATAATAATAATAAATGGGATGAATAAAGTTTAAGAAACTAAAAAATTGTATATGATTGAGTTTTAGGGATTGTTTGGGGTGTTCTAAATAAGTACACTTTTTGATTTTTTAGACTAAAAAGTTGAGGAAAAAATATATGGTTGTTTGGGATAACTTTTTGACTTTTTACAAAAAAATGTGTATTAAAAAATTGTATAAATTAGTGTATTGAAAAAGATCGAGATAGAATAGGCTGTACGGTGGGATGAATTAAGGGACAGCATGTGCAAAGTATGGGCTAGGAGATGGTTCTCTGCTTTTTGGGCATTGAATTGGAGGTGCTATTTGGTCCGTGGGCGCCCACCACGGGTTCCATTTTGCTAATCTAAACCGTTCAATGTGTAGAACTCGTTGAGTATTATATGCTTATAAAAAATCACGTTGATCGGATATCAATAGCTATTTTTTTTTTAACCGTCAACTATAACACCATCCATTTTTTATACAAAACTGATTTGATCATGTAGTTAGCGATATCCGATCAACGTGATTTTTTACAGACATATAGTATTCGACAAGTTCTATACATTGAACAGTTCAGATTATTAAAACGAGACCCATGATGGGCCCCCACGGGCCGAACAGCACCGTGTTATTTGTGCACCCCGCTTGTTCAATTTTTCCAAAAAGTCAGCTCTGTCTGTGGGGACTTCAGAGTTGTTTGAAAATTAATTTTGTGTAAAATTAATTTTTTAATATTTTTTTTTGTAAATAATGATAACTTTTTAATTTTTTTGGATATCCTAAACCACGCCTTAGACAACTTGTGAATGACTTTCAAAAATTTCCCTACTAACTTGTTACTCCATACAATATATAAAAATTGCATTCTTTTATTTCTAAAAATAAAGATTTTGTTACAAAAAATATTAGAAGGATAATTTGTCATGGGAGTTGTTACTAAGTGGTGTTTTGAAAAGATGGTAAAAAATTACTTTTTTGATTTTTTTATATTTTTTTATGTAAAAAAGTAAAAATGTGATATAACCCCATAAAATAAGTAAAAAGCTAAAAAAAGCTACCCCTAAAAACATTAGAAAATCGATTCCTATCATCACCAAAATCATCACTAAAAGGTCATTTCAAAATGTGATAATATTAACCTTTAACGAATTTTTTTTAAAATGTCAGGTAATAAATGAATGGACTTTTCATGCCAAAAAGTTTTATTTTGTAAACTAAAATTTTATTCCTAAAATGACAGTAATTTTATCACTAAATGTCCAATTTCATCATGGTTATACTTTGGTCATACCAATTCATCTCCCAATAAGAAAATATTATATAAAAATAATTTTCTTGTAAATTTTTATTTTAACAATTAGACCTAGAGTAATAGGTCTCACCTATATTTTTTTTTCTAATGAGAAGAGCTTTCCACTATCTTATTGAAACCACATAACCATGATAATACTGCCAAGAGTATATGAACCTTTGCATGACTTTTCATTCTCTTATTCTATGCATCACGACAAGAACTAAAGGTTCTTTATATTCTTACTCGCACTTCTTTTTAGTGTGTATGCATGCCTGTGTCTTTTATATATTATATATTCATTAAGGATATAGTAAATTTTAAAACATATAAACAAAATACAGAATTAAAGTCATTGACGAAAAAAATTATAAGTAGGGTTTATTTTAAAAAACTCTTGTTCATAAATATATTTTTTGTATGAACGCCCCTATTTGGATTGAAAACGTTATTAACTTTTGAAATGTGAAAAAAATAAAATAAAATAATAATTGAGACTAAATGTTATCAATAATACATGTTGCCTTGCTACTAATATAATCACTAATATATTAATTTCAAGATTGTAATCAAAATATGAGAAAATATTTTCTATCGAAACAAACGGAAGGTAAATAAAAATTTTGAGAGGACATACCATGATCCCATAGGCAAGGCCTTGAGTGCCGACCATAGCAATGGAAGCACCAGCAAGTTGTAAAGCACCCAACTGGCCAGAAAAAGTAAGGGTAACAAAACTGAGCATATAATTGCAGACAGAGACAGCAATGGTAGCCCCAGAAAGGAGCCATAGAAGTTTCGACTCCCAACCCAGGAGTCGAAAATACCATTTAAAGGGTACAGGCTTTCGTGCCAAGATGTCTTCAACCTCAGAGGAGGACAAACCAGAAACTTGAGCCCCTCCTCCTCCTGGAAGCAGCAATTGCTGCTGGTAATCTAACTCTTCTGAATTCATGTTGTTCATGGCTTCACTCTTGAAAGAACTTCCACGCAAACCCCCTCTTTAAAGGATTTGATTTGAAGTCTCATCTTCATTGGTTTAATTTTTTAATATTGGTTTAATTTTTTAATATATATATCTATATTCTCTTTTTGTCTAGGTGTATTTTGTTTTATCGTTTTTTTTTCTTTTTTTTTTTTTGAGGGGGGGGGGGGGGGGGGGCTTTTTGTCTAGGTGTATTTTGTTTTATCGTTTTTTTTTCTTTTTTCTTTTTTGAGGGGGGGGGGGGGGGGGGGGGATAAAGTATATTGACCGCTCCCAAGGGTCGAAGAAATTTCAACAGGTTTTATAATTTTAATATAACTATATTAATCTTCTTTTAATAAAAGTTGAAGGGATCAAAATTATTACAGATAATATGTAAATCCAAAGACAAACAACAAGAATATATGTATTTGAGTGTAAAGTAATGATAATATCATATTTTTCGTGAAAAGGAGTTTAAGTGTTATGTAAATTAAAATTTTAAAGAAATCTAACGTAATTATGTTAAAATTGTAAAACTTACTTTGTTTTTTTTCAAACTTTAACGGAGATAAATATAATTTGTCCTTTTTTTTTTTTTTTGAACTTATAGATAAACCTAATTTAGATGCTTCTAAAAAGTAAGTATTTGTGAAGAAATTTGGAAAGTGTTTGTGAAGAAATTTGGGAACGACAAAAAAAAAAAAAAAAAAACACTGAAATGTGAAGAAAAATGTGGTTATGGTTTTTTATTTTATCTTTTGTAAACTTTTTCAATATTTTTTTTAAACAAAAAGTGCATGTAAATTATGTGCTTGTAGAAAGTTTTTTAAAAAAATCCTCTGAATTTTGAAAAGTTCGCTATAGAGAAAACTATATGAAAATAAAATAATTTTTAAAATGAAATCAAACAAGGTTGTGTAATTTTTTACTTGTTTCAATTTGTAAATGGAGATAGAATGATCTGGTGATAATATTTTTTTAATCAAATATTATTGAAATAGCAATACTATTTTAAAATTATAAATTTCAATGTCGCTATTATATCGTTTTATGCATATTATATTGGATACTTAGGCCATAGGTTCATTTTTAAATTTTTTGGGCCATTAGGCCCAAGCTCTAATCTGTTTAGGCCAAAAAAATACAATTTGTTCAAGAGTACAATTATCTGTTGAAATCAACTTGTTTGTCTATTTTTTGAAATCACTCTATCTGTTGAAATTACTCAATTTATTTATCTATTGAAATTCACTAAACCTATTTTCCTATCAACTGAAATTCACCAAATAACCTATCTGTTAAATATCACATATTTCTCTACTTCACCACCACCTATTGCCACTGCCATCAACAATTTTTATGGTGACTTTTTTGACCAGTTTTCCAGTGACTTTTGTGGCATGAGTGAAATTTTTTGACAACTTTTCTAGTGTATCCTTAACACCAAATAAGAATTTTCTTTTGATCTAATACTCTATATACTCTTTATGGCATATTTTTCACAAATTTTCTCTATTAGGGGTATATATATTTTTTGAAATTTTTTGTGTTTGTGTATATTGTAGTGGAAAAAAACAAAAGACAAAAGAAAAGGATCACGTTACTAGAAGGTACGTAGGTAGAGGGGACCCATTTGACATGCCCTTCTTTAAGAGTTTAGATCCTCTCCGGTCTCTCTCTCTGACTATTCTTTCAGGCGACGACTCAGATACAACCACGTCACCTATAAAGAAATAAACGGCTCAGACTTATTTTTTTAAACAAAAACAATACACATCCACTGACACACACACACACTCACAGCACACACTGTCTCTCTCTCTCTCCATCGCTTTCTCACTGACACACATACTCACAGCTCTCTCTCTCTCTCTCTCTCTCTCTATATATATATATCACATTTCTAACAAAAAAAAATTAAAATCACACACTCTCTCCCTATCACATTTTAATAAAAAATATAAAAAAAAACTATTTTAATCTTTTTCATTTTGTTTTCATAATATATATATATATTTTTAATATATCATTTTAATTTTTATAAAATTAATATCATTGAAAATATACTTTTAAAATAAGACTAATATTAAATATATTTAGTAAAAATTTAAAATATATAAAAAGTAATTACTATGTTTAGTTATGCTTTCAAAGTATTATTTTTAAAATATAAAAATTAATTTGGTGAAAATAAACACACAAAAATCATATATTTTTGAAATTCTCAAAAATAATCTTCATTCCAAAAAAAATATATGAAAATAATGACTTCTGTGCATAAATGTAAATTTTTTATTTTTTTTAAAACACAAATTCAATCTATGCATAAGTGTAAATCAAATATAGAATGTTTTTTATTTCCTTGAAAAAAATTATAAACTCGTTTGGTTAATAAAATTAAATTAAAAGTCATTATTTTCATTTTTTTCTTTAATGAAGATTGTTTTTGAGAATTTAAAAAATATATGATTTTTGTGTGTTTATTTCATCAAATTAATTTTTATATTTAAAAAATAATAATTTGAAAAACTAAACATCATAATTACTTTTTATTTATTTTAAATTTTTATTAAATATATTTAATATTAGTCTCATTTTAAAGGTATATTTTTAATGATATTAATGTTATAAAATTAAAATTTTATATTAAAAATCATATATATATATTATGAAAATAAAATGAAAAAGATTAAAATAATTTTTTAATTGTTTTATTAAAAATGAGAGAGAGAGAGAGAGAGAGAGAGGGAGGGGGAGATGTGACCTGTGACGTCTGCGTGCAGTGAGGAAGAGGGAGGAGTGTGTGGAAAAGGGAATGATTCACTGTAGGTGTGTTTTAAAATTTTTTTATTTAAAGAAACAAATCCGAGTCGTTTATTTCTTTAGGAAAATGCATTCTACCCCCAGCTGGGGGTGACACCCAGTGAGGTGTCGTGCGGGGGTTGGACCAAAAAAACAATTTTTTTTTTTTGATTTTCGGCCAGTGGAGGCGCGCCACGTCACTGGGGGCGCGACCCCCACTGAGGGTATGAAGCAAAGTTGATTTCTTTATAGGTGACGTGGTTCTATCTGAACCGTCATCCCAAGGGGTAGCCGGAGAGAGAGGCTGGAGAGGATCCGGACTCCTCAGTATACAATTTCGTGTAAACAAATGATGTGTACCATCTACCCTTGAAATGCAAGGGGAATGGCTTTCCTCGTGATCAGACTGAAGGGTATTGTTGGATTCGTAGGGGTTTTCATGGGTTCCATTTTGATAATTCGAACCGTTCAATATGTAGAACTCGTCGAGTACCATGGGGTATTTTGAGAAGATGGTTAAAAACTGTTTTTTGACATTTTTGTGAGAAGGGGAAGTGGCTTTTAACCCACTTTCTAAAATAGGCCTATATGTTTGTAAAAAATCACATTGATCAAATATCGATAGGTATGTGATCAAATCAGATTTTTGTAAGCCATTTATTTTTCACCATCCATTTTTTTATACAAAACTGATTTGATCACATACCTATCGATATCCGATTAACGTGATTTTTTATAAGCATATAGTACTCTACGAGTTCTACATATTTAACGGTTCAGATTATCGAAATGGGACCCATAGTGGGCCTCCATGGGCCCAACAGTAAGTTTATGGTACAAACTTTCCAAAAGGATGCATACTATATGTAATTGTTATGTACGTTTGTAGTATATATGTATTTTTATCTTAAATATTATTTAATTTTTTGTTAAAAATGAAATTATACATTTTGTGATACTGTTAAATACTTTTGTGATAATATTACATATTTTTTTTAACATAACTACAAAAATTCTTAAAATAATACAAAATGTGTGGCTTCATTTTTAAATTATAAATTATCGTAATTTTATAAAAAAAAATTGTAATATTTATTACAAAAATATATAACATTTATTATAAAAATGTATAATAAATGTGCATATGGTACAACACCATTTGAGGTGCGTGTACCGTAATATCACCCATAAGATATTTGCTTTTGTTCTTTTTCAATTTAAAAAGCCCAGGTACCATTTTTGTCTCCATTCACTTCATCTGTGTCATTGGGATTTGGATATCAACTTTCAAATGAGAAATAATTATTTGGATATCAATTAATACCAAATAGTGCTTTTATTTTAGAAGTTGATATTTGAATAATTAATTTTTGAACAATAAAATGATATGAACTGTGATATAAGATGAAAAAATAAAAAATAAAAAATTCAAAAACTTGACCAATACTCGAGCTCTAAAATTATCCCTAAAACATGTATGTTTTCTTGTTCACATTCCGACGCATCTGCTATATTTCGATCTCACCTACATCTCTACAAACCCTCCTATTCTTACATTCTTAACATTTTTTACAATTTCCTTGTTTATAGGCAAATTTTAGAAATACTAACAGCATATAATTATTGAATAGAAAAAGCTTTTTTACCTTTAAATTTACTCAAATTTGATATGGACTATTCTACATCAGTTATTAATTAATTTAAAAATCAATCACTTAAAATTCAATTCCCATTACATTATTAAAGATAAATTTAAAAATCATGGTTTATATCTATTGCAGAACATAAGACAAACAAACCTAACCATTACAGAGTTCAATTATAGACCTGGTAGAACTGGCTAGGCTTGTATTTTATGGATTCATGGTTCAGAATCGTGGACTCAAAGTCATCTTATTAGAACCAATCAAAAGGTAGTAGTTGGATTAGAATTTTTGGTTAGAAATCATCTGCCCACTGCACGTGCCAACAACTATAAGTCAAGTCAAGAGAGATAGAGACATTCAACAACCAAAAACTCAGATACAATATATACATATATATATATATAGAGAGAGAGAGAGAGAGAGAGAGATGGTTTGGCCAAATATGTTTGATGGTGATGTTGTTGGGTGTGCTGCTTAGATTTTGAGTTGAGCCATGGCGGCTGGACTGGTTGGTTAGTTAGGCAATTGTGTATTGAATTTGATTTGCTCAAATATTCACTTTGCCACTCACAAAAAGTTCATATTTAATAAGAGAGAAAGAAGAAGAAAGGTGAAACAGAATGAATTGGCCATGGTGGTTTTTTTTTTTTATATAAAAATATTAGATATTATGAAAGAAATATTCACTCTGCCACTCACAAAAAGTACTAATAAAGACGGATGTCTTTTACCACATCCATTAATACAATGCCATGTGTAAAAAATCATAGTTTAAGGAGTTCCAGATTCTCTAGAGCAGAAGTTCTTGCGGTATGCGTTGTTTAAAAAAAAAGTAAATTACAAATAAAGTTATGAGATTTATTTAAAAATACAATTTGTCTTTGAAAATTATAAATATTTTATTATATAAAAAAATAAAATTCTTAGTTATTCTATTATTAATTGAAATATATTTATAATAATATTAAAAATTATTAATTGATTTGATAATTTATTAATAAAATAGATTATTTGTTATATGATTAAGGCCAAGTTTGGCATGATTGAAAAAAGACAAAAAGTCAAAAAGTTACTATTCTATTTAAGTCACATCATCTTATTTAAATCACATCACCTCTCTAACACATCACTTCAAACCCAACCCAAACCCAACCCATATTTCATAAAAAGTCAAAAAGTACACTTATTTAGTCTTCCCAAACTAGGCCTAAAACTTGAAGAAACGTGGTATAATTTTAATTTTTAAAATTACATGAAATAATTTATATTTTAAGCAAACATTAAAAGTGTGTAATTTAAAAAAATAAACAAACAAACAAACAGGAGAGAGACCCTTCCTTTCTCTCTATACTTTTACTCTCTATGGACTTATTTGTTTAACAGATTAAGTTGGAAGAGATTATAAATACGATAAGATTGAGTGATAAAATTACTAGTGTGATAATATTATATTGTAGGTGTAAGATAAAAAAATATTTATTTATACACTACTAAATTAATAATATTATAATAATAATTCTTTTTTATTTTTTTATTTTTGAATGGTATTAAGGGTTGGTTTGACATGTTTGAAAAAAGTCAAAAAGTCACTATTTTATTTAAGTCACATTATCTTATTTAAATCACATCACCTCTCTAATATATCACTTCAAACCCGACCTATATTTTATAAAAATTCAAAAAATACACACACATAGATCATTCCAAACAATCTCATATGAAATTCCCCGATTACACTTCTTTCATTAAGAGAATGATGTAAAGAAAGAGGCAAAAATTGTACTTAAAGCATCAATTCCGCCGGATTGATTTTCAATCCCAGGTCGGTACACATAGTTGAGCTGTTAGGGACCACTAATTTAGTAGTTCTAAATTCACCACTAATAAAGTGGTAAAATCAAAAAGAAAAACAGCCACAATACAAACTGTAATAATAGGTGAGATCTACTATCACATCACTAATGATAACTCTAATTAGAACTCCCACTCATTTTTCTTCTTTCATACATTCCCTAGCCAAACACGCCATGTGTAGACCCTTCCTCATGCACAATCCAGAGACCCACCATCTTGTTGCTTTTTGATAATGGCCCGACCTCATGCACAATCCAGAGACCCACCATCTTGTTGCTTTTTGATAATTTTAAACTGTTGTGATTTGTGGCACTAATTTTTTGAGCACTAATGGCACTAATTTCTATATCAGGTAAAAAAAAAAAAAAAAAACAAAGTTACCAAAACAGGAAATTAATGCCATTAGTGCCAGCAGTTTTAGTGCCACAAATCATTTTTCAATTTTAAAATGGAAAAAGGTTGGGACTAGGGCCGAACCACCTAAGGCCTAGGGGTTACCTCTCCTGCTTAAATTTTTAATATTTATATTGTTATTTATATGAAAAATATTTGGTAGTTCAAAATTTTATAATTTAAATGGTTTAAATCTGTCAAAACAACGTCGTTTTACACTCAAAATCTGTCAAAACGAAGTCGTTTTAAGTGATTTGAGCCCTTTGAGCCACAAAATTTTGAGTTACCTAGCATTGTTGTATTTATATAGATAAAAATTATGTATTATGTATCATTTATAAAATTATAATAGTGACCATTCTTAAATTATGTAAAATTGTTTGCTTTTTTAAAATTTTTAAAATTCTCTATTTTATTACTTTGATTATTCTTAGACACTTTTAATTAATAGATCAAGGTAAAAATTGAATCAATTAATAATTCATTTCTTATCATGGGATTTATCTAGTTGCTTATTTCTCCTCATTGTGGAGCACTTTTTTTTAAGTTGATAAGATTGAACTTATTAATTATTTGGTTAATGAAATTTAGTTACCGATTATGGATTTATAAGTCACTTTAATGAAAATATAAGGATAATTGTAATAAAAATAAAAATGTATAAGTTTAATAATATCTCATTGTTACTTGTTATGAAAAAAAAAAAAAAAAAAGAAAAAAAAAAAAACTAACTAATGTTGTGATTAATGTGTCTCCTCTACATTAAATTTTTTGCTCCGCCACTGATTGGGACCCTTTTTGGGAACCCCACCACTCTTAATGTATTGTAATTAATTAATTTTTTGTTTTTTCCCTCCTATCTCTAGTTGATATGTGTCTGTAAGAGTAATGGGAGTAAAAAAAAAGAGCTCTGTATTATTTCTGTTTTAAAATTCCCATCTCTCTCATTTTCAACCTACCTTCTCTCCCATTCTCTAACACTATATTTGGTTAAAGAATTTATGAAGAAATTTATTATAAAAAAAAATGTATAAAATTAAGTAAAATGTAGGTATTTTTTATTTATATTTTATCTATATTTTTCCTTTCTACTTTTAAACTTCTTCTCAAATTATTTAATCAAACACAACGCAAAGGATAAAAAGAAAAAAACAGCAGTAAACCTTGTCATGATTAGTTATTCTATATTTTCCTCAATCTTTATGTTTAGTTTGTGTTTAGTGGACGGTTTGATGAAATAAATCGAAAGGGAAAGGGAAATAAAAAGGCCAAAAAAAAGAATTGGTAGGTTTCAAATTCGAAACTATATTTGGTTGAGTTGGAAAATGAAAAAAGAAAATAGCCTAAGGTTGTGTTTAGTTTATGAATTTAGAGAGATTTGAAAATGAAAAAAGTAGGTGAAATTTATGTAAAATATAATTACATTTCATCTACGTTTTATACACATTTTCTAATTCCCTTTCTAAATCACTCCCGAAATCAATAAATCAAACATAACCTAAGTAAACCTAAAAGATAAAAAGTGATATTACATTTCTCTCCCACTTTATTTTCTCCTATATTTTCCATTATAATTAAATAAAAAGTAGAATTACATTTCTTTTCTCTTTTCATTTCATCAAAAACCCTCCCCAAATCAAACATAGCCGTGATTATAAAACTGAAATTGATGAAACATTCAACGCATAGATTCAAACCTCTTTACAATTACTCAAAATTGAAATGCAAAGCAACATATTATTAGACTTCCGAAAACCATGATTCCTTTGCCAATTTACACAAAAACAGAGCAACGCATTTGGACTTGCAAAATCTAAAATCAATTCAAATACAACAAATCAAGATAATCTAAGAATTAAAAAGATTTTCATACCCAGTTTCTCATATTTTTAATCCACAAATACACATTCAAATCAACAAGAATTTAAATAACCACCACAAATTCAAAACTTTGTTATTTCTTTGTGTGTGATCCAAATAAAAAGAAAAATCTCTTCAAATATGAGCCAACTTTCTTAGTATCTGTTTTTTAATACAGTTTTCATATGAGGAGAGGATCAAACTACACTTAAATGACACAAACCCATCTCAAATCAAAAAAATAAAAATAAAAAACCAATCCAACTGATCAAATCAAATTTACTAAGCCAAGAGAAAGCATATAATTTTTTTACCTCATCAAGCATGCTAACACGCCTTGCCACCTTAATTTATCCCGAAAGAGTTTGGATTCTTTTAGGTTGACTATCTCAAATTGAGAGAACATTTAGATTTAGTAGGCCCATTTTGGGACTGATCTTGGTGATCCTAACCGTCAAGGACGGAGCTACATAGTGATTAGTGCGTTCAATTGAACCCACTCAACTTTGAATTTTTTTTAGAATTATATAGTATTTTGTAAAATTTTTGAGAGGTTATTGTAAATTAACATCACTAAAATCGTTAAAAATAAATATGACCCCGTCAAAATAATTTATAGACATAAAGTTTATACAAAAAATATATTCAAAATAATGTGCCAATGATATTTTTTAAATTATGAGGTAATGGTGAGTGTTTTATAAAAGAATGACTAGGAAAAAAAAAAAAGTTATATCATTTTATATAAATATTTTGTTTATATACCATTATTTTATTTTTATTTTTTTAAAGTAAAACTCAGTTGAGAGTTTATCCTAATAAGAGCCTTCGGCTTAATGGTTATGTAGAACCGTATTGCGGTGCGAAGTTAAAGATTCCAACTCTTATAGGGAGAAGTTTCATATTGTTAGTAGTATTTATTTATATCCCTAGGAATTGTAGGTAGCTGATTATTTCTTCTCAAGTTTGGGCTTGGTGTTCTGTTGGACGGGTTATGGTTATTGGGCTTAGTATATTGTTGAACTTTAATTTTCTATTTTGATGTAATAGTTATCATATTTGTTGAGAGGGTAATTTATGTGAAAATCAGGCCGAGCTGGGCAATGGGTCATTATGGCCCACGATACGAAGGGCTGAGTAAAAAGGCCTTAAAGTTAGTCCGGTCTCAAAAGGTCTTAAGATTAGACCGGTCCAAAGAGGCTTGAAGTTACTCCGGTCCTAAAGAGCTTACGGCAAGCTCGGTCGTCACACACAAAGTTATCCCGGTCGGGACCACGTTATTGGTTATCCCGGTCAAGACATACCATGGTTAGCACTAGGAGAACTGAGGTAAGAGCAGTGAATGGAAGAGCCGAGCTACAGTTATCTCGGTCTAGTCTGCGGCTTAGCATAGCCATGCTTACCTCGGTCATAGTGAAGTTCGACCATGGTAAAACCATCTTACTTGGTTTAAGCAGTGGGGGGGGTGTTGAAGGATAAGCATTATCTTTCAGGAATGTGATTCCTAAGAGGACTCTACATGGAGGAGTAAGAGTCCCACTAAGATTGTGCCGCGTGGAACTTATAAAAGCTCACAACATCATCTATGGAGAGGTAACACACAACTTTGATTCCCGAATACACAGAGCTTTTTGTCTATTTGTCTATTTTTGCTGACTTAGGCATCGGAGAGGTATCCGGCACACACCCGCCAGCTAGCTCACGTTTTGTGTTTTCAGGGAGTAAAGCGACGTCGTACGGAGGAGCGCAATCTTAATCAATAGAGTTATACGAGAAGGTTTATTTCTTTCTCGTACAATTGGCGCCGTCTGTGGGAGAATCAGACTAGAACAAAACCTCTTGATTAAGTTTTCCTTGCTAATAAAAAGTAATGGCGCACAACGAAGATTTGCCACAGTCCGCCATTGATGGACAAACCCCAGAAGGAGGTGGGAGGCGCGAAGGTTTGCCTCATGTCCCTTCCATGGCGGACTTAGAGCCCCAACGACATAACCCCATGAGGAATGCTAGGGGGAGGCGGAATAATGGCCCCCGTCACTCTCGTTCACAAAGTCTTGACAGACAAAGACGGAGGATCAACCCTCAAACTCTGGAAGATCGCGTGAAAGAACATGATGAATTAATAAGGAAGATGGCGGCGGATATGGAGGCCATGAAACGCCAGATCAAGGGAAAATGGGTGGCGACAGGAGAGGGACGTAAAGGCAACACGCCCCCTCGCCACTCAAAAGATCGCAGTAGGCATACCACGCCGTCACAAACAGAGAGCAGAAGCCTCAGGACAGGCAATACTCAATCCAGAACCTCCAGGACACGTTGTTCTAGGTTTGAGAGAACGAGGACTGAGAGGTCGTATACTGAGGGAAGCACCTATCGGTCCTCGCGCACGCACCAGACATCATCCAGGCAAACGGAGTTGCCAAGATCATCCGACTTACGGACCGTGCTGGAAGAAAGGGCATGATGGAAGGAAGATAATAGGGCGCGCGACCCTCGCAGGGTATCTGCCCTTCAGCAGTTGGCTCCTCGGACGCATGGAAATGTTGAGGTTGGAATGCCATTACCGCGCCCTGCCTACGAACCAACGGACAAAGCATTAGCAAGGCTGCAGACCTCGTTGTTCGTTTCGGCAATCGAAAACGAGCCCCTACCTTCAGGCTTCCTCCAGCCCAAATTCACCACGTACGAGGGAAAGACAGATCCCTATATGCACCTTCGCCACCTTCGCCAGGTTATAGCGGTATATCGGCGAAACGAGGCTTTGATGTGCATCCTCTTCCCATCAAGCCTTGGCGACCTAGGCTTGACTTGGTTCGAAAAACTTCCAGAAGGCAGCATAGCCTCCTGGGCGCAATTGGCGGAGCCGTTCGTAACAAGGTTCAGAACGAACACCAAAACGCCAGTGGAGATCGACCAGCTTCTCTCCATTGACATGGGCGACAAGGAGACACTTAGATCCTACAATAGTCGCTACTGGGAGACCTTCAACCAGATTAGGGACTGTCCTACCAATCTCGCCATCGCACAATACAAAAGGGGCCTTCCAGTTGGGAACAGACTAAGGGACTCAATCACTATGACGCTACCTCTAACAATGGAAGCCTTAATGGAAAGAGTGCACTAGCACATTAGGGTGGAAGAGGATGGCGCCCGTGCTAAAGCAAAGTCTAGCATGACCGCAGTACCAGATAAAAAGGCTGCAGCAAAGGTCAACGCGGTAGAACGTCCGAACAAAAACGGACGAGACAGGCGGGACAACGGAGAAGACCAGGATAAAAGATGGTTGAGAGTCCGCACTGCCATTACCACGGTATTCAAAAAACCAATCTACCGAATTCTAAGCGAGATACGCGATGAACCTTTCGTCAGATGGCCTGCCAAGCTAGGAGAGGCTCAGAAGGATTACGACGAAAGATCACGGTGCACCTTCCATAAAGAAAAGGGGCACCGCACTGAAAATTGTACGCCATTGAGACAACATCTAGAGGAGTTGGTGGCAACCGGTCACCTGGACAAATACATTGAAGGAGAGGCGCAGCCAGCCCCCCAGAATGACAACCACCCGAACGGAATGCCAATCGACGCCCCACCTCAAGGCGTGATAAACGTAATACATGGGGTATGCGAACCTGAGCGCGTATGTGAGCTCAGGGGCATGATAAAAAAGGCTGAGCACTTAAGGGAGGTTCTAAGTGCACAACCCATAATCAAGAAAGGAAGAAATGAGGCCACTAATGTCATCTCTTTTTCCGACAGAGACTTGGCAAGGATATACTGCCCTCACAACGACGCGCTGGTCGTCATACTCCGCGTCAAGGATTACGACATCAAGCGGATTTTGATAGACCAAGGTAGCTCATGTGAGATAATATACTACGACACCTTCAAACAACTGAAATTGGAGGACAAAGACTTGGCACCAGCTGTATCCCCCCCGATCGGATTCAACTCAATGCCAGAGTGGCCAGTCGGCAAGATTATCCTTTCAGTCAGGGCAGGAAGCGTGACAAAACAAGTGGAATTTTGGGTGTTGAAGGTCCCTTCCACTTACAACTTAATCTTGGGAAGAACATGGCTGCATGCCATGCGAGCGGTAGCTTCGTCCTACCATCAAGTAATGCGATTCCCCAACGAAGCCGGGGTAATTGAAGAGGTCTTTGGAGACCAAATTATGTCCAAGCAATGCTTTGTCACGGTTAATGGCAGCCGCGCTGCCAAGGGATATGCTCATTTGGTGGAAGAACTTGAGAGCAATGAACTGTTCGCAGATGTCAGCAAAGTAGCTGACCAAAAAGCGGTGGAAGACTTGGTAGAGGTAAGAATAGATGAAAAGAACCGGATAAGTTCTTTTTGCTCGGTTCGTCGTTGTCCAGCACCGAGAGATTAGAGGTCTTGGAATTTTTGACCTCTAACATTGAAGTGTTCGCCTAAACACCCTACGACATGCCAGGCATTGATCCAAACTTCATCTGTTACCAACTCAATGTCCACCCATCTGCCAGACCAATCATTCAGCGCACTCACAGAGCGGCACTCCACCACGCCGAGATTGTGGCGGAAGAAGTAGGAAATCTGCTAGAGGCAGGAGCTATCAGAGAGGTGCACTACCCCAAATGGATTTCCAACACAGTTGTGGTGCCAAAGAAGAATGGCAAATGGCGTGTCTGCGTCGACTACAAGACAGTCAACAAAACATACCCAAAGGACAGCTTCCCCTTACCACGGATAGATCAACTGGTAGACCTAACGGTGAGACACAACCGACTTAGCTTTCTTGATGCGTACAGAGGCTACCATCAGATCGCCATGTACGAACCAGACCAGGAGGTCACATCCTTCACAACTCCAAGAGGACTGTATTGCTATAAGGTCATGCCCTTTGGCCTAAAGAACGCCAGGGCAACATTCTAGAGAATGGTCACCAAGATGTTTGAGCCGTTGTTAGGCAGAACAATGGAGGCTTACATCGACGACATGGTGGTCAAGAGCAAGGATGAGAATGACCATCTAAGGGACCTAGGTGAGATATTCCAGATTCTAAAGAAGCACAAGTTGTGCCTTAATGCATCTAAGTGCGCGTTCGGTGTAGGATCTGGCAAATTCCTGGGCTTCCTGGTGACCAACCGGGGTATAGAGGCAGACCCCTCCCAGATCAAAGCTATTCAGGATCTGGAGAGGCCTAACTCAGTAAAAGAAGTGCAGCATCTCACCAGCATGGCAGCTACACTCAACCGATTCATTAGCCGGTCATCGAACAGACTACGACCATTTTTTCAAGCATTAAAAGCCAAGTTCGAGTGGGACGAAGAATGCGATCGCGCTTGTAGACGTCCCTGAACGCCCCGGGAGGGTTAAGTCCCGTTCTATTCATTTGGGCTCACTACAGTTCAAGGACTCGATTGTCACGGTTCTAAATCTTGAACCAAAGAGTCCAAATCCGGCAAATCGTTTTTGAGAAAACAGATTTTTGAAAGAACAGATTTTTGAAAGAAGTGCCAAACATGGACTGCTTTGCCAGATACAGAGTCGCCACCTAAATATTTTTTATGGGGAAATTTAGGAAACCCTGACTCAGTGCTAAAGGCCACGTGTCCGTCATCACCAAAGTTGCCTCGGCTCGGGAACTTGGGTACGATTGGGGAAGGTCACTTCGTGAGCACCCCCGCTCGCCCGGTCAAAGACCGGCCTCTACTAACCGTGATATCTAGTTTTGAAAACATTGTGTGTTCTTATTCCGGTTATTAGCCTAGATTACTACGTGATGCGCACGGCATACAAGTATAGACTGGATCGCCTGAATTGGAACAACACATTTCATGTTTGTTTTTGAAAGATGGTTTGCTACCCGCAAGTAGGCTTAAAATGCAGATTTTGCCACCCTCGGGTGGGCTTAGAAAACATGGTTTTGCCACTATCTAGTGGGCTTAAAACATCTAGTCAATGATTTGTTCCAATCTAAGTAACCCAACCTTCACCCACAAGCGTTCAAGCAGTTATATCATATAAACATATAGCCTCATGGTAAGCATGCTATTCATGGCAGTCACTCACACGCATGCAAGGATGCTAAAGCATAAAACTCACCGAGTACTCCAAGCCAAAACAGAAACTGATTAGAAATCCATGCATGATCCTAACAATACAGAAATGCCTAATGCAACACATGCAAAATGCAATTATAGCAGGCTCGGCTATTCTAAACATGGCATATGATGATGCTACAGTTAACATGTATTCAACTTGGAATTGAAATACAAATGCAGTTAGTATGATGCGCCGAGCCCGGTGCATGCAAAACAGATGAATGAATGCAAACATGCTATCATACTGTATGCTAATTGAGATATGCCCTAATCTAACCATCATAAGCTGGTAAATAAAAGGGAAGAAAGACGTGGGGTTGGAAGACATACATCACACTCACGCACACTTATTACAATTATGCCCTCGCGCAGAGGGTCCGAATAAATATACAGTCCCGAATAAAAGAATAGTACAGTCCAAATAATACAGTCCAAATAATACAGTCCAAATAATGTACAAATTCCTAATTAATTTACAAATTAACTAAGAAAAATAATAAACTGGCATGCAAGCCAGAGACTGCCTTGACTCTTTTTCCGATGATGGGTGATGCATGTTCGGGTTGCCTTTGCGCGGAAATCCACTGTGATGCCCCAATTAGCCTCTGTTTTGCAATGGTTTTTGGAAAGCGCGCCAAGCTCCGGAAGGCTGCTGATTCTTGTTTTGCTGTAACAGAGAGCAGGAAAGGGGCATGGCAATATATTTGCACAAATATATGCATGCCTCGATCCTCGTGCCACCAATCACGCATCTCGATGCATGATGGCCGAGGAGTCAAATTGCACAACTCAATATGAAATGAATGCATATGAGGACACAATGAGACCTAACTCCATCATGGATAATCCGGAGTGTCGGTGACTGGGAATTGAGACACGTTCCGTCACTCGAAGTACGACACGTCCCTCGTTTCCCGTGCTCGGGCTAACTCCTATCCCGAACACAATGCAATATGCGTGACATGCATGAATGCAACTAAGATACAACCTAACTTGCACAATGCTATGGAATGGCATATACAATGCACGAGGTAACATGGCATACACAATGCGCTAACATACAACCTAGCATACGCAATGCTATGAAATGAAATGGCATACACAATGCACAATGGACTTACACTAACACAAGTGGACCTCAGCCACACTCACATAGGAGGCCATAAGATGAAAATGAGACAACTCGAAATACGTGCACGCGTGCACGCAAACCGAGGATCGACCCTAAGGCACCAAAATGCCACTCTAACAAGACATGGCAAGACATGGAATATGGCATACAAGCATGCAAATTTCAGAGGCAAAATGAGATGCAAAACAGCCCCGAGTCATGGCAAAATGATACCCGATGCATGGAACGAATCCCGAAACATGAAGCTTGGCGCATGGAATGGCCTATAGCTATGCAATGCATGCATAATTTGAACATGAAGTGTAAAGACAGAAGCAAGGCAGCCCCAAAACAAGCATGTTTTCAGTTTTAAGCAAGGCCAAACAGTGAGTAAAAATGGGCCTAAACTAGCATGCAAAATTGGCCAAAAAGAGAGGGGTAATGAAGCAACTCACAAATTCTGGCCCCAAAAAGGGAAGGAGCCTTCTACAATATTGAATAGGGGCCAAAAATATGATATATTACAGTTTATGACAAACCCCAAAAACAGATACAAGTATGCTCAAAATGCTATGCAAAATAAGGGCACCAAGAGAGCTATAACATGAAGTATACAAAGGGTATCTCAAAAAGCCATAGACCCTTAATGAAACATGAAAAGGGGGTCAAAATAAGCCTCTTTTCAGTTCGGACCAAGGTCCAAAAACAGGAGCTCAATAAGCTAATAAATCATGCAAAAATGGGGACCAAAGAGGGGTACAATGGCAAGTGATACATGGAGGTCCCAAACAGTGATGAGCCCTTCTTCAATGTTGAATAAGGGCTCAAAATAAGCCTATCTACAGTTTACATCATGCTCCAAAACAGATTACACATAGGCCAAAAATACTATGCAAGATTATGGCATACAAAGGGGTAATGAAGCAAGTGCAAGATGGGGGTCCCAAACAGGGTAAGACCCTTAATGAAAGATGAAATAGAGCTCAAAAAAATGCCACTTTCAGTTTTGGTTGGAGCTCAAAACAGCAAGCAAAGAGGGCTAAGAAATGGTACAAAAATGAGCTAGAAAATGGGGAAATGGTGCTTACCCTTGGAGACCAAGCCTTGGCTGCCTCTTGGACTGAAAAATGGTGCCTCCTAGCCTCTGAGAAGAGCTCCAAGCTGCTGGAAATGGAAGTGGTAGTGTAGTGCTAGGTGGTGATGAAGAAAGGGGTGTAGAACTTGATGTTTTGAAGCTTGAAGGGAGAGAGAGAGGGGAGGGATGCATACAAGGCTCAAAGTAATTTTTTTTCAACCCTTTTCACCAGTGCTGGAGCCTGGTTATATGGACCAAAGAGGGGGAGAAAAGGAGGGAAAAAAGGGGGGAAAAACAAGCCAAGTTTCCCCCCAAAAAGTTTCCCCCTCGGATACAGATTTTGGGGGAAAAAAAAAGTATACAGCTGTAATGTACCACCTGTAAGGATCAAGGCCGGCCAAGTATTGGAGCTGCAGGTGGCCGGCCGGCCACCCCCCATGGCCGGCCGGCCAGGGGTCAAAAAGGCCAAGTTGAATTAGTGGCCGGCCACCACCAATTGATGTCCTCCCAGGTGCCCTCAACACAACCCTGTGGTCCAAAACTGGAGGAAGTGAAACAGGAGAGAGAACAAGCCATTTTTCAAAGGGGTTCAAAAGGGTCAGATGGAATTACTGGCCGGCCATGTGATATTTGTGTCCTCCCAGGTGTGTACAACACAAATATGTGGTTTGGAGTTGAAGAAAGCGGCCTTAGGGTGGTCAACATTGGCTTTGAAGTGAGAAAAACGGGCGTCGGAGGGCGATGAAGGAATATAACTGGTTGCTGAAACAATTACTGGCCTCCCACCTTTTATGACCTTCCTGGTGATGAAACAGAGGTCCCTGCCAAAAATGAACGAAAATCGATGCAAAATGAAGGTTCGGGGACCGACACGCGCAGTCCGAGGCCCCGAAAACTGACTGTTAGGCTCCGGGAGTGGTGTTCGACCACGAAGTGGGTCTCTCAGACCACAGTGTCCCTCAAAATGGAGTAAATAAGATGCATGCCAAAAACCGGAGCAAACGGGGGTAGTTAGGCGGTCCCGAACCGAGGCACACGGCCTGACGGCTCCGAAAACCGGGAACCGGGCTCCGAAATGGGCAAAATGGCCTGCGACCACGAAACGTAGCCTACGGCCACTGAGAGATGATCTACGAGACCTCTCCCTCTCCTCAGGAAGAGAAAACAGAGAAAACAGAGCCTGGTTGGCAAACCGAGGCAAAGTACAGAAAAGCCCGGAAGTCCGGAGGCAAGGCTCGCAGCCGAGACTCTGAAACTTCTGGACGAACACAACATGCAACATCACCGAGCGCTCAATCGGTGACGTCTGAGTCTTAAGGTCGGTCAAAAATGGGGTGTCTACAGTTGCCCCTCTTTGACAGAACTCGGAAGTCACAAGTGACGGGAGTGAATGTCAAAGCCCAGAGACGACCCATTTTTGACAAGGCCAAAGACTTAGACAATCAGGCGAGATAAACAGAGATATGCCCGCAGGCGCGCCCGCAGGCAGGGGGGGCAAAATGCAACTGGCAATGCAAGACGCCGAAGGTGACTCAATGATCATGCAAATGCAGCAAGCTGTAATGAAGCACATATTTACAATAGATGTAACAGTTTTAAGCAAGAATGCAAAGCAACAACTACATTTCAAGCAGTTAAGAATGTGGAGAATTATTCAATTCTCGCCACGTCTCACACGGAGAAGATACAATACCTGCGCGGTTCGTCTGGTCGCACCAGCCTCAAATTAACCGTACATACAATAACATGCCTCATGGTGCTGGGGATCTCTCGCTTCTTCTTGGTCGAACTACAGGTGCTACTTTTCTCCCTGACTATGGTCGCAGCTTTCCCTATTATTCAACAGGGTGACAAACTAGGTTGGATCAGTATCCAGAATTGAGGCGCATACAGATGCTATCTCAATCTATGGGGCTGCCATACAGATTTCAAGCTGAGGATATACCCCTGGGTATTTAAACCAGACTTTAGTCTCGGAAATCCCGAACCTTTGTGTTCTAGGCATGAGCCATTCGAACTCTAGTTTCCACCGTCTCAGTTGGTCTCCTAGGAACTCACCGCAAATACAGGCAGGTGGCTATACCAGACCACCGGAAGTCGTTCGGGCACGACAAACACCAAAGGAATTGCACCTTTAGAGGATTTAAGGTCTCATAGACCAGAGAGTGTATAAGACAGAGCGAATGAATGCGAGTGCGATGCGCAAAACAGCGCGAATGATGATGCAGGATTTAAGGTCTCCTTAGACCGAAGAGTGCACAGGACAGTGCAAATGATGCAAAAATACAATGTGCACAAGACAGTGCGATGCAGAGTGAATGCACAAAACAGTGCTAAACAGATGCACAAAATAGTGCGATGCTAAAGATGTACAAAACAGTACGAGCAGGGTGAATGCACAAAACAGTGTGATACAGATAAGGTGCGCAAGATAGCGCGATGCAATGCACTAACAAGTGCAGGCAAGGTGCGCAAGATAGCGCGAATGATACAATGCACAAAATAGTGCGATACGCTAAACAGCGCGATTGATTTGAAATGCACAAGATAGTGCGATGTGATATGCAAAGCACAGGCCAGTGCGATTGAGGTGCGCAAAATAGCGCGATGAATGCAATGCACAAGACAGTGCGATGGAGGTACGCAAAATAGCGCGAATGATAAACTGCACAAAACAGTGCGATTGAGGTGCGCAAAATAGCGCGAGTGATAAACTGCACAGAACAGTGCGATGCGCAAAATAGCGCGAATGTAAACTACACAAAACAGTGCGATTGAGGTGCGCAAAATAGCGCGAATGACAAATTGCACAAAACAGTGCGATGCGCAAAATAGCGCGAATGTAAACTGCACAAAACAGTGCGATTGAGGTGCGCAAAATAGCGCGAATGACAAACTGCACAAAACAGTGCGATTGAGGTGCGCAAAATAGCGCGAGTGATAAACTGCATAAAACAGTGCGATGCGCAAAATAGCACGAATGTAAACTGCACAAAACAGTGCGATTGATTTGAAATGCACAAGACAATGCGATACGCTAAACAGCGCGAGTGATTTGCAATGCACAAGATAGTGCGAGTGAGATATAACCACAAGATGCACAAGACAGGGCAAGCGAGATACAAAGTGTAAGTGCACAAGATAGTGCGAGCAGGGATAAAATGCACAAGATAGTGCGATAAAATGCATCTTCTATGCAAGTATGGAAGCACATTCTATGCAAAATTGAAAGCAAGCATATTCTATGCATGAAACAAGCAAAGCATATTCTATGCGGAATCGAAAGCAAGCATATTCTATGCATGAATCATAACGATGCGCGGCACGCATGCAACAACAGTGTATAAGAAAGTTCACATTCTATGCAATAGAGGAGCATCAAATATGTACTCTGGTGCCTCTGATTTACCTCTTAGAGGACTTCACAACATACTTAGCTCAAAAAGGGCACACCCTGTTCAAATTGGCGAGAGATAACATCTGCATGTAAAACCCTCGGGTGTTGCTTGGACTGTCATTCTGACTTGAAGTAGGCTTATACTTGAGGTAGAGGCGCACTCACACTTCGGTGGTATTAACAAGGCCTGAAGAGGTACATCCGGAATACAATCACGGAACTTGCTGAAGGTGAAACTCACTCAGATGCTTCGATTTTCCTTCTTTTCTTTTGCTTTGCAGTCCGGAACCTAAATAGCTTCAGATAAGTCCTTGTTTTACTGTTCTGACATGACCTGGGTTGAACCCTGCGGTTTTACGAAAGAACGAATCTCGTTTTGCACAGATGTGGAGAACGACACGGCACTCGGAGCACAAGACGATTTTAATTTTTTGAAATCGAGAGATGAGTTTTCGACCAGGTATTGAGCCTACGACTAAACACAGCAAAACGACTCAACAAGGAAATAAAAGGCACACAACCTAGACACATCGAGTAACACTCGAAACGACTCAAAACAAGAATCGAGATAAAACAAAAAGACACGACACTCAGACGTGCACAGGGAGCCTGTTTCATTGGGTAGTGTTTCCCACCCTTTCTCATTTGTGGTTCTTACATCACTCGGCCCTCAAGCTCTGTTTTTTCTGAAAAAGCCATTTTCTCACTTTTTCTCTCATCGCACATCTCTTTATTCTTCAATCTCTCATTTTTCATCCCTCCCCTGGGTGGTTGATGGATAAACAGGAAGTTGCGGGCTCTTGCCCCTAGCATGCTGCTAGATTCTTTTTCTCCTGCGCACAGTAGTGAACTTCTCCCACAGAGGGGTTGTGCTACAACTGGGTGTGTAGCAAATCTGCAGCTGATCGGTTGACGATGCTCTGCTGGGGAGTTTGGACATGGTCAGATTTGTCCAGATGAGGGAGTGGAATATCTTGCCCCATTCCAGCTCGTGCTTCGCACTTGGCTTGATACCCCATTGCTTGGAGGATGTGAGAGCTTTCTGCTCTTTTGCTGTTAGCTTCGGTTGTGCCCTCTTCTGGCAGGTAGAGTGTCCTTCTTGGCAAGTGCG
This sequence comes from Camellia granthamiana, assembly GCA_036172215.1. NCBI lineage: Eukaryota > Viridiplantae > Streptophyta > Magnoliopsida > Ericales > Theaceae > Camellia > Camellia granthamiana. The sequence continues at coordinate 62,009,988 of CM069914.1, forward strand.
TTGATAAAAGGGGAAAGACAGAGAACCTGACTCAACTGTGCCCCTAGTTCATCATTTTGACCATTTTTTGTTTTTGCTTTCTTCTAAAAAAATAAAAATAAAAATAAAAAATTGACCAAAATGAGAGTTAGATTAACATGCTTGTTCAACTTTTTGATTTGAAATCACGCAAGTCAGGCTATGAGCACTGAAAATTTTCCTTTTTTGGGTCCAAGAAATGGTCCAGTTTTAGAAAAATGGGATAATTTTCGAGAGAATTAGTCAACCTTAGTAAAAATTCTCAAAAACTATTTTTGCAAACGGCCACTGCTCAACGAGCATAAAACCCACTCTCGAGATGCACAACCTCAGATCTGGAGGAAAACTGCCCCGTGCTTGAAGAGAGCTGCATGGCAACGGAAAGTTGCCCCTTGTTTGAACGACGCCGCAGCACGTTGAATGGCAACGGAAAGTTGCCCCTTGTTTGGATAGCACCGTGGCGCATTGAATGGCAACGGAAAGTTGCCCCTTGTTTGAATGGCACCGCGGCGCATTGTAGTCAGTCCTCAGAGCGACGAACACACCAAATCCTCAGATACAGGGAAGACAAAGATGGCCAGAACCATCGCATGGACACAATTGAATTTGAATTGTTTACGGCTGGACTTCAGGATGAAGTTGCCTACGTATCCAAAGATGGGAATCAAGCCTTACGTAGTTCGGGGTTAAGGTACACTCGGGTATTAACCTCTCCTTTTTAGGCTCTAACTTTTGCCAAGGCGCCCGTTGCGGGTTTTCGACCTTGCGAGCTTCTGTTTTTCTTTTCATTTCAATTCTTTTTTTTTTTTCTTTTGATATTCTTTTCTTTTCTTCTTCTTTTTTTTTTTTTTGCATTTTTTTTTCCTTTCTTTTCTTTTTCTTCTTTTTTCTTTTTTGTTCTTTTTCTTCTTTTTCTTGCTCTAACTTTTGCCTGGGTCGCCTTTCCGGGTTTTCGGCCCAGCGAACCTCTCAAGGGTAAAAGTGTAGCTTGGTCCATGCCAAATGGTTGTAGGGTTTCGAAGCCATCCGTATCCAGGAGAGTGGCTGTTGATTTGCAAGAGGACTCATCTTCAGCTCTTCGAGCATGTCTGATATCTTTGCCCCTAGTTCGAAGGGTACTTCTGTTCTAGCTTTGCAAGCTTCTTCTGATCTTCTGATCTTCTTGATCCAACTTTCCTGGCCTCTTGTTCGGGGGCTGCTTCAAATCTGGCCACACAGGCCTCACATCGTAGTTGACCGTTGAACCTTCTGAATTCAAGTTCAAGGTTTGGAAGCGAAGGGGTTGAGTCTCGAGGCTGAGAGCGATCCTAGGCTGCACAATCTCAAGAGCGATTCCACACAGGTCTTTGCAGGACCGCGCAAAACATTTTGTTTTTGAAAATTTTTAAGAAAGTGACAAATCGCTCGCGCTGAAGATAGTGTGAAACCAGTCTGGATCAAGCCAGGGTCCTTCTCAGTACTCACGCTAACAAGCATGATTTCATTCATTAAGGGCTTAGCACGCCTCTCTTTCTCTCAATTGATCAAAGTTTTGCAAATCCCGAGGAATTCCTTTCTCTTCGTTTTCACCGCAGTGTTCAAAAAAGTTTTGAAAAACTTAGGTCAATACAATGACTTCAAGGCACAGAAAAGTAGGTGAAAAGCACTGCCATTTCTTTCAAGTTTCTGGCACAACTGGCGCAAGGCAGAAGCGAACGCAAAGATGTGAAAATCACCGCTGTTCATTCAAAGTCTGCTGGCACAACTGGCTCCCTGGCAGAAACAGACTCAAAACAAAACGAAAAGACAAACACAAAACAAAATGGTGATGCCCGAGGTAACACCCCCCCCGGAATCACCCGACTCCTATACAACAGGACTGACTCGATACAACAAGACAGACCCAAAACAAAAGAGACTAACTCAAAACAAAAAGACAGACTCAAAACAAAACAACGAGACCTACCCAATTCCCAAGTCAGAAAGCACAAAAGCTAGCATTCGCAAATGCTCAAAACAGTGCATGCCATCCACCATATCTGGAGTAAACTGAGCGCTGCCCGCAGGTGGTTCATCCCCCCAATCACATCACATTATCCCCCAAGTTCACCGATCCAGTGCCGATAGACTTTGCAGAGCTTGGCGGGAGGACAACTCTGTTGTCAAACAGATCCTGTACTTCATGGCGAAGACGGAAGCAGTCGTCGGTAGTATGGCCAGTTTGCTGATGGTACGCGCAGTACTGGGTAGCATCATGTGTAGCCGGAAGAGGGTTCGGGAGAAGCCGAGGCTCAAGGGGTTTGAGATGGCCTTGTCCAACAAGGATTTGGAGAGCTTTGGACAAAGGCATATAGAGGGCATGGAAGACCCTCCGACCTCGGGGTTGGTACTTCAAGGTTTGTGGATTTTTGCTGGGCGCACCAGCAAAGGGATTGGCAGGTGCTGGCCTGGTTTGTTGATCTCTTCCGAGTGGAGGATTAGAGCTAACAGGATCATTTCTGGTACGACGGCCCTTTTCTCGGTTTTCCCCTTGATTCAGATTGCCCCCAACTTGAGTGGCAAAAGTATCATCCACAGTTTTTGCAACCACTGCAAGCACTTGCTGTTTGTTCAGTCCCTCGGCTTTCAAAGCCTCAACAGCCAACAGAAGATGTTCATGGGGATCCATGCCCGCCCCTACCTCGTTCTTACCACCTGCCTCCGCTTTGCCAAGGGATTGGCCTTCCTCAAATGCAGCCCGTCCCAAGACTGGGGAGCCTTTTGACATGAAATTCCCAATATGTGGTGTGGTCGATGATGGAGCCAATGTTCCGGAGGCCAGATCCGTCACAGTTCTTTGAAGATCTTTTATCATTCCCATCAACTCAGAAGTAGTGGGTTCTCGGGTTTGAGATGATTGGGGTTCAGGTGCACCCATCATGCATAAGTCCATACTTTCTGGGATAAACACCTCAGGTTTGGGTAGATGGGCCGGGGTGATGTATATGCTGGGGTCATAGGTGGATGGCAGTATATGGATGAGATTAAGGTAGGCAGGAGATGTTTGGTCATTGGGGTCTGAAGGTGGAGCTATCGTCCGGTTGTCGATGAGATTTTGGACCTCATGACGAAGGCGGGTAGCAACGGTCGGTGCCATGACCGTGCTGCTGATGGTACATACAGTACTTGGCGGGGTTATGTCTGGCTGGGAGTGGGTCGGGAAGAGGTTGAGGATCGAGGGGTTTGAGATGCCCTTTTTCCATCAGGAGTTTTAGTGCGCTAGTCAGGCTCATATAGAGGGGGGTGAAAGTTCTGCCCTGAGCTTGGGCTGGGCTGGCTGGTCGTAGGCTTGGTTTAGCAAAAGGGTTGGCTATGACGACTGTATTGATTTCAGTGGGTTCGGGAATAGTGCTACTTCCGGCATTGGTACTCCCTGCAATCGCCCTCCTTGTCGGTTCACTTGTTCTGGGAATGATCCCGCTGTTGAACGCATTCTCGACCTGAACCCCCAGTTCATGCAAACTTTTGAAAGTGAATAGCGGAGCCACTATCAACTTTTGCAACATATCATGCTCGAGGTTTCGCACCATCATCTGCACTTGATCTCTCTCAGAAGGGCGATTTGTCATCTGTGCTGCCTTTGCCCTCCACCTTGCAACAAATTCCACAAAAGGCTCTGTTGGGTTCTGGCGGGTTGTTTCAAGCTCTTGCATGGTCATTTCAACCTGGGTATTGTAAGAATACTGATCAACAAAGGCCTCAGCCAGTTCTTCCCAGTTTTGTTTCACTTTATCTTCCAACTTAACATACCAAGTGGCTGCTATACCCGACAGGGTTCTTCCATACAAAGAGAGTATCTGTGGCTTAGTCAGACCCATCGGCTTCAGGACATCCAAGAAAAGTCGGATATGTACCATTGGATCTCCAGACCCGTCGAAACGGTCAATATATGGCATTTTGAATCTGTCTGGGAGCCGTACAGCAGACTCAGTGTGCCCATCCTCAATGTCGGGAATGGAGTTAAGGCCTTGTGCCTTTTTGAATTGCTTCTCAAGGTTCGCAATTTTCACTGCGGTCAGATCGAGGTCATTAGCATCAAAGGGATAACGCCTCTCATTAGGCTGCACCAGGGGTCTGAAAATTTGGGCTTGAGCCAGCCCTTCTCGAGGATCTGGACCCTGCAAATCTTCAGTTGGCGGAATTGGCTCAAAGTTCGGTTGGGGTCCCAAAGCTGGATGTGAGGCAGATGCCCCAGATGGGCGCTGCGTTTCAACACTGGTCTCAGCCTGCATGGCAGTTCTCTGATTTAGCGCTGCTATCATGGCCACAAATTCTTCCGAACCCTATGCCATCACGGGTCTACTGATGATGTGACTAGTGACTGTCGGATCAGATGAACCAATGAGCCCTGTCTGGCCCTTCTTTTTCTTGCCTCAGCAAAAGAACACTGGTTGCCCTTGAATTGAATCTCTAACCTAAGAAAGTCTATCAGCACTAGTCCAATGTACCCAGGGGATTTCGGAGCCTTCTGAAGCTATGGTTCCAGGACTACCTAGCAAAAGGGAAAACATGCAGCATCTTAGCCTAACTTCGCCAAAATAGATACGAGCATAGTAGGATGACTGCGCCCTCTACTGAATTCTGCCCCAAAATTGGATGACTGTGCCCTCTACTGAATTCTGCCTCAAAATTCGACCTGTAAACTGTTACCCTCAGGTAAACTAAATCCCAAAATACTAAATTGGTGCCCGCAGGCCTGATGCCCAAACTTGTAAACTGATACATGCATTCCTGTAGAGACGCACTCTAAAAGCACATAACAGATAAGTGAGAGCCAAAACACCCCTATGTTAGGGTAGGGTTTCCCTGTCCTATTTTGTCAGGAGCTAGGGTTTCATTACGCACGCAGCGGTTTCAAACAACCTATCTGGTAAGCAACATGTCCTAGTTTCGAATGGTCACTATGGATCCGAATATGCACTAGGTCGAATGGTCAAAAAGGGTGCCCCGGTAAAACCGGGGTTTGTGTTCCTATACTGGCAGAGCCCACAACCGGTCAGCCTTATGGTCATGCCTTGACAAGACAAGCCTCCGGCAAACTGTTCAGGAATAGCAGATGGCAAAAACGGTGTCTTAGGCGCACCAATGCAAATGCAATGCAAAGAAACACATAAGTGTAAACAAAACAAGATATCACGAGTTCGAGTCAAGTTCTCTAAATCCCCAGCAGAGTCGCCAGAAACTGTAGACGTCCCTGAACGCCCCGGGAGGGTTAAGTCCCGTTCTATTCATTTGGGCTCACTACAGTTCAAGGACTCGATTGTCACGGTTCTAAATCTTGAACCAAAGAGTCCAAATCCGGCAAATCGTTTTTGAGAAAACAGATTTTTGAAAGAAGTGCCAAACATGGACTGCTTTGCCAGATACAGAGTCGCCACCTAAATATTTTTTATGAGGAAATTTAGGAAACCCTGACTCAGTGCCAAAGGCCACGTGTCCGTCATCACCAAAGTTGCCTCGGCTCGGGAACTTGGGTACGATTGGGGAAGGTCACTTCGTGAGCACCCCCACTCGCCCGGTCAAAGACCGGCCTCTACTAACCGTGATATCTAGTTTTGAAAACATTGTGTGTTCTTATTCCGATTATTAGCCTAGATTACTACGTGATGCGCACGGCATACAAGTATAGACTGGATCGCCTGAATTGGAACAACACATTTCATGTTTGTTTTTGAAAGATGGTTTGCTACCCGCAAGTAGGCTTAAAATGCAGATTTTGCCACCCTCGGGTGGGCTTAGAAAACATGGTTTTGCCACTATCTAGTGGGCTTAAAACATCCAGTCAATGATTTGTTCCAATCTAAGTAACCCAACCTTCACCCACAGGCGTTCAAGCAGTTATATCATATAAACATATAGCCTCATGGTAAGCATGCTATTCATGGCAGTCACTCACACGCATGCAAGGATGCTAAAGCATAAAACTCACCGAGTACTCCAAGCCAAAACAGAAACTGATTAGAAATCCATGCATGATCCTAACAATACAGAAATGCCTAATGCAACACATGCAAAATGAAATTATAGCAGGCTCGGCTATTCTAAACATGGCATATGATGATGCTACAGTTAACATGTATTCAACTTGGAATTGAAATACAAATGCAGTTAGTATGATGCGCCGAGCCCGGTGCATGCAAAACAGATGAATGAATGCAAACATGCTATCATACTGTATGCTAATTGAGATATGCCCTAATCTAACCATCATAAGCTGGTAAATAAAAGGGAAGAAAGACGTGGGGTTGGAAGACATACATCACACTCACGCACACTTATTACAATTATGCCCTCGCGCAGAGGGTCCGAATAAATATACAGTCCCGAATAAAAGAATAGTACAGTCCAAATAATACAGTCCAAATAATGTACAAATTCCTAATTAATTTACAAATTAACTAAGAAAAATAATAAATCGGCATGCAAGCCAGGGATTGCCTTGACTCTTCTTCCGATGATGGGTGATGCATGTTCGGGTTGCCTTTGCGCGAAAATCCACTGTGATGCCCCAATTAGCCTCTATTTTGCAATGGTTTTTGGAAAGCGCGCCAAGCTCCGGAAGGCTGCTGATTCTTGTTTTGCTGCAACAGAGAGCAGGAAAGGGGCATGGCAATGTATTTACACAAATATATGCATGCCTCGATCCTCGTGCCACCAATCACGCATCTTGGTGCATGATGGCCGAGGAGTTGAATTGCACAACTCAATATGAATTGAATGCATATGAGGACACAATGAGACCTAACTCCATCATGGATAATCCGGAGTGTCGGTGACTGAGAATTGAGACACGTTCCGTCACTCGAAGTACGAAACGTCCCTCGTTTCCCGTGCTCGGGCTAACTCCTATCCCGAACACAATGCAATATGCGTGACATGCATGAATGCAACTAAGATACAACCTAACATGCACAATGCTATGGAATGTCATACACAATGCACGAGGTAACATGGCATACACAATGCGCTAACATACAACCTAGCATACGCAATGCTATGAAATGAAATGGCATACACAATGCACAATGGACTTACACCAACACAAGTGGACCTCAGCCACACTCACATAGGAGGCCATAAGATGAAAATGAGACAACTCGAAATACGTGCACGCGTGCACGCAAACCGAGGATCGACCCTAAGGCACCAAAATGCCACTCTAACAAGACATGGCAAGACATGGAATATGGCATACAAGCATGCAAATTTCAGAGGCAAAATGAGATGCAAAACAGCCCCGAGTCATGGCAAAATGATACCCGATGCATGGAACGAATCCCGAAACATGAAGCTTGGCGCATGGAATGGCCTATAGCTATGCAATGCATGCATAATTTGAACATGAAGTGTAAATACAGAAGCAAGGAAGCCCCAAAAAAAGCATGTTTTCAGTTTTAAGAAAGGCCAAATAGTGAGTAAAAATGGGCCTAAACTAGCATGCAAAATTGGCCAAAAAGAGAGGGGTAATGAAGCAACTCACAAATGCTGGCCCCAAACAGGGAAGGGGCCTTTTAAAATATTGAAGAGGGGCCAAAAATATGGTGTATTACAGTTTATGACAAACCCCAAAAACAGATACAAGTACGCTCAAAATGCTATGCAAAATAAGGGCACCAAGAGAGCTATAACATGAAGTATACAAAGGGTATCTCAAACAGCGATAGACCCTTAATGAAACATGAAGAGGGGGTCAAAATAAGCCTCTTTTCAGTTCGGATCAAGGTCCAAAAACAGGAGCTCAATAAGCTAATAAATCATGCAAAAATGGGGACAATGGCAAGTGATACATGGAGGTCCCAAACAGTGGTGAGCCCTTCTTCAATGTTGAATAAGGGCTCAAAATAAGTCTATATACAGTTTACATCATGCTCCAAAACAGATTACACATAGGCCAAAAATACTATGCAAAATAATGGCATACAAAGGGGTAATGAAGCAAGTGCAAGATGGGGGTCCCAAACAGGGTAAGACCCTTAATGAAAGATGAAATAGAGCTCAAAAAAATGCCACTTTCAGTTTTGGTTAGAGCTCAAAACAGCAAGCAAAGAGGGCTAAGAAATGGTACAAAAATGAGCTAGAAAAGGGGGAAATGGTGCTTACCCTTGGAGACCAAGCCTTGGCTGCCTCTTGGACTGAAAAATGGTGCCTCCTAGCCTCTGAGAAGAGCTCCAAGCTGCTGGAAATGGAAGTGGTAGTGTAGTGCTAGGTGGTGATGAAGAAAGGGGTGTAGAACTTGATGTTTTGAAGCTTGAAGGGAGAGGGAGAGGGAGAGGGAGAGGGGAGGGATGCATACAAGGCTCAAAGCAATTTTTTTTCAATCCTTTTCACCAGTGCTGGAGCCTGGTTATATGGACCAAAGAGGGGGAGAAAAGGAGGGAAAAAAGGGGGGGAAAACAAGCCAAGTTTCCCCCCAAAAAGTTTTCCCCCCGGATACAGATTTTGGGGGGAAAAAAATTATACAGCTGTAATGTACCACCTGTAAGGATCAAGGCCGGCCAAGTATTGGAGCTGCAGGTGGCCGGCCGGCCACCCCCCATTGCCGGCCGGCTAGGGGTCAAAAAGGCCAAGTTGAATTAGTGGCCGGCCACCACCAATTGATGTCCTCCCAGGTGCCCTCAACACAACCCTGTGGTCCAAAACTGGAGGAAGTGAAACAGGAGAGAGAACAAGCCATTTTTCAAAGGGGTTCAAAAGGGTCAGATGGAATTATTGGCCGGCCATGTGATATTTGTGTCCTCCCAGGTGTGTACAACACAAATATGTGGTTTGGAGTTGAAGAAAGCGGCCTTAGGGTGGTCAACATTGGCTTTGAAGTGAGAAAAACGGGCGTCGGAGGGCGATGAAGGAATATAACTGGTTGCTGAAATAATTACTGGCCTCCCACCCTTTTATGACCTTCCTGGTGATGAAACAGAGGTCCCTGCCAAAAATGAACGAAAACCGATGCAAAATGAAGGTTCGGGGGCCGACACGCGCAGTCCGAGGCCCCGAAAACTGACTGTTAGGCTCCGGGAGTGGTGTTCGACCACGAAGTGGGTCTCTCAGACCACAGTGTCCCTCAAAAGGGAGTAAATAAGACGCATGCCAAAAATCGGAGCAAACGGGGGTAGTTAGGCGGTCCCGAACCGTGGCACCCGGCCTGACGGCTCCGAAAATCGGGAACCGGGCTCCGAAATGGGCAAAATGGCCTGCGACCACGAAACGTAGCCTACGGACACCGAGAGATGATCTACAAGACCTCTCCCTCCCCTCAGGAAGAGAAAACAGAGAAAATAGAGCCTGGTTCGCAAACCGAGGCAAAGTACAAAAAAGCCCGGAAGTATGGAGGCAAGGCTCGCAGCCGAGACTCTGAAACTTCTGGACGAACACAACATGCAACATCACCGAGCGCTCAATCGGTGACGTCTGAGTCTTAAGGTCGGTCAAAAATGGGGTGTCTACAGCGCTCTGGAAAACTTGAAAGAATACATGTCTTCTCCACCACTGCTTGTCACCCCAATACCTGAAGAAAAACTCTTCCTGTAGCTAGCAGTGTCTCAGCACGCAATTAGCGCAGTGTTGGTCCGTGCGGAAGGAATCCAACATCTGCCCATCTTTTATGTCAGCAAGACATTGCTGGGCGCCGAAACAAGGTACTTGCCACTGGAAAAATTGGCCTTGGCCTTGATGATGGCTTCAAGGAAGTTGTCACACTACTTTCACGCCCACACCATAGTCGTCCTCACAACTTTTCCATTAAAAGCTTTGTTTGAGAGGGCGAACTTTTCTGGGCGAATCTTGAAGTGGGCAGTAGAGTTGGGACAATTCGACATCAAGTTCCAACCCAGGACCGCGATAAAGGCCCAAGCTTTGGCAGACTTTGTAGCAGAATTTACCCCAAGAAGTCATCATATCTGCCCAGTCGACCTGACTGACACAACCGAACTAGGGATAGAAATTGACGCCGGAATAGCGCAACCCCTGGTGCAGGATACTCAGTCAAACCCCAAGGCAGACCAGGGTAAAGCAAGCAAGGAAGAAGCGAACCATGCTACACCAAGCCAAGACTCACCAACAAATAAAGACTTGGTACAATCAGATAGCAAGGGGCAGACAACAAGCATGGACCTTGAAGAAAACACCAGCAACATTCTTGACCCCACGGCATCATCTGACCCCTCCACTTGCTGGAAGTTGTTCGTTGGAGAGATGTGGAAGCTCTTCGTAGATGGAGCATCCAACCGGCATGGCGCAGGACTTGCATAGTCCTCATCTCACCAGACGGCCTAGTTGTGGAGCAAGCAGTCAACCTTGGCTTCCCAGCATCAAACAACGAAGCGGAGTATGAAGCGCTTCTTGCAGGTCTCAAATCAGCACTCTACATGAAGGCCACCGAGCTAATGGTTTACAACGACTCACAACTGGTGGTAAACCAAATTTCAAGCGACTACGAAGCAAAGGATGACAGGATGGCTAAGTACCAAGACTTAGTCAGAAAAGAGATCAAGAAATTTGAAGTAGTAAGGATAGAACAGATTGGCAGGGAGGAAAACAGTAGGACAGACGAACTTGCTTCAATGGCAGATACATCCATCCCTCATCCGTTGCTAATTGACTACTTACCAAGACCAAGCATTGAAGACCCCGAAGCAAAAGAGGTATGTTGCGCCGAACTAAGCCCCTCATGGATGGATCCCATTATACTGTTCTTAAAAGACGGCGTCTTACCGGAAGAAAAGAAAGAAGCCAACAAAATTAGAGCAAAGTCGCAGCGATTTTGGCTCTCCCCTTCTAGGGCATTGTACAAAAAGTCATTCTCAGGACCATATCTAAAGTGTGTTCACCCCAGCAAAGTGGAAGCATTCTTGTTCGAGATACACGAGGGTGTGTGCGGAAGCCACCAAGGAGGAAGATCGTTAGCTTACATAGCCATTTCGCAAGGATACTGGTGGCCATACATGCAGGCAGACTCGAAGAAGTATGTGAAGAAGTGCGAGAAATGTCAGAAGTTCGCACACCAAATACATCAGCCAGCCAGAGAGCTCCCACCATTGACCAGCCCATGGCCCTTCGCAATGTGGGGCTTAGACATAGTAAGACCACTTCCAACAGCACCCGGAAATAGGAAGTTCTTTCTCGCAGCAACAGACTACTTCACAAAGTGGGTAGAAGCAGAAGCATTGGCATCAATCAAGGAAAAAGATGTGAAGAAGTTCGTCTGGCAGAATATCATTACTTGGTTCAGCATACCTAAAGCCTTAATATCAGACAACGGCACTCAGTTCGACGGAAGAATCTTTAGAGGCTTTTGTGAAGAATACAAGATAGAGTTCTACAATTCTACACCGGCATATCCTCAAGCAAATGGCCAAGCAGAAGCATCAAACAAGGTTGTCTTGGATGGACTGAAGAAAATGTTAGAGAAGGCAAAAGGCAAGTGGGCTGAGGAACTTCCTCATGTTTTATGGGCCTACCGTACCACACCTCGACGGTCAATAGGAGAAACTCCATTCTCCTTAGCCTATGGTATGGAAACAGTAATCCCACTAGAAGTTGGCCTCCCCACAATTCGAAGCGAAAATTTTGATCCAGACTTAAATGGCGAAGCCATAGCATTGGAGCTCGACCTTGCAGAAGAAAGAAGAGAAAGAGTACTGGTTCACATTGCCTCATACTAACAAGAGTTATCCAGGAAATACAACAAAACAGTGCATTCAAGGTAATTCAAGATAGGCGATTGGGTGCTGCGCAAAGTGATGGGAAACACCATGGTACCGGGAGATGGCAAGTTAGAGCCCAATTGGGAAGGACCTTACAAAGTGGTTGGATTAGTAGGCAAAGGGGCATACCACTTAGAAGATGAGGACGGCAAAGCCATTCCCAGGCCATGGAACACTGCTAATCTCAAACTATTTTATTTTTAGCTTTTTTTGAGAATTCTTGTAATTTTTCTTTCCCCAATAAAACAAGTAGTTTTCTTTTCAGCATAAGTGTTTTATTCTGTAAAAGTTGTTTTAGTGAGTTAGGGGCATTAAAAAACATAGTTGGCCGGAATAACCAAACTGTGAACCTTCCTAAGCCCAGGATAAGGATTCAGGCTGCAGGACGTTTGGTCGGAATAACCAAACACTTTACTCTAGGTTGGCTGAAAAAACCAACTTAGAGGTTGGCTGGATTAAACCAACACACCTCTTAAGCCCAGGATAAGGATCCAGGCTGCAGGACGTTTGGTCGGAATAACCAAACACTTTACTCTAGGTTGGCTGGAAAAACCAAATCTAGAAGTTGGCTGGACAAACCAACACCATTCCTAAGCACAGGATAAGGATCCAGGCTGCAGGACGTTTGGCAGGAAGAACCAAATATTTTTCTAAATTAGCTTGAATGACCAATTTAGAGGTTGGCTGGATTAAACCAACACTTGGTACTCTTCAGCCGAAGTACGGATATCGGCTAAAGAGTGGTTGGCTGGACTAAACCAACACTTGGTACTCTTCAGCCGAAGTAAGGATATCGGCTAAAAAGTGGTTGGCTGGATTAAACCAACACTTGGTACTCTTCAGCTGAGGTAGTTATCTCGGCTAAAGAGTGGTTGGCAGGTATACTTATAGTTGCAATATTAAGACCGGGATAAAGTATCTCGGCAAGAGAATGTTGTACCTCATCCAAGACTTCAGTTAGAATGTAAAGTACAAGCAAAGAGATCAACCGAAATAAGAGTTGGAACAAAAAAACAGACTTCATTGAAAATTCAAAACAAATACAAAAGGTGGGCTTCAGCCTGGTTACAATCTGTGTCCAAAAGAAAAAAAAAAAGAAAACATAGAAATCAAGCAGAAAGAAGAGAAGTACAAAATCAGGCAAAAAGATCATCAAGATCAGCATCAAAGTCAACTCGGAGCCCGGTTTCATTCGGTAGCACGGTTTCATTTGGAAGCGCGGTTTCAATAGGCGGCTCCTTGGTCAGGTCTTCCACCATTGGCTCCAACCGAACTGACTAATTGGCAGCATCATTGACAACCGGGGTATCATTAGGCACGGTTTCTTCTTCATCATCTGAATCCTCTAGAAATTGTTGCTGAAGGGCAGCAGCATATTCTGCCATGGAGCTTGGTATGAAGTATGCAGGAGCGTTGAAGACCTCAGTCTCTGGACCGCGACCGAGCTGCTCTACGGCCGCCCTCCACCCACACTTGAAAAAGAGATCCTTGGCAGCTTCACATTGTTTAATGTAAGTCGCCTTCCCCTCCTTGTAACCCCGGAGCTCGGCGTCATCCGCACTCTTCTTCAGCTTCTCAATCACGGCATTCTTCTTTCCTTCAAGCTTGGCCAGCTCCCACAGGTATTTGTCTTTAATCACGGCCGCAGCCTTTTGCTTGTCCGCTTCGGCCGAGCTAACCAATCCGGTCAGACGTCCATTCTCGGATTGAAGCTCAGCTATCTGCTTCCTGGCTTGTTCTAGCTCGGCAGTTTTTTCGGTCACTTCGGCCATGGCTTGCCTTGTAGTCTTACGAAGTTCCAGCACACGCTTATGAGCAATGTGGCTCTTCTGCACGGCCTGCAAAAGAATGGGAAAACTTGTAATCAAACCGAGATAAAAGTTGGTGCAAATTAGAAAGATTAACAGAAGAAGCTACTTACAAGCACCATGGATTTTGTGGCCGAGCGGATGGCCTTTAGCTCGGTCAAATGACTGTGGTGCTCCATATCTGCTGGAAGGCAAACACTCTTGGCAAGATTGAATGCCATTAAGTGATCTTTCTCAGCAACCACCGAATCAGTGTCCTGAATAGCTCGGTTCTGGAAAGTAATTTTTGGAGCCCATTTAGAAGAGCTAACCCGGTCCGAGCGCACAAGTGGTGAGCTCGGTGGAGTAGTTTGGGGAATGATGGGTTCTTCTTCATCAACAAGGCTTTGCTCGACAGTCGTAGTGCGGGCGCGCTTGCTAGCCCGAGATGACGAAGGTTGTTGGCTTGGAAGAGCTACCACGGCGTCAGTAGATTAACCGGTTTGTGGTACCTCGGCTTGGTGTGTTTCGGTTAGCAAGGCCCTTACTCTGTTCCTCTTTGCCATCTCTTGTTCAGCAGTAGTTCGGACTAAGTTGATTTGAGGCAAGGATGGATCCGGTTCGGGGGAGGCTTCCAGCAAGAAGTCTGTTACTCTGGCCTTTCGTCGACTGCTATATCGGTATGTCGGTTCGAAGTTCAGTAGCTTGGACCAACTTCTTTTAGGATATCGCAGTGCGGCGTGAAGTGTATCTAAATTGGGGTAACTATACAGCAACTTAAAGTGGGCTGAATCTGCATAATAAAGGCAAAAGTTAGACCGGTTCAGGAATTGGAGACTGAAATAAAGAGAAGCAGGCAAAGAAGCCGAAGTAATTATACCGGGGGTTCCTTTATTCTAGTTTATTCTACGACCAGGGATCTGGGCTTGGTGATCTTCAAAATTCCCAGATACTCAGAAGAAATCATCATCGTTTAAATCTTTATCCGGGGTATCTTTAATTATTTTCTCTCGGCGGCGTCGTATTCTCAAATAGTAGACCTAGCCATCTTCTTTTGATCCTATGGAATATTGGTGGAAAAGTTCAGCCAAACTGAGGTTAATACCAGCCCGGCGGTTTAGCTCGGCTATGTGTAGACGTCCCCGAACGTCCTGGGAGGGAAATCCCGTTTTGTTCATTTGGGCTCACTACAGTTCAGGACTCAATGTCACAGTCCTGTATCTAATCTTGCAGAGTGCAATGCAAGACCGATGAATCATTAAAGAGTCCAAATCCGGCAAATCGTTTTTAAAAACAGATTTTTTGAAAGAAGTGCCAAACATGGACTGCTTTACCAGATACAGAGTCGCCACCTAAATATTTTATTTTGAGGGAATTTAGGAAACCCTGACTCGTTGCCTAAGGCCACGTGTCCGTCATCACCAAAGTTACCTCAGCTCGGGAACTTGGGTACGATTGGGGAAGGTCACTTCGTGAGCACCCCCGCTCGCCCGATCAAAGATCGGCCTCTACTAACCATGATATCAAGTTTTGAAAATATTATGTGTTCTTATTCCGGTTATTTAGCCTAGATTTACTATGTGATGCGCACAGCATACAAGTATAGACCGGATCGCCTGAATTGGAACAAAACATCTCATGTTTGTTTCGAAAACAGTTTGCTACTCGCAAGTAGGCTAAAATGTGGATTTGCCACCCTCAGGTGGGCTTTAGAAAACACGATGATTTGCCACTCTCAAGTGGGCTTAAAACTCACAGTCAATGTTTTATTCCAATTCAGATAATCCAACCTTCTCCCACAGGCATTCAGGCAGTTATATCACATAAGCACATAGCCTCATGACAAGCATGCTATCATGGCAGTCACTCACACACATGCAAGGATGCTAAAGCATAAAAACTTACCTAGTACTCCAAGCCAACAGAAGCTATGTTAGAAATCAATGCATGATCCTGACTATACAGAAATGCATAATGCAACACATGCAAAAATACAACTATAACAGGCTCGGCTATTCTAAAGATGGCATATGAAATACAACAGATAACATGTATTCAACTCGGAATTGAAATACAATACAGTTAGTATGATGCGCTGAGCCCGGTGCATGCAATATAGATGAATGATGCAAATATGCAAGCATAAGTATGCTAATTGAAACATGCCCTAATCTAACCATCATAAGTTGGTAAATAAAAGGGAGAAAGACGTGGGGTTGGAAGACATACATCACACACACACGCACACTTATTACACAATTGTGCCCTCGCTCGGAGGGTCCGAAAGAATAATACAGTCCGAATAAATAGTACAGTCCAAATAAGTACAAAATCCTAATTAATTAACAAATTAACTAGGAAAGCAATAAATTAGCATGCAAGCTATGGACCGCCTCAGCTCTGTCCCGAATGATGAATGATGCATGCTTGAGTTGCTTGGCGCGGAAATCCATTGCGATGCCCCGATTCGCCTCTGTTTGCAATTAATCCCGGAATGCTGTGCAAGGCTCTGGAAGGCTGTTGATTTCTGATTTGCTGCAACAGAGAGCAACAAAGGGGCATGGCAAAGTATTTTCACATATGTATGCACACCTCGATCCTCATGCCACCAATCACACATATCGATACATGATGGCCGAGGAGTCGAATTGCACGACTCAATGTGAAATGAATACACATAAAAACACAATGAGACCTAAACTCCATCATGGGTAATCTGGAGTGTCGGCGACCAGGAATTGAGACACATTCCGTCACTCAGAGTACGAAACGTCCCTCGTTTCCCGTGCTTGGGCTAACTTTTATCCCAAACACAATGCAAATGAGATGGCATACACAATACGACTAACATACAACCTAGCATACGCAATGCTATGAAATGGCATACACAATGCTCGATGTAACATGACATACACAATGCTCTAACATACAACCTAGCATACGCAATGCTATGGACTGAAATGGCATACACAATGCACGATGGACTTACACCAACATGAGTGGACCTCAGCCACACTCACATCAGTAGCCATACGATAGGAAATGAAACAATCGAAATGCATGCAAACGCGCACGAATGCCAATGACCGATCCTAAGGCATAACATGCCACTCTACCAAAACATGGCAAGGGATGCAATATGGCATACAAACAAATATGATACAGCTCTGAAACATGATAAACAATAGTCCCGAATCATGCAAACATGGCACACTATGCAAGCTAGGGGGCCCGGGTACCGAAACTAGTGAAGTGCGTTACACTAGGGGTACCCAAAGCAATGTACCAAAGGCAAAACCAACCCCAAACAGACCCTAGGCAGGTCTAAAACAGTGGGGAAATGGCCTAAAATGGTGGCTCAACATGCATGAAAATGAAGCTCATTCATTGGTCGGTAAACAAGACATTCACGCACAACTCTCAAGCACACTTAAAGAGATGAAAACATGGCAATATGGCATTCGAACCAGCTCTGAAATATGATGAAAAATGACCTCAAAACATGAACACACCTCAGCACATGCATGCAATGGACCTCAAAACTCAAAGTTAAGCATGGGTATTGAACTACAAACATGCAAAACAAACATCATTCAACCATGAGGCCTAAAAACAGAGCTAGGATAGGCCAAAATAAGCACATTATCAGTTTAAGGTGTGGCCAAAAAGTGCTAACATCAAGGGTCCACAAGGCATGCAAAGAAAGCTAGTGAACCATTAGTTGTTCTACAACTATATGAAGCATATGAAGGCTCACCCAACCAACCAAAAACAGAAGCATTTCCTGCCAAAATATGCCCAAATACCCACTGAAACTCAGTCAATGCATGCAAAAAAGAGGGGCTCCTTTGGAAGGCCATGCAAGGGGGTATTCTACACCTATATGATAGACAAACAAAAGGGCAAAACCACCTCTGGAAATGAGTTATGACAGCTCTGAAATCCACCAAATAGACCCTGAAATCAGTTTAGGAAACATGCAAAGAAAGGTCCCTTTGAAAGGCCTTGAATGGGATTGCTCTACACATGCATCATAGACATAAAATATGGCAAAATGGGCTCTTGACAGAGCTTAGGCAGACCTTAAAACTCACAAAATGAGGCCTGAAATATGACTTCAATGCATGCAAAAAAGAGTCCCTTTAGAAGGCCAACAATGCTAGTAAAGAGATCAAGGGGTGAGAGGGTCACCCCTCTCTGATTTTGAGGCTCAAAGACACATCTAAGCCACTGAAAATCCGCTAGATTTCAGTGGCTAAAAGGCCAAATCAAGTCCAATGCAAATGCTCACATGCATAGCTCAAAACATGAAGAAATAAAGCATGAAAGGGGGGAGATGACCCCAAAAAGAGAAGTAACCTTAAGTAAACATGTTTATAAGCTCAAAAGGAAACTTTTTCTAGTTTATGAAAAATCTCAAAAATGCTCACAAGTAGGACTAAGATATGATGCAAAATGGGCCTACAAAGAGGGATAAAGCATACAAGGTTGTAGGAGATCTCAAACAGAAAAGTGTCCTTATACAATCTTCAAGAGGAGCTCAAAATATGACACGTTTCAGTTTATGACAAAACCCAAAAATGCTTGCAAATAGGTCTAAGCTATCATGCAAAATAAGGCAAGAAAAGGGGAAATAGAGGCTTACCCTTGTAGCAGCGCAAAGTAGCAGCTTCTGGACCAAGTTGGTGAACCTTCAACCCTTGCAAATCAGTCCCAAAGTGTTGGAATGGATGGTGGAGGTGTTATGCTAAGGGTTGGTGTGCAAATGGCCAAGAATATTAGGGTTTTTGGGGCTCAAGTGTAAAGATGTAGAGAGAGAGAGGTGTATAAGCCTTCAAAATTGTTGTAGAGAGAGAGAGAGACTTTTTAGAGTGAGAAGCTCCCAAGCTTCTCCAAGAAGATCCCTTGAAAATGAGAGATATAACTCATATATAGCAATATCCAAGAGTTGGCTCGAAAATATCTGATTATAGGACAGGTGGAGATTGTGGAATACAGCTGGAGGGAAAATATCTATCAATTCTGAGCTTTCTGGGCATAAGTGGTCGGTCGACCACCTTTTCTGGTCGGCCTGCTACCTTTTCTGGTCGGCCAACCACTGTTTCAGGAGAGGGTGGTCGGCCAGCCACCTTTTCTGGTCGGCCAGCTAGTTTAGGAAAATTCTGCTTTCCAGGTCCAACTTCAAATGGCCATAACTCCTTCATCTGAACTCCTTTTCAGGTCATTCTTGTGTCCAAATTGAAGCCCCGGAAGTTAGCTTTCCAATGGCACTAGTGTTACATTAAAATTCCTTCTCTGCAAAAAGTTATGCCTGTTTTGGTGAAGCCGCGCAGTTTCAGTCCAACTGGATTCATGCCGAACTTCTCCCAAACTAGTTTTCCTCTCTCTTCTCCTCTTTTCTTCAACTCCAAACCCTTAGACAAGGTGTTTTGAAAGATTTTTTTAAAGATTTCATCTCTCTTTCATTCATTTCCACTTTGTCCCTGCTCGGTTTACCGAAAAAACGCAACATTTTGACAAAATGAGAGCGTTGGACATCGTAGGAACTTTATTTTCAAAACATTTTGAAAGAGAGGGTTTTAAGGTCTAAAATCTTTTGATCAAGATTGTTTTGGTCCAAAAAGGGGTATGAAGTTGAGATTTGACTCTCTCCTTGCTGAAGAAACTGAACCTTTCCCCTGCACACCTTTCTCCACCATGTAAACCATCAGTCGCGTCCAAGTCTTAAAGGCGGTCAAAAATGGGGTGTCTACACTATGCCATTTATTATACGGTATGAATTTGTGGAGAGCTGGGTAGGGCATATCCTAGTTTGCCCAAGGAATTCACAGAGGAGAGGCTGTACAGGGAATCTTAGGCCGGTTTCTATGATGGAAAGAAGGGTAAAGGGAACAAAACCAGGGTTTCCCAAGGTGTGACATCTAGCTCGGCTAAGGTGAGATGAACATCGTCGGGGATGTTATAATCCTTTCGGAATTCAGCCATTGCACCGGGATAACCAATAACGTGGTCCCGACCGGATAACTTTGTGTGTGACGACCGAGCTTGCCGTAAGCTCTTTGGGACCGGAGTAACTCCAAGCCTCTTTTGGGACCAGAGTAACTTTAAGCCTCTTTGGACCGGTCTAATCTTAAGACCTTCCTAGACTGGACTAACTTTAAGGCTTTTTTACTCAGCCCTTCGTATCGTGGCCATAATGACCCATTGCCCAGCTCGGCCCGATTTTCACATAAATTACCCTCTCAATTGCCCCTTAATTCCATCTGCGCAGCATGATAGGGATTACCTGTCTATCAGTCGAGCTAACGTTTTAAGCCTTTCCAGTCGAGCTAAAACCCTTTAGCCTTTCCAGCCAAGCTAAAACTTTTAAGCCTTTCCAGCCGGGCTAATTCACACCGGGCTCTGCTTGTCCGGTCAAAACGTCTCTTCAATCACAGCAACTGAATCGCTTCTCATCCCAAGGACACGTGGCCATAACTCTCATTGGCTGAAGGCAGCTGTCACGCCGTCTTCGTATCTCGTGTTTTTTGAACAGTTCCCGTCTCTGCCCCTTCTCTTTCACAAAACAAACCCTTTCACTCTCTTTTGAATTACTCACACTACTATTCATCTCCTTCTCTCTCTCTTCGAGCCTCCATTGTTCTTCCAACCTTGCAACTGTGAAGCTCGCGTCTGTGGCTACTTCCTACTTCCCTTTCCTTCCTCGTACCTTGGTAAGTAACACAAATCTGTTCGCTCTTTTTGTTGTTTTTCGTCTTTGTTCTGATTTATATAGCATATTGTTTGTGTTTTTGCAAAAACACATTTTTTTTTCCCTTTTGTGCTATGCCTTGCATTTTCTGGAAAAAAACCTTGTAAGAACCACTTTGTATTCATGAAAACAACCTGTAGAACACTGTATTTGATCCAAAATCACGATATAACCGGAGTAAAAAGTGTTTGTAGTTGATGTCAATCTAGGTAGACCATTCAACCGAACTAACACTTCTTGCTATACCAGTAGTTTTAACCAGTCAAACCATCTTTGATTTATCTTAGCCGAGCTAACAAGACCGTACTAAGGCTAGGCGTATAGTGTGTTTGATAGTCTTAATCACGGCTGAGCTATAATTGGGGGCTAAACCAGCCTTCGTAGTTCAAACCGAACTAAGAGGGCTGCCCCTAGAGGCTCAACCGGGCTAACAAAACCCTTGCACAAACCGAGATAACAAACCCCCTTGCAGCAACCGAGATAACAATCCCTTGTGAAAACCGAGCTATCGAACCCTTGCTCAAACCGAGCTAGGACTACATTTATCTTTGCTTTTATTTCTTTTAGCACGGTCCCCACGATCTATGCTTAACACTTTTATTTTTTCACTTTGCAGACTTTAGGTTGCCCAGGCACTCCCTTGAGCGCTCAACCGAGCTACACAGCACCTTTCTTTGACCGAGCTAACTCCAGTTTAACTTATTCATAATTTAAAACACAAATGGGAAAATATATGTTTTTAGTTAGTTCACCTGGTGCAATGGCTGAATTCCGAAGGATTACAACATCCCCAACGATGTTCATCTCACCTTAGCCGAGTTAGATGTCACACCTTGGGGAAACCTTGGTTTTGTTCCCTTTACCCTTCTTTCCATCGTAGAAACCGGCCTAAGATACCTGTACAGCCTCTCCTCTGTGAATTCCTTAGGCAAACTAGGATATGCCCTGCCCAGCTCTCCACAAATTCATATCGTATAATAAATGGCATAGCCGAGCTAAACCGCCGGGTTGGTATTAACCTCGGTTTAGCTGAACTTTTCCACCAATATTCCATAGGATCAAAACAAGATGGCTGGGTCTACTATTTGAGAATACGACGCCGCCGAGAGAAAATAATCAAAGATACCCCCGGATAAAGATTTAAACGATGATGATTTCTTCTGGGTATCTGGGAATTTTGAAGATAACCAAGCCCAGATCCCCTGGTCGTAGAATAAACTGGAATAAAGGAACCCCCGGTATAATTACTTTGGCTTCTTTGCGTGCTTCTCTTTATTTCGGTCTCCAATTCCTGAACCAGTCTAACTTTTGCCTTTATTATGCAGATTCAGCCCACCTTAAGTCGCTGTATAGTTACCCCAATTTAGACACACTTCGCGCCGCACTACGATATCCTGAAAGAAGTTGGTCCAAGCTACTGAACTTTGAACCGACATACCGATATAGCAGTCGACGAAAAGCCAGAGTAACAGACTTCTTGCTGGAAGCCTCCCACGAACCGGATCCATCCTTGCCTCAAATCAACTTAGTCCGAACTACTGCTGAACAAGAGATGGCAAAGAGGAACAGAGTAAGGGCCTTGCTAACCGAAACACACCAAGCCGAGGTACCACAAACCGGCTCAATCTACTGACGCCGTGGTAGCTCTTCCAAGCCAACAACCTTCATCATCTCGGGCTAGCAAGCGCGCCTGCACTACGACTGCCGAGCAAAGCCTTGTTGATGAAGAAGAACCCATCATTTCCTAAACTACTCCACGAGCTCACCACCTGTGCGCTCGGACAGGACTACCTCTTCTAAATGGGCTCCAAAAATTACTTTCCAGAACCGAGCTATTCAGGACACTGATTCGGTGGTTACTGAGAAAGGATCACTTAATGGCATTCAATCTTGCCAAGAGTGTTTGCCTTCCAGCAGATATGGAGCACCACAGTCATTTGACTGAGCTGAAGGCCATCTGCTCGGCCACAAAATCCATGATGCTTGTAAGTAGCTTCTTCTGTTAATCTTTCTAATTTGCACCAACTTTTATCTCGGTTTGATTACAAGTTTTCCCATTCTTTTGAAGCCATGCAGAAGAGCCACATCGCTCATAAGCGTGTGCTGGAACTTCGCAAGACTACAAGGCAAGCCATGGCCGAAGTGACCGAAAAAACTGCCGAGCTAGAACAAGCCAGGAAGCAGATAGCCGAGCTTCAATCCGAGAAATGGACGTCTGACCGGATTGGTTAGCTCGGCCGAAGCGGACAAGCAAAAGGCTGCGGCCATGATTAAAGACAAATACCTGCGGGAGCTGGCCAAGCTTGAAGGAAAGAAGAATGCCGAGATTGGAGAAGCTGAAGAAGAGTGCGGATGACGCCGAGCTCCAGGGGTTACAAGGAATGGGAGGCAACTTACATTAAACAATGTGAAGACTGCCAAGGATCTCTTCTTCAAGTGTGAGTGGAGGGCGACCGTAGAGCAGCTCGGTCACGGTCCAGAGACCGAGGTCTTCAACGCTCATGCATACTTCATACCGAGCTCTATGGCGGAATATGCTGCTGCCCCTCAGCAACAATTTCTAGAGGATTCAGATGATGAAGAAGAAACCGTGCCCAATGATACCCCGGTTGTCAATGATCCTGCCAATTAGTCAGTTCGGTCGGGAGCCAATGGCGGAAGACCTGACTAACGAGCCGCCTACTGAAACCGCGCTTCCAAATGAAACCGTGCTACCGAATGAAACTGGGCTCCGAGTTGACCTTGATGCTGATCTTGATGATCTTTTTTGCCTGATTATGTACTTCTCTTCTTTCTGCTTGATTTCTGTGTTTTCTTTTTTTGCTTTTGGACACAGATTGTAACCGGGCTGAGACCCCACCTTTTGTATTTGTTTTGAATTTTCAATGAAGTATGCTTTTTTG
>CM069914.1:62033363-62106126 GCA_036172215.1 Camellia granthamiana
GTCCCGGGAACTCCGATCTTCCTCAAAATTTGCAGAGAGCTAGGGGAGCAAGGGGGGATCACCACCGGCCAGCTGGTTGCCCAAGGGGAGGCCACCGGCCATGTTTCATAAAGCAAATGGCCGGCCAGCTAGGAAAGGTGGCCGGCCGGCCACCTGCCCAAAACAGGGGGCAGTTTTGTCTTTTTGCCTCATTTTCTTTATATTCTCTCATCCATTCACTTTGAGCTCATACCCACAGCTGCGAAAACTTCTCCTCTTGCCTCCCAAACCATTTTCTCCTTCAGATCTGCACTTTATACGCACTTTTCAGCCTCCCACGCAAGTTGTTTTCGCAAAAACATTCGATTTTAAGCACTTTGGACCGATTAAATTTTGATTTCGGGGTTTCTTTTTTCATTTTCACCACTTGAGGTAAGTTTGTCTCAATATTTGGAAGATTTTCTCGGGAGTTGACTTTTGTTGACTTTTTCATTTCCCGAGAGTTGACTTTTGTTGACTTTTTCCAATTTTGGCTCATTTTGCTCATTTTTTGCTCCTTTTGCAGATTTTTCGGAATGGCGGGTAATTTCCCTCATGGTGGAGGTCCTCCAGATGCCGGGGACGATTTTGATGCCATGACGTTACCCCCGAGGGTCCGGCCTTTTATTCCCGAGAGATATGCCCCATCGGTACACATTCTTCCACGGGCTATTTTTCGTCATTTTACCGACTTCAATGATCGGGCACCCGGAGATCTACTTCTGCGAGAGCCAGAGCATCACCTCTCTTACGAGGCACGAGAGGTATTTTACTTCATTTTCTATATTTTTCGTGCATTTCATACCTTCGCCATGCTTGAACACACAGTTTAGCTTATGACATAGTACTTTGCTTGCATTCTGAACATGTGGCTTAAACACCTGAACTTCTGAACACTAGGCTCATTGATTGATTATGAACGCACAGCACACATTAGTTAAGAATTGAACACACGGCTCAAACACTGATTTGTCGAACACACAGCCTGAATTTGAAGGTGAACACATGGCACACACTGACTAAGAGTAGAACACACAGTCCTAAACTCTGATTTTCTGAACACGCAGTCCAAGTTGATGGTGAACACACAGCCCACACTGACTGAGAGTAGAACACGCAGTCCCAAACTCTGATTTTCTGAACACGCAGTCCAAGTTGATGGTGAACGCACAGCCCACACTGATTGAGAGTAGAACACGCAGCCCTAAACTCTGATTTTCTGAACACGCGGCCCAAGTTGATGGTGAACACACAGCCCACACTGATTGAGAGTAGAACACGCAGCCCTAACTCAAATCTTCTGAACACGCAGCCCAAGTTGATGGTGAACACACAGCCCACACTGATTGAGAGTAGAACACGCAGCCCTAACTCAAATTTTCTGAACACGCAGTCCAAGTTGATGGTGAACACACAGCCCACACTGATTGAGAGTAGAACACGTAGCCCTAACTCAAATCTTCTGAACACACAGTCCAAGTTGATGGTGAACACACAGCCCACACTGACTGAGAGTAGAACACGCAGCCCTAACTCAAATCTTCTAAACACGCAGCCCAAGTTGATGGTGAACACACAGCCCACACTGATTGAGAGTAGAACACGCAGCCCTAACTCAAATTTTCTGAACACACAGTCCAAGTTGATGGTGAACACACAGCCCACACTGATTGAGAGTAGAACACGCAGCCCTAACTCAAATCTTCTGAACACGCAGTCCAAGTTGATAGTGAACACACAGCCCACACTGATTGAGAGTAGAACACGCAGCCCTAACTCAAATCTTCTGAACACGCAGTCCAAGTTGATGGTGAACACACAGCCCACACTGATTGAGAGTAGAACACGTAGCCCTAACTCAAATTTTCTGAACACACAGTCCAAGTTGATGGTGAACACACAGCCCACACTGATTGAGAGTAGAACACGCAGCCCTAACTCCAATCTTCTGAACACGCAGCCCAAGTTAAAGGTGAACACACAGCCCACACTGATTTAGAGTAGAACACGCAGCCCTAACTCAAATTTTCTGAACACACAGTCCAAGTACTTGCGTTTGCTCACGGCTCATTCATTTGATTTGCACACAGCTCATTCCTTTGATTTGCACACAGTTCATTCATTTGATTTGCACACAGCTCATTCATTTCATTTGCACACAGCTCATTCATTTCATTTGCACACAGCTCATTCATTTGATTTGCACACAGCTCATTCATTTCATTCTGACACATGCATTCATTCTGAATGTAGGTTGGCGCTCGTACCGTGCGAGGATATGGCTCCACTGCTGCGAGAGAGTGGTACACTGAGCTTCCGGAGGTTGTTCGGGATTTAGTTGATCTAGCAGGGTTCGGGGCCTTCTGCGTAGGGTTATCACATTGTCCTGCCAGTAGGACACTGTTAGCCGCTTTGGTGGAGAGATGGTGGGACACCACCAATTCCTTCCACTTTTCTGCCACCGGGGATTTGACCATGACCCCGCTAGATTTTGCTGTACTTACCGGCCTAGACATAGGAGGTTGGCCCATTCCTTACGACGAGGATATGGGCGAGTGGGAGGCCGCTTGGGTACATCTGTTGGGGGCCCGCCCACCTGTGGACAGAGCTTCTGGGAGAGTCCGGTACACCTGGTTCTCTTCCCGTTTTCGGAGGCCGGAGATGGAGCCCGAGTCTTCTGAGGAGGCTGAGCAGTATGCCCGCGGTTTCCTTATGTTCCTCTTTGGCACCACTCTGTTTGCTGATAAGGGGAACACTGTCGGGTTGTATCTTTTGAGTGCCCTAGTGGACCTATCACAGGTCAGTCGGTACGACTGGGGTGGCGCTGGTTTGGCTACCCTCTATTGCTATATGAGCGCTACCTCCCGCGGGCAGGGAGACTTACTCGGCGGCTATTGGAGAGCTTGGGAGGTACGTTCTGTCCTCTTGATTTACATTTCTGCTCCTCATTACTTGTTCACTGCACACACGGCGCACTTTACATTCTGTATTTTGCACTCAGCATTTTGTATTCACATTCTGCATTGTTTTCCACAGTTATGGGTCTATGTATATTTTCCGACGTTAGCCCCGGAGATGGAGGTGGCAGGGCCCCTTATGACCCCGTATTCCTTGGTATTCGAGGGCCAGCACCGACTGAGACCTCGAGAGACTCTCTTCTACCTGCGACAGTACTTTGACACTGTGCGGACGACGGAGGTATTTCGGAACTCTCAGTTCCTTTCCGTTTTCATCTTTGATATGCCTTGTATATTCCCAATTTCTGATTGATTTATGCACTGGTTATCCGCAGATTACGTGGCAGCCCTGGGCGATCTTGGGTGATGGTCTCCGATTTCAGTATGCCGGAGGATCAGGCACCTCCCAGTACAGGATCCTGCTCGAGGGACCGGTTGGTAGAGCATGGTTCCTGGGGGAACGCTTTCTGCGTCAGGTGTGGGGATACATTTCTCAGGACCCTCCTACAGCACCTCCAGCCACTATGCGGACCGCTGATAGACTCTCTACCCAGGAGGTCGTTAGTGCTATGCTAGGCACTGATGCTTTGCTACATCTTACAGAAGGGGACTACGCCACTTATCGTCACACATATCTGATGCCTCCCTTGACAGGAGTGCGCGCTCCGCCACTGAGGCCCACTGATGTACCATCTTCGAGTCGGGCTCGTGCTACGGATATCCCCTCCTCCAGCAGGGCTGGTACGTCTCGAGGTGGGGGCGAATTCATTCCTCCGATCCCTCCGACTCTTCATCATCCTGGGTGGCCAGACATGCCGACCGAGTTGATGGGGTGGCAATATGGGACTACTTCTCCGATTCTGATCCCTATAGAGCCTCTGATGCCTGGTCACAGATATGTCAGTGATCCTGACTCACCACCGGTATGTTCCATCATTTTTCACTTATCACACAGACACTTTGGCAGTTGCTTATTTATTGATGACTTGAGCTTGTATTTGTAGCCACCCTGGGAGTATATGGATCAGGTGCTCGAGATGGTGGCCTCACATGAGGGGATGGTCCTGCGTAGAGAGGCGCAGTTGTCCATCATGGGCTTCCAGGTACTCTTTAGTTTTCTGGTATTTATCATACTTCTGATGACACGCTGGTTTTGAACATTCTACTGCATTGATAGGCTGTTTGTGTAGAGCACATCTGACACACATCCCACTTACATACTGCACTTGCATCCGATTTTCATATTTGAACTGATGTATTGGACTTTCCACTTTCAGATGCCTCCGGTATATGCTCCACCGCAGGCCGGGCCACCCTGGCCTTCTCAGAGAGGTCGAGGTGCTGGGCCATCTGGGCCCTTTCGAGGAGCTGGGCCATCCAGGCCTTCTCAGGGAGGTCGAGGTGCTGGGCCATCTAGGCCTTTCCGAGGAGCTCGGGGAGCGGGGTCGTCTCGCAAACGTAGGGCACATGTTATAGAGGCAGAGCTTGATGAGGAGGAGGAGGAGGAGGAGGAGGAGGAGACAGATCGTGAGTTAGAGACATCTGCTGAGGAGGGGGGCTCCTGCCTTGGTTCCGGGAGTGGAGGCGAGGCTGAGGAGGATCCTGAGGATGACAGCTCCGACCCGGATGGTGATGATGGTGCAGAGGTTGTCCCGCAGAAGAGGATGAGGGGGCCTCCTCATTCCCACTCCCGAGGATATTGATGCTGTTTCCTGCTTTATTTTACTTTTTGCTAGTAGTTTGTAGCACTTTGCATTTTGTTAGGCAGTTTTATTTTCTGTAAAACTTGTACCTTTGTTTTGTTGTAAAACATGACGGAATGAAACAGCTTTTGAAAAAGTGTTTGTATTTGAAATTCTCAGCATCGCATCGCATCATTTTGCACAAAAATGGAATTGAATGGAAATGTGCCTTGTGTATTTACCGGGTCAGGTAATGAACCGACGCAACAAACTAAACAAATCGACTCACTAAGAAATAACAGAATCTCAGCAAGTTTACAACTCGATAAGTAAAATACAACAATGTTAACAACTCGATAAATAAGACTTAACAAAATTACGCGAACAAAGAGTAACGACTCAAAACACAAAATGCGACAGCTCGACAAAACTTACAACTCGATAAGCAAAATACAACACAACGTACTTCAGACGATCTGGATATTGGGACGCATCCGAAACTGAGAAAAATGAAGGCTTCCAACATTCCCGATGCGTGAAAGTGCCTCAAACTTCCTTCCGGAGGGCAAGGCAGGACCAATGAGCATGGCCAGCCATATTTTGCTTTTTGGAGACTGAAAGGTGGCCGGCCGGCCAGTTTTTGAAACAAAGATGGCCGGCCTGCTAGAATAGGTGGCCGGCCGGCCATCTTTCCTGCAACTCCTAGAATTCTGACACTTGTCCTCGAATAGTGTTTTACCCCCCCTATAAAGCTCCAACTTTGGAACTCATTCATTTCATCACTGCTTTGCACAAAAATGGAGGCATTTCTCGCAGAAAATCTCACATCTTGGATCTTTTCTTTAGATGGCTCGGAAAAGTTGAACTTCCGGGGTTTCGGCCTGAATGCACTATTCATGCTGGGCCGGACTCCACTGCACCTTCCTTTCCTCCATGCGGCGGCGAGATTTTGGAACCCGGTGACGCACATTTTCAGCTTCAGAGGGCAAGAGGTATGTCCCACTTTTGAAGATTTTCAAGTCTTGATGGAGTCTGAACGCTCAGAAGAGATCTTGCCTCAGTCTCGTTTTGGCCACGCTCAAGCTTTAGGGCGGATGTACGGTCTCAACGCACATGATGCTCGATCCCTGATTTGTAACGGGATGTTGGATATCCCGAGCCTGATTTTCCGATTCTCCGATGCTGGTGACCGCGGTGACCATTATCAGCAAGGTTTTCGACAACATGCCCTCTGCTTGTGCATGCTATCTCATTTTCTGTTTGTCTCGGGCTCCGGGGGAGCCAATATCCGTTTGATTGAAGTTGCTCAAGGCTTGAGGGAAGGGAAGAGCTGTATCGCCATGACATTGGCTGAAACACTGCTGGGTTTGGATGCCTTCTACCACCAGGAGACAACCAGGTTTGCGGGGAGTCCACTACTGCTGCAGGTAATGTTTCCCACCCAAGCTCACATATGTATTTACTCACATCGCTCGGCCCTCAGGCTCGGTTTTTCTCACAAAACCCTCATCTTACTTTTCTCTCATCGCACATCTCTCTATTCTTTATTCTCTCATTTTTCATCCCTCCCCAGATATGGTTGATGGATAAACTGCAAGTTGTGGACTCTTGCCCTGCTTACTCAGCCCGCGGCTACTTCTTTCGACAACGCCTGGTTGACGCCCTTGATGAGGGATGGTGGTTTGAATGGATGTGCAATTTGTCAGCTGAACGCATTGCTTGGCGCTGTCCTTGGCTTAACCTTCCGGCGATGAGCTATAGCATGTTCCAGGATACTGGGATCCGGTTGATTGGCCTGACCCATTGTGTATTCTATTTCCCATTCCGCATTCTGCGCCAGTTCGGCCATGATCAGACTTGCCCTCCGGAGGGGATAGAGTATCCAGTCGCCTTCCCGATCCGAGGTGCACACCTTGCCCGACATACTACGGCTTGGAGGACTAGAGAGCTCCTGCCTCCCGCCCCTATTTTCAGTTGCACCTTGTCTGATGAGTGCTGGGATTGGCTCAATGAGGAGGCACAGATTGGGCCTAGGTTGGTATCAGAGGCTTCAACTAGCTCTGGCAGGGGGCGCAGGGACACCTGACTTGACTATGCCCCGGATTTATTGCTTTACTAGTACTTTCAAGTTTTCTTTATGAGTGTAATAAAAAGCAACTTCAATTGTATGCAAGAGCAGGAGAACTCTGTTTTGAAATCAATGAAATTGAAGGTTGTGGTACTGAAAATTTTCCGCTTTGGTCCAAAAATGGTCTTAGTTGTGAAAAGATTAATTTGAACAAAGTCAACTTTTATTAAAACTTTTCAAAACTATTTTCGATATGGATCAGAACTGGACACGCCTGAGATCTGTCACTGAGATGCACAACCCCGGATCCTAGCAACTGGAAAGTTGCCCCTAGTCTGAACGGTACCACAGCACCTCCTGGCAACGGAAAGTTGCCCCTAGTCTGAATAGCACTGCACCGGAGATTATGATGAATGCTGATGGACAAGGATGCCTGAGATGATCAAAATGGACAAAGTTGATCGGGGAAAATGTTATGGCTGAACTTCAGGATGAAGCTGCCTACATATCCCAAAGATGGGAATCAAGCCTTACGTAGTTCAGGCTTAGGTTCGCTCGGGTATTTTTACTCTCCTTTTGCGCTCTAACTTTTGCCAAGGCCGCCCTTTGCGGGTTTTCAACCTTGCGAGCTCAGTTTTTATATTTTTCAATTTTTTGTGCTCTGAGTTTTGCCTAGGTCGCCCTTTCGGGTTTTCGGCCTAGCGAGCCTCTCAAGGGTAGTATTTCTTCAACTTGTCCATGTTGATCGGTTGTGAAAATTCTAAGCCATCCAGATCCATCAGAACCACAGCCCCACCTGACCAGATAGACTTAATAATGTAGGGACCAGTCCAATTAGGTCTGAACTTGCCCCTAGGGTCGTGGATGGGAGCTCGGTTGTCCTTGAGTACCAAATCTCCTTCCTTTAAATTCCTGGACTTAACCTTCTTGTTGAAAGCCCGGGCGATTCTGCGTTGATAGCCTTGAATGTGGTACAGTGCTTTCAGTCTTCTCTCATCGAAGAGCATGAGTTCCTCAAATCTGCTCTGCTGCCAATCCGCTTCGGCTATCTAGCACTCAGCCAATACTCGCAATGATGGAACCTCAATCTCAATAGGTAGAACGGCCTTCATCCCATAAACCAATGAATACGGAGTCGCCCCAGTAGAAGTTCTGATTGAAGTCCGGTAGCCCCACAGAGCAAACGGCAGCTTATCTGGCCAGTCCCGGTAGGTTTCCACCATCTTCTGCAGTATATGCTTGATGTTCTTGTTGGCGGCCTCAACCGCTCCGTTCGTTTACGGCCGGTATGTGGATGACTTATGAAAAGCCACATTGTATTTTTCCAACAAGTCTATCACTTCCTTCTTGAAGTGAGAACCGTTATCTGAAATTATCTCATTTGGGACCCCGTAACAACAGATGATGTTGTTTCTGATAAACTTTGCAACATGCGAAGCCTTCAACACCGCATAAGATTGGGCCTCAACCCACTTTGTAAAATAATCTATCGCAACCAGGATGAACTCATGCCCATTTGACCCCTTTGGCGTAACAGCCCCGATCACATCAATTCCCCAGACTGAAAATGGCCATGGTGAAGTCATATTGTACAGCTTTGTCGGTGGGATGTTCATGCGATTTGCATGGATCTGACATTTGTGGCATCGCCGGACGAAACCAATACAATCCTCCTCCATGGTGGACCAGTAGTAACCCTGTCTGAGGATCTTTCGCGCCAACATTACCCCATTCATATGTGCTCCACATTCTCCTCCATGGATGGCTTCCATTAGTCGCTTCGATTCTTCGGCATCAACACACAGTTTATGCATTCCCAGATGACCCCGTTTATACAGTTTACCCCCGCAGATGATGAACTGAACGGCCAATCTTCTTATTGCCCTTTTGTCCTTGGCATTTGTCCCCGGCGGATATGCTTCTTTCTCCAAGAAATTCCAAATGTCGTAATACCAGGGGTGTTCGTCCTGAACCTCATCTATAGCAGCAATCGACTCATAGGCTGGTGCAAACTTCTGGTCAATGATGACTGGATGCATCCGGACTCCACACGGGATGTCTATCATAGAAGATAGAGTTGCTAAAGAATCTGTGAACCTGTTGTTCTCTCTTAGTAGATGAGTAAAACTTAGCTTCTCAAACCGAGGAATCAGCAAATCCAAGGTCTGGTGATACATCATCATCTTTTCCTCTTTTACTTTCCAATCTCCTTTCGCTTGAGACACAACAAGGTTCGAATCCCCAATGACGTCCAATCGTCTTGCCCCTAGTTCTAGGGCTGCTTCTAGGCCAGCAATGCACGCCTCATATTCTGCTTCGTTGTTCGAGACTTTGAATTGGAGTTTGAAGGCTAGAGGAATACGGGAATTATCGGGTGCTATCAGTAACACTCCTATCCCATACCCATGTTGATTTGACGCTCCGTCAAAGTACATCGTCCAAGCTTCGTCGTCGATATGCAAAATGGCTTCATCTAGGAACAAGTATTCAACTGCTTCATCCCCCTCAACCGGATGGTCGGCAAGGAACTCTGCTACTGCTCTTCCTTTCACTAACTTGCGTGTGACATACTTCCAAATCAAATTCGGAGAGCAACAGCAACCAACGAGCTAGCCTACCCGTAAGCGCTGGTTTCTCGAGAAGATATTTGATGGGATCGAGACGTGAAACCAACATTACGGAGTGAGCTAACAAGTAGTGCCGCAGCTTCCTGGTAGCCCATACCAAAGCTAAGCAAGCCTTCTCCAGCGGTGTGTACCGAGTCTCATACTCTAGCATCTTCTTGCTCAGATAGTAGATGGCTCTCTCCACCCTGTCTTTAGACTCTTGTGCGAGCATACAGCCCATTGTGGTCTCAGTCACTGATAGGTACAAAATCAACGGTTTCCCTGGTTCTGGTGGTGATAAAACGGGCGGGTTCTGTAGATATTCTTTGATCTGCTCAAACGCTGCTTGACATCGGCCGTCCCATTGAAATTTCTTGCCTTTCTTCAGGAGACCAAAAAGTGGTTCACAAGTCAAGGTTAATTTTGAGATAAACCGTCTTATGAACTGCACTTTACCCAGAAAGCCTCTCACCTCCTTTTCAGTCCTTGGTGGGGGCATTTCTAGGATGGCCTTGATTTGGAAGGGTCGACTTCGATGCCCCTTTGTGTAATCAGAAACCCCAGCATTTTTCCCGCTGTAACACCAAATGTACACTTTTGACGGTTCAGCCGCAACCGGAATTCCCTGATCCTTTGAAAAAACTTATGCAAGGCGGTGTAGTGGCCCTCTCTTTCTTTGGACTTGACAATCATGTCGTCCACGTACACCTCAACCTCCTTGTGGATCATATCATGTAATATTGTGGTCGCGGCCCGTTGATAAGTAGCTCCAGCATTCTTCAACCCAAATGGCATGACTCTATAGCAGTATGTCCCCCACGGGGTGGTGAATGCAGTCTTTTCCCTGTCTTCTGGTGCCATTACTATCTGGTTGTAACCTGAGAAGCCATCCATAAATGAAAGCAATGCGTGCCTTGCTGTAAAATCCACCAACTCATCAATATGCGGAAAGGGAAAGTCGTCCTTCGGACTAGCTCTGTTCAAATCCCTGAAGTCCACGCATACCCGGATCCTGCCATCCTTCTTCGGCACGGGAATAATGTTGGCCAACCAAGTCGGATATTCAGATACCAGCAGGAAGCCTGCGTCAACTTGCTTGGTGACCTCTTCCTTAATCTTGAGAGCCCAATCCAGGCGGATCCTCCTGAGTTTCTGCTTGACTGGTCGGGCTTCGGGGTCAAGGGGGATCCGATGCTGTACAATCTCAGGATCGATTCCAGGCATGTCTTCGTAGGACCACGCGAAAACATCTTTGAAATCTTTTAATAAAGCGACTAAGCGCTCGCGTTCCTCCGAAGACAACGTGGACCCGATCTAGACCAGCCGCGGGTCCTCCTCAGTACCAATGTTCACGGTAGTGATTTCGTCCACTAGGGGTTTAACAAATCTCTCATGCTCCTGCTCAATTAATCGTTGCAAAACCGGAGGAACTTCGTCCTCGTCGTTTTCAAAATTTTGAAAGTCTGAATTAATGCAATAAATTAAGGGCACAGAAAAGTACTCAGAAACCACAGTTGCTTGATTCTCATTAGGCACATCCAAATCGTCCAATTCATTTACAACAGACTCAAATGAAAAGGAAAAAGACGACCTAGACAGGACTGTGGCGTCCGGGTTAACATCCCCAGGAGTACCAGACTCAGACTCGGTCGAGCTGGAATCTGATTTCGACCCACAAGACTCGGTGGAATCAGATTCCGGCTCACTACCTGACCCAGTGCTGTTGGACAAAAATCCCTCCTCGTATTGCCAAGTGAGAGAGGGTACGATAGATGCATCCAAGATAGCTGCTGGTTGGCTCGCGGCCATTTCATCCCCAATCATGGAAACCTCGGAGTTATCCCCCAAGCACTTATGGTCGATCGAAGGATCAGAGAGTAGACATGCCAGCGCTACCCCCGTTTCAAATTCTGTGCCCTCAGGATCCACTGTCTTGCACTGCTCAATCTCAGCTGATGGGTCCGTCTGCTCTTCGGCAACATCCTCCCCGGATAACTGCAGGTCGAAGAAGATCTCAAAACCGGGCACGCGCTTCTTCTCCGCGTTTATCCACGGCTCTGGGAAGCCGCAAAATGGAAAGTCTTCCCCCTTCCGGACGAAGCGTCCGTTCAGGGTACCCTGAATGGGCCTATGCATCAAGTCAAATGGCTTCCCAGCCTGCTTTGCTCTGGCTCTTCCGGCCATTTCTTTCCATTTTCTCACCCAGTCCTCTTTGGTGGGCAGATAACCCAGTCCAAAGGTATGCGGGTTGTGTGGCACTTCGGCCAATGTTGCGACGCCTTTCCTGCCGCTCCTTCCTAATCCCATCCCGGGGATGTGTTGTAGCTTGTTCATGAGGTAGACGGATTGAGCACTGACGTACATACCTTCATTCACAGCCATAATGTTTTGCACAACCCGGGCCTCGGCCAGAGTAAATCCTGATATAAATACGTCCTCCATGCCGTGCTCAATTTCTAGGACTGGTGTAGACACCTCCGGAGGGGGATGGATCGATGAATTCCCAAACACAATGGCTACTCCCTTTCCATAGGGGTATTTCACCATCTGATGCAAAGTGGACGAGACGGCCTTCACCTGATGCAACCACGGTCGCCCCAAAAGTAGGTTGAAGGTTGCGGGAACCTCCAAGACATGGAAATCTATCTCGTGTTGTCCAGGTCCAACCTTTGTCTGAATCTTGACGGCCCCCATCACTTCCCTACTAGTATTATCGTATGCTCTGATCACCTGAGTTGTCGGGATGAAGTCCGCGGGCTTCAACCCGATTGCATACGCTGTTCTGGCTGGGCAGACATTGATAGCAGACCCGGTATCAACAAGTACCACCGGTATCCACTTGTCTCTACATTCCACGGAGATGTAGAGAGGTTTGTTATGATTCACGCCCTCAGGCGACAGTTCTTTGTCTGAGAAGGTTAAAGCCGGGGAACTTCCTCCCGGAAAAACCAGCCTAACTAGCTGTTCTAGTGTAGTGTTGATAGAGAGTTTGGCCCTGTCCATAGCAGATAGGACAGCCTGTCTGTGCACCCGCGAAGCCATAAGCAGTCCCCAGATGGAGATGTCTGCTTGTATCTTCTTTAATTGTCTCAGCACAGCTTCTTCTTCAATTTGTTTCTCCCTCTGTTTCTCGGTTTCTTTGTCTTTTCCAGATGCTTCTGGTTGGTCTAGGTGCGGGGGCTTGAAGTACCGCCCGCTTCTGGTCATGTGGTCCACCTCATCGAGGTACCAGGTGTCATCCGGCTGAGCTCCTGCCCAATCTTCGTTTGTGTGGGCAAGACATAAGTCATCGTCTTCCCACCACATCCCGTTAGCATCCAAAAGACACCTGTCTGGTTCTGGCAAATGTGTACTCTCAGTACCTTCATCCCATATGCTCACAGCATTTTCCGTTCTTGTGCCCACAGCACTCTCAGCCCCTTCGTGGGCTTTTGCCTTTCTGATTCTCTCGAAATCCCAAAACTTCTCCTGTTCTGTCTGCGTCGCTGCAGTTTGTTGTTCCACTGTCCTTGCATCCACAATGCTTAGGTCCTGAGCGAAATTCTTTGTACTGGCGCTCTCCAGCAATCCATTCTGACTCTCGACCCTTCTGGCCACCACTGATACTTTTGCCCCTGCCGGGCCTTGCTCTGGCTGAAATTCCACAACGTTTGGCTGATCATCCAACCATCCTGTAATTTCTGTCGACTCCCCATATTCAAACCAGTTGATCGTTGCATCCCCTGATTCTTGGTCGTCGAAGAACTGGAGGTTGGCGAAGTCCTCTTCCACTGTTGTCAGATCATCTGCCCCCTGTTCAAGTCTGTCCCCCTGAATCATACACAGTTCAGCTCTTTCTGGCAGTCCCACACCCGGCTCAGACTGGCCCAATGATAAGATGTATTCGCTTGGATCATAGGCTCCCCCAGCATAATTCCCGGGCTGTTCCATCCCAGACTCAACAACTCTGTTCTCCTCTGAAACTTGTCTTGTTCCATCTTCAGTGGTCACCACCTTTGACTCAGATTGGGTTGTGAAGGTGTCCAACATGCACAAGTCAGTGCAGTCAGGAAGGATCACCTCCGGCTTGGGTAGGTGGGAGGGAGTAATATAGATACTAGGATCGTAGGACACGACCCCAGTTTGGATGAGGTTGACTCTTTTGGGTGGTGGATCTTGGTTATGTGCGGAGAGTGGGTTGGTTGTGACGTTGGGTCTTTCGGGAGGCAGAATAATGTTTTTGTCAACGAGGTCCTGAATCTCGTGACGCAGCCGGAAACATTGGTCTGTATCATGGCCATGCTGCTGGTGGTACGCACAGTACTTGGCCGGGTTATGGGAAGGGGGAGTGGGTTTGGCAATGGCCTTGGCTCTAGGGGTTTCAGATGCCCCTTTTTTATTAGAACCCCGAGAGCCTTGGACAAAGGCATGTATAGTGGAGTGAAGGTTCTCTGGCCTCTGGACTGATATCTCGAGGCTTGGGTACTGCTCCCGAATGTACTGGAAAAGGGTGTGGCCGCCGCGGGCCTTGAATGGGGAGGGGGAGTGGTGGTGACCATACTGACCTCCGAAGTTCTGGTATTTGCAGCGCCACTCGGGCCTGCGTTGTTGTTGCGGTTAAATGTCCTCCGGGGTTGCTCCCGGTCCTGGTCAATCAGACCTTGCTTCATCGCATCCTCGATCTGTACCCCCATCTCGTGTAAGTCTGAGAAGGTGGGAAAGGGGAGTACGATCATCTTCTGCATGAGTTTTGGTTGGAGATTGCGCACAATCATCCTAATTTGATCTTTGTCTGTAGGCCTCAAAGTCATCATCGATGCCTTTGCCCTCCATCGAGTTACAAAATCTGAGAAAGTTTCTTTGGCCTCTTGCCTCGTTGTTTCGAGATCACGAGTTGTAATCTCGATCTGTGTATTGTACGATTACTGTGCAACGAAGGCCTCAGCCATCTCATCCTAGTTTCTCTTTACTTCATCTTCTAACTTCGCGTACCAAATGGCTGCCACACCCGACAAAGTTCGGCCAAACAGGGAAAGCTTTTGTGGTCGGGTTAGGCCCATTGGCTGCAGGATGTCTGAGAATAGCCGAAGATGGACCATAGGATCGCCGGACCCATCAAAACGATCAATCTGTGGCATCTTAAATCTGTCTGGCAATGTTACGGCCACATCGGTATACCCATCTTCGATGTCTAGAATGGCCTTCACCCCCTGGGATTTCTTAAAAAGCTTCTCCAGTTTGCTCAATTTCAGAGCTGTATGGTCTATCTCGAACTCGAAGGGAGAGTCCGGATGGTTGGCAGGTGCATGAGTCTTGGACAGTTGAGGCAGAAGCGGGGGCGGGGCCAGCCCCGTTAGATGGCCTGTGTCCTCTTGAATATTCTGGACATTGGGTAGGGTGTTCTGGGTGTTCAGGGGGGTATTCTGGGGATTCGGCAGGGTATTCTGACCAGTGGATGCCTGCTCGGGTAATGGAGCTCCGGGTGGAGGAGGAACCTGATGTGAAGCAGATGCCGCATTCTGCTATTGCAGCCTAGTGATCAGCTCGGCCTGCTGGGCCATGACAGCAGCCTACTGCTTGGAGAACTCCGCTTGGCGGGTGGCATCTTCTTGCATTTGTTTCATGCTCTCATGCATTTGGCGCATCATCGCCTCCATCCCTGATGTATTCGGCGGATCCATCTGAATAACCGGTAAGTGTATCTCTATAGCGGAAACAGAAACCTCAGTCTGACTGTTTGCTGCTAAAGTAGACTGCTGCCCCGGTAATCTCTGCTCTGACACACTGCGCCTCCTCGGCCTTCTTTTAAAAACTGGGGAGAGAGAGTGGAACACTGGATGTCCGTCAACCAGATCCTCGGATCGAATGAGTCAGCGACCTCGTGTCCAAAGTGCTTGGGGTATATCTACGGGTTCAGAAGCAATTGTGCTACAAACCTGCCCTAACAAAAAGATAAATAAAGCGAAAAGGAAATAAATAACCAGATAAACGGACAGCATAACAGCTTAAATTAAATACACAACACACAGTTGGGCATAACAACACACGGCTGATAAGCTGGAAATACACTGTCCTCAATCACTGATCACTGTTCCTGTATCACTGTTTCCCAAAACTGAATCCGGTATCCGCAGACAACTGATTCTCAGATACTGACTGATGCCCGCAGGCGTGATGCCTAATCTCAAAAACTGATGCCCGCAAGCCTGATGCCTAAACTCAAACACTGATACATGCATTCCCTGTAGAGACGCACTCTAACAAGCACATAACGGATAAGTGAGAGCCAAAACACCCCTATGTTGGGGTTGGGTTTCCCTGTCCTATTTTGTCAGGAACTAGGGTTTCACTACGCACGCAGCGGCTTCAAACAACCTATAAACGGGTAAGCAACCTGTCCTAGCTTGGAATGGTCACTATGGATCCGAATATGCACTGGGTCGAATGGTCAAAAAGGGTGCCCCGGTAAAACCGGGGTTTGTGTTCCCATACTGGCAGAGCCCGTAACCGATCAGCCTTACGGACATGCCTTGACAAGACAAGCCTCCGGCAAACCGCTCAGGAATAGCAGATGGCAAACACGGTGTCCTAGGCGCACCAATGCAAATGCAAT
Organism: Camellia granthamiana; assembly: GCA_036172215.1. Classification (NCBI taxonomy): domain Eukaryota; kingdom Viridiplantae; phylum Streptophyta; class Magnoliopsida; order Ericales; family Theaceae; genus Camellia; species Camellia granthamiana. The sequence goes on from CM069914.1 coordinate 62,049,287, forward strand.
GCAAAGAAACACACAAGTGTAGTCAAAACAAGATATCACGAGTTCAAGTCAAGTTCTCTAAATCCCCAGCAGAGTCATCAGAAACTGTAGACGTCCCCGAACGCATCCCGGGGAGGATGCGAGTCCCCCCCGTTCTGGTTCGATATTGGGTCTACTACAGTTCGAAGGACTCAAATGTCACGGTTCTAAATCTTGAACCAAAGAGTCCAAATCCGGCAAATCGTTTTGAAAACAGATTTTTTTTGAAAGAAATGCCAAATATGGACTGCTTTGCCAGATACAGAGTCGCCACCTAAATATTTTATTTTTGGGAAATTTAGGAAACCCTGACTCGGTGCCAAAGGCCACGTGTCCGTCATCACCAAAGTTGCCTCAGCTCGGGAACTTAGGTACGATTGGGGAAGGTCACTTCGTGAGCACCCCCGCTCGCCCGGTCAAAGACCGGCCTCTACTAACCATGATATCTTATTTTGAAAACATTGTATGTTCTTATTCCGGTTATTAGCCTAGGTTACTATGTGATGCGCACAGCATACAAGTATAGACTGAGTCGCCTGAATTGGAACAAAACATTTCATGTTTGTTTTTGAAAGGTAGTTTGCTACCCGCAGGTAGGCTTAAAATGCAGATTTTGCCACCCTCAGGTGGGCTTAGAAAATAGGGTTTTGCCACTATCTAGTGGGTTTAAAACAAACATTTGATGAATTATTCCAATCCAAGTAACCTAACCTTCACCCACAGGCATTCAGGCAGGTATATCACATAAGCAAATAGCCTCATGGCGAGCATGCTATTCATGGCAATCACTCACACGCATGCAAGGATGCTAAAGCATAAAACTCACCGAGTACTCCAAGCCAAAACAGAAGCTGATTAGAAATCCATGCATGATCCTAGATACACAGAAATGCCTAATGCAACACATGCAGAATGCAACTATAGCAGGCTCGGCTATTCTAAACATGGCATATGGAATGCTACAACTAACACGTATTCAATTTGGAATTGAAATACAAATGCAGTTTGTATGATGCGCCGAGCCCGGTGCGTGCAAAACAGATGAATGATGCAAACATGCTGTCATACTGTATGCTAATTGAAATATGCCCTAATCTAACCATCATAAGCTGGTAAATAAAAGGGAAGAAAGACGTGGGGTTGGAAGACATACATCACACTCACCCACACTTATTACAATATTGCCCTCGCGCAGAGGGTCCGAAAGAATATACAGTCCCAAATAAAAGAATAATACAGTCCAAATATTACAGTCCGAATAATATACAAATTCCTAATTAATTAACAAATTAACTAAGAAAGCTGTAAAACTGGCATGCAAGCCAGGGACTGCCTTGGTTCCGCTCCGGGTGATGAATGATGCATGTTCGGGTTGCCTCTGTGCGGAAATCCATGACGATGCCCCAATTAGCCTCTGTTTGCACCTGTTCTTGAAATGCGTGCCAAGCCTCGGAAGACCGCTGATTCTTGATATGCTGCAACAGAGAGCAGGAAAGGGGCATAGCAATGTATTTTCACAAATGTATGCATGTCTCGATCCTCGTGCCACCAATCACGCATATCGATGCATGATGGCCGAGGAGCCGAATTGCACAACTCAATATAGGATGAATGCATATGAATGCTACAATAAAACCTAACTCCATCACGGATAATCCGGAGTGTCGGTGACTTGGGAATCAAGACACGCTCCGTCACTCGGAGTGCGAAACGTACCTCATTTCCCGTGCCCGGGCTAACTCCTATCCCGAACACGATGCAATATGCATGATATGCATGAAATGCAGCTAACATGCAATCCTAACATACACAACGTCATGGAATGGCATACACGCTATACGAGGTAATACACAACCGGACATACACAATGCTACGGATGAAATGGCATACGCAATGCAATAATGGGCTTACACCAACATGAGAGAGCCTCAGCCACACTCACATAGGAGGCCATTAGATGAAAACAAGACACCTCGAAGTACGTGCCCGCGGGCACGCAAACCGAGAACGAACCCTCAGGCACCGAAATGCCACTCTAATGAGACATGGCAAAGACACAGAATATGACATGCAAACATTCTAAAATCAGTAGCAAAATGAGAGGGAAAACAGCCCCGAAATAAGGCGAAATGAGACACGATGCAAGGGATCTCTCCCGAAATGCAAAACTAGGCATGCGGAATGGCCTACAGCTATAATAAACATGCATAATTGGTACATGACATGAAAAAGCAGAAGCAAGGCAGTCCCAAAATTCACATTTTTACAGTACAAAACATGACCAAACAGCAATCACAAGTAGGGAAAAAATGGCATACAAAAATGGCTCCGCAAGGGAAGCAATGAAGTAAGTTATAAGGGTAAATCCCAAACAGAAAAATATCCTTCTACAAAACTGAAGAGGGACCAAAAATATGAACATTTACAGTTTATGACATGCCTCAAATCAGTATGCAAACATGCTAAAAATGCCATGCAAGAAATAGGCCAACAAGAGGCTATAACATGAGGTATGCAAAGCATTCACCAAACAGCCAAAGACCCTTAATGAGACATGCCAAGAAGGTCAAAATATGGCTATTTTCAGTTCTGATCATGGCCGAAAACAGAATCTAGATAAGCCTAAAAAAGCATGCAAAAATGGGGACCAAAGAGGGGTATAATGGTAAGTATAACATGGAGGCCCCCAACAGTGTTGAGCCCTTCTACAATGTTGTAGAGGGACTCAAAATAAGCCAACTCACAGTTTATATCATGCTCAAAAACAGATCACACATAGGCTAGAAATACCATGCAAAATAATGGCATACAAAGAGGTATTGAAGCAAGTACCAAATGGGGGGCTCAAACAGGGTTGAGCCCTTAAACAAACATGAAGAATGGCTCAAAAAAGTGACCCTTTCAGTTAGGTTCGGAGCCCAAAACAGTAAGCAAATAGGCTAGAAGAATGGTGCAAAAAAGTGCTACAAAAGAGGGAGATTGGTACTTACCCTTGAAGACCACTTCTTTGCTACCTCTTCGACCAAGGAATGTTGCTTCCTAGCTGCTAGAAAGCTCCCCAAGCTGCTGGAAATGGAGTGGTGGTGGTGGTGCTTGGTAGTGATGGAGAAATGGTGCAAAACTCCAAGACTTTGAGAGAGAAATGGAGAGATATGTATGTGTATGCTCAAAGCAAGTTTTCCAACCCTTGAGGGAGAGCTAGAGCTGCTGTGTGTATGCAAGGATGGAGGAGAAAAGGTAAGGAAAGTGTGTAGAGCTTTGGGATTAAGTTCCCTCTTCTACCAAAAGTCCCTCGAAATCAGATATTTTGGGGAAAACAGCTATACAGCTGTAAAGCACACCTCCCAAGGATCATGGCCGGCCTGCTAGTTTTGCTACAGGTGGCCGGCCGGCCACCCCCTATGGCCGGCCGGCTAGGGGTCAAAAGGGTCAAGTTAAATTAGTGGCCGGCCACCAGATATTGGTGTCCTCCCAGGTCTCCTCAATACAACCCTATGGTTCAAAATTGGCAACTCTAAAACAGGAGAGAGAATAGGCCACTTTTAGGAGGGGTTCAAAAGGTTCAAGTTGAGTTACTGGCCGGCCATGTGATATTAGGGTCCTCCCATGTGTGTACAACACAAATATGTGGTTTGGGGTTGAAGAAAATGGCCCTAGGGTGGTCAACATTGGCTCGGAAGTGAGAAAAACGGGCGTCGGAGGGCGCCGGAGAAGCATAACTGGTTGCTGAGATAATTGATGGCCTCCCACCCTTCAGTGACCTTCCTGGTGATAAAACAGAGGTGCCTGCCAAAAATGAACAAAAACCGATGCAAAACGAATGCTCGGGGGCCAAAACACGCAGTTCGGGGTCCCGAAAATAGGCCGTTAAGCACCGAAAGTGGCGTTCGACCACGGAGTGGGTCTCTCAGGCCTCAGTGTCCCTCGAAAGGGAGTAAATGAGATGCATGCCAAAAACCGGAGCAGTCGGAGATGGTTAGGCAGTCCCGAACCGAGGGACACGGCCTGACGGCTCCGAAAACCGGGAACTGGGCTCCGAAATGGGCAAAATGGCCTACGGCCACGAAATGTAGCCCACGGCCACTGAGAGATGGTCTACGGGACCTCCCCCTCCCTTCAGGAAAAGAAACAGAGAAAACCGAGTCTGGTTCGCAAACCGAGACAAGGTACAAAAGAGGGTTCGGAAGTCCGGAGGCAGGGCTCACGGCCGTGACTCTGAGACTTCTGAACGAGCACAATATGCAACATCACTGAACGCTCAATCGGTGACGTCTGAGTCTTAAGGTCGGTCAAAAATGGGGTGTCTACACATGCAAGGATGCTAAAGCATAAAAACTCACCGAGTACTCCAAGCCAAAACAGAAACTACATTAGAAATCATGCATGATCCTAAGTATGCAGAAATGCCTAATGCAACACATGCGAAAATGCAAACTATAGCAGGCTCGGCTATTCTAAACATGGCATATGAAATGCTACAGCTAACATGTATTCAACTTGGAATTGAAATGCAAATGCAGTTAGTATGATGCGCCGAGCCCGGTACATGCAAAACAGATGAATGAATGCAAACATGCTATTATACTGTATGCTAATTGAAATATGCCCTAATCTAACCATCATAAGCAGGTAAATAAAAGGGAAGAAAGACGTGGGGTTGGAAGACATACATCACACTCACGCACACTTATTACAATTATGCCCTCGCACAGAGGGTCCAAATAAATATACAGTCCCGAATAAAAGAATAGTACAGTCCAAATAATACAAATTCCTAATTAATTCACAAATTAACTAAGAAAAGAAAAGACTGTCATGCAAGCCGGGGACTGCCTTGATTCTGACGAATGATGTATGTTTGGACTGCCTTGCGCGGAAATCCACTGGGATGCCCCAATTAGCCTCTGTTTCGCAATTATTCTTGGAAAGCGCGCCAAGCCTCGGAAGACTGCTGATTCTTGATTTGCTACAACAGAGAGCGGGAAAGGGGCATAGCAATGTATTTTCACAAATGTATGCATGCCTCGATCCTCGTGCCACCAATCACGCATCTCGATGCATGATGGCCGAGGAGTCGAATTGCACAACTCAATATGGAATGAATGCATATGAAAACTATGACAAAACCTAACTCCATCATGGATGATCCGGAGTGTCGGTGACTGGGGAATTGAGACACGTTCCGTTACTCGGAGTGTGGAATGTACCTCGTTTCCCGTGCCCGGGCTAACTCCTATCCCGAACACAATGCAATATGCATGAAATGCAACTAAGATACAACCTAACATGCGAAAGGCTATGAAATGGCATACACGATGCACGAGGAAACATGGCATATACACTGCACTAACATACACCCTAGCATACGCAATGCTATGAGATGAAATGGCATACACAATGCAATATGGGCTTACACCAACATAAGTGGACCTCGGCCACACTCACATAGGAGGCCATGAGATGAAAATGAGACAACTCGAAATGCGTGCACACGTGCACGCAAACCGAGGACCGAACCTACGGCACGGAATGCCACTCTAACAAGACATGGCAAAACATGGAATATGGCATATGATCATGCAATTTTCAGAGGCAAAATGAGATGCAAAATAGCCCCGAATCATGGCAAAATGATACCCGATGCATGGAACGAGTCCCGAAACATGAATTTTGGCGCATGAAATGACCTATAGCTATGCAATGCATGCATTATTTGAATATGGAATGTGAAGAAAGAAGCAAGGAAGCCCCAAGACAAGCACATTTACAGTTTTAAGCAAGGCCAAACAGGGAACACAAATAGGCCTAAGATAGCATACAAAAATGGCCAAAAAGAGAGAGGTAATGAAGCAAGTGGCAGCTGCTGCCCATAAACAGAAAGGGGCCTTCTACAATATTGAATAGGGGCCAAAAATATGATGTATTACAGTTTATGACAAACCCCAAAAACAGATACAAGTGTGCTCAAAATGCTATGCAAAATAAGGGCACCAAGAGAGTTATAACATGAAGTATATAAAGGGTGTCTCAAACAGCCATAGACCCTTAATGAAACATGAAGAGGGGGTCAAAATAGGGCCATTTTCAGTTCGGACCAAGGTCCAAAAATAGAATCTCAATAGGCTAATAAATCATGCAAAAATGGGGACCAAAGAGGGGTACAATGGCAAGTGATACATGGAGGTCCCAAACAGTGGTGAGCCCTTCTTCAATGTTGAAGAAGGGCTCAAAATAAGCCTATCTACAGTTTACATCATGCTCCAAAATAGATTACACATAGGCCAAAAATACTATGCAAGATTATGGCATACAAAGGGGTAATGAAGCAAGTGCAAGATGGGGGTTCCAAAAAGGGTAAGACCCTTAATGAAAGATGAAATAGAGCTCAAAAAAATGCCACTTTCAGTTTTGGTCAGAGCTCAAAACAGCAAGAAAAAGGGGCTAAGAAAACTTGCAAAAAAGAGCTAGAAAGAGGGAGAAATCAACTCACCCTTGAAGACCAATCCTTTGCTGGCTCTTGGACCAAGAAAAGCTGCCTCCTAGCCTCTGAGAAGACCTCCAAGCTGCTGGAATGGAAGTGGTAGTGTGGTGCTATGACTTGTAGTGTAAAATGGTGTAGGATTTAAAGGGTTTTGGTGCTTAGAATATAGAGAGAGAGAGAGAGATATAGTGTAGGAGGCTCAAACCAATATGTCTAACCCTTTTTCCAGAGCTGGGGGGGTCTATTATATAGACATAAGAGGGTGAAAAAAGAGGGGGAAAAATGGGGGGGAAATGAAATTCAAATTTCCCCCCAAAATTGGCCTAAAGGGAGATAAAGGGGGAAGTGATAGCTGTGGTTCTCAAACCGAAGAGAGCCCTTCAACAAAGTTGAAGAGGCGCTCAAAATAAGACACTTTGTAGTTTATGACAAGCCATGAAAATAAATACAAGTAGGCCTAAACTATCATGCAAGAAAATGGCATACAAAGGGGCGAAGAAGCAAGTGGCAGTAGGAGATCTCAAAAAGCAAAAGGTTCTTAATGAAACATGAAAAGGACCTCAAAATATGACTATCTCAAGTTTGGGTCGGAGCCCAAAAATGTAGAATGAAGGTTCGGGAGCCAAAACACGCAGTTCGGGCCCCGAAAGTGGGCTGTTAGGCACCGGAAGTGGTGTCCGACCACGAAGTCGGTCTCTCGGACCACAGTGTCCCTCAAAAGGGAGGAAATAAGGTGTGTGCCAAAAACCGGAGCAAACGGAGGTGGTTAAGCGGTCCCGAACCGAGGCACACGGCCGACAGCTCCGAAAAATCGGGAACCGGGCTCCAAACGGGAAAAATGGCCTACGACCACAAAACGTAGCCTACGGCCACTGAGAGACGGTCTACGAGACCTCTCCCTCCCTTCGGGAAGAGAAAACAGGGCCTGGTTCGCAAACCGAGGCAAAGCACAAAAGAGTCCGAAAGTCCGGAGGCAAGGCTCGCAGCCGGGACTCCGCAACCTCAGAACGAGCACAATATGCAATATCACCGAGCACTCAATCGGTGATGTCTGAGTCTTAAGGTCGGTCAAAAATGTGGTGTCTACAACCATGTCAAAAAGAGGGCCTCCCGTGTGTGCACAACACAACCATGTGGTCAAAAATTGGAGAAAGTGAACCAGGAGAGAGAAAAGGCCACTTTTAGGAGGGGTTCAAAAGGGTCACACACAATTACTGGCCGGCCACCAAATATTGGTGGCCTCCCAGATGTGTACAATACAAATATGGGGTTTAGGTTTAAAGAAAATGGCCCAAGAGTGGTCAACATTGGCTTTGAAGTGAGAAAAACGGGCGACGGAGGGTGATGAAGGAATAAAACTGGTTGTCAGAACAATTACTGGCCTCCCACCCCTCTACGACCTTTCTAACAATGAAAATGAGGCCTCCACCAAAAATGAACCAAAACCGATGCAAAATGAAGGTTCGGGGGCCAAAACGCGCAGCCTGGAGCCCCGAAAACTGACTATTAGACACCGGAAGGGGTGTTCGACCACGAAGTTGGTCTCTCGGACCGCAGTGTCCCTCAAAAGGGAGTAAATAAGATACATGCCAAAAACCGGAGCAAACAGAGATAGTTTAGCGGTCCCGAACCGAGGCACACGGCCAACGGCTCCGAAAAACTAGAAACCGGACTCCAAACGGGCAAAATGGCCTACGACCACAAAACGTAGCCTACGGCCACTGAGAGATGGTCTATGAGACCTCTCCCTCCCTTCTGAAAGAGAAACAGAGAAAATCGAGCTTGGTTCGCAAACCGAGGCAAAGCATGAAAGAGTCCGAAAGTCCGAAGGCAAGGCTCGCAGCCGAGACTCTGAAACCTCTGAACGAGCACGATATACAACATCACCAAGCACTCAATCGGTGACGTCTGAGTCTTAAGATCGGTCAAAAATGGGGTGTCTACAGGCTCATGTTAAGGGGGAGTCGTCTCGGGCTGTTCCTTCTGCAGGTGTCGCCGCTGGACTCGCTGAGGAGGCCGAGTTTGATGCAGCTGCAGCAGGTGGTGAGAATACTGTTCCTCCTCCAAATCTTCATGTTCAGATTCAGCAGTTACAGGAGGTCATGACCCGGCGCTTAGATTTTCTAGATGCACGCTTTGATGCGTTTGATGGTCGTCTTGGTCAGATGGAGCAGACTCTCACTTAGCTAGCCCATCTCATTCAATCTTCACAGGCCCAGCCTCCTGATGCATGATTTGTTTATATTTCCCGGCCAAAAAGGGGAGATATCTGTTACATTGGACATGGACATTGGCATTGGCATGGTATTTTGATGTTTTGGATCTTGGAACAGATATTGGTACATCTTTTGTCATTTTGGATATTTTGATATTGGCATCTTTTGTCATTTTGTATATTTTGATATTGATACATTGGTTCATATGACTTTGGATATCGGTACATCTTTTGTTCATAACAGATATTTTGATTGGCATGATACATTTCACTTCTGATGCTATTCCACAGTTTTGTTTTGTTTTGGTATGTTGATTATTTTCACACAGGTGAATGTTGGATGAAGTAGGATGGGTGGATTATTCATGACAAGATGACAAGATTGTTTTGAGTTTTGTGTTGTTTTGTTCGTTTTTTTTAATCTTGTCTAGTGCGTGTGTTTAAGGAAAAATGTTTAGAAAGGTTTTGTCCGGAAATTGACAAAGGGGGAGATTGTTAGGTCCCTTTATTGTCAAACCCGGGTACAAAACTTTGAGTTGTTTAGTTGTAAATTTTCCTGTATTTTTTGTCCTTCCCGCTCGAGCGGGGTCTATTGCGCTCGAGCGGAGTTTATGGTATCTCAGTAATTTAACAGGTCTGTAAATGTACTGGGGAGTATGATTTCGCGCTCAAGCAGGATCTCAAGCGCTCGAGCGGAACCCTGTGTTATCACTCGCATGTTTTGTTGAAGCCACTCGAGCGGGATGTGGAGCGCTCGAGTGGAGATCGCGGACTCAGGATTTCTATTTATACCTGTTTAGGTTATTTTTAGGATTACTTTTCCTAGATCTTATTCAAGAGTCCTAGGGTTTGGTTTGAAGTTTTCTTCTGAGATTTTGGTGAGTTTTTCTCGATGTTCTTGAGAGAGTTCTAAACCTATGCATTGAGATTCATACATCAAGAAGGTTGATACTTTATATTCAAGAGAGTGTTCTTCGGTGAAGTCCGAAGATTAAGATGTAGAGTTTCAAAAGGCATTTGATTCTATACGTAGTCGTTAATTCGACAAGTGAAGTTGTGGGATCAACTTCAGGATCAGTTCCGTGAAGAAGGCGTGGCGAAAGAGTTACAGAAGATTCGAAGACAAATTGACTGGGTTGGGTAATTTGTGTATTATCTTTGTAATCTTTTTTCCTTCAGTAGTGGATTGATTAGTAACGGTTCGCCCGTGGTTTTTTGTGGTTTTTCCACGTAAAAAATCGTTTGTGTCGATTTATTGTTTATTCCGAAAAACAAACAATCTAAAATCACTCTCGTAAGTGCTTATTGATTTTGAATTGAGTGTTTTGGATAATTGGGATTTGAAATATTTTAATCTTGATCTAATCACAAATCACTTAGGATTTTCACTCTGTTGTGGCTACTTTGCTGTTTGGTGTCCAAACCAGCAAGCTGCTTTTAAGTTTCACTCTTCCTGGGGTTCTTGTTCAAGCTGGTTTGGAGCACTGGTTTGGAGCTCACACATTTTTTTCTGTTTCTCTCTGTTGGTCTCTCACCAACTAGGAGGTTGGAGCTTTCTTTAGCTCCAAACTCTTCTTTATTGATGTAACTTTTCATACTCTGTATGTGTTTGTCATCAATAAACTCTTTCCTTTTGCCGATAAAAAAAAATAATAATTTCACATGTAGAAAGTGCAAGAATACAAAATATAATTCACCCTTGAAAATTACATTTACACATCTCTTGATCAAGGGAGGCTCAAAAGAAATCCTTGTGACGTCTATATATGTATATATTTATTTTATTTTTTTAATAGGAGGGGGAATTTTCAACATGGTAAAATTTAAAAAGAAAATATCACATCACTAAAGTGTGAAAAAATAATTATATATTAATAAAAAAAATTATAAATATTAATAATTTAATTTATAAGCTTTTCCATGAGCTTGTATTTTATTTTTCTTCTAAAAATATTGTCACGTAATGACCCCAAATTTAAAACCAGCCTTCACTTTAATAAGAGAGTGTCATCATTTACGAATCGACTTTCAGTATAATGAAAAAAAAATAATAAAAAAAGTAAAAGAACAATGTGATACAAACTAATAAACTTTTTTAACACACTAACAAACACAACGCTACACTATCATATTATTGACGTAGATTTTATTTAAGATTTTAAAATTTTATTATTATATATGTCACATCAATTAATAATTTTAATTTTTTCTTTTGTTAGTAAAATTTATTAGTTGACTACCAATCACATCTGGGGTGCACTTTTAAGCAGATTACCATTTCTTTCCCATGGTCATGGTGGGTTTTTATTAAGGAGCTCTTAATTAGCCTTTGCCAAATGGCTGTGGCCTGGCACACATTTGGGCTTTTTTAATCGAGTAATGTAGGTGTCATGAAAAAAATATTAAGAAAATTTTTTTATCATTAGATTATATATATAAAAAATCACTATATATTGATTAAAGGAGGAGAAATCTTCATAAAAAATTTCATGATATTTTTTTTCATGATTTTTAGTATTATTCTTTTTAATCCAACTCAATTCATATATAATTTTTATTTTCTTCTTTTATTTTTCATATTTTTTTTATTATAAATAATTATTTTATTAAAAAAAAGTCTCGTGAAAAATTATAAGAATGATATTGTTCAATATACAATAAGGACCCACTTTCCAAAAAAATTATACAGGACCTGTTTCATGTTCAATATAGACATTTTACTTTAGAACAAAAGACTTGTGTTATCTATCTATAAAAAATAAAAATAATAAAAAAAAGACCTATAAAAATAATTTTTATTTACAAAAATGATATTAGGATATTATTCTTCTAGCATATTTTGCATAATTTATTTATTTTTAATGATAGAATTTAGAATCTTGTCAAAATTCTTCTTTCAAGTTTTTCCATCTTCTCCAACAGCAATAACTCATACAAACATATTTACAAGAATTTCATAATATATATAGGATTGTTATACCCAGATAACCAATTCACACATTCATCAAAAGTATCAAACTATCTATATTAAAGGTTTAAAAATACAACATACAATCCTCAACCTTATACACTGAACCTTAAACTGTCTATATATTCTATATCAGCTATGAGAAAACACAAGTCCTATATGCAGCTATATAACTGTCCTAACTGCTCTTTTATCTTTACACTAAGCATGAATCTCCTCTCTTCCCCAAGCTGAACAAAGGAGGTAATAGAAAGAGAATTAGACAAACTAAAACCAATTTTCTCGGAAAAAGAAGTTATTTTCACAGAAACGGATCACAGAATACATAGAAGTGAGAGCAATGTTACGGACACAGAATCTGTGCATAAAAAAATACCCAAAAATTTTAATGTGGTCAACCATATAAGAGTTGAATCTTAATTACACATTATTTTTTTGGGTATTTTTCTATGCATGAATTCTGTGAACATATTTTTACTGCACCAGGGATAAGTCCCACTCTGTGACCTACACACTATGGGACTCATATTCTTATGAGTATTCTGTGATCCTTTTCTATGCACGCAGAATTGTTGTTTTTCTTCTCCTTCCTCCAAGCCATGGGCTTTTAAGTCACCTATACCTGCAATGTTTTTGACAATCTCTTAGGGTGGTGATAGAGAGTTTTGAAGAGTGGTAGTTTCTTCAAATTCTTCATCATGCTACAAAATCATGTAACAATTGAGCAGCAAACCTCTTCCTGTCTTGAATGTTGATGCTCTCATACCCGGTATTCGAATGGGAAGCTTGTTGTGGAGTATTGATGATACCATTGTAATGACTCTCCATAGTTCCCATATTAAGCCTACTTCCCAACTGAATGTTGCTCTGGTTGTTGGAGAGGTAGTTTTGCTGATGCGTCAAGTTTTCACAGTGAGGAAGGCCAAGAGTGAGTGAAAATCCACTTCCTTGATTATGGTATCCCGTTGTTGCCAATTGCTCATGATCAAATCTTTCGATTTCGCCAATCGGGTACATGCCAAATGAGTAGCTATTCTTGATTCCTTTGTCTGTTTCGCCTCGCGATTTCGTATCCATGTCCATTGAAAGGATACTGCTCGGCGAATTCTGTTTATCTGAATTTCTCGGCTTCTTTGGGCTTCTTTGACCAATCCCTTCCATGTCTGATGATCTCATGAGGCTGGTGAAGTCAGTTTGGGGTTGAATGGATCCTCCTAGGGGTGGTGTTGAAGCGGTTAAATTTGAAATTTCAGTGGGAGAACTGTTGTGGTTGACTGGTTTTTCTTGCTTGGATTTGAGAGTATTGCTTTGAGTTTGATCCATTTGAAAACTACTGTTTTCTTGCACAGCAGTGGATTTTGACCCTGACTCCTTGTTCTCAGAACCATTTTGTTCTTGATCCTTCATTTCTTCCATGTACATTTCCTCCACCATAGGCTTCCATAGCCGGACTCGAGCATTTATGAACCAATTAGACACCTGCATTTCATATCACAATTCTTTTATTTTTTACGATCCTTTTGTTCTGGAAAATATTTTTTGTGCATTTTCTAGCATTTAATACGATCAGAAACGAAAGTTAACATAAATTTTTTTTCTTTTTTAATTCCGTCGGTCAAAAATAAGTAAATTTATTTTAAAGGTGAAAAACGTTTTCCATTTATTATCAACGCCACCATCCTACCTCCATCACCCTACTGCAAGGATTTGAATATTGATTGTTACATAAGTTTTAGATTTTTTATACTGTTATTGACTGATGTTGGTTGATACCATCTGATGTCAGTTGATATACAATTATATTGCTAATATTAATATGTATCCTGATACTCTTATTTACAACCATGACCTATTGCCACTGCCCCACCACAGCCACCTCTACACCACTACTATCACAACTACTAGCACATTCGTTTCAAGGTGTGAACAAATGATGGAAAAAACATTTTTTATAAAAAAAAATTCTCAAAATAAACAAAACATTAGGTTTAATGCAACTGCCCATTGAAAGATAAAATAAATAAAATTGAAGTAGAAGCTAATTGATACCTGGCCCCTAGTAAGCCCTGTTTGCTTCGCAAGCATGTGTTTGTCTGAATCTTTCGGATAGCTGTGTACCAAAGTAGTCAATTGTTACAAATGAGGTAAATACCATATGATACTACATATGGTAATGGTAATTGAAAAAAAAAAAAAGGTTTTTAATTGATTAAATAAATCTAAAAACACAGTTGCCGATTACAGAACTAGACACAGTCAGATTCTGTAATAGAGTTTTGTGTTTGTAATAATACTGTAGAACACTTACGGATGAAGGAAGTGTTCAAAGAGCCAGGCACGAAGAACTGAAACAGCTTTTTCGGGCAATCCTCTTTGAGGTCTCCAAGCATTGTGTTGGACTTGGATCATTCCGAATTGTTGTAAAGCCCGTTGTTGACGAAGTTCTTGATCAACAAACTTAAGTCTTGATCCCTCAGCCTTCACTCCTGAGCTATCGTCTTCACCTAGGCTCTTGTTCGTGGCTTTGATTTGCGCGGTAATCACATCTTTTAGACAACGGAATTGCTTTGAAATCGTTTGTAAAGCAAGGGCAGTGTACGATTTCGCTGATCCAATTCCTGCTGCCTGCTCAAATGATGATACTACTCTCTGCATTTGGTGATGGTACTGTCTGTATCTTTGCTCAACCTTTCAAATTTTACAAGAAACATACACAAATCAGTTTAGAAACATGTGTTAATTAGCAACATGCTCTCATTTTCATTCTCTGGTGTAGCAATATGGCAATCATGCTCTCAGAAAAGAAGATGTAATTGGAGAACACAAAATCGATTTCGTGGCATGCACATAGCTAATTCACAATACTAACCCAACCCAACATTTCTTGCCAATTAGGGTTTTAAATATTAGCCATTGCGGGATTTTAGACTTTTTGATACTATTATTTATTGATATATATTTGATATTGGTCGATTTATGACTGTATCACTAATATTGATACACAACTTGATACCGTTAATTACCATGCTGCTAACTCAAAAAAACAAAAATAAAAAAAAAAAAATTTACATACTAGCAGATCCAGTAATTTCTTGGCATTAATTGTGAGTTACATGGTTGATCAATCAAAGCATCAAATATCATAGGAGATAGGAAAGTTAAACCTCATGAACCCACCAACCCCACCACTGGTAGTAAATGAGTTTGGCTAGGCCAACTTGTCCCAAGTTAAGTAGAATTGAAACTCTATTCAATTTTTTTTTTTGTAATTTATTTCTTATTTATTTGGTCTGGTCCAGATTGGACCTACACAACTCAAACCCAAACTAGTTTTCAATATATTATTATTATTATTATTATTATTATTATTATTATTATTATTATTATTTTCAGAAAACAGATTATGAAACCGAAACAAAACAGACCGAACCAATAACAAAATCAAACTCTATATGAGATCATCAAACCATATTTAATTTCCATTTAACACAGACCCAACTCAAAATCAAAAAGATTAAATAGTTTGTAAATTGTAAAAGTAAACAAAGAAACAAAAAATATGACATGTTTACCTCATCAAGCATGTTAACAAGCTTTGCCTTCTTCATCTGAATCTCCTGCCTCTGAGCTGCGGTGAGCTCGGCCACACTCTTCACACTACTTTCGCCTCCAGTTGAACCATCACAGCCACCGGTCACCACCGTTGATTCTCTCTTCATCTTCATCTTCTCTTTACTCCCCTCTCCGGTGTCGAGCTTAATTTCCTTCCCCACATTAACAACTTCATCAAGAACTTGCTGTGCAGCTTTCAAGTACTTTGAACCCAAAATCACACTTTGCAAACTAGAGATTCCATTAGAGACTGATGACGGCGAGCCACCAGATCCACGGACATCGTCATCGCTGCTCGCCGGAGGTGGCTGCCCGGAAATTTCATGTTCTCCGGCAAGAGACCTGAAACCCGGGTTTTGGGAGGAATTCAGGCTCAAGGACAGACCCTGCTGTTGATGGGCGGTGGTGTTGGGTGACACCGCCACCACTGGTCTCCGAAACCCTAATTGTGACAAAACATCACCGGAATTACTAGCCACTGTGGCTCCGGCGGTGGTTTGATCAACGCTGTTCCATAGATTGTAATGGAAACGGGGCACCATGCCGTGGAGGGTTGGAATTTCATGGACCGATGGACGGTTAGGATCGTCTGAATTGGTCGATCCGACGGTCGAGAGGGGGATACCGACAAAGTGGTGGTTTTGGGGTGGTGGCGCGTGTGATATACTTGCGTTGTGGAGCGCGTTTCCGGCGGCGGAATTCAAGAAAAACATGTTGGCTTGTTGTTGTTGATGTTGTTGTGTGTCAGAATAAGATGAGTAGTTACTAGGGTTCATCAGATAAAGTGTTTGCAGAGTGTCAGCTTGGATTTCCGAGCTTCCATGAAAGTATGTCGCCATCAATTTTCAAAACCCAAATCTCAAAAACACTGAAACTGAAACTGAAACTGAAACTTGTCAGATCGGAAAATTGTTCTTTATCCTTCTTGTCTCTGTCAGACCACCACCATGAATCTGACAATGGAAGAAAGTGAGAGAGAAGAAAGTAATGATGAAACCACAAAATACCCTAAAGATTGCAAACATTTTCAACACAAACCCACAAATTATAAACTTAAAAAACTGATCTAAACCATGGATTCAGAGGAATTGGATATAGGTAGCTATTGTAGAAGGAGAAGAAGAAGATGTATAACACGTGAGCAAGCTCTTTATATATATATATATATGCAAAAGATAAGGAAAAGAGAGATGGATTTGTTTAAGGTATTTGTTAATTGTTTACTTACAGTGACAGGAAACCCATCAAAGATCATCACCATAATTTAAAAGAGAGAGAGAGAGAGAGAGAGAGAGAGAGAGAGAGAGAGAGAGAGTATACATCAGAGGACACTCACATGTCTATCTAACTGTCTGTGTTGGTAGCTTAGGCATTGGAGGAGTTGATCTCTTGTCAGACTCAGTTTTCTGCAACTCTCCGACTGAAAAGGAAAAGGAAAATAAATAGAGAGAGAGAGAGAGAGAGGGGGGTGGGGTTCAAGCTTTATTGGAGTCTCGCAATAAAAGATGCCCTCCTTGTGATATTTATGAGCTTTTTTCTTTGGATGGGAAAATTCAACGATAGAAAAAGAAAAGAAAATAATTGAGAGGTTGTGAATTTCACTAAGCATTTAAATTATTGATGTAATTGATTTAAGATGAACTTCAGTAATAATCAATTATTACAAGAGTAATCATATAGAGTTACAATTTTTTTTTAATATAAAATTTATATAAAAAGTTATGTGGTTTATAATTTTAAAAATATTATTATCACATTACTATTTTTTTTTTGTGTGGAGTAAGGATCATCCATCCCCAAATAATTCTGTCCTTCTATCCTAATTCACTCACTGTCATTGGATCATATGAAAATCCCAAGATGTGAAAATCTCAAAATATATCCAACGGTAAATGTATCATGTAATTAAATGTGATCAAAAATTAAGAAAATTGTGACTTGAATAATGTGTTAAGTTTAGGAACAAGTTATTTTAGTAATTTTTTGACTTTTTACGAAAAGATGTGCAGAAAAATTGAGAGAGTGATGTGACAATTTACTGTGACTTTTTGAATTTTTAACTAAAATATATAGTTGCCAAACGAGACCTTAGTGATAACTTTTTAGGTAAATTATGCAAATAGTCCCTGTAGTTTACAGGACGTGTCAATTTGGTCCATATAGTTTCAATTTGCTCGATTTTGCTCCTTAATTTAACAGATTGTGTCATTTTAGTCCAATAAATAACGGTTGTTAAGTTAATTTAACAAAAGGTCAAACAATGTGTCAATTTGATCCCTGTAGTTTCAATTTTTTCGATTTTAACAGGGACTAAATTGATACATTGTGAAAAATATAGGGACCAAATTGACATATTGTTTGACTTTCCGTTAAATTAACTTAAAAACCGTTATTTATTGGACTAAAATAACACAATCTATTAAATTAATGAACAAAATCGAGCAAATTGAAATTACAGGGACCAAATTGACACATTGTATAAATTATAGGGACTATTTGCATAATTTTTGCTAACTTTTTTATATTAAAAACCATGTTAATGAGTTTTTGTTTTAAGATGATTTAAAAAATTTTTTTTGTATATAATTAAATTATGTTTGTTTATTTTTGTGTACAGTGTAATACTAATGTACAACAATTCTACAAGCTACTTTTTATTTACTGTCTGTGTTTGTGATTAGTGTTGTGTGTTAGGTATGCATGCAATGGATGAATGACAAGAAACTTTCAGTGACCTGATCCCCCTCCTTTTCAAATCATTTGATGCAGCCACGGTTGGCTGTGGAAACCCACCCCTCAAAAAAACAAATTTAAAAAAGAAAACTTTTAATTGGTGAATTTATTATTTAATAGCTCTAATGATAATTAATAAAATTTTTCATTAAATTTTATTAAAAATGTCATTAATTATTAATTTTTAATGATAATTTAAAAAAATTATCATAAAAATATCATTAATTATAAGTTTTTAGCGACAGTTTAAAAAATCGTCACTAAAAAAGTCACTAATTTTTAATTTTGAAGACATTTAAAAAAATTCATTATAGAAAAATGTCACTAATTGTAAGTTTTAACGAAAATTTATAAAAATCGTGACAAAAAAAGTTACTAATTGACAATTTTTAGCAATATACAAAAAATCATTACAAAATTATTTTTAACAATGATTTTACTATGATTTATTTTTAATAGAACTTGATGAAAATTGAGTCGAACTATATTAAGACTTATTGGTTGTTTATCTAATAAAAATTTACACGTATTATCACAAAAGAATAGATTAATGAAAAAATTTATTAATTTAATTATTAAAATTTGTAAGATTTATTACTGAATTGATTTTTTTTTTTAAAAGGTACACTCGGTTGTGATTTTCTCAAAAAAAAAGAAAAAAAAGAAAAAAAAAAGAAAAAAACAAAAACAAAAACGAAAACAAAAACGAGAGTGTAGTGTTAGAAAAATAATTATAAATTAATAAATTTTTTTGTTGATAATAATTAAAGTTATTGTTTTCTTTTAATAATTATATATTTATTTTTCTGACATTATATTAAATTTTAATTTTTCTTTAATAAGGTCTAGAAATTGGGATAGGACAAAAGACGCATACAGTTGAAAAACGAGGAAACGTCTACTTCCACCATAGCTTAAAATAATACTTGTGAAAAAGAATGGGTCCTCGCCTTTTGGGTAAATTATTGATTCATTTCGATTACGATGTAATATTATTTATGTGATTTTTTTTAGGACATTTGATTCAAAAGTCTACATTTTAATTTTGTTTGTCCAAAAATTCTGACGTTGAAACATTTTGTCTAAAAAGACAACTTCAATAAAAATGATCAAAATACCCTTCATTATATATCTATACACCACGATCCAAACCCTTTCACTCACTCCTTAGATCTCTCTCTCTCTCTCCCCCCTTTAGGTTCGTTGCTGTCATCTCGCTGTCGCCATTCCCTCTCGCTTCCTCGACGTCGCCGCCTTCTCGTCGTCGCGTTTGCGTTGCCATCAACAGTTGATCAAGTTTGAGCACGAAATAATCTGTCTCGTATAATTCTGTTGATCAAGTTTGCACTCCTCCAAATATTGTCGTCTTATCATTTGAAAACAAAAACGTCAGCTAGCCGGCGGATGTGTGCCGGAAACCTCTTTGATACTTAAGTCAACAAATAGACAATAGACACAAAAGTTCTATGAATTCGAGAGTATGAATTGCAATACTTGGAAATAGGTGCAGTCATAAGCTTTTATAGATTTCTTGTGGCACAATCCTAGTAGGATTCTAACTCTCTTTAGCAGAGTCCTCCTAGGACTCACATTCCCTAAGGATAATGCTTATCCCTGGGTCACCCTCATCCCTGCTAACCAAGTGAGATGGCCAGAACTCTTTGCTCAGCTATTGCTGCGCTCAATCGAGCTATATTACTTTGTTCTACTTCTAGTCGAGCTGTGCTAAACTTGACCAAAGAGTGACGTTTTGCCGAGCTACGTCTAGCTCGGTCTTCTCTATTGAAGTCGCCTCAGTCCGCTTACTGACCGTGCACAAATAAATAGGGCCATGTCCAAACAACCATCTTTGACTAGCCCAACACAGGTTCAATCCAAAACTGAGCTACATGAGCTCTTATCTTGGCCTATTGCGTGGCCCAACTTCCAAAGGTAATCTTACCTAGCTCGACCCAATTAGTTTACACAAATTACCCTCTCAATTCCATATCTAAATTCTTCTTTAGTTCGCAAGTTGTTGACTCCACTGCCATCTTCTGTAGATCTGTATTTGTGTTGAATTTATCTCAATTTCTTATGTATTTGTGTTGAATTTGAATGAATTTTGTCATAATTAGGAACCAGAGGATGGAAATCGGTAGGGAGTTACAGTACTTGTGGTTATCCCTCTCATTGTGTGTGTGTATATCTATCTGTTGTACGTTGGACATAAAATGTTGTGTGTGATCTAAAATAGAACATATAATACAAAAATTGAACAGATAGGTCAAAATTTGAATAGATAAAATTATATGATCAAAATTGAAGTAGATAAAATCAAAAAATTGAATAGATAAGATTAAAATTTGAACAGATAGATTAAAAATAAGCTTAGAGATTTAACAGATAGATTCAAAAAAATTCAATAGATTGAGAGAGAAAAGAGAAGAGAGAGAGAGAGAGAAACCGATAGAGAAAGAAAGAGAAGTAGGGAGAGAAAGTTCAAAAGTAGTGTGAATTTGAGTAGATAGAAAAAAAATAAATTATAAAAATTTAATAGATAGGTTAAAATTTAACAAATGGACAAAAAATTTGAACAGATAGAAAAAAAATTTGAACAAATAGTCAACAAAAAGTTAAACAGATAAAAAAAGTGAAGGGATAAAATTGAAAATAAAATATTCTCCCAAACTTCTCACTAAATTATTTTACAAAACGTGAATCTATCAACAACAAAAAATATCTTTTGACCTAATAATTTAGACGATTGTTAAAGTGAATTTTTCACTATTTTTTCTTTTATTTTAAAAGGGAAAAATCTTTGTAGGATGTAATGTTTATTGTGTTTTTCTACAAAAAATTAAAAATAATAATTTTATGCATTTGTAATTAGTTTTAGTCAAATATCTTGATATGTAGATATCTTAAATTTTATGAGTGAAATAACGTCGACACTCAATATGTGTGTTGTGATTTTTTATTAGCTCTCAATATTATGTGTGGAATGACACAAGATACTCCTCTACACTGAAATTTTTTTGTTGGGATTCTTTAAAAATTTTATGGATACAATTAGGGATACATAAATAATTTAGTTTTTTTTTTATTTTTTATTTTTTATTTTTTATTTTTTATTTTTTATTTTTTTTATTATTTATCTATAGAGGGGGCTTACATCATCACATGGTGTAGACTTCATTATCAAAGCATCATATTGATCAAAAAAATTATAATCGAATGATCCAATCATATTTGTTATTAAAAAAATGCTTGGTTATTATATTTTAAAAATAAATAATTTATTATTTTAAAGCCAAATATAATTTGATCTTATGATTACGATTGATTGATGAGTCCAATTTTTGGCATATCTTAAAAGCACAACCTATTTCTATAAACAAATTATCAAAATGAGTCTTGTGATTAACCTATCAAGGGTCAACAACACAATCTATTTCTATAAACAATCTCATTCCAAGTGTTACATGTACACAATATATAATAAATCCACATACATATATATGTGGAGAAAAAGGATGAAAATATTGTTTTCATACAAAAAAAAAAAAAATCATATTTGTATATATAAAATTCATCAAATTTAAAAATTAATGAAATCTAAAGTTTCATTGCATCCCCAACTTGGTCAGTCAAATTTTACATAATCCCTGTTTGGGATGTTTATTTGGACTAACATAGTCATATAAGACAAAATATTATATTTAACCCATAATTATTTTATTTTATTTTCATAAAAAAACTAAAAAACCTATCTTAAACATTAATTTTTAATCTCAAAATAAAATAATTAAAAAATCAATCCAAATTTCAAACCAACCCATAAACATATCCCCACCATGATTGCACTTTTTTTGCGGTGTCAATCTAGTTGAGATCGTTAAGTTTAGCTATGATGCTCTCTGCACTCTCTTGCTTTGTTGATGTAATTTTATATGTTTTATGCCTCTTTCATTGATAAAGCTTTTTTTTGCTGGTAAAAAAAGAGATAAGAAATTCAGACTAAAAAAAAGTTTTAAAATAAAATTAAAAAAAAACAATTATGTCTTGTCAGGTTCTTTCTGGAGATTGTCCTCGCCTGTCAGTGCTACTTTAATTTCTCACAAGAAAAGGACTTCATGGGAAAGTAACTTAGAGAGAGAGAGAGAGAGAGAGAGAGAGAAAAGGAGGGGTGTTTCAAAGCAGTGATTGCATAAAACATAGGTCAATTAGGTTTTAGGAAACATGTAGATGACTAGGTGTTTATGCTATTTGAATCATGTGAGCTATTGAGGTATGTTTAGATTGCTATACCATCCCATCATGAGTTTAGGATTGAGCTATTTGCTATAATTGTGAATGTGAAAGTCATATGGAGGAATTGGCACATACAACATCAAAAAGACATTTTCTTGATGGAGTCGTCTTCCAAGGTATGGAAAGAGTGATGATTTTTCACTCTTTTGTTTGTTTATTATTTATTTTTATCATATGATTTGTTATTGTTGTAATGCTAATCAATATAAGTGACAAAACTTAGGATAATTGTTAAGATTATAAGTCCATATTATATGTATTTGTATAAATTTTTATAAATATATATAAATTATCTTAAAAATTTATGTTAGTTTTTATAAATATATGTAAGTTAATTTTAAAAAATTGAAAAATCATGAGTTACGTATATTTATGAGAATTTATATAATTTTATAATGTATTTTACGTATATTTGTAAAAATTTATGCAAATATATATGGATGCACCTTACACACCTAAACACTTTTGATTTATAAATTTTGGCATCATAACATTATTATATGTTTTGACAACTTTGTTTGGTTGAGTTTTTATAATTTTTTTTTAAAAAATAATTATTAAAAATTATTTTTTGTTTACTGACCCTGCGCCGGGGAGGGGGTGTGTGCTAATAAGCAACTTTCTAACCCTACTTTTTCACTAATAAAAAAGTACTTTTTTTTAACAATTTTCAAATTTATTAATTTTTTTAGGAACAATTTTATCTTAAAAAAAGAATAAAGAATCTCAATCTAGGCCATGATATGGGACGACGCAAAGAATTTTTGTAGATGGGATCACTTTACAAATTTAAATTTAACAAATTTTATAAGAAAAAAAATTAAACTAAACAACATTCATTTGGTTTGATTTTGAATTTTCAAAACTAATTTAAGTTATTTTAATTTTTGGTGTTTTGTTTTCTTTAGGAATTTTTTTGAATATTTTAGTCATTTGTTTTATATGCAACTTGTACTTAGAAAGTAAAATATTTATAAAAAAAAATCTATTATGCATTTTGTATTTAGTGAATTTTTAAAATAATTTATTTTTAAAATGTATCCAAATTAAGTGGAGCTAAAAAGTAATATAATTTTCTTAAAATACAAAATAAAAACTTATAAATATTTTTAAAAGTTGTTAACCGTAATTTAAACTTGTAAACAATAGGTCTCTAATGGTTGTGATCCGAATTTGATGGGGTCCTTTAATTTGTTTTAATACATTTAAACTATATTAAATAAAATATTAACATCATACATTAAAAAATAAAAATTGAAGGGTTTTTCATAACTTGATGGGGTCATCTCTCACTTGGAGTCCCTGCCCACAATTATTTGAACATCTTTTTCCCATTAGGGGACTTATTTTTTGTGTTAATAGTGTTAATTTAATGATTTATGTATTTATTTTGTTTTATTTTTGGTAGGTGTCAATAAAATTAAAGTAGGATAATAATACCTTATTTGGAAACATATTATTTTAGGGGTAATTTGGCAACATCATAAAAAAAGGTGCAAAAAGTAAAAAAAATCTTTGTAGTGCTTGGTTGTGTTTTGGAATTGTGATTCTAATGAAAAAATTTCAAAACTCATAACTAAACAAATTTTCTCAAAACTCAATTCAAAAATTATTTTCAAAACTCATAATCAAACACACAATTCAAACTTTTTTCACAACTCAAAATCAAACTCTTTTCAAAATTCTATTTTTTTTTTTTTTAAAAAGTTTTATTTTTTAAAAAATTATTTTTAGAATCATGATTTGAGTGTGAAATTGTGTTTTGAGTTAGGAGTTTTGAAAAGAGAAGATTTGTTTGGTTATGAGTTTTAAAAAGAATTTTGAGTTGTATTTTGATTTTTGAGTTGTATTTTGAAATTTTTTAGATTTATTTTTTTAGGGTAAATATTTTATATTTTAAATATTTATTTATTTATTTTAATGTTCAAACAAATTTTCTCAAAACTCAATTCAAAAACTATTTTCAAAATTCATAACCAAACATACAATTTAAATTCTTTTCAAAACTCAAAATCAAACTCTTTTCAAAACTCTATTTAAAAAAAAAAAATTCAAAAAATAGTTTTTATTTTTTATAAAAATTATTTTTTGAATCATGATTTGAGTGTGAAATCGTGTTTTGAGTTGAGTTTTGAAAAGAGTTTTGAGTTGCATTTTGATTTTTGAGTTGTATTTTGAAATTTTTTGGATTTATTTTTTTAAATATTTAAAAATTTTATTAATTTTATTTTTTTAGGGTAAATATTTTATATTTTAAATATTTATTTTAATGTTGACTATATTTCATACATTTGTGTGTTGTATTTTTTAAAAATATTTTAAATATTAAAAAAATTTTAAAAATTATTTTTTTATTTTAAATATGTAATTTTTATTGTAAATATTTTTTATTATTTTATTTTATTTTATAAATATATTTTTATTGTTATGTGTTTGGTTACGATTTGAGTTTGAAGTTTTGAAACTAGTGTGAAGTTCGAGTTATATGTTAAATTATGAGTTTTAAAAATAATTTTTAAATTGAGTTTTGAGTTATGTGTTTTGTTACAATTTAAGAGTGGAGTTGTGTTTTGAGTTTAAAATATTAAAATTTAAAAAGCTAAAATATTTACAAAATAAAATAAAATATTTAAATAAAAATTGTACATTTAAAATAAAAAATAAAATTTTCTTAAACATTTTTTTAATATTTTAAAAAAATAAATCCAATTTTTTTTTTTAAAATATAACTCCAAATTCAAAAACTCAAAACTCAAAATACAACTTAAAACTCTTTTCAAAACTCAAAACTTTTTTCAAAATTCAAAAAACTATTTTCAAAACTCATAATCAAACAAATTTTCTTTTTTCAAAACTTATTTCACAATTCCACACTCAAATTACAATTCTAAACTCAGATCATAATTTCAAAATTAAACCAAACGGAGTCTTTCCTTTTTTTTATATAGTTTATTGATTTGTTGAGGCCATGTTTGGTTCTCTCTTGGAATCACATTTCTAATAAAAAAATTTCAAAACTCATAACCAAATACACAACTCAAATCTCAATTCAAAAATTATTTTCAAAACTCCTAACTAAACACACAACTCAAAACTTAATTCAAAATTCTTTTCAAAACTCAAAACCAAACTTTTTTCAAAACTCCAGTTTAAAAGAAAAAATTCAAAAAAATATTTTTTTATTTTGTTTTTTAAAATTATTTTTAGAATCATAATTTCAGTATGGAATTGTGTTTTGAGTTATGAGTTTTGAAAAGAGAAAATTTCTTTGATTATGAGTTTTGAAAAGGGTTTTGAGTTGTATTTTGAAATTTTTGGAAATTATTTTTTAAAATATTTTCTTCATTATATTTTTTTGGAGTAAATATTTATTTATTCATTTTAATATTCCCTATATTTCATACATTTATGTGTTGTATTTTTTAAATATGAAAAAATTTTAATTTTTTTATTTTAAATATATAATTTTTATTCTAGATACTTTTTATTTTAAATATTTTATTTTATTTTAAAAATATATATTTAAATATGTTAATTTTTTTTGTTATGTGCTTAATTACCATTTGAGTGTAGAGTTTTAAAAGTATTGTGAAATTTCGAGTTATGTGTTTGGTTATAAGTTTCGAAATAATTTTTGAATTGAATTTTGAATTATGTGTTTAGTTACGATTTGAGTATGGAGTTGTATTTTGAGTTTAAAATATTAAGATTAAAATATTTACAAAAGAAAATTATATATTTAAAATAAAAAAATTAAAATTTCCTTAAACATTTTTTAATATTTAAAAAAAATAAATTCAAAATACAACTCAAAATTCAAAAACTTAAAAACTCAAAATACAACTTAAAATTCTTTTAAAAATTCAAATTTTTTTTGAAAACTCTTTTCAAAATTTATAACTAAATAAATTTTTTTTAAAAAAAAAAACTCAACTCACAATTTCACACTTAAATCACAACTCCACACTCAAATTATAATTATAAAACTAAATCAAACGGAGCCTAGATTTTTTAATATTTTTTGGTTTTTTAAAATAAAATTCAATGTTTCCGACGAGATCACTTTGCATTAGCATCACACCATCATCATAATCGTCATCATTTGTTGGAACAAATATCTTATTCAGTGAGGAATTAATAAGAAGGAATCTATGTGAGTCATTACAAAGGAGATTAAGGAAAGTAGATTGAAAAGAGGGATTAGAGTTTGGCACTTCCAATTTTAGATGACCATGATGGGCACTACCAACTTTAAAAATTTTTATGTTTTTTATTTTTATTTCTTACTTTTACCTATCAACGTCAATCAAGTAGTTGTTGCATGACCATCTCCTAATTTTATCTCAAATATATTCTACTAAGATAAGGTACTACTTTAATCATTTCAAATTTAAAAGAACATTTTTCAAGGGAATTTTAAGTATAAATTCAAAAAATGACTTGCATATAGTTATTTTAAATTTACTAAAATAATTTAACTGAATAATGAAATTGATGAATAAATTATTAAATTTAACATCTCTTGATATTTGAAAAAATTACAATAAATCTTATAAATTTAACATAATTACATTAAGCTTTCATAAGATTTTAATTCACATAACACTTAATCAGAAATTCCTTAATCATATAGACAGAAAAATAATATTGTCATCTCTTTTTCAATAAGATAAATATTTTGCTATATTTATTTTTATATTTTCATATAATTTGCATTAATTTCAGTCATATTAATTTCACTAAATGAAAAGTTAGCGTAATTGTATCAAAATTATAAACTTTACTATTGTATTTTAAACCTGAAGTAAAATTAGTATAATTTTATAAAATCATACCCCACAACAAATACTAAATGCATTTATATGTATATGATACATAAATTATTTAATTTTTTTTAATATGGCAAAATTGAAGACTCAAAGTATTATACTTAATATTTATTTTTACTCATTTATTTTTCATCATGCATCTTTTAACTTTCATTAATTATAAATCACTATTCATAATATATTATATTATATATAATTTTTACGAATATTTATATTTTTTAAATTATAAAATTAACGCTTCACCCATTCTATTTCTATCACCAATTCAATTTGTTCCACCTCTAAGAGCATCTTCAAGGGAATAGTTAAACAAGGCTTGTTAGGCATTTTAGCTAATAGGCCTGTTTGGTAGGGCTTATAAGCTGCTCATTTCAGCTTTTAACTTAATTTCAGCTAAAATGTTGTGTTTGGTGCAGCTTAAGTTAACCAGCTTATAACTTAAATTAAGCTATTTCTCAACTTATCTCAAAAACTGATCAGAGGGTGCTTAAATTTTCAACTTAAGGGCGCAGTTGGTGTGGGGGGGCTAAAATTACTTAAATGCCCTCGTCAATACCCAAATATTAATATTAATATTAATTTAAAAAGAAAAAATTGTATATTTTTGAAGAAAAAGAAAAAGATCAATATTAATTAAAAAATAAATATTAATTGGTATTAATTATTAATAAATTCATATTGTATATTTTTATATTAATTAAAAAATAAAAAATTGTATATTTCTAAAGAAAGAGAAAAAGTCAATATTAATTAAAAAATAAATATTAATTGGTATTAATTATTAATAAATTCATATTGTATATTTTTATATTAATTAAAAAATAAAAATTGTATATTTCTGAAGAAAAAGAAAAAAGTCAATATTAATTTAAAAATCAATATTAATTGGTATTAATTATTAATAAATTAATATTGTATACTTTTGTAATGAATTAATTATTAATAATTAATTGATACTAATTAATAACAATTGTTGATTATTAATATTAATTGATACTAATAAAAATTAATTATTAATATTAATTTATACTAATTAATCATTTTAGTATTAATTGAGACTAATTAAGCTATTAATTGATACTAATTAATAATTTGAGTATTAATTGATACTAATTAAGCAATTAATTGATACTAATTAATTTATAATGGAAAAAAATTGTAACAATAATACTTCCATTACATTTTTATCAAATGTATCAATTTTTATATTAATTGATACTAATTAAATTAACTTTTGTTAATGAAATAATTTTTTTAAAATTAAAACTGAAAAAAAATGACAAAATAATCATTTTTATATCATATAAGGGCAGAAAGGACAATTATATAGTAAAAAGCTATTTTACAGCTTATTAACCAAACACTACTTTGCTGCTTAAATCCATAATCCCACTGCTGCACTAAACAGATTAGCAGCTTATGTTCACAGCTATAAGTCATAATCTATAATCACTTTTTCACAGCTCTACCAAACGGGGCCAATGTAAGTCTAATTTTGAGCACCAATGGACTAGCTATTGGGCTAGCTACTTTACCATCCTATTTTTTTGGTGGCTACAATTGAAGAGCCCCAGAGGCTCTCCAAATAATTATGTATGTATATATTTTAGATTTTTGTATATTTATGTCTTGGATTTGGGATTTTATATATATGTGTGTGTGTGTGTGTGTATGTAGCAATTTTATATGTTCTTTCAATTTTGTTTGATGAATTACGGAATAACTTATTTTGTATTTTGTATTTTTTTTCTCCTCATTCTACAGGTTCTGTATGTTTGTATGGGTAAATTTATTATTATTGCAAATTTATATTAGTAAAATATCAACAATTAGTATTTTTTTATTTTAAAAATTAATTAAGTTAGTTTAAAGGGTGAATTACACTAACAGTCCCTATAGTTTGGGGTTTGTGTCACTTTGGTCCCTGACTTTTTAATTGTGACACATTTGACCCTGAATTTTGAATATTGTTCCAAAAAAGGACAATTGAAGATATCATTAGATTTTGGGCAAAGCACCAATAAATCCCAAATTTGGAAATGTTAACCCATTTAGTCCCGAAAGTTTTTTGTTGGACTAATAGGTCCTATTTCCCAAGAAGCTTACTATAGGCATTTTTTAGATTTCCCTTTTCAAACATCAAACATTATTCATCCAACATCAAACATTATTCATCCAACATCAAACATTAGATTTCAAATATCGTTGAAAATTACAATAATGTTTCAAACATTAGATTTCAAACATCTAATATTCATCAGATTTCAAACATCTAATATTCATCAGATTTCAATAACGTCTGAAATTATAGAATGAAACATCAGATTCATTTACCATCATGAACATCAACGTCAGAACATCATGAACAAACATCGTGAAAAATTAGATTTCAAACATCAAAAATTAGATATCAAACATCAGACTTCAAACATCAAAAATTACAATAACGTGAAAAATTACAATGTTTGAAATTAGATTTCAAACATCAGATTATCGGATCTGTGATGTTCTTCAACACAGTGATGTTCTTGAATGTCGGATCTGTGATGTTCTCCCTCTGCAGGTGCAAACTCTTCAACCTCTCCAAAATCTCCCAAATTCAATCACATACACATTTCTCTATACCTATATATCTACATCCATGAATCTACAAATGAGGAAAAATCGAAACTTATTGGGTTCTGTTCACTGATCTCCAAGATCTGTGTTGGTGTCTTTCCGGTATGAATCTAATGTTCGAACCACTAAAATGGATAAATAGAAAAAAGAAAAAAAACATCGGCTTCTGTCCCCTCAGTTTTAAACTACGACTTGAACTCCAAATCAAACACATTCCGCTACTTCTGTTTCGTCTCCAACAACTCTCTCTCTCTCTCTCTCTCTCTCTCTCTCTCTGTGTCTAGATACATGAATCAGTGTAGAGAGGATAGGAAGATGGAGAGCAGGTGGAGGAGGGAGGGGACAGTAGCGTGTGCATCGTGGATCCGGCGGCCGAAAAATGCGCATCTGGCAGTGGTGGAGAAGTCGAGGTAGCATCGCGATCAGCCGTCGCAACTCCAGATCTTCTCCTTCGATTCCAAGTCCCCTTCTCTCTCTCCCTCCCCATTGGTCTCTGCTCCACTTCTCTCACTTCTTCTCTTGAAGTATGATTGTTTGCAAGAATGGTGAAGTATATGCGATTGATGAGAGAGGGAGACAGATGAGGAGTTTCTGATGAAGATCGAAAAATGAATAATCTTAATATTGTTTTGATGATGATGTTTGATGCTGTTTGATGATGATGTTGTGAGGTTTGATGTTGTTTTGATGATGATGTTTGATATTGTTTTGATGATGATATTGTGATGTAAAAAAAGGACTAAATGGTTTATAAAAAAACACTCAGGACTAGATGGAGTAACATTTTCCCATATAGGACTTATGAGTAATTTCTCCTTAGATTTTTGAAGGGCAAAATCGTCAATTTGATAAAATATAAACTAATTTGACAAAAATAAATATCAAAAAAATATTTTTGAATTTTTAAAAATTATTTTCACCCACTAAAAATAAAATTATGTAAAATTGATAAATCTTTTAGACATTTTTTTTTAACCAAATTAATTTTTATTATGTGTTTGGATGATGATCATGTAAAATTAATTTTTAAAAATTAATCATGTAATTTTTATTATTTTTTATCAATTTTACATAATTTTATCATTGGTGGATAAAAATAATTTTTAAAAAATGAAAAATATTTTTTTGACATTTATTTTTGTCAAATTAGTTTATATTTTATTAAATTGACGATTTTGCCCTTGAAATTAAATAATGGTATCTTCAATTGTCCTTATTTGGAACAAGATTCAAAATTCATGGTCAAATGTGTCACAATTAAAAAGTCAGGGATCAAAGTGACATGAGTCCCAAACTATAGAGACTATTAGTGTAATTTGTCATAGTTTAAATGATTAGCTAAAATAAATAGCGTGGTTAGAGAATACAATAACTAAAGTAATTAAGTAAAATAAAAAGTACATTTTTTTTTTACTTTAACTAATTAAAAGTAGAGAGTGTGATTGGAGTTGCTCTAATATAATAAGGTACGAGAGCAAAGGACTACAAACCCGCCTGAAACGTGATCCATAACCATCCTTAACTCTTTTACTCACCCCAACCCATGAGTCCATGAGCCATCCAATCCCAAGCTTGCAAGTTCACTTTTGCATAATGCTCAAAATAATGATGGTTCAAAATGGTCCACGGAAATGCCTTAAAAGTCAATACCATTTGCTTGCTCTTGCACGTCTCTTATCTTGATTTTGACGCATCAAAACGAATATATAAATCCAATTTTGCTTTCAATTATTATGAATATATAATATAGTTTAATACTATCGATTAAAGCTTGCAAATAATTACGCAGCTTGTTATTGCTTCAATGACGGATATATAAAATTATTAATAAAATTTTATTTTACCAATTTAGGTTTCGTTTGGTATGTGGATTGATTTTGAGTTCGTTTGGAAAGTGAGTTGACTTTTTAATATTATGATTTTTTGACTATTTTAGCCTAGGGCTAAAAAGTCTCATTTGGGAAGAATTTTTTGACTTTTTTAATTTTTTGTGAAAGAAAGAATGTAATGATTATCGGTTGGATATGATGTTATCTTATTGGATTTTGGGAACAAAATAAAAAGTTAGCTTTTAACTTTTTACCAATTTTGGGTCACATCATCTCTCATATTTTTTTATCCACAAAAAGACAAAATAGACTAAAAAACTAAAAAATCAACTTTTTATCAACTTCTCAAAACACCACATTATTTTTTTGTGACTAAAATAGCCCTAAACCCAACCCAACCCCTCTTCCCAAATGAAGCCTTTTGGGTTTTTTGACTTTTTGACTAGTTAACCTAGGGCTAAAAGCCTCGTTTGGAATATATTTTTTGGCTTTTTTAACTTTTATGAGAAAAAAAATAAAATGATTATGGGTTAGATGTGATATTTTGTCTTATTAGATTAAAAAGTTTATTTTGTCTTTTTGTGACTATTTTAGCCAAAAAGTCTTTGACTTTTTTTATGCCAAATGAGCTCTTAAAAAAAATATATATATATATATATATATACATATATATCATTGAATTTTTTTTATTTTTTTTTTAATCACTTTATGTCGGTGGGTATATGTCAAAATTTTATTCGTATTATTATTTTCTTCCTAATTAATTTCAAATGAAAAAAATTAGCCTGTTTAGCATTTTTTTTAATGCTTCTTTGGTTAGTTAAAGTAGGTGAAGAAGAAATTTTTGGCTACATTCGAATTTGGCCTTTTCTTAAGTGTGCAATTGCATACCATGTGCCACTTACACAAAAAGTGTAAGTGTAAGGTGTAAGTATAAGTATAAGGTGTAAGTGTAAGGTGTAAGGTGTAAGTGGGTTGCATATGGTGTGCAACCTCAAAAAAAGTGTAAGTGTAAGGTTTAATTTTTCACAAAAGATGTAAGTGTAAGGTGTAAGGTGTAAGGTGCACACCATAACCAAACCCTTCGAATTTTGCATTTATTGTAAAAAGAAAGGAAAGTAGAACTTCTAATACATACCAAATAAACTACAATATTGATTCTTTTTACAAATATTTGTTGATTTCACTTTCATTTTTCTAATTAACATTTACTTCATTTTTTTTTTTAATCTTTTCATTTCTTTGTAGCTAGAAACCGCCTTTTGTTTTAAACTTGTTATTATTAGGGTGAATTATAAATATACTCCTTGAAATCTGCTTACTATACATATTATCATATGTGGTTTGAAAAATTATAAATGCTCTCTTGTTAGAATTTTTTATTTAACATAATTAACTAAAAAAATGAAATTCATAATTATTTTCCTGTACAATAATAAAATTACCTAAATTATTAATTAAAATATATTTCTATCATTAAAAATTGTTAACTAACTTGATTTACTAATAAAAAGAGCAATTTATTATGAAATTAGAAACATCAAGAAGTGGAATGTAATTTTTAGAAGTATAGGGAGCAATTGATATTTTAATCAAGCCACAGGGAATGTATTTGTAATTAACCCTTATTGTTAACAATGTTTTTACTTGAATGTAAAAATTTGAAGAAAAAAATCAATGTAAAAAGGTAGTTTAAAAAGTATTCAACACAATGCCTCCGTTTGGGCAGTGGGTTGGCTTTTTGACTTTTTTTGCTATTTTAGCCTAGGCTAAAAAACTTAGTTTGGGAAGGATTTTTTTGGCTTTTTTGACTTTTTTGACTTTTTTTGTGAGAGAATAGTGTAATGATTATGGGTTGGATGTGATGTTTTGTTTGTTGTGGCTAAAATAGCCTATTTTGTTTTTTGTAGTTATTTTAGCCCCAAAATCACTTGCCAAACACCACCAATTGTAAAAAACTTGATTAATAATCACCCTTTTATAAAGGCCTATTTTGGGAAGTGGGTTATAATCTGGGAAGTGGATTATAACCCACTTCCTCTCTCACAAAAAAACTGCTTACCAAAAAGTTGATTATAACCATCTTTCCAAAATAATCCAAAATTTGAGAACCGCTATTCACACTCCACTTTATTTTAAATACATTATCTTTTTTATCCCTGTTATATATAGTAATATTAATACCCTTAGAATTTTATTTTTTTCAGAGAGTGTATTTTGTATGAAAAGATATTAATGTAATTATGTATAATAAGGACAAAGAAGAGAATATATTTGGAACATGTTATTTAGTATTTAAATGGATTGGTTCGGATTGGTTTTAAGATTTAAACGGATTGGATTTGTTTCGATTTTTCAAGAACCGTAAATAACGAATTGGTCCTAATTTTATCCCAATCCAATCCAATCCGAACCATGCTCGCCCCTACTGCAAGTACCGATGAGGGGAGACCAGCATGAATGTGGATCCTATTGGACCACGTGGAAGTTGATCACACTCTCGCCCACCATTCATTAGCTACAAAATACGGGTGTATGCTTGTCCTTTTTCATATCTAAAAGCAGTTTATCAAAACGAGAAGTTATTTAGTGATTTCGAAATATTATTTTATACTATTTATTTAAAAAATAATGCCTAATTATCTCTCAAAAAATATAAAAATGTCAAGAATCTTACTGATTCAACCAATGATTATTAAATTAAAGCACTACATCATATTGCCTAAGAAGCAAAGAATAATTTTCCTACTACATTTGTTTGGAGTGCGCTATATCCGTACATTTTTTTTTTTATTTTATCTTTTATCTTTTTTATCTTTTTTGGATCACATCATCTCTCTAATTTTTTATACATCTTTTCGTAAAAAATTAAAAAATACACTTATTTAGATCATCATAAACAATCCGCCCCAATGGCCTAACTCTAAAAAATTATTTACCAAACTGTGGAGAAGTATTTTGTGAAAGACAGCATGTGGCAAAGGTGACGCCAAAGTGTCAGCCAATGTGCCACGTGGTCTGGTCACACGCCGAGATGATCTCAGCTAGGCTGAGGTTGTTTGTGGAGATACCGAAATCTGAGGAAAGCAAATAAGGGATAAAAGTCCTAGAACTAGAGAGGATCTCAGTCTGGATAAGGATAAGGCTCAGGCTCAAGAAGAGTTTATCCCTATTTAGCTGAAGGTCCAGGATGAGTATAGAGCCTGAGTTCATTGAAGTAAGGCTTCTAAAGGGATCGGATCACTACTGGTTATAAAAGCAAGGCACATTCGTGGGTCAGAGGTGAGTTCTTTCTTGTGAGTTTAAGCATTATTTGCTATCTGTAAGAGATATTGTGTACTAACTTGATCGTCGGAGTGCCCCCGGGTGGACGAACATCCACTGGGTTCTCATCTTCTCGTGCAGGTTATTGGGCTTAATCTATTCTGCCGGTGCTCTCTAACTAAGTTCCCCTTTTGGTTGTGTGGTCGAAAATCAACATCCACAATTTGGCGCCGTCTATGGGAACTTAAGGAGAAAAGATGGCTAACGACGGACATGAAGAAAAGATTAGGGATGACATTAACAGTGAGAGTTGTGAACATAGAGATCCTAACATTGGGAAAGAAAACCGTAATGAGGAAGCGTAAGATTCGAATTCTTAGGGAGAAAGACGCCGCCAAAGAGGGGAATGCCCCGAAGAAAGCTGGCCGAGATGCGTATTACAACGAAAGCGATTTCTAGATATGAAAGGATAGATGCCTGAGGAAGGACAGTGAGATGAAAAGAATGACGAACAAGTTGGTAGACCTACAGTCAGTTGTTAACTTCATGATGCAGAACAACGTGATGCAATCACCGTTCCCCGTTGCAGGACACGCCAGTACCAGCAGCAAAGACTGACGCCTAGAAAGTGGGATAGAAAACAATCCTAGCAGTCTTGCAGTATAGCAAGGAAAATGAGCGCTCACATTGGCCTTCACAGAATGTCGAGCAGTAGAGTCGATTAGAGGTGAGTCACAGAGGACACCATGAACCAATGGGGCCTACGTCAAAGAACCTCGGCATATCCAAGGAAAGAGACTTTGCTTTGATACAGTGAATGAAGAGAAGTTTAAGAGGACGCGCAATGACACTAGGAGCAGCGCGCCAAAAAGACTGAAATCTATTGATAGCCGAGCTCCAGGCCGAACGAAGAAAGATCTGAGGGACTACCTCTAAAGAAAGCAACTCCATGCAGAGGTAACATCCCCCATCAAGCTGAGAGCGTCGTTCTTAGTGGAGCTGGATAGATTTTAGGCCCCAAAGAGATTTCATATGCCGAGATTCTAGATTTATGACGGTAAGTGTGATCTGAACTTTCATGTTGACTTATATTTAAATTCAATGGCTTTGTATAGCGGGAATAAGCAGTTGTTGTGCAAGGTGTTCTCCTCATCCTTGGGAGAAATCGCATCGGATTGTTTCACAAGTTGTCGAAAGGAATTGTGAAGAGTTGAGAAGCCCTGGCCGAGATGTTTGTGACCAGGTTTGTTACAAACAAGTTGCAGCCACTAAGGGTAGGCTCCCTGCTGGCTTTGAACATTAGCGAGGCTGAAAGCCTCAGGGATTACGCCAAACAGTATTATGAGGTATTCAACTAGTTACGCCAAGCAGTATTATGAGGTATTCAACCGAATACCCGCACGCAACCAGGAGCCAGTGGTCGTATCTTTCAAAAATGACCTGGAAGATGAATGCCCACTTCAAAAATCACTGGCAAAAACTCTACAAAAAAGTATGGAGGAGCTAATGGCACGGATCGAGAAGTATGCCAGAGCAAAAGAGGACACGCCAGAGACGAAGGCACCAAAATAGGAAAAGAGAAACGGCTCGCCGAAGCGAGGCTGAAGTAATACTAGTTTTAATAGGTGGGAAACAAGGTTGAGGACTGCACAGGCAGTCACCACTGTATTCAGGATCCCGGTCCACAAAGTCTTGGAAAGGATCAGGAACTAACCATATTACAGAGCACCAGAGAAGATCTCTGGTGAGTTTATGGGAAGGAGACTTGGGAAACATTGTGCTTACCATAATGAAGATGGGCACTTGACTCAAGGATATAGGGCTCTGAAGATACATTTGGAGGATCTGGTCAGACAGGGTCACTTAAGAGACCTAGTAGATGAAACCATAACGAGGGAAGAGCAAGCAAGGCTACCCCAAGCATCGGCAGCACCACCGCCACCACAACAAGCAGATGGACCTCGGGTGATCAATGTGATTCACTTAAAAGTCAATGAGAATGATGTATGTAGGGAAACTCAGAGGGTAAGACACCTACAACATGTGTATCAAGTCCAGCAAAAAAAGCCTAGGACAAATGAGTACCTGGGTCTAGTGGTTTCTTTTACTGAGACAGGCCTGGATATAGTGCAGCATCTACACAACGATGCCCTGGTGATAACGCTGAAGATTGGAGAGTGCCAAGTGAGGCACATACTGGTTGATCAAAGCAGTTCTTGTGACATAATGTATGTTAGATATTATAAGGAGCTTGGCCTTTACCCATATGACGTAGAACAATCCAACATCCCGATGGCTAGATTCAACGGAACACCAACATGACCTCTAGGAGCCACGAATTTGGAGATGCAGACAGGCACGGAGAAGGTAAGCACAGAGTTTATAGTAATTGGTACCCCTTCCGCTTACAATGTTATTTTGGGAAGACCGTGGTTGCACACAATAAAGGTTGTTCTCTCAACACTGTACCAACTGTTGTGGTTCCCAACGGAGCATGGAATTGATAATGTCCGAGGGGATCAGGTGCAGGCAAAAAATTGCTTCATGGTAACAATGAAGTCCACCTACAATGTGCGAGAAGCAGAGACAGTTAAAATTAAAGACAAGGACATGGAGGTCCTAGATGACGTCGGCAAAGAACCAGCCGACAAGAGCGATGTGGCGTTGAAGAAGATTCTGGTCCAAGAAGACGATGGGGAGCGCTTCTTCTTTCTTAGCTAAGGGCTTAGCCGAGGAGGAGGAAATGGAGTTAGAAGCTTTCTTGCGAGCAAACATAGAAGTGTTTACCTGGACGCCCTGTGAAATGTCTGCCATCGACCCCGAAGTCATTTGCCATATGCTCAATGTAGACAAGTCGACTAAACCTGTCATCCAGCAGACAAGGAGGCCGACATTAGTACATGTGGAAGTAATTGAGGAGGAAGTGGACAAGCTGTTAAAAGACCAGGCCATCCGAGAAGTACACTATCCAACTTGGTTGTCCAACACAGTGGCAGTGAAAAAGAAAAACAGCAAGTAGAGGGCCTGTGTGGATTTCACTAGCCTGAATAAGACTTGCCCCAAAGACAGTTTCCCACTACCTAAGATTGATCAGTTAGTAGATGCCACTTCAGGGCATGGGAGGATGAGTTTTTTGGACGCATACAGAGGCTATCATCAGATAGCAATGTATGTCCCAGATGAAGAGAATACGACATTCATCACCCCGAAAGGACTCTATTGTTACAGGGAAATACCTTTCGGGTTAAAAAATATGGGAGCAACTTACCAGCGGTTAGTGACCAAGATGTTTAAACGTCTGATTGGGAAGATAGTAGAAGTCTACATTGATGACATGGTCGTGAAGACCAAGGAGCTTGGGAACCATATGGCCGATTTGAAGGCAGTCTCTGATACCCTAAGAATATATCAACTCTGACTCAATGATTCGAAATGTGCATTTGGAGTCGGGTCTGGTAAGTTCTTGGGATACTTGGTCACCAGAAGAGGCATAAAAGCAAGCCTAGATTAGATCAAGGCTATCCTTGATTTGAAAATCCCGACTTTAACCAAGCAGATCCAGATTTTGACCGACAAGGCAGCAACCCTGAATAGATTTATCAACCGAAGTTCTGATAAATGTAAACCATTTTTTCAATTGTTGAAGAAGACCACAGATTTCTTGTGGACAGAAGTATACGAAATCGCCTTGATTGACTTAAAAATATACCTAACAACAGCTTTAGTTCTGTCAAATCCAATACTTAGAGAGGAATTGTTCCTATACTTGGCAGTTTTAGACCACACAGTGAGTGCAATGGTAATCCGAGAAGAGGAGGGAGAATAAAAGGCGGTATATTATATGAGTAAAATCCTAGCAAGTGCAAAAACCAGGCACCTGCCCTTGGAGAAGTTAACACTAGCCCTAGTAATGGCTTCCAAAAAGTTGAATCACTACTTCCAAGCTCATAAGATTGTGGTGCTAATTAAGTATCCCTTGAAGCCCTTGTTGCAGCATGGAGATTTAACAAGTAGAATAGCCAAATGGGCAGTGGTATTGGGCCAATATGACTTGGAATTCAGGCCTACAAGAGTAATCAAGGGCCAGGTTCTAGCTGACTTTGTGACCGAGTTCACCCTTGGTACCATCCCATGCCGAACTCCGGTGAGCCGAGATTTAGGATGTCTAGGGGAACCAGAAGAAACCCAACTGGGGCTAAAGAACCCCACTCCAGCAAAACAGAAGAAGGAAAAGAAACCAAAGCCCTACGACATCTATATTGGTGACTCAATTTGCTTGTTTGTTAATGGAAGTTCAAATCGTCAAGGGAGGGCATGAGTGGTTTTGGTATTGCCAGATGGGCGAATGATTGAGCAATCTATTCGTTTGGGGTTCAAGGCCTTAAACAACGAAACAGAGTCTGAGGTGCTGATTGCAGGACTAAAACTAGCAGCAGCCATGGAAGCCGATGAGGTGGCAGTCTTTTGTGACTCCCAACTTATTATGAATTAAGCAACGGGCGAGTATGCAGCTCGAGATGAAAGAATGATAGCCTATGTCAAAGAGGTTGTCAAGCCGTTAACATTGTTTGAAAATTGCCGGCTAGAGCAGGTTAACTGAGATGACAATAGCCATGCCGACGCCTTAGCTAACCTAGCCAATGTTATGAAATTAGGTAAGGCTAGGACGATAATGGTTGATTATTTGTCAGGCTCAAGTGTAGAGTCTCTGATAACGGAGTACGAAGTAATGTGCGTGAAAATGGGTCCTAGCTGGATAGACACCATAGTTGTGTTCCTCAAAGAGGGTAGACTGCCAAAGGATAGAAATGAGGCACACAAAACCAGGTTGAAGTCGGCCAAGTTCTGTCTGTCGGCAGAAGGCCATCTGTACAGAAGTTCCTTCACTGGAGCTCTACTCTGATGTGTGCCTCCTTTTCAGGTAGAGGACTTTTTATATGAAATCCATGAAGGAATTTGTGGAAGCCATGCACGGGGAAAGTCACTTGCCCATAGAGACATCACTCAGGGATACTAGTGGCCCTACATGCAGAAGGATGCTGAAGCCTACGTGAGGAAGTGTGAAAAATGTCAAAAGTTTGCACCATTGATACACCAACCAACTGCTGATTTAAATCCAGTATCCAGTCCTTGGCTGTTTGCCCAGTGGGGCATGGACCTAGTGAGAGCACTACCACAGGCAACTGGCCAGAGAAAGTTTCTGCTAGTGGCTATTGACTACTTTACAAAATGGGTAGAGGCTGAACCTCTCGCAAAGATTCGAGATATTGATGTGAAGAACTTCATCTGAAAGAACATAATCACCAGGTTTGGGATTCCAAGAGCCATTATAGCAAACAATGGCACTCAATTTGATAGTAAGCTAATTAAGAGCTTCTGTGCAAAATACAAGATCAAAAACTATTACTCTACTCCTAGTTTTCCCTAGAGTAATGGTTAGGCAAAAACATCAAACAAGACCATTTGGATGGGATCAAGAGGAGACTGAAAGCAGCCAAGGGCAAGTGGGTGGAATAATTGCCCAATGTTCTGTGAGCACATCGAACCACGCCGAGAAGATCAACTAGGAAGTCCCCTTTTGCCATGGCATATGGCACTGAAGCAGTCATCTCACTAGAGGCCGGTATCCCTAGAATCAGAACCCAGGGAGTGGAGAATGGGACCAACGAGGCATTCTTGGCCCGAGGTCTAGACTTCTTGGAAGAAAGAATGGAGAGAGCAGCAATTCGATTGGGGGCATACCAGCAGCAGCTTACTAGGGCTTACAATAAGAAGGTCAACCCAAGAGAGTTCAAGGTTGGGGACCTCGTTCTGAGGAAAGTTGTCGGCAACAAGA
Source organism: Camellia granthamiana (assembly GCA_036172215.1). Taxonomy (NCBI): domain Eukaryota; kingdom Viridiplantae; phylum Streptophyta; class Magnoliopsida; order Ericales; family Theaceae; genus Camellia; species Camellia granthamiana. The sequence goes on from CM069914.1 coordinate 62,089,984, forward strand.
AGGATCCTAGGGAAGGCAAACTTGGCCCAAACTGGGAGGGGTTTTATAAAATCATCATGGTTACTGGCAATGGGGCATATCGGCTTGAAAACACTGATGTCAAAGAGTTGCCACGACCCTAGAACACTTGTAATCTAAAGTTTTTCTATCATTAGTTTTGGTTTTTTGAAATTTATGTAATATTAGCCGAAGTCTTAATAAAGCGCTAGTTTGATTTTGTGAATAATTGTTGAAATTTGTGCGATAGGACTGAACAGTCTTATGATGATGTTTTCGATTGAAACATGACGAGTAACTTAGACTTATCATATGGTAGAGTTGAATTGTACTTTCCATACGATAGAGTTGAATTAAGTTGGCGATGTTTTCGAATGAAACATGATGAAATAACTTATACTTGCCATGTGGCAGAGTTAAATTAACACTTGCCATATGATAGAGTTGAACTAAGTTTGGTCTAGTTGGATTAACATAGACACTGAGGTAGAAAACCTCGGCTAATCTTTGTTTGAATCAGACTTCAACAAAAATTGAAGATACATGCTTAATGTGAACATAAGTGGTATTTAGGTTCACATTAGGGGGCAAGAAGCATGAATGAGGAATAGACTTGACACTTGTTGAAATTTTTGACAAACAATCTACAAGTTAGAGTTAGCCGAGGTAACCAGATCAGGGAATACCCAAAGTATTCGTTATCTAAGATAACCAAACAGTTTGTCAAAACTTGGAAGGGTTAAAAGAATGAAGTATTGATTAAGGACGACAAGCACAAGTAAAAGAGATAACACCTGTTGCAAAAATACTTAAAGAATTTTTATGAACTGCCAATTTGCCAAGATCACAGCAAATGGTGGACTCCGAGGCAAGTTGGTCCGAGGTGACCAACTAATGGCACACTCGAGATGAAGTGTATCCGAGATGATACATGTTAGATGTATTCTAACCCGAAGTCATTACACAGTTAAGGTGTAATTGGAAGGATTACAAAAGTATTCTAAGTATAGAAGCATACAAAGACAGTAAAGACATAAAGCTTAAGAAAACAAGCATCCATTCAATACTTAGGAAGAAAAGAAGGTGTACAGGAGAGAAATATTCGCCTTGCTTTGTACCTCCTTGCTACCAAACTCGTCTCACTCCCTTAGAATTCTGTCACATTGTGAGCAAAACAAAGTTGAGCTACCCAGTGGGTGGGTTTGCCGGAAAACCCCTCCGACGGTCAAATTTGCTTTCTGGAAAAGAGAGAAGGCAGAGCACTATAGAGAGAGAGAGTTCAAAATTGCTTACCTCTAACGTCTGCATGCTCCTCCTTTTTGAGGCTGGCCATGTCGCCTTAGAGATTGTGGGCGCACTACCTCTACTGTCCTTCTATAAACAGGCGGCTGTGCTTCCCTCTACATCTCTTACATGTGTAGAGACCAAAACCTCCAAAAAGTGTTTCTCACACTGCCAAACGGTATTGACGCATACAAGGAGTGGATTTCTTTCTTCTCTTTATTGGTTCACGTAGAATACTGGACCGTGCTATTACTTGTGTGCTACACCAGGGGTACTCCATTTTGTCAATCCAACGCCGATCTAAGACAAGTCAGGACAAGTCAGCCAACAAGTTAGTGCTGTGCTGGGTCAGCAGATATGCGCACTGCCTTCAAACTGGTCGATCATGGGCGTACAACAAGTCATCACGGCCAAATAGCGCGGCCACGACACACAACGCTGTGCCTCACCTAGCCAACCTTGCTACGTTGCCATGACCTCCCCAATTGCGGTACCCAAATATGGTCTGAGCTGAGTTACAGATCCTTGCTATGTCCATGCGGTGCACTGTCATGACGTGGCCCATTGGTACAGTTTGGCAAGACGCGGCGTCCCAGGCTCTCATGATAAGGCCCAACACCATATTCCGTGTTGGTGTAGCTCGGCCCAATGTTCGATACAAATCTCCCTCTCAACTGCCCCTTAATCCTATCTGAGTTGAGCGTGAGTGAGATTACCCTCTCTAGCAGGGCTATCCGTTTTGGTCGGTCATTGAGACTTGTGCCAATTGTCTTGTCATCAATCAATCAACCGTACTGGCAGCCCATCACTTTGCCGCCACATGGCCTTCCCTGATTGGTTCCGTGTAACCCTACAACTGTCCTCACTAACTCTGAAATTTGAAAGGTTAGCGCCTCTTCATCATCACCTATATATACACGAAAGGCTAGACATCCTCCTACACTGTTCATCTCTTCTTTTGTGCAAAACCCTAAACCCTCGAGCTCCTGCCTCCATTACCGCCGTCGTCGTCGTCGCCTCCGTTCGTGCCATTTTGTCACGACCCAAACCCGCCCTATGGGTTTAGCATCGTAACCGGCCAGTAATCCGTGATTACCAAAGGCCTACTTAACAGTAATGACAGTAATACAGAGTAAGGGGCTGGCGGAAGCCAAAACAGTAAATAAAAGATGTCCAATGAACTGTGACAATCTGAATGTAAAAAGACCTTTTATAAACATGCCACATGGATAACCAAACCATACATACAACATATGCACAAACATATATACACAAACAACCCCGTTAGGGACCAAATCCCTTTTACATAACTGTACAGTCAGGTCTAAACATTTATTACCAAACAGAGACGGAAGGGTGAAACTGAGACACCCCAAAAACAGCCTTAGCTTGATAGACTAGAACCTCGAAGTGAGACACAATGGTTGGCTTGACAAAACTGGGGCTTAACCTGACGCTCCTAGCATCGATCCGGTGCCTGAACACCTACATATAATTATAAACAGTGAGCTAAAGCCCAGTGAATAACAAATGCGTAAAGAGTTTAAGAATGAATGTCCTTTCAGTAATAAATCAGTCATATCAGTTATATGTGGTACATCCAATAACAAATAATATAGTGGGTCTTAACAGACCAAGTAGTCAGTTAATGGCCATCATAACAGTATACAGTATTGGTTCCAAGTATTAGAACCAACAGAGATCTCTGTGATAGTAGCAGTAACAGTATAGTAACGGTAAGTTGCTATGGATGCCACGAGTACAGTTCATAAATAGGACATCATTCATTCAGTAAACAGTATCACTTCAGAAAATAGTACAGTTAATTGTTTAGAAAATAATCATCATTGCACATATCTTTACAACATTGTTACTCACAGAGTACTGGGCTATAGGCAAGCTAATGAGCGTCCTCGAATGCCAACCCTACACAGTTGTAAAACGAACACACACTAAGTTACACACTTGGGATTAACATCTTAGCCCCTATCTTGACTTGGTGTGGTTCTATAACATTATCCTCATTAAGATGCCTTAAACTAGGCCTAGGAATGCCTAGGATGGAATGAGAATGCAAAGATGCACTTTAAAACACTTTTTAAAATTTTCAGAAAACAGGAGTCTCGCTCGAGCGTGGCTTTCTTCGCTCGAGCGAGCTTGTCAAAACAGTGGGGTCGCTCGAGCGTAGAATTCCTCGCTCGAGCGGTCTGTAAAAATGCAAAAAGTGCTGGATGTTGAAAATCCCCGCTCGATGCTCGCTCGAGCGTGAGACATATCCTTTGCTCGAGCGCAGGTCTCGTCACTCAAGCGTGCGTCTGCGTGCACCAAAAACCTGAGAGCTTGCAATCTACGCTCGAGTGAGCATTCCTTCGCTCGAGCGGAGATCTGAACAAAAGACGGTCGCTTGAGCGTGAAATCCTTCGCTCGAGCGTGGAAGCCAAATCTGGAATTTCCAGATTTGCCTCCCAAGCTCAAACCAAGCATTCAACACCTTAAAACTCAACTTTTTGGGCCAATTATCTGTAAAACACTTGAAAACCAACAATATAACATGTTTTGAAGATCAATTTGTAAAATCAAAGCCCAAAGGTGAGTCAATTGAACACCATTTCAAAGAAGTTTTCATGAATTATGCAAAAACATAACATGCATGAACTCTTATGAACTCTAGTGCTCTAAAACTTGATCAAATGCAAGATTAAGCTCAAAACTATGGTGAATTCATGGACTATAACATAAACATGAACATGCATATGGAAAATCATGAAGAACAACCTCAAAATTCAAGAATATGTATATGCATGCATGGATTAAGCCTCAATTCAACACTTTAAACCAATATTTGACTCTAACCTCCATTAATCCCACGAACCATGCAAGAATAACTCAAATGCACAAATGAGAGGATGATATCTCTACCTTAGGTCTTGAATTCAAAGTATACAAGCTCAATTTTGCAAATTCCCTTCAAATCTTCTAAGTCTCCAAGCTAAATTCTTGATGAACTCAATTTCTCCTACTCTCCCTCTCTCCCTCGGTTTAGTCTAAGAAAGTGGCTGAAAAAATGATGTATAAAGGTGCCAAACAATGTTGTAGAAAATGGCCACTCAATGGCAATTTGATAAAAACACAATCTAATGTAATTCAACATTATTCAATCTAATTTAATCATTTCAAATCGGATTTTAATTAAACCTACCATAAAATTACATAAATTCTAATTAACATAAAATACCAATCAATTTCTGAATCGGTCACCGATAAGGTTTTCAATTTGCAGTTCAAAGATAAAACATGAACAGATCATTTAATGACTAACAGATAGAAAAACAATTAAACAACATACTCATGCATTCAGTTCAGAATTTCAGTCTGTTCAATTACTTATCATGCTTAATCAGAGATTAGCACTAATCAGAGGTGAGGGTTGTCACACATTTCCAGTGCTTTCCATCGTCCAAGACGTCAATACAAAGGTTAAGGTCGATTGAACCTCGACTTGTGTTCCAGATCTGTAAGTTATTCTTGCTTTCATCTTTCTTCTATTGTTGTTCTTTGTAGGCTTCGCATTTTTCTTGTCGGGGGTCGTTGGTATTCTGCCAATACCCTTTCCTTGGGGTAAAACCAACGAATATTCATAGAAATAAGGCGAAATCGAAACCCAAAACACGGATAGGGCTTCCTTACCCCTCATTTCCCTCAACTTCAGTACATAGTCTTGAGTTTCGGGTAGATAACGCAAATTTTGGGCAAGGCTGAGCTAAATCCTAATTTTAGATTCAAAAATAGGATTGAGCCGAGCTAAGATTGGTTTGTGGTCCTCCCAAGCGATTGTGATCGCACTAGAAGTTGTAGGGATCATCTAACCAAGATAAGCAACAAGTGATTAGGTTGAAGGCCCCAAACCGGCCTTACATCTTAGGCTCCACTACTGAGCTAAAACGACAGCCGAGTTAAGACTAAGAGAGCAAAACTTTTGCCGAGCTAGGCATATTTTGAGAGCCATGCACTTGTTGCGGCCCTAACACTTGCACTTATTTTTCAATAATGTAGAACAAACTAGGCCCAATGTAACCACCCCGACCTATGATTAGTCGATTAACCATAATTAATTATGGCAAATGAGTAAGTAGGATAAAATTGAATTAATTGCATGTGTGTTATATTGTTTGTGTTTCTATTTATTTATTGTAGGAATATCTGTTTGAGATTCTGTTAAATTTTGCGAATTGAAGTCCTTAACGGCATCCGATCACGAAATTGACTTGGTATATGTGTTATGTGGAATTTATAGAATTTTATGGTAGGTTTAATTAAAATTCGATTTAGAACGATTAAATTAGAATAATTAATGTCAATGTGATTAACCTAAGTCAAGTTTAATTAAGCCTCTTTAATTGAGCCTATATAAGGCTACTTTGACTTCCTTAGTTTATTTTACACCCTCATTTCATACTCCTAAGCTCAAAAACACGAGAGAAAGAGAGAATTAGAGGGTGAGAGTTGATTTCAAGAAGGAAATTGAGGAATTGCTAGGCAATTAAGGGGCAATTGGAGAATTGAGCTAGGACTTACCAAGAATTTAAAGAATTGAGAACTTTAGATAAGATTTACATTCCTTAAACTTTTATTTGACTCACTCTTATAAGAATTTAGTTGAATTATGCAAGAATTGAGCTAGTGAGATAGGAAGGAGGAACACATCATGCATGCATGCACATTTTCTTCCATTTTGAGCTTAATTGCTAAGATTTCTCACATGCATGCACCAAGCCTACCATAGTTTTGAGAGTTTATTATGTTTTCCATCAATTTGCCTACTTTGATCATGATTTAGAAGTTTTGAACTCACTCCATTGCATATATGATACGTTTTCAAGGTTTTGAGTTGACTTTTGAGCAATGGGCAAGCTTTTGGGCCTTGATTTCATGAAATAATCTTTAATTCTCCATGTTTTCCAAGTTTAGACATGTTTTCTTAAGTTTTGGAGCCGAAAGGTTGAGTTTGAAGGCATTGAATTCGAGTTTTGGACTTGGAAGTGCAATCTGAAAATTCCAGAATTTGCACCCTCCGCTCGAGCGACAGATCCTACGCTTAAGCGACCATTCTGTGATCTTGCGTTTTCGCTCGAGCGACCAAAAGTTGGCTCGAGCATGAAATGCAAGTTCCCAGAAGTTCACATGTTTTGCAAACTCGAGCAACAAGAGTTGCACTTGAGCGAGGACTCAAGTCTCACATTCGAGCGATCGTCGAGTGGGAAAAATCAAGCGACCAGTACTTTTGCAGAAGTTTACAGACCGCTCGAATGACAGAAGTTGCACTTGAGCAACCACTCATATTTTCCATGTCCGTTCGAGCGAAGGAAGTTACGCTCGAGCGGGACCCCTATTTTCAGCAAGTTTTGTTAAGTGTTTCCAAATGTATTTTAGCATCCTCATTGCATCCTAGGCATTCCTAGACCGAGATTAAGACATAATAATGAGGATAAAAAGTAAAAACACACCAAGATAAGAAAGAACTAAGTTAATGATTTCGGGTGTGTAATTCAATACGTATTCGTTCTATATCTGTGTAGGTCACGCGCCATAAGATATCCGATTTGCCTACTCTGTTTGTTTGCTTTAGAGCCAACTGTGAGTAATAACTTAGTAAAGCTAAGTTCAACTTTATTTTTTTTCTGTATGGTGAAATAAGATCTGTTCTATGAAATGTTATGTTCTGTACAATGAATGATTGTCTAATTTCTGACAAGTATTCAGGGCTCAAGTAAGTTATCTGTTCTCGGTCTGGATGTTCTTTTATGGAACTAACAAGTTATCTGTACCTAGCTAGAGGTTCCTTTATGGAACTGACAAGTTATCCGTACTCGGTCTGGAGGTTCCTTTATGGAACTGACAAGTATGATCTTCGATGCTCTATATGTGATATGTTAGCACTAACGGATGTAAGATTAAGTATGAATTCTAATTTATGTCAATGACTTGAACAAGAATATGAATATAAATCTATTTCTGTGAATTGATTTAGTTATGGGACATCATTCATTTACCGTTTTACTCTGTTATTATTTACTGCGCTTTCGCTCACTGTTTATGTCATATATGTAGGTGAACAGACGCATGACCAGGCCTAAGCTGCTGCCCGGCGAGTTTTTGGGTCAGCTAGTCACCGTGCCTCCCGAGGAGGTTCCTTTTTGAGAAGTCAAGTTTTGTGATCCTGTTGAAGACGTTTTTTTGTTTGTTTGTTTTTTATTTTTCTTTTTTTGTTTGGTTTGTCTACCTGTACATTGGGTGAATTCCCTTATGATACTATATGTATGGAAGTTTGATATCATATAAGTTTAAAATATTATATGTCCCATGTATGTCTGCACAACTCAATGGACTACGTATATTTGTATAATTGCTTCTGCAGCCCCTAAATATATGTTATTCTGTTTAGAGGCCTTCGGTAATCCAATGATTACTGGCCGGTTACGACGCTAAACCTATAGGGGTGGGTTTGGGTTGTGATACCCAATCAAGCACACCTCAACATCACCATTGATGAGGCTCAAAGACTGAGCAAATAATCACCTGAGCCGTTCAATTTTGACCGAGCTACTATCAAATTTACCATATAGAATAAAACCGGGAGAAATAGGGAAATACCACTTTATAGTTAGTTCGCCTGGGGCAATTGCCGAGTTTCGTAGAGAATATAACATTCCTGATGACGTCCATTTTGAGCTGGCTAAGAAAGAAGACACTCGCTGTGGTAAATTAGACGTCTGCCCCTTCACGGTCGTGTCCATTATGGAGGGCGGCCTGCGTTTCTCGATTCAACCCCTAATCTGTGAATTTTTTGGGCAGACTAGGCTGTGCCTAACCCAAGTGTCCAACAATACTTACAAGATAATAAATGGTGTGGCCGCGTTGAACCAGATCCTCAGTTTGAACCTCAGCCTCGCCGAGATATTCCACCAGTATACACTTAGCAAAAATAAAGGCGACTTTTGCTGGTACCTCAAAGTTAGAAAGGGTCGAGCAAAACTTATTGAGGGTAACCCAGACAAAGAAATAAATGACAACGACTTTCTATGGGCGTCCGGCAATTATAAGGACACTGAGGCGCCCGTATCGGGCTGGTACATACATAAAAAATTTGGCAGCGCTGGTAAGTAGTCTAGTACGATTTGAATTTTTGTATTCGATCTTTTTACCGATCTAACACTTCCATTTTTGTGCAGATTACACAATCTTGGTGGAGGATTATTCCCGAGCCAACCAGGAGGCCATCCGAGTTGTTCTGTGGCATCCGGCCGAGGAGCGACAACCCTAAAAGCTGCTCAGCTACGAACCGAGCTATCGGCACACTGCACCGTGCAAAAACAAGGTCACAGATTTTTTACGTGCCCCTTCTCTAGAGCCGGATCCAAATCTTCTGCCGATCAGACTTGTACATCTGACTAGGGCTGTAATCGAGCCGAGCCGAGCCGAGTTTCACTATGTTTGAGCTCGGCTCGTCCTATTATGAAAGTGTTCGAGCTCGGCTCGAGTTCGAAACGAGCCTAAATATGTAAGCTCGAGCTCGGCTCGCCTAAAATTTACACAGCTCGAGCTCGGCTCGTTATGGCTCGTTAGCCAAGTGAACCACCAAAAATATTTTTTTAAGTTATGGCTCAAGCTCAAGCTTAGCTCGAGCTCGGCTTGAGTTGTGAATAATAGTCAATTGAACTACAGAAGGAATGGAAGGCCACTGGCTTCTCCACTTATAAATATAGAGCCCGTCCCTTTTGATTTTCTAACAGAAGCGATGTGGGATACTTTCCCTTGTGCCTTGAGAAGTTTGTTCGGGCTGTCCCACATCGAATGACAATGAGCGTGTGTATGGGTGAGATCATTATAAATTGTCTTCCATTCTCCTATTCTTTGCTGGCAATGCTTTGGTAAGGCAACTTGGATAATATAATTAATATAATATAATATGGACAATATAATTAATATAATATAATATAAAAATATTTTATTATAATTTATTATAATATAAAATATATATATAATATATAATATATATTTAAAATATAAAAATATAAATTAATATTCATATTTTTGAGCTCGCGAGCCTACTCGAGCCAAGCAATAGTAAGCTCGAGCTCGGCTCGTTTATTAATTGAGGCAGAAATTTAAGCTCGAGCTCGGCTCGTTTATTAATCGAGCCGAGTTCGAACGAGCCTTAACGAGCCGAACTCGAGCTTGTTCATGAACAGCTCGGTTCGTTTGCAGCCCTACATCTGACAACCGAGCAAGAAATGGCCAAAATCTGAGCCATGAAGTCTATGATCACGGGTGAGTCGAGCCACTCACAGCAGGCCGAAACAGCTGGAGGGTAGACATCCCAACCAGCCGCACATGAATCTAGCCCGGTGCTGGCTCTTGGCAGCAAACAAGTTGCTGGCCAATCGAAAAAGAGACCAAGACAGGATTCGACTATGCAGAGGCTGATACACGAAGACTCCACCGAGCTTCCTTCGGCTGAACAACAGGAATAGGTTAAACAAACACTAGCCGAGCAATCCATCCGATCCATTGCCCCCCCAATCTGGTCGCCCGAGTTGAAGTACAAGGGCCGGGCAGTGACCATGTCTGATTCGGTCTATGCCAATAAGGACTATTCGCTCGGTTTCCAGATGTCCAAGGGCTTGCTTTTTTTAACCAACATGAAAAAGCACAAGGAGCTGTCCGACCTAAAGGTACTCAGGTCGGCTGTAAAGTCGATTGTGCTGGTAAGTTATTCCTGCGAAGTTGAGTTTCTCTGTTGCCAAGTTATTCGTCGGTTTAAGTGTATTAATTGTTTCTTTTTCGCAGGCCGCAAAAAAAAATTATCTGGCCCACGCACGCATGGTCTCTGTGCGGCAGAGTCTGCGGGAGGCTATAACCGATAAAAAGGCCAAAACTGTTGAACTGCAAAAGCTGAAGGCCGTCTATGAAGCAGTGTTAGCCGAGCGGGAGCTGCTGGCCGAGAAGCTTTCGAAGGCCAAAGAAGAGAAGGAGAAGGCCATGCAAGCGAAAAAAAAAAAAAAAACGGTACCTGGTCGAGCTCCGCAAGCTTCGCGCTGCTCATATGGCCGAGTTAAAGAAGTAAGTCGACGATGTGGAAGATCATGGCTACGCTGAAGGGGAGAAAGTTTATGCACGGCTGGTGGAGGGAACAAAGGACATCTTCTTCTAGTGCGGCTGGAAAGTTGCCACAGAGAAACTTAGCCAAACGCCAAAATTTGAGGTCTTCAACAACCGTCCACCTACCTTCATTCCTTCATATATGCAAGCGTACACTGTCGCCGTGCAGCAAAAGCTAATCGAGGCATCTCAAGTAGCTAGCTCGGCAAAGAAGCCAGTTACCCAGGCGATGAACAATACCATTCTGCATGCCATTTCAAAAAAAGCTTCTCCGAACGATGACTAGGGCGAGCTAAATGCCGATCAGGCCCTAGAGTTCGGCACTAAGACCGCACACAATGTCAATGAAGAGGAGGTGTCCAACCAGGTGGATGCCATAGACGTAGATTAGGGCATACATCTTTTTTTTTTTTTTTGTGTAACTGAGCTATGAACCCCATTACTGTAACCGGACTTAATGATGAATGAAAATCACCATCTTTTTGCTTGCCATGTGTATGTGTCTTCAATTTGTTTGCTTTTTTTGGATGATTATAACTGTAGTCTTCGTTTTTGCTAATACAAAACTGCTCAGTTTAATTGTGTCGTGCTAGATTTGCACATCGCCAAGTTGAAATTTGCTCGTAGTGCACCTATGCGTTATGCTCTTCGCCATGCTGAGCTAATTTTCGCTCATATAATTTTTCAAATGTGCATAAATGTAAAATTCCTTTTCAAAATTGGGGAAGCATATTGTTTTCGCGAGCAAAAAATCAACTCGGTTACGGAAGCTAATAAATAGAACTGGCTCCTCAGCGAGCAAAAATCAGCTCGGTTATGGAAACTAAAAAATATAATTGTCTCCCTGACGAACAAATTCAACTTGGCGTGAGGGGAGGACGAGTAAAGTCAACTCGGTCAAATCAGTGTTTGAACGGATGAGCAAAGTCAGCTCAAAACAAGCAGTCACAATTGGGGAGAACATAACTGTTTGAACGACAGACAGAGTTAACTGTGAAGTGTGCTGGACTACTGAGCTAATTTCCGCTTAGACAGTACGAACGTGATTTCACTTAATGGACTTAGCCAATTCCAATATGGAGAAGCACAATACCCTTCCGAACAGATACCAGCTCGGTTCAAATCAGGAATTGGGCAGGCCACCAACTTTTATCCCAGCGAGCAAAATTAGCTCGGGGTAACGAGTGAAATCAGCTTGGCTTCAAATTACTAGTTGGACAAAACACCAACTGTCTATTAAGGCAAGCAAAATCAGCTGGAAGGAGGTGAGCAAATCTGCTCGACAAAGGATGAGCAAAACCAGCTCAGAATAAGCGATCACAATTGGGGATGACACCAATTGTTTATACAGCAGGTAAAGTCAACCCGAAATTAGTGCAGTCAGCTTGGTCTTGGGCCCTTATTTGATAACTTTCTACGTGGTGAGCCATTACAACTAAGACTGGATTGCCCCTAGTACTCAGTAGCTTAACACTTTAATACATAAACACATAATACAAAAGAAAGAAGTGGTTTTTCTCCATTGCACATCAAACATTACATATAATGCCAAAAGGCCAAGTGTGAATAAAAAGGAAGAAAGATTACATTTCAAAAGCAAAACAACTTGAGATTAGCCGCAGCATTCCATAGTCTTGGTATAGCTTTGTCGTCCAAGTCCTCCAGATAGTATGCCCCTTTGCCGGCAAGGCATGTTATCTTGTATGGCTCTTCCCAATTTGCACCTAATTTGCCCTCCCCAGGGATTAGTGTGTTGCCCATCACTTTTCTCAAGACCCAGTCCCTAACTTTGAACAGACGTGAATGCACGGTCTTGTTGTATTTCTTGGAGAGCTCTTGTTGGTAGGTCGTGATGTGAATTAGTGCCCTTTCTCTTCTTTCTTCATCCAGGTCCAACTCCAAGGCAATAGCTTCACCGTTCAAGTCGGGCTCAAAATTTTCAGATCGGATGGTTGGTATGCCGATCTCCAAATGTATGACTACCAACATGCCATATACCAGAGCGAATAGAGTTTCTCTGGTTAAATGTCTCGAGATAGTGTGGTATGCCCACAACACATTGGGAAGCTCCTCAGTCCACCTTCCTTTAGCTTTCTCAATCCTTTACTTCAGGCCGTCCAGAATAGTCTTATTTGAAGCCTCTATTTGGCCATTCAATTGAGTGTAGGCCAGTGTAAAGTTGTAGAATCCAATCTTTAATTCTTCACAAAATCTGCGGAAGAATTTCCCATAAAACTGTGTACCATTATTCTAGATGAGGGTCTTCGAGACGTCGAAGCGAGTGATAACATTCTGCCACACAAACTTCTTTACATCTTTCTCCTTAATGATAACTAATGGCTCGGCCTCCACCCACTTGGTGAAGTAGTCAGTAGCAACGATGAAAAATTTGTGGTTCCCTGGAGCGGTTGGGAGCAGTCTCACAATGTCTAGCCCCCATAGGGCAAATGGCCACGGACTCGTCAAGGGGAGCAACTCTCTGGCCAGCTGGTGGATTTGGTGAGCAAATTTCTAGCATTTTTCACACTTATGAATGTATTTCTGTGCGTCGGCTTGCATGTATGGCCACCAATAGCCTTAAGAGATTGCTCGATATGCCAGCGATTTGCCCTTAATGTGGCTACCACACATGCCTTCATGAATTTCAAAAAGGAAAGCTTCAACCTCGTTGGAGTGGACGCATTTTAGGTATGGCCCAGTGAAGGACTTCTTGTACAAGGCGCCGGATGGAGAGAGCCAAAAACCGTTCAGAATTGGCCCGTATCTTGTTGGCTTCCTTTTTTTCAGTGGGCAGGACTCGATCTTTTAAGAAGGTGATGATCGGATCTATCCAGGATAGCCCCAAATCGGTGCATAGTACCTCGGGCGCCTCTGGCTCCTCGATGCTAGGTTGGGGTAAGAACTCGACCATAAGAGGATTGGGAAAGGTGGTTTGCATGGATGCCAAGCCGACCAACTCATATGCTTGATTATTCTCCTCGCGACCTATTTGCTTCATTCTTATTGTGACAAATTTTTTGATCTGAGCGTGTACCAACGCTTGATACTTGGCCATCCTTTAATCCTTAGCCTCGTATTCCCCAGAGACCTGATTGACTACCAGTTTGGAGTCGTTGAATACCATAAGCTCTGATGCCTTTATTCGTAAAGCGCTCTTCAGGCTGGCGAGGAGGACTTCATATTCTGCCTCATTGTTAGACGCTAGGAATTCAAGCGGGATAACATGCTCAATGGTTACCCCATCCGGCGAGGTTAATACAACTTCCAGCTCGACACCGTGTCTATTTGAGGCCCCATCAATGAAGAGCTTCCATATCTCACCAATGAACAATTTCTAGCAGTTAGATGGGTTTTGAGAATTTCTTAAGTCCAAGGCACAGGTCGGCTCGGCATGCAGTTTTCCAGCATGGTCATTTAGCTCGTCAACCGATAGGTCGGCTGGATCTCTTTTCACTCACTCAGGACTGTCTTACCTTTCTATTACTTGTACCTTACCCTCTTTTGGTGGCATTGAAACTGTGGGTTGTGCTAAATCCGCACCAGCCATTTCATTCTGCTCGGGTTCATGTGCCAAATCAATAGGACAGACGGGGTGAGTGCCAGGGGCAAATTCCGCCACAAAGTCGGCCAAGGCCTGTGCCTTGATGGCTGTTCATGGCCGAAACTAGATATCGTACTGCCCCAGCTCTACCGCCACTTCAAAATTTTGCCAGTGAAATCTGCCTTCTCAAAGAGCACCTTGAGTGGAAATTCTATCAGCACCACTATTATGTAGGCGTGGAAATAGTGCGCCAACTTTCTGGAGGCCATCATGAGAACTAGAGCTAACTTTTCGAGCGGTAGGTATCTTGACTCAGTTGGGAGCAGTGTTTTGCTGACATAGAAGATAAGGAGATGTTGAATTCCTTCAGTGCAGACAAGCACCGCACTTACTGCATATTGAGAAATGGCCAAGTACAGGTAGAGCTCTTCGCCGAGTTGTGGGGTGACTAGGATCGGGGCAGAGATGAGGTATCCTTTTAAATCAGCTAATGCTTTGTCGTATTCATTATCCCACGAGAACTTTGTCTTCAAGGATTGGAAAAAGGGCCAGCAACGATCTGATGACCGGCTGAGAAATCTGTTCAGCGCGGCTGCCATTCCGGCAAGATGTTGTACGTCATTCGTGAAATTGGGATGTTTTAGTTCTTGTATTGCCTTGATCTGTGAAGGGTTAGCCTCAATCCCTCAGTTAGTGACCAAAATATCAAGAAATTTCGTAATTCCCATTCCGAAAGCACACTTAGAAGCATTCAACCACAGCTTGTGGCGCTTGAGGACGGAGAACATATCAGCTAGGTCGCCAAGGTGCTGACATTCCTCCATACTCTTGACCACTATGTCGTCGATATAGGCCTCCATAGTGCGGCCTAGAAGATGAGCAAGTCACCATCCATTGGAAGGTTACCCTAGCGTTCTTAAGGCCAAATGGCATAACCTTATAGCAGTACAAGCCCCTTGCGTGGTGAAAAAATGTGATCTCTCGGTCTGGTCCGTACATGGCGATCTAGTAGCAGCCACGATACGCGTCTAGGAAGCTGAACCTTCGGTTACCCACGGTAAGATCCACCAGCTAGTCGATTCATGGGAAGGGAAATTTATCCTTGGGATAGACACGGTTGACTATCTTATAGTTGACGCATACCCACCATTTCTCTTTTTTTTTTGGTACTACCACTGTATTGGATATCTATCTAAGGTAGTGCACTTCTTCAATTGTCCCAGCCTCTAGCAAGTTCTCTGGATGACTGGCCGACTGTTCGGAAAGACATTCAACTGATGGCAAATAAAGCTTGGGTCGACGCTAGGTATATCGTTAGGCGTCCACGCAAAGACCTCAATGTTAGAGACCAGAAAGTTGACGTAGTCCAACCGCTCGGTGCTGGACAATGACGAGCCCAAGAGAAAGAATTTGCTCAAATCGTTCTTATCAACCCAAACCTCCGCCAAGTCTTCAACCGACTTTTTTTCGGCTTTTTTTCCCACATCTTCCAAGACCTCATTGCCTTCTGGTCCCTCTATTATCTGTACAAAACCCTTTGCCACTCGGCTGCCATTAACTGCGACAAAGCATTACTTGGACATCACCTGGTCCCCCTAAACTTCTTCTATCAGCTCGGTTGGAGTAGGGAAACGCATGACCTGGTGGTAGGTTGACGCCACTGCTTGCATGGCAGGCAACCAGCCCCTTCCCAAGATCAGATTGTAGGTCGATGGGACCTTTAATACCCAAAATTTCACCTGTTTCATGACTGACCCAACCCTGACCGGTAGAATGATCTTCCCGATTGGCCATTCTAGTTGTAAGTTGAAGCCGACCAAAGGGGATGTCGCTGGAAACAAGTCCTTGTCCTCCAACTTCATCTGCTTGAATGCATCATAATATATGATCTCGACTGAATCCCCTGGTCGATTAACATTCGCTTGATGTCGAAATCCTTGACACGAAGTGTCACCACCAAAGCATTGGTTTGAGGGGTTTGAATTCTTTCCAAGTCCTTGCTGAAAAAGGTCATGGTGTCCTGCATCTCAGTCTTCCCCTTCTTTATGGCGGGCTAAACAGACAGCATTTCCCTCATGTGCTCAACCTTTTTAATCATTTTCCTGAGCTCGCATACTCGAGCCGGCTCAAAGATACCATAAATGACATTGATAACTCCTTGG
>CM069914.1:62106326-62191288 GCA_036172215.1 Camellia granthamiana
AGGCATACGGCCAACGGCTCCGAAAACCGAGAACCGGGCTCCGAAATGGGCAAAATGGCCTACGACCACGAAACGTAGCCTACGGCCACTGAGAGTTGGTCTACGAGACCTCTCCCTCCCTTCTGGAAGAGAAATAGAGAAAACCGAGCCTAGTTCGTAAACCAGGCAAAGCATGAAAGAGTCCGGAAGTCCGGAGACAAGGCTCGCAGCCGAGACTCTGAAACCTCTGAACGAGCACGATATGCAACATCACCAAGCACTCAATCGGTGATGTCTGAGTCTTAAAGTCGGTCAAAATGGGGTGTCTACAGTTACCCCTCTTTGACAGAACTCGGAAGTCAAGAAGTGACGGGAGTGAATGTCAAAGCCCAGAGACGACCCATTTTTGACAAGGCCGAAGACTTGGACAAACAAACAAAATATAGATAAATAAATGGTTGTGCCCGTAGGCTGCCTACGTATCCTTTTTGCGAGGAATCAAACCAGCGTAGTTCAGGGGCAGGATGCAAAATGATATGCAGGAAGATTTTGATGATTGGACTTATACACTACGCGAAGCCGGTTTGAAAGTTGGACTTATACGCTACGCAAAGCCGGTTTGAAAATTGGACTTATACGCTACGCGAAGCCGGTTTGAAAGTTGGACTTATACGCTACGCGAAGCCGGTTTGATAATTGGACTTATACGCTATGCGAAGCCGGTTTGAAGATTGGACTTATACGCTACGCGAAGCCGATTTGAAAATTGGACTTACACGCTACGCGAAGCCGGTTTGAAAATTGGACTTATACGCTACGCGAAGCCGGTTTGAAAATTGGACTTATACGCTACGCGAAGCCGGTTTGAAAGTTGGACTTATACGCTACGCGAAGCCGGTTTGAAAATTGGACTTATACGCTACGCGAAGCCGGTTTGAAAATTGGACTTATACGCTACGCGAAGCCGGTTTTAAAGTTGGACTTATACGCTACGCGAAGCCGGACATCACTCATGATCATGCAAAGAGAGCTATAATGAAGCAATTATGCAAAGCGAATGCTAAGCAAGCAAGTAAACTCGAGCCAAACTACGTCTCGTGCAGCAAGGATGTAAGAAAATTACTGCAATTTTCACTGCAAATACAGTGTGCATATGTGATAGATACACAAAGCGAACGTGTGATTGATACACAAAAACGTGAGCACAAAGTGTGATAGATGCACTAAGTGAACAAGTATGACAGATACGGTAGACACCCCATTTTTGACCGACCTTAAGACTCAGACGTCACCGATTGAGCGCTCGGTGATGTTGTATATTGTGCTCGTTCAGAAGTCTCAGAGTCACGGCCGTGAGCCCTGCCTCCGGACTTCCGAACCCTCTTCTGTACCCTGTCTCGGTTTGCGAACCAGACTCGGTTTTCTTTGTTTCTTTTCCTGAAGGGAGGGAGAGGTCCTGTAGATCATCTCTCAGTGGCCGTGGGCTACATTTCGTGGCCGTAGGCGATTTTGCCCATTTCGGAGCCCAGTTCCCGGTTTTCGGAGCCATCAGGCCGTGTGCCTCGGTTCGGGACCGTCTAACCATCTCTGATTCCTCCGGTTTTTGGCATACATCTTATTTACTCCCTTTTGAGGGACACTGAGGTCTGAGAGACCCACTTCGTGGCCGAATGCCACTTTCGGTGCTTAACAGCCTATTTTCGGGACCCCAAACTGCGTGTTTTGGCCCCCGAGCATTCGTTTTGGATTGGTTTTCGTTCATTTTTGACAGGTACCTCTGTTTTATCACCAGGAAGGTCACTGAAGGGTGGGAGGCCAGCAATTGTCTCAGCAAACAGTTATATTCCTCTGGCGCCCTCCGACGCCCGTTTTTCTCACTTCTGAGCCAATGTTGACCACCCTAGGGCCATTTTCTTCAACCCCAAACCACATATTTGTGTTGTACACACATGGGAGGACCCTAAAAGTCTATGGCCGGCCAGTAATTCAAATTGAACCTTTTGAACCCCTCCTAAAAGTGGCCTATTCTCTCTCCTGTTTTAGAGTTGCCAATTTTGAACCACAGGGTTGTGATGAGGAGACTTGGGAGGACACCTTTCTCTGGTGGCCGGCCAGAAAATCTTCTTGAGCCTTTTGACCCTTGGCCAGCCGGCCATAGGGGGTGGCCGGCCGGCCACCTGCAACAAAAATAGGTGGCCGGCCATGTTCCTTGGGATGTGTGCTTTACAGCTGTATAGCTTTTTCCCCCAAAATATCTGATTTCGGGGGACTTTTGTAGAGGAGGGGAACTTAATCCCTTATTCCTACACATTTTCCTCCACTTTTCTCCCCCATTCTTGGCTATATAGCTGGCCTCCCAACTCAAGAAAAGGGATTGGAAAAATTGCTTACACTCATCTCCCTCCATCTCTCTCATTTTCCTTCAAAAATTCCTAAGTTTCAACCCCATTTGTTCATCACTACCAAGCACCACCACCACCACTCTATTCCAGCAGCAAGGAGAGGATTTCCAGCAGCTAGGAAGCAACATTTCTCAAGCCAAAAGAAAGCTAAGGGGTAGTCTTCAAGGGTAAGTCCATTTTCCCCCTTTTGTAGCTCATTTTTGCAACAATTTCTTAGCCTATTTGCTTACTGTTTTGGGCTCCGAACCTAACTGAAACTAGGCTTATTTTGAGCTATTCTACATGTTTGTTTAAGGGCTCAACCCTGTTTGAGCCCCCCATTTGGTACTTGCTTCAATACCCTCTTGTATGCCATTATTTTGCATGGTATTTCTAGCATATGTGTAGTCTGTTTTGAGGCCTGATGTAAACTGAAAATAGGCCTATTTTGAGCCCCTATACAACATTTTAGAAGGGCTCAACCTTGTTTGGGACCTCCATGTATGAATTTCTTCATTGCCCCTCTTTGGTCCCTATTCTTGCATGCTTTGTTAGCTCATTTTAGCTTCTGTTTTAGGCCATGATCAGAACTGAAAGTGACCATATTTTGACCTTCTTGGAATGTTTCATTAAGGGTCTTTGGCTTTTTAGTGAATTATTTGTATACCTCATGTTATAGCCTCTTGTTGGCCTACTTCTTGCATGGCATTTTTAGCATGTTTGTATATTGTTTTAGGGGTTGTCACCTACTGAAAAACAGCATTTTTTAGGCCCTCTTCAGTGTTGTAGAAGGGTCTTTTGCCATTTGGGCTTTTCATCTATCACTTGCTTCATTGCTTCCCTTGCGGAGCCATTTTTTTATGCCATTTTTGCCCTACTTGTGATTGCTGTTTTGCCTTGATTTGAACTGAAAAAATGTGATTTTTGGGGCTCCCTTGCTTCTTCTTTTTCATGTCATGTTCAAATTATGCATGTATTGTATAGCTACAAGTCATTTCGGATGCCTAGTTTTGCATTTCGGGAGAGATTCCTTGCATCAGGTTTCATTTCGCTGGGTTTCAGGGCTGTTTTGCCCCTCATTTTGCTACTGATTTTTGCATGTTTGCATGTCATATTCCGTGTCTTTTCCATGTCTCATTAGAGTGGCATTTCGGTGCCTGAGGGTCCATTCTCGGTTTGCGTGCACACGTGCACGCATTTCGAGGTGTCTTGTTTTTATCTGACGGCCTCCTATGTGAGTGTGACTGAGGTTCACTTGTATTGGTGTAAGCCCATTATTGCATTGCGTATGCCATTTCATCCATAGCATTGTGTATGCCCGGTTGTGTATTACCTCGTATAGCGTGTATGCCATTCCATGACATTGTGTATGTTAAGATTGCATATTAGCTGCATTTCATGCATGTCATGCATATTGCATCGTGTTCGGGATAGGAGTTAGCCCGGGCACGGGAAACGAGGTACGTTCCGTACTCCGAGTGACGGAACGTGTCTCAATTCCCGAGTCACCGACACTCCGGATTATCCGTGATGGAGTTGGGTTTTGTTGTAACATTCATATGCATTCATCCTATATTGAGTTGTGCAATTCGGCTCCTCGGCCATCATGCATCGATATGCGTGATTGGTGGCACGAGGATCGAGGCATGCATATATTTGTGAAATACATTGCTATGCCCCTTTCCTGCTCTCTGTTGCAGCAAAATCAAGAATCAGCAAATTCTCGGGACCTGGCACGCATTTCAAGAAAAGGTGTAAACAGAGGCTAATTGGGGCATCCCAGTGGATTTCCGCGCAAGGCAGCCCAAACATACGTCGTTCATCAGAATCAAGGCAGTCCCTGGCTTGCATGCCAGTTTACAGTTTTCTTAGTTAATTTGTTAATTAATTAGGGATTTGTATATTATTCGGACTGTACTATTCTTTCATTTGGGATTGTATATTCTTTTGGACCCTCTGCGCGAGGGCATAATTGTAATAAGTGTGGGTGAGTGTGATGTATGTCTTCCAACCCCACGTCTTTCTTCCCTTTTATTTACCCGCTTATGATGGTTAGATATAGGGCATATTTCAATTAGCATACAGTATGATAGCATGTTTGCATTCATTCATCTGTTTTGCACGCACCGGGCTCGGCGCATCATACAAACTGCATTTGTATTTCAATTCCAAATTGAATACATGTTAGTTGTAGCATTCCATATGCCATGTTTAGAATAGCCGAGCCTGCTATAGTTTGCATCTTTGCATGTGTTGCATTAGGCATTTCTGTATACTTAGGATCATGCATGATTTCTAATGTAGTTTCTGTTTTGGCTTGGAGTACTCGGTGAGTTTTTATGCTTTAGCATCCTTGCATGCATGTGAGTGATTGCCATGAATAGCATGCTTACCATGAGGCTAACCGCTTATGTGATATAACTGTCTTGAATGCCTGTGGGTGGAGGTTGTGTTATTTGAATTGGGACAATGCATTGATTGTTTGTTTTAAGCCCACTAGATAGTGGCAAAATCATGTTTTCTAAGCCCACCTGAGGGTGGCAAATCCACGTCTTAGCCTACTTGCGGGTAGCACCATCAAACCATTTTCAAACAAACAAACATGAAATGTTTTGTTCCAATTCAGGCGACTCAGTCTATACTTGTATGCTGTGCGCATCACATAGTAACCTAGGCTAATAACCGGAATAAGAATACACAATATTTTCAAAACTTGATATCATGATTAGTAGAGGCCGGTCTTTGACCGGGCGAGCGGGGGTGCTCACGAAGTGACCTTCCCCAATCGTACCTAAGTTCCCGAGCCGAGGCAACTTTGGTGATGACGGACACGTGGCCTTTGGCACCGAGTCAGGGTTTCCTAAATTTCCCCATTTTAAAAAATATTTAGGTGGCGACTCTGTATCTGGCAAAGTAGTCCATGTTTGGCACTTCTTTTCAAAAAATCTGTTTCTCAAAACGATTTGCCAGATTTGGACTCTTTGGTTCAAGATTAAGAACCGTGACATTTGAGTCCTTCGAACTGTAGTAGACCCAATATCGAACCAGAACGGGGGGGGAGTCGCACCCTCCCCGAGATGCATTCGGGGACGTCTACAGATACACAAAGCGAGAGTGTGTGATTGATGCACAGAGCGAACGCGTGTGATTGATACACAAAGTAGGCATAGTGTGAGCGTATGTGATTGATACACAAAGCGAGCGCGTGTGATTGATACACAAAGCGAGCGTGTGTGATTGATACACAAAGTAGGCAAAGCGAGTGTGTGATAGATACACTATTTGAGCAAAGCGTAATTGATATACAAAGGGTGAAGTGAGCAAAGTGTGATGGATACACTAAAAGTGAACACAAAGTGTGATAGATGCACTTAGTGAACAAGTGTGATGGATACACTAAAGGAGAACACAAAGTGTGATAGATGCACTTAGTGAACAAAGTATGATTGATATACTAAAGGTGAACACGAAGTGTGAAAATGCACTTAGTGAACAAGTATGATAGATATACTAAAGGTGAACACGAAGTGTGATAGATGCACTTAGTGAACAAGTGTGATAGATATACTAAAAGTGAACACGAAGTGTGATAGATGCACTTA
Organism: Camellia granthamiana; assembly: GCA_036172215.1. Taxonomy (NCBI): domain Eukaryota; kingdom Viridiplantae; phylum Streptophyta; class Magnoliopsida; order Ericales; family Theaceae; genus Camellia; species Camellia granthamiana. The sequence goes on from CM069914.1 coordinate 62,112,289, forward strand.
GTGAACAAGTATGATGGATATACTAAAGGTGAACACGAAGTGTGATAGATGCACTTAGTGAACAAGTATGATAGATATACTAAAGGTGGACACGAAGTGTGATAGATGCACTTAGTGAACAAGTATGATAGATATACTGAATGTGAACACGAAGTGTGATAGATGCACTTAGTGAACAGGTGTGATGGATACACTAAAGGTGAACACAAAGTGTGATAGATGCACTATGTGAACAGAGTATGATAGATATACTGCACGAAGTGTGATAGATGCACTTAATGAACAAGTATGATGGATATACTAAAAGCGAACACAAAGGGTGATAGATGCACTATGTGAACAGAGTGTGATTGATACACTAAAAGTGAACACAAAGTGTGATAGATGCACTATGTGAACAGAGTGTGATTGATACACTAAAAGTGAACAGAGTATGATAGATATACTGAATGTGAACACGAAGTGTGATAGATGCACTATGTGAACAGAGTGTGATTGATACACTAAAAGTGAACACAAAGTGTGATAGATGCACTATGTGAACAGAGTGTGATTGATACACTAAAAGTGAACACAAAGTGTGATAGATGCACTATGTGAACAGAGTATGATAGATATACTGAATGTGAACACGAAGTGTGATAGATGCACTTAGTGAACAAGTATGATGGATATACTAAAAGCGAACACAAAGTGTGATAGATGCACTATGTGAACAGAGTGTGATTGATACACTAAAAGTGAACACAAGGTGTGATAGATGCACTATGTGAACAGAGTATGATAGATATACTGAATGTGAACACGAAGTGTGATAGATGCACTTAGTAAACTAGTATGATAGATATACTGAATGCGAACACGAAGTGTGATAGATGCACTTAGTGAACAAGTGTGATGGATACACTAAAGGTGATGATGTGAATATGTGCATGATAGATACACAAAATGAATGAAGTGTGATTGATACACTAACTGAATGAAGTGTGATTGATACACTAAAGTGAATATATGCGTGATAGATACACAAAATGATAATGTGTGTGATAGATACACAAAATGAATGAAGTGTGATTGATACACTAATAAATGATCTCAAACGGAACTTCTTTGAATGAACCGTACATACAATATCGTGCATGACTGAGAAAGAAACTTGACAGGTACAATGCATTACAATGCATGATGCTTAAGGAAAGCAATAAATGGACAAAGCGGCGCTTTAGAAAGCACCTCATGAGGTGAGTGGCGGTGAACCGCTCTTCTCTAACGGGGATCTCCCCTCGTGCTCTTCGAACACTTTACCTTCAACTCACAGCACAAAGGCTCTGGAATGCTGACAAGGGTCCTACACGTAGAACACTTTGGATGCTGCCTTTCTTCCTGATCAAATTCACAACTTTCCCTATTCTCCAACGGGGTGACAGACTAGATTGGTTCAGTATCCAGAATTGAGGTGCATACACGCTATCTCAACCTATGGGGCTTCCATACAAATTTCAAGCCGAGGGCACGCCTCTGGGTATTTAAACCAGAGTTTAGTCTCGGAAATCCCGAACCTTTGCGTTCTAGGCAATAGCCATTCGAACTCTAGTTTCCACCGTCGCAGTTGGTCTCCTAGGACCTCATTGCAAACAGGGCCAAGATGTCCCTGGCACGAAACGGTACTCGAGGAGAGCACTTCTGATCGCCATTCTGGCTTAAGGCAGACTGGATCTTGAGCTTGAGGTAGAGGCACACTCATACTTCGGAGCATTGGCAAGACTTGAAGAGGTACACACGGGATGCAATCTTGGAACTTACTGAAGTTGGAACAAACTCAGATGCCCGACATTTTCCCCTTTTGCTTTTGCTTTGCAGTCCGAAACCATTATAGCTTCAGATAGGTCGTGGTTCCACTGTTCTCATATGACCTGGGTTGAACCCTGCGATTTTATGAAAGAATAAATTCTGTTTTGCACAAATGTGGAGAACGGCACGGCACTCGGAGCACAAGACGATTTTATTTTCGAAATTGAGAGATGAGTTTCGACGAGGTATTGAGCCTACGACTGAACACAGCAAAACGACTCAACAAGGAAATAAAAGGCACACAACCTAGACACATCGAGTAACACTCGAAACGACTCAAAACAAGAATCGAGACAAACAAAAAACAAGAGACACGACACACAGACGTGTTACAAAGATAAGAGACCTCTCAGTTCGCGAGGAGCCAGTTTCTCCGGGTATTGCTTCCCACCCTTTCTCATTTGTGATTCTCACATCACTCGACCCTCAGGCTCGGCTTTTCTGTCAAAACCCTTTTCTCACTTTTTCTCTCATCGCACATCTCTCTATTATTTAATCTCTCATTTTTTATCCCTCCCCTGGGTGGTTGATGGATAAACAGGAAGTGGCGGGCTCTTGCCCCTAGCATACTACTAGATTCTCTTTCTTCCGCTCACAGCTAGTGAATTCCCCCCATAGAAGGGTTGCGCTACAACTGGGTGTGTAGCAAATCTGCAGCTAACATCGGTTGATGATACTTTGCTGGGGAGTTTGGATGTGATAAGATCTGTCCAGATGATGGAGTGGAATATCTTGCCCCATTTCAGTTCGTGCTTCGCACTTGGCTTGATACCTCGTTGCTTGGAGGGTGAGAGAGCTTTCAGCCCTTTGTTGTGCCCTTTTCTGGCGAATACGGTGCCCTTTCCGGCAAGTAGAGTGCCCTTTCTAGCAAGTATTTTGACAAAAGGGAAAAGACAGAACACCTGACTCAACTGTGCCCCTAGTTCATTATTTTGACCATTTTTTGTTTTGATTTTCTCCTAAAAAAAATTTGACCAAAATGAGAGTTAGATTAACATGCTTGTTCAACTTTTTGATTTGAAATCACGCAAGTCAAGCTATGAGCACTGAAAATTTTCCTTTTTTGGGACCAAGAAATGGTCCAGTTTTAGAAAAATGGGATAATTTTCGAGAGAATTAGTCAACCTCAGTAAAAATTCTCAAAAACTATTTTTGCAAACGGCCACTACTCAACGAGCATAGAACCCACTCTCGAGATGCACAACCTCAGATCCGGAGGAAAATTGCCCCTTGCTTGAAGAGAGCTGCATGGCAACGAAAAGTTGCCCCTTGTTTGAATGACGCCGCAGCACATTGAATGGCAACGGAAAGTTGCCCCTTGTTTGGATAGCGCCGCGGCGCATTGTAGTCAGTCCTCAGAGTGACGAACACAACCAAATCCTCAGATACAGGGAAGACAAAGATGACCAGAACCATTGCATGGACACAATCAAATTGAAGTGTTTTACGGCTGGACTCCAGGATGAAGTTGCCTACGTATCCCAAAGATGGGAATCAAGCCTTACGTAGTTCGGGGTTAAGGTACGCTCGGGTATTAACCTCTCCTTTTTAGGCTATAACTTTTGCCAAGGCGTCCGTCGCGGGTTTTCGACCTTGCGAGCTTTATTCTTCTTTCTTTTTCATTTCTTTTCTTCTTCTTTTTTTTTCTCTTTTCTTCTTCTTCTTTTTTTTTTTTTTTTTCTCTTTTTTGCTTTTCTTCTTTTTCTCTTTTCTTCTTTTTTTCTTTTTTGATTTTTGTATGTATCTTTTCTTGCTCTAACTTTTGCCTGGGTCGCCCTTTTCGGGTTTTCAGTCCAGCGAGCCTCTCAAAGGGTAAAAGTGTAACAAGTCCATGCCAAATGGTTTTAGGATCTCAAAGCCATCCGCATCCAAGAGAGTGGCTGTTGTATCGATTTGCAGAAGGATCCATCTTCGGCTCTTCGAGCACATCGGATATTTTCGCCCCTAGTTCGAGGGGTGTTTCTGTTCTAGCTTCGCAATCTTCTTCTGATGAGGTCTGATCTTCTTGATCTGACTTTGGTGCCTCTTATTCGAGGGCTGTTTCAAATTTGGCCACACAGGCCTCATATCGCGGTTGACCATTGAACACTCTGAATCCAAGGTCAAGGTTTGAAAGCAAGGGCTCAAGTCTCGAGGCTGAGAGCGATCCTAAGCTGCACAATCTCAAGAGCGATTCCACACAGGTCTTCGCAGGACCGCGCAAAACATTTTGTTTTTGAAAAAATTTTAAGAAAGCGACAAATTGCTTGCGCCGAAGATAGTGTGAAACCAGTCTGGATCAAGCCAGGGTCCTTCTCAGTTGGACACCAAACAGCTTGCTGGTTTGGGCACCAAACAGCAAAGTAGCCACAACAGAGTGAAAATCCTAAGTGATTTGTGATTAGATCAAGATTAAAATATTCCAAATCCCAATTATCCAAAACACTCAATCCAAAATCAACAAGCACTTACGAGAGTAATTTTAGATTGTTTGTTTTTCGGAATAAACAATAAATCGACACAAACGATTTTTTACGTGGAAAAACCACAATTGAAGAACCTTCAATTGTAATCAAAAACCACGGGCGAACCGCCACTAATCAATCCACTACTGAAGGAAGAAAGATTACAAAGATAATACACAAATTACCCAACCCAGTCAATTTGTCTTTGAATCTTCTGTAACTCTTTCGCCACGCCTTCTTCACGGAACTGATCCTGAAGTTGATCCCACAACTTCACTTGTCGAATTAACGACTACGTATAGAATCAAACGCCTTTTGAAACTCTACGTCTTAATCTTCGGAATTCACCGAAGAACACTCTCTTGAATATAAAGTATCAACCTTCTTGATGTATGAATCTCAATGCATAAGTTTAGAACTCTCTCAAGAACATCAAGAAAAACTCACCAAAATCTCAGAAGAAAACTTCAAACCAAACCCTAGGACTCTTGAATAAGATATAGGAAAAGTAATCCTACAAATAACCTAAACAGGTATAAATAGAAATCCTGAGTCCGCGATCTCCGCTCGAGCGCTCCACATCCCGCTCGAGTGGCTTCAACAAAACATGCGAGTGATAACACAGGGTTCCGCTCGAGCACTTGAGATCCCGCTCGAGCGTGAAATCATACTCCCCAGTACATTTACAGACCTGTTAAATTACTGAGATACCACAAACTCCGCTCGAGCGCAATAGACCCCGCTCGAGCGGGAAGGACAAAAAATACAGGAAAATTTACAACTAAACAACTCAAAGTTTTGTACCCGGGTTTGACAATAAAGGGACCTAACAATGTCCCCCTTTGTCAATTTCCGGACAAAACCTTTCTAAACATTTTTCCTTAAACACACGCACTAGACAAGATTAAAAAAAACGAACAAAACAACACAAAACTTAAAACAATCTTGTCATCTTGTCATGAACAATCCACCCATCCTACTTCATCCAACATTCACCTGTGTAAAAATAATCAACATACCAAAACAAAACAAAACTGTGGAATAGCATCAGAAGTGAAATGTATCATGCCAAAGTATCATGCCAATCAAAATATCTGTTATGAACAAAAGATGTACCAATATCCAAAGTCATATGAACCAATGTATCAATATCAAAATATACAAAATGACAAAAGATGCCAATATCAAAATATCCAAAATGACAAAAGATGTACCAATATCTGTTCCAAGATCCAAACATCAAAATACCATGCCAATGCCAATGTCCATGTCCAATGTAACAGATATCTCCCCCTTTTGGCCGGGAAATATAAACAAATCATGCATCAGGAGGCTGGGCCTATGAAGACTGAATGAGATGGGCTAGCTGAGTGAGAGTCTACTCCATCTGACCAAGACGACCATCAAACGCATCAAAGCGTGCATCTAGAAAATCCAAGCGCCGGGTCATGACCTCCTGTAACTGCTGAATCTGAACATGAAGATCTGGAGGAGGAACAGTATCCTCACCACCTGCTGCAGCTGCATCAAACTCGGCCTCCTCAGCGAGTCCAGCAGCGACACCTGCAGAAGGAACAGCCCGAGACGACTCCCCCTTAACATGAGCCTGTAGACACCCCATTTTTGACCGACCTTAAGACTCAGACGTCACCGATTGAGCGCTTGGTGATGTTGCATATCGTGCTCGTTCAGAGGTTTCAGAGTCTTGGCCGCGAGCCTTACCTCCGGACTTCCGGACTCTTTCATGCTTTGCCTCGGTTTGCGAACCAGGCTCGATTTTCTCTATTTCTCTTTCAGAAGGGAGGGAGAGGTCTCGTAGACCATCTCTCAGTGGCCGTAGGCTACATTTCGTGGTCGTAGGCCATTTTGCCCGTTTGGAGTCCGGTTTCCTGTTTTTCGGAGCCGTTGGCCGTGTGCCTCGGTTCAGGACCGCTTAACTATCTCCGTTTGCTCCGGTTTTTGGCATGCATCTTATTTACTCCCTTTTGAGGGACACTGTGGTCCGAGAGACCAACTTCGTGGTCGAACACCCCTTCCGGTGTCTAATAGTCAGTTTTCGGGGCCCCGGGCTGCGCGTTTTGGCCCCCGAACCTTCATTTTGCATCGGTTTTGGTTCATTTTTGGTGGAGGCCTCATTTTCATTGTTAGAAAGGTCGTAGAGGGGTGGGAGGCCAGTAATTGTTCTGACAACCAGTTTTATTCCTTCATCACCCTCCGTCGCCCGTTTTTCTCACTTCAAAGCCAATGTTGACCACCCTTGGGCCATTTTCTTTAAACCTAAACCCCATATTTGTGTTGTACACATCTGGGAGGCCACCAATATTTGGTGGCCGGCCAGTAATTGTGTGTGACCCTTTTGAACCCCTCCTAAAAGTGGCCTTTTCTCTCTCCTGGTTCACTTTCTCCAATTTTTGACCACATGGTTGTGTTGTGCACACATGGGAGGCCCTCTTTTTGGCATGGCCGGCCATTAATCTTTCTTGAACCTTTTGACCCTTGGCCAGCCGGCCTTGGGGAGGGCCGGCCGGCCACCTAAACCCTAGAAAAGCAGCCGGCCATTTTTGTCCCTGTGAGTACATTCCAGCTGTGTATTTTGTTTTCCCCCAGATTTTGTATCCGGGGGGGTGCACTTTTGGGGGGAAACTTGAATTGGTTTTCCCCCCCTTTTTTTCCCCCTCTTTTCCCCCACTCCTTGGCCTATATAGCCAGCCCCTCCCCTTCAGTTTTAAGGGTTAGAAAATCCTCTTGGAGCCTTGCATACATACATCCTCCATCTCTCTCTTTCAAAGCTTCAAAATCCATTGTTCTTGGACCATTTCTACACCACCTCATAGCACCACACCACCACCATCCTTTCCAACACTTTGGGGGTGTTTTCCAGAGCTGAGGAGCAACATTTCTTGGTCCAAAGGCTGTCAAAGATTTGGTCTTCAAGGGTAAGTCTTCTCCTCCCTCTTTCTTGCCTTATTTTGCTCAATATATTAGCCATACTTGCTTGCATATTTGGGCTCCGACCCTAACTAAAAATAGTATTATTTTGAGCTCCTTTTCATGCTTGTTTAAGGGCCTCTCCCTGTTTGAGGCTTCCTTTTTACACTTGCTTCTTTACCTCTCTTGTATGCCTCTTTCTTGCATAGTATTTTAGGCCTATTTTTAAACTGTTTTGAGCTTGGTTATAAACTGTAAAGTGGCTTTTTTTGAGCCCTTATTCAATATTGTTGAAGGGCTCTTCACTGTTTGAGGCTTCCTTTTGTCACTTGCCTCTTTACCCCTCTTTTGGCCTTATTTTTGCATGTTTTGTTAAGCCCCTTGTGCTTGTATTTTTGGGCTCTGGTCTGAACTGTAAATAGCCTTATTTTGACCCCCTCTTCATGTTTGATCAAAGGACTTTTGCTATTTGAAGCTCCATTTTTGCTCTTTGTGTTTAAACCTCTTTTTATGCCTTATTTTGTATAGTATTTTAAGCTTGCTTGCGCACTGTTTTGGGCTTGGTCATAAACTGTAAAATATCATTTTTTGGGCCCCTCTTCAACATTGTTGAAGGGCCCTCATCTGTTTAGGGCCAGCACCTGTTACTTGCTTCTTTATCTCTCTTTCGAGGCCATTTTTGCATGTTAACTTAGCCCTAATTGTGTTCACCTTTTGGCCTTGCTTAAAACTGGAAATATGCATGTTTTGGGACTGCCTTGATTCTGTCTTTATGCTTCATGTTCAAATAATGCATGCTTTGTATAATTATAAGTCATTCCATGTGCCTAGTTTCGAGTTTCGGGTCTCATTTCATGCATCGGGTGCCATAATTCCATGTTTCGGGGCTGTTTTGCATAATATTTTGGTACTGAAATTTGCATGCTTGTATGCCATATTCCATGCCTTGCCATGCTTTGTTAGAGTGGCATTTGTGCCTTAGGTTCGGTCCTCGGTTTGCGTGCACGTGTGCACGCATCTCGAGTGTCTCATTTTCATCTAATGGCCTCCTATGTGAGTGTGGCTGAGGTCCACTCGTGTTGGTGTAAGTCCATTATGCATTGTGTATACCATTTCATTTCATAGCATTGTGTATGCTAGGTTGTATGCTAGTGCATTGTGTATGCCATGTTACCTCGTGCGTCGTGTATGCCATTTTAGTCCGTAGCATTGCGTATGCTAGGTTTACATATTAGGATTGCATTCATGCATGTCATGCATATTGCATTGTGTTTGGGATAGGAGTTAGCCCGAGCACGAGAAACGAGGGACGTTTCGTACTCCAAGTGACGGAACGGGTCTCAATTCCCGGTCGCCGACGCTCCGGATTATCCATGATGGAGTCTCGGTCTTATCGTTTTTTTTTTATGTGCATTCATCTCATATTGAGTTGTGCAATTCGACTCCTCGGCCATCATGCATCGAGATGCGTGATTGGTGACACGAGGATCGAGGCATGCATACATATGTGAAAATACATTGCCATGCCCCTTTCTTGCTCTCTGTTGCAGCAAATCAAGAATCAGCAGCCTTCCGGAGCTTGGCACGCATTCCAAGAACAATTGCAAACAAAGGCTAATCGGGGCATCGCAGTGGATTTCCGCGCAAGGCAACTCAAAACATGCATCATCCATCATCCGGAGCAGAGTCGAGGCAGTCCCTAGTTTGCATGCTAGTTTATTGCTTTCCTAGAATTAATTTGATAATTAATTAGGGTTTTGTATTTATTCGGGACTGTATTATTTATTCGGACCCTCTGAGCGAGGGCAATGTTGTAATAAGTGTGCGTGTGTGTGATGCATGTCTTCCAACCCCACGTCTTTCTCCCTTTTATTTACCAGCTTATGATGGTTAGATTAGGACATGTTTCAATTAGCATACAGTATGATAGCATGTTTGCATTCATTCATCTGTCTTGCATGCACCGGGCTCGGCGCATCATACTAACTGCATTGTATTTCAATTCCGAGTTGAATACTTGTTAGCTGTTATATCTCATATGCCATGTTTAGAATAGCCGAGCCTGCTATAGTTACATTTTTGCATGTGTTGCATTAGGCATTTCTGTATAGTTAGGATCATGCATGATTTCTAATCAGCTTCTGTTTTGGCTTGGAGTACTCGGTAAGTTTTATGCTTTAGCATCCTTGCATGCGTGTGAGTGACTGCCATGATAGCATGCTTACCATGAGGCTATATGCTTATGTGATATACCTGCTTGAATGCCTGTGGGTGAAGGTTGGGTTATCTGAATTGGAATAATGCATTGACTGTGAGTTTTAAGCCCACTAGATAGTGGCAAAACCATGTTTTTCTAAGCCCACCCGAGGGTGGCAAAGTCTGCATTTTAAGCCTACTTGCGAGTAGCAAACCCCTTTCAAAAATAAACATGAAATGTTTTGTTCTAATTCAGGCGATCCAGTCTATGCTTGTATGCTGTGCGCATCACATAGTAAATCTAGGCTAATAACCGGAATAAGAACGCATAATGTTTTCAAAACTAGATATCATGGTTAGTAAAGGCCGATCTTTGATCGGGCGAGCGAGGGTGCTCACGAAGTGACCTTCCCCAATCGTACCCAAGTTCCCGAGCCGAGGCAACTTTGGTGATGACAGACACGTGGCCTTAGGCAACGAGTCAGGGTTTCCTAAATTTCCCAAAATAAAATATTTAGGTGGCGACTCTGTATCTGGCAAAGCAGTCCATGTTTGGCACTTCTGTCAAAAATCTGTTTTCTCAAAACGATTTGCCGGATTTGGACTCTTTGGTTCAGATTAAGAACCGTGACAAAAATCGAGTCCGAGCTGTAGCGAGGTCCCCCGCGGGCTTGTTACAGAGCCCTACTTTGTGACATAGTTTTTTTAGTAAAAGGGCGAGAAGGGTAGCCAAACTCGTCATCGTCTAAAACCGGGACCTCAGGATCAGACAGAAGACGATTTATCAAACAACCATACGGAAGGCCAAGTTGTTTATTCCCATGAACCCCGATCATCTTTTTGATAATAAGGGTGGCTAGGTCAAAAGACATGTGATTGGCAATGCAGTATAAAATGAAGCCTTGGTCTTGTTTAATCTCAGAAGAGTGGGTGGTCACAATGATGTTGGCACAGACAATAAGATTAAGCAGTTTGAACTCCGGAAGAAGTTCAAACTGTTTAATCAAATCACCTTTCGGCCAATGGCGGGAAACACCACACAACTCCTTAGCCACAGTATCAAAATTACAAGTAGGTCTGTCTGGAACGGGAAAAGGATAGTGTTCGGGAAAGACTTGCTCAATCTTAAGGAGCTGGCGTATGAGGTCAGTGGTGACAGAAATATATTTTGACCTAACCCAGGTTGTGAAAGAAGGCTCATAATCACGAATACCCTCCATATTACAGTAGAATTCTCGAACCCAATCGAGATTCTGACGCCCAGAAAAAGATAAAACTAAGTCACCACCTAGAGGGTCGAACAAAGGACGAATGTGGATGGAATCAAAAGTATCAGGTTGAACATTCCATTCTAAATGAACGGTACGAGACTCAAAAGACTGATGGAAGGACTTGGATTGTTTAGCTGACTGAAACCTCACAGAATTAAAGGTAGGGCGCAACACTGTGGCCTTACGGCGTTTAGAGGCAGAAGCAGACATGACTAGGGATGACAAAACTACAAGCCAACAATTCCAAAAACCAAACCAAACAAAGACCAAATCAAACTGTTAGTCCAGTAAACAGTTCATGAAGAAAAATAGGGCACAAAGACAGCAGGATATGTACATAAATACATCAAGGTATGGAACAATTATAGAGAAAACAAAGGACAATATCACTATGACAAGAGATGGATATGAAAATGAAATCCACAATTGTTAATCTCTAACAAAACATTCCAAACACATAATGCAATAGATGTATAAAGAATGAAATCCCCAATGTGCAATGCTAAACATCAAGCATGAGACAAAATCAAGCCCTCCAAAGCCACACCATGTTATACCTAAGAGAGCACTTCGAACCCAAACCCAAAAAAAAATCATGGAGAGAAAAAGAACAGGGCAAATATGGGCAAAGATTGGCATGGTATTGAGGAAATTCATTACACAATACACAACATGATAGATACCAAAATATTGCAAAACAGACCCAAAAAGAAAGACCCACAACCAAGACACAGTGAAGGTGTGTGAGAGAAGAGACCACAAAACCTAGACACAAAAACCAACCAAAAAACACAAAAAACAACTCCCATTGGAGCCGAAATGACAGAAAAATAGCGAAGAAGAGAGGGAAAAACTTACCACGTATCAAATCGGCGAGAAGGATGAAAGATTAGAGTGGAATCGACCCCAAAACTTGAACAATAGGAACCCTAGGTCTGAGAGATATGAAACAAGAGTAAAAAAATGACCTGAAGAGTCGAGGGAGGGATTTAAATACAAATTGGGTCTGCTCGAGCGTACATAGGACTGCTCGAGCGTAAGGCATTGCAAGCTGAAGTCAGCTCGAGCGTGAATACTGCAGCTCGAGCGCAAAAAACCCCTTCTCATAACTGTAAAACCAAGAACAAAGTGCTGCAAGGGTGAAAAATACGCTCGAGCGTAAAACAAGCCACTCGAGCGGAAAACCTTTTTTTTTTTATATATAAAATAAAAACACCTAGGATGTCCTGTAGCAAGCAAGGTGACCAAGTGAAAGACTATATCACAAGGACAAAAGAATCCATCAATCATGAGTCCTGAAAATTTGAGAAAAAAATTGAAATACCATATCATGAATAAAACAGGTAGTATTAAATCAAAGCCATAAGAATCATAAGAATGCATAACTCAAAAACGCACATGAGAGCTCACATAAACAATGTGTGTGTGTGCAATCCTTGAGAGTCACAAAGCTAGAGTTAATCCTCTTAGTGATCTAATGGCTGGACCTCCGACAAGGGTAACTGACTATCACAGAGAAAAGTCAAACCACTAGGAATCACAGGGTATTTGTTGAGTAAATGCGTAGGCTCCCCCTCAAGCAATGATCTTTTTAATTTTTTTTCTTTTAATTTTTTCTTTCTTGTGGGCACTCACTGGTGGCATACACTCTCAAGAGTATGGAGACCAAACCAGAGAAGAATGAAATCAAAAGGATGGCCTGGTTGGTGCCTCTGAGGTAGCCTTTTCCTAATGCCTGGATATCATGTACTGAGGGAGAAACCATGGAAGTGAAAAAAGATGGTAGATGGTTAAGAGACTCAACATCACCCATGATGTACTAGTATAGGTCAATTCCTCTGAAATAGTACAAGAAACACTGTCAGTGGTCCATAGAGAACTTTGATCACTTGTGCGGAAACCCCTGCAACAGTTTATCTCAAGGATGTGTACAGAATGAGATCATGTAGTAAATGAGTATGGGCATTCAGAATGATCTATGAACAACGAAATAATGAGATCTTGTAAGAAACATGAGTAGTGTTCCTAAAAAGATTTGATGCAAAAATTTCAGGACTCAATAAGAATGAGATTAAAACATCCAAGAATAGTAAGCCAACCACTCACACTCACCTCACATAAAAACAAGAAACAACCTAGTTACTGAGCATTACACCCAAGGTCTTTCTAAGAAACTCAAATCGAAGAAGATCAAAGGGTTTTGTAAAAATATCAGCTTTTTGATGCTCAGTAGGTATATGTTCCAAAACAACAAGGCCTTCATCCACTAACTCTCGTATAAAATGATGACAGATGTCAATATGTTTGGTGCGAGAGTGTTGGACAGGATTTTTTGAAAGGTTTATGGCACTTGTGTTATCACAAAAAAGAGTGAGAGTGTTCTGTTCTATTCCATAATCATGAAGCATTTGCTTCATCCATAGCATTTGAGCACAACAACTCCCTGCAGCAATGTACTCAGCCTCAGCAGTTGAAAGAGAGATGGCATTTTGCTTTTTACTATGCCAAGACACCAGATTATTCCCAAGGTAAAAACACCCCCCGGATGTACTTTTCCTATCATCAGCTATCACGACCCAAACCCAGCCCTATGGGTTTAGCACCGTAACCGGCCAGTAATCTGAGATTACCGAAGGCCTACTTAACAGTATTACAGTAAAACAGAGTACAGGGCCTGGCAGAAGCCAATACAGTAATAAAATAATGTCCAATGAGCTGTGACAGTCTGTATGCCAAAAAGATTTTTCATACATATTTACAAAACAGTACATATATATACATGTCATTCAGTGAAACAGGGACTTAATCCCCACTCAACAGTACAGTAAACATTCAGTCTATACAATGCATTCAGTTATTACAATGCAGTGAGACAGTGCAAAAAGGGGAAATACTAAAACACCCCTAAGCCTTAGCATGATAGGCTCGGAACCTCGCAGTGAGGCACATTGGTTGGCTTGACAAAACTGGAGTTTACTCCGACGCTTCTAGCTTTGATCCGGTGCCTGTACACCTACATATATATATGAGCAGTGAGCTAAAGCCCAGTGAATAACATAATGCGTAAAGGAGTTAAGAATGAATGTCCTTACAGTAATGAAAACAGTTCATTGATTCAGTATATCTGTCATTCGGTGATATGTGGTACATCCATTAGCATAGCAGTACAGAAAACGATAGGTCTTAAAGGACCGAACAATAATTGATGGCCATCAATCAGTAAGCAGTAGTGGTTCCAGCATGGGAACCGAGTCTATTAGGCAAATCCACCCGTTCATAGACCGTCGGTGGGGCCATCCGTTCACAGACCGTCGATGGCAGAGATTTCTCAAACGGTAGCAATAACAGTAAACAGTAGTTGCTAAGGATGCCACAATACAGTTCAGAATATAGGACATACATTCATACAGTGAACAATATCAATTCAGTAAACAGTTCAGTTCAGTATTTCAGAAGATAATCATTTGAACATATCTTTACACAATTGTTACTCACAGAGTTCTGGGCTACAGTATGCTAGAGCGTGTCTCCCTGGAATGCCAACCCTATACAATTAACAGAGTGAACACACACTAAGTTCATAGTTGGGAAAGATAATAACTTAATCCCTAAATGCCTCGGTGTGTTCTACATCTATATCCTCATTAAGATGTCTAAAAGTAGGCCTAGGAATGCCTAGGATGGAATGAGGATACAAAGATGTATTCAGAAAACATTTACAGAATTTTCAGTGAAGCAGAGTCCCGCTCGAGCGCAGGTTTCCCCGCTCGAGCGGACAAGCAAACAAAGGTACCCGCTCGAGCGCCAACTTCCCCGCTCGAGCGTGTCACTCAATACTCCGCTCGAGCGTACATTTCTCCGCTCGAGCGGACTGATGAACAGTGCAAAGTACTGGATGCTCGATTTCTCCGCTCGAGCGCTACTTCTTCCGCTCGAGCGGACTGTAAAACATGTCAAAGTACTGGGAGCTCGATTTCTCCGCTCGAGCGCTACTTTCCCCCGCTCGAGCGGGAGGCAAAAATCTGGAAAAATTCAGGTTTGTGTTCTAAGTCCAAAACTCAAATTTGATGCTCCCAATTCGATCCTCTTGGGCCCATTTCCTGGAAAACTCTTTTAAACACATAGAATAACATGTTTCAAAACTCAATTTAAGAAATCAAAGCCCAAGGGTGTTTCAATTAAACCCATTTTCAAACCCAATTCTCATGAACAATGTTCAAACATGACATGCATGCACTTCAAACAATTTTAAGCCCCAATGCTAGCTCAAATGAGCTCAATTCTTTGAAAAACAAGATGAAAACATGGTCCTAAGCATTAACATGGACATGCATGCAAAAATCCATGAAGAACAACCTCCAAACTTAACAATATGCACATGCATGCAACAATTGAGTTCCAATTCAACATGTTTGAACTCAAAACATGACTTAACTCTACAATGAAGCATGAATCATGCAAGAATCAGCTTAAACACAACATTAAGAAGGTAAAATCCTTACCTAAGTCTTGAATGTAAGATGAACAAGCTCAACTATGCAATCTATACTTCAAATCTTCCAATTACAAGCCAATCTTCAAGTTTGAACTCAATTCTCTCCCTCTCTCACTCTTGGTCGGCAATAACAAGGAAGGAGCTGAGCAAAATGTGTGCCTAAGTGTGTAATAAGGCTTAAATGTTGATCACATAGTGGGCCACTCACAATGGCATTAAGGTAAATATGTCAAACTATGCTATTTAGCTTATTTAAATCTAATTTAGTCATACCAAATCACATTTTAATTAAATATACTATAAAATCACATAAATTCTACTGATCATGGAACATCAATCAATTTACGGTTCGGCCGCCGATAAGGCCTTCAATTAGCAGTTTAAACATAAAACATAAACAGATAAATAATCAATCAAACAGATAGAATATGCAATACAATAGATATACTCAATCAATCAGTTTCAATTTTCAGTCAGTCAGTTCAGTGATCCAGTCAGTTCAATTACCAATCATAATCATTCTCAGTTTAGCAGTACTCGGTAATTAATCGGTAAGCAGTATGAGGGTTGTTACATTAGCACACCCTGCCCAGTCAGCATCAGAAAAACCAGTAATTTCAGCTGTAGTATCAGTGGAAAACCAAACCCCATACCCTAAGGTCCCATTAACATATTTGATGATACGTTTTACCACAAGAAGGTGAGACTCTTTAGGACTGGCCTAGTAACGGGCACAAACACCGACACTAAAGGAAATATCAGGACGACTGACTGTGAGATACAAAAGACTCCCTATCATATTCCTATAAAGGGTAGGATCAACATCAATACCAGAGGAATCTTTGGAAAGGTGAAGACTGGTGCTCATGGGAGTGCGTGCATGTTTGGCAGACTCAAGACCAAACTTTGACACAAGATTTTTTGCATACTTAGACTGGGAAACAAATATACCCGAAGGAGACTGTTTAATTTGAAGACCCAGAAAATAAGATAACTCTCCCATCATGCTCATCTCAAACTCATGTGTCATGCAATCCGAAAAATATTTCACAAGATGCTCAGCAGTGGAACCAAACACAATATCATCAACATATATCTGAGCAACAAGAATATGAGACTTAGTATGTTTCACAAATAAAGTCTTATCCACACTACCCCTTTGAAAATCATTATCAAGAAGAAAGGTAGTAAGTCTATCATACCAAGCCCGAGGGGCTTGTTTCAACCCATACAAAGCCTTGTCTAACTTGTAGACATGATTAGGACATTTAGGGTCCTCAAACCTTTTTGGTTGCTCAACATAAGCCTCTTCTTTTAAGTACCCATTCAGAAAAGCACTTTTCACATCCATTTGAAACAATTTAAAGCCAAGAAAACATGCAACACCAAGCAAAATACGAATAGATTCGAGACGTGCAACTGGGGCAAACGTCTCATCATAGTCAATACCCTCGACTTGTGTGTAACCTTGAGCAACCAACCTAGCTTTATTTCTCACAACAGTACCATTCTCATCAGATTTATTTTTAAAGATCCACTTGGTACCTATCATATTCATGTCTCTAGGTCTAGAAACAAGAGTCCAAACTTTGTTACGTTCAAATTGACCTAATTCTTCATGCATAGCATTGACCCAACTATCATCTAGCAAGGCCTCTTTAAAATTCTTAGGTTCAATTAATGAAACATAACACATATGTGATACCTCATCCCGAATCTGTCTTCGGGTTTTCATTCGATCCGAAATACTTCCAATCACCTGTTGAGCTGGATGATTCAGTTTTACCCTTGCTGATGGTTTAAGTTCAGGGCTTGCGGTGACAGAAGCAACAAGAGTGATGTCCTTTTGAGTACTCTTTGGACTTGAGTTTACCTGTCAGGATGGTGCTGTAACACTTTCTTGTGATTGAACCGCAGCTTCTCCTTGATTTTGTGGTTCAGTATCCAAGATTGGAGACTCACCATTGCCATCCTCATTTGTTGCTGGAGTAGGTGCATCTGTGTCATCTATAACCACATTGATAGATTCCATTAAAGATAAAGTTCGCAAGTTATAGACACGAAAAGCCCTACTGTTGGTTGAATACCCCAGAAAAATACCTTTATCACTTCGGGAGTCAAATTTTCCCAAGGGCTCCCTATCTTTGAAGATGTAACATTTACTCCCAAAAGTTTTGAAGTATTTTACGTTAGGTTTCAATCCCTTCCACAATTCATATGGAGTTTGTAAAGTGCCGGGCCTTAAATACACGCGATTTATAACATAAACCGCAGTATTTAGGGCTTCAGCCCAAAACTTAGGAGGAAGTTTCTTACTAAGGAGCATGACCCTAGCCATTTCTTGAACAACTCTGTTCTTCCTCTCAACCACTCCATTTTGTTGTGGAGTAATAGGTGCAGAAAATTCATGCTTAATTCCATGCATATCACAAAAATCCGAAAACAAGCTATTTTCAAATTCACGACCATGATCAGTTCGGATTCTTATGATACGCCCAATGGAAACACCCTGTTCATTTTGGATTTTAAGAACTAAAGCCTAGAAAGCATTAAACGTATCAGATTTTTCCCTTAAAAAATTTACCCATGAAAACCGAGGAAAATCATCAACAGTTAGAAAAATATATCTTTTACCTCCAATGCTTTCTGTGCGAGTAGGACCCATTAAATCCATGTGAACCAATTCAAGAGGACGTTTGGTTGTAAAGCTGTTCACCTTTTTATGAGGGGCACGGGTTTGCTTTCCAAGTTGACATGGTCCACACACATGGCTCAAATCCTTACCCAGTTTAGGTACTCCTCTCACAAGCTCTTTGTTGGCTATCTTAGTTAGGTCTTTGAAATTCATGTGACCTAATCTTTGATGCCACAAATCTATGTTACTTATGATGGCAGAGTAACAAGTGAGATCATCAGTAGTAACAATCCCATAGCAATTATCAGATGTGCGAACCCCATGTAAGACAGTATTTCCCTTTTTATCCAAAATTTCACATTTATTTTTTGAAAACAATACTTCATGATGGGAATCACACATTTGACTAATGCTTAAAAGATTTGCTTTAAGACCATCAACAAGTAGAGCATTATCCAATTTGGGAAGACCAGCAACACTTATAGAGCCCTTACCGATGACTCTAGAAGTGCCGCCATCTCCAAAGGTAACAATTCCTCCTTCATATTTTTCAAGAGAGGTGAAGTAGGATTTGTTACCGGACATGTGACGAGAGCAGCCACTATCAAGATACCACATGTGTGAGTCACGTGCTTTTAAGGCAGTGTGAACAACTAAACAAGTCAAATCATCTTTCCTAACCCAAATCCTTTTGGTCTTGGTTAATGTCTTGGCGTTGTGAACACCCTCATGAATCTTGGTATTCCGCCTAGACATGTAAGGTTGTCTCCTAATCCAAAAAGTGTTCGAATTTCTAGCCTTTTGAGACACCTTACCAAACAGTTCATAGCAGTAAGGACGAATGTGGCCATACCTACCACAATGATAACAAATAAAAACAGGTTTTACCTCATTTTTGTTGATCTTACCCACTTTCGGTAGATGAAGAGAGGAATCATCCTGGTCTACCTTCAGCTTTCCTTTTGCTTGAGTCTTCAGATTATGGGAGGTAGAGGCCTGTCCCTTGTGAGCTGTCACACCATAGCCTAGCCCACTTTTGTCAGAACCCATTTGTTGAGACCCGAGTATGTCTTCTAGAGATCTGGAACCTTTGTTCCACATGGCAATTGTTGCTCTAGCGATACGGAGTTCTTCATCTTTCTGACTGACTATCTCTTCCAATGCAGCTTGTGACAACTCAAGACTTTCAAGTTTTTCTTCATATGTGGAATACACCTTCAGAAGTTCATTCCTTTCAGTTTCACAGGATAGAAAGTTTTCCACATAAGTCTTACCTGTCACTTGAGATCTGGATGACATTCTCTTTTGCTATTACAAGTTCTCCTTTGAGCCGGACATTCTCGCTCTCACATGTTTTGAGCTTGAGAGAGAGTTTGTCGTTGGTTTTGGACAAATTCAGAGATTCCTCGTACAACTTCTCGTAAGCTTGTTGTAGTTCATCGCCATTGATCTCATCATTGTCTTCAGATGTTTCGTCATCCTCTTTTTGTTCTTCATTCTCCTTGACCTCATCCAATCTAGCAACCAATGCAGACAAGTTACTGGATGGAGGTGAAGGTGAATCTCCTCTTTCATGAAATTGGCTCAGAATTCCCCATGCATCTTTTGCCTTTGTGCAGTGAACAAACCGTTGCTGTTCTTCATTAGAAATTGCTCCACGAATAATGATCAGGGCTCTCTGATTGCCCGGATTATCTGCACTTTTTGTATCTTCTTCAATGGTTTGCCAGCCTTCTGGTTCAAAAGCTCTCAAAAAAGCCCTCATTCTGATTTTCCAATGTAGGTAGTTAGTCTCATCAAAGGTGGGAGCATGATGCAAGTTCTGACCTCGAGCTGATTCCGAAGGTTTTGGAAGAGGTTGAGTAAACGTAGTCCAAAATGCCATGAAAGCACTATCCCCATCTTCACCGAATTCAGGTTCTTCGGGTTCTTGCTCCGACCCACTTTCATCATCCCAAGTTACAGTGTAGACTTTCTTTCGATTCTTTTTCGAAAGGCATTCAAGGGACATATGGCCAAACCCTTGACATTCATAGCACTTGACCCCTTGCCCCCTTACAATCTTCTTTTCAGTTTTTTGAGCAAATTTTGGTGGAAACGTTTTGGGTTTATCATTACTCTTATATTTTGAAATAGGGTTTCTGAAATTAGGCTTCTTTTTCAAAAAAAATTTAAACTGTTTTGTGAGCATAGCCGTCATCTCAGACTCTAAATCAAATTCAGTCTCCGGAGGTTTTGCAGTCTCATGAGCACTCGTGAAAGCCACACTTTCTTTTTGTTTTTTCTTTGAAATTTGGTGGGATTCATAAGTCTGCAAATTTCCAACCAATTGATCGAGCTTGAGGGTATCAACATTCTGAGCCTCCTCAATGGCTGTCACCTTTGATTGGAACCTCTCGGGAAGGGACCTCAAAATTTTTCCAACAACTTTCGCTTCCGGGATTTTTTCTTCGAGAGTGAAACAGGAATTCACGATATCACTGAGTTTTGCATAGAAATCATCAAACGTCTCATCGTCGCGCATTAAAAGGGTTTCAAAGGCAGAGGTGAGACGTTGAAGTTTTGACCTTTTGACAGAGGTAGTACCTTCGTGAATCGTTTCAAGAATATCCCACGCCTCTTTTGCTACCTCACACGTGCAAATTCGACAAAATTCTTCAGGTGTGACGGAGCAAAAGAGGGAGTTGAGAGCCTTGCTGTTCCAACTCGAGTTTTGGTAATCAGTTGTGTCCCATTTATCAAGGGGTTTAGGAATATCAATGCCATCAATGGTGACAGTAGGTTCACTCCACCCAAAGATTACGCAGTGCCAAACTTTCTCATCGATGGATTTTAAAAATGCTCTCATACGAGCTTTCCAATAAGAATAGTTTGTACCATCAAGTAAAGGTGGTCTATGGGTTGAGTTACCTTCACGAATAGAATCCATAATACTAATCACACAAAATCACACTCCTATAGTTTTGATAAAAACAAAGAGTGACCTGCTCTAATACCAATTGAAAATCCTAAGTGATTTGTGATTAGATCAAGATTAAATTATTCCAAATCCCAATTATCCAAAACACTCAATCCAAAATCAACAAGCACTTACGAGAGTGATTTTAGATTGTTTGTTTTTCAGAATAAACAATAAATCGACACAAACGATTTTTTACGTGAAAAAACCACAATTGAAGAACCTTCAATTGTAATCAAAAACCACGGGCGAACCGCCACTAATCAATCCACTACTGAAAGAAGAAAGATTACAAAGATAATACACAAATTACCCAATCCAGTCAATTTGTCTTCGAATCTTCTGTAACTCTTTCGCCACGCCTTCTTCACGGAACTGATCCTGAAGTTAATCCCACAACTTCACTTGTCGAATTAACGACTACGTATAGAATCAAACGCCTTTTGAAACTCTACGTCTTAATCTTCGGAATTCACCGAAGAACACTCTCTTGAATATAAAGTATCAACCTTCTTGATATATGAATCTCAATGCATAAGTTTAGAACTCTCTCAAGAACATCAAGAAAAACTCACCAAAATCTCAGAAGAAAACTTCAAACCAAACCCTAGGACTCTTGAATAAGATCTAGGAAAAGTAATCCTAAAAATAACCTAAACAGGTATAAATAGAAATCCTGAGTCCGCAATCTCCGGTCGAGCACTCCACATCCTGCTCGAGCGGCTTCAACAAAACATGCGAGTGATAACACAGGGTTCCGCTCGAGTGCTTGAGATCTTGCTCGAGCGTGAAATCACACTGCCCAGTACATTTACAGACCTGTTAAACTACTGAGATACCACAAACTCCGCTCGAGCGCAATAGACCCTGCTCGAACGGGAAGGACAAAAAATACAGGAAAATTTACAACTAAACAACTCAAAGTTTTGTACCCGGGTTTGACAATAAAGGGACCTAACACAGAGCATGCAAAACTTACACATAAAGCAGAAACTTCAGCCATCCCAATGAACTCCCCTTAATCCATTTGCATTTTAGATGATCACAAAAACAGAACAACCAATCAGCCTTTCCATTTCTGATCATAACAACATTTCAGCCTTCCTATTTCTAATCCAGCAAACACCAACCAACACTTTCCT
Source organism: Camellia granthamiana (assembly GCA_036172215.1). Classification (NCBI taxonomy): domain Eukaryota; kingdom Viridiplantae; phylum Streptophyta; class Magnoliopsida; order Ericales; family Theaceae; genus Camellia; species Camellia granthamiana. Next base: position 62,134,210 of record CM069914.1, read on the forward strand.
CACTCACTTTGGCTCGGGAAACATAAGCCAGTAGGAATTTGCAATTTCCTTCTTCCCGAATGTGGGGGAGTTGTTGCACAGTATCAAAAAATAATGGGATGCTAGACTATTGAAAGCAAAAATCAGCACCAAGAACCATATGACTTCACAGCAAAATCTGCAGCAGATAATTCCAGTAACACCAGTACACAACATCAGAACACAGCATCACTGCCCAGCAAAATACCACTGCTCACAGACCAGCATCACAGCAACACTACATCTCCAGTTCAGGATGCTACAGTGGCCAAGCAGAGCACCCATCAATAGCAGACTTAATTGAAGCTCCCAGTACTACCCAGCAAAATGCTACTGCTCACAAACCAGCATCACAGCAACGCTACGATGGACTAGTTGCACCAGTGCAAAACACACTCTTCAGCATCACAGTAGCACCAGTATAGTTCATCACAACAAATGGACAAATTCACACCCTTCCGCCAATACATTTCCTAATCTGATAAATGTTGAACAGAAAATCAATAAAAGAGAAATTGAGGTCTTTGAATGAAGCCTTGAGCCAAATAGCAACTCTGAGGATGATTAATTCCTGCAACTCTCCCATTTTTGGTTGAGCACCATTGAATACACAATCATTTCTACACTTCCAAATTGACCAAAAAGCTACAAGTGGAATGGCCTTCCAGATTCTCTCATCTGCTTTGTTAAGCCAAATTCCAGCCTACCAGTGCAGCAGACATTCGACTGAGTTTGGCACAACCCAAAGCATGCCCCATCACTGTAACAGACCTGTCCACACCCTCCAAACCATGGGGCACAAGATAAGAACATATTCTATTGCCTCAAGCTCATTTTTGCAAAACACACAATCAGTAGATACACTCTCATCCAATATCCCAATCCTCTGTAGAAACACACAGGTCTTTACTTTATGTTTCCAAGCAAGCCACCCAAAAAATTACACTTTGGATGGAAGATAGTTCACCCATATTGACCTACTAATAAACCCCAACTCCGCAGCTTCTATTGCTGTGTAATTGTACAATGATGATACAAAAGACTGACCAGATTTGGCAGCCAACCACACTGGTTTGTCCACACCATCCAGATTAAGAGATGGAGCCAATCTCAGCACATCTCAGAACCTGATAAGTTCCTCATCCTCCCAAACAAACAGTTGCCTTCTGAAACTAAACACCCAATTTTCTGAATTTTCTTTCTTTTCAACAAGGAGCCGTACAGATCCCCTTTGCTCAGTAGATAACCTGAATAATCTAGGGAATTCCTCTTTAAGACATACATCACCACACCATTTATCATGTCAAAACTTTACTCTAAGGCCATTGCCCACTGCAATCTTGAAATGATTAACATAAAATTGAACCAAGTTGGTTCTACACTCTGCCACAGCCAAGATATCCCTCCAAATTTTTGAGCTCCTATTGTCTTGATTCAGACTAGGAAAAGTAGCTTCTCAAAGCCTTGGTGTTTGGGTGGTGATTTTAATGAAATTAGAAATGTTGCTGAAAGAGTAGGGTGTTCAAGAAGGGATAGGAGAATGAAAGACTTCAATGAGTTTATAGATAGATGTGAGGTGACTGAAATTCAGATGCTTGGCAAAAAATACACCTGGTCCAATGCTTATGAGGGGATTAAATGGAGTAAACTTGATAGGTTCCTTCTTAGCCCTGAATGGATTGAAAGGTTTAAGCTCAAATTATGGGGATTATCAAGAACCATCTTAGATCATTGTCCCCTAGTACTTATGGAGGATGTGAGGGATTGGGGACCAAAACCGTTTAAGTTCTTGAATGCGTGGTTATTGCATCCTAAGTTTGCTTCTCTAATGGAGGAGGTTTGGGGAGAGTCACACATTGTAGGGGATACTAGCTTCACTCTACAAAAGAAATTATAAGCTCTAAAGATGGCTTTGAAATAGTGGAATAGAGAGGTGTATGGTACTGTGGAATCAAAACTAAAAGCAATGGACGATGAATTGCATATGCTTGATTTGAAAGCTAAAATCAGTCCATTAGTGGAGGCAGAACTGAAAAAGAAAAGAGAGCTAAGAAGTGAGATGTGGAATCTTAGTCGTATGATTGAATAGACATGGCTTCAAAAATCAAGATTGGATTGGAATCTAAGAGGGGATAGGAATACTAGATTCTTCCATATCACAGCAAGCTGCAGACTCAATAGAAATGCAATAAACTTCATTACAGCTGGGAGGAATGTAATTGAAGAACCTGACCAAGTAAAACATGAGGTATGGACCTATTTCAAAAAGCATTTCTCAGAAGAGTAGAAGAGGAGGCCTGTGTTAATAGGGGATTTCAAGTCTGTAAGGAACAGTCAGAATTTTGCGCAACTCGAAGCAGATTTTTCTGAAGAAGAGATATGGACAGCAGTAAAGAACTGTAATGGTAATAAAGCACCGGGTTGGGATGGTTTTAATTTGTTGTGCTTTCAAAAGAATTGGAGGGTGGTCAAAGAAGAAGTGATCCGTTTTATGAAAAAGCTTTATATTAGAGGAAGGCTGGAGTATGGGTTGAACTGCTCATTTATTACTCTCATTCCTAAGAAGGAAAATGCTTTGAGTCTAAATGAGTTTAGGCCAATAAGTTTGATAGGATCTATGTATAAGATCCTATCTAAGGTTCTTGCAACTAGACTAAAGTCAGTGCTTCATGAGGTAATTAGTGAAACTCAATCTGCTTTTCTAGGAGGGAGAAACATATTGGATGGAGTGTTAATAGCTAATGAAGATGGGTGGAAGAAAGCTAAGAAGAAAGGGTTGTTGTTGAAGCTTGATTTTGAGAAGGCTTATGATTCCATTAACTAGGAATTTCTTGTTTCAATGCTTTCAAATTTTGGGTTTGGATCAAAGTGGATTTCATGGATGAAGGAATGTGTGTCATCAGCCAGAGTCTCAGTTTTAGTGAATGGAGCACCAACTAAAGACTTCTCTCTTCAGAAAGGGCTTGGACAAGGGGATCATTTATCACCATTCTTATTTAACTTGGTAGCTAAAGGGCTAAGTGTTTTACTAAGGAGAGTAAGAGAATTGAGAATCATTAATGGGGTGGAAATTGGTATCAATAGAATAGTAGTCTCTCATTTGCAATTTGCTGATGATTGCCTTTTGTTTTGTGAGGCTAATAGGCAGGAGATGCTAAATATCAAAAGGATTCTTAGGTGGTTTGAAATCCTATCAGGTCTTAAGATTAATTATCATAAAAGTGTGGTGTGTGGGGTGAGTATTTCTGAAGCTTTGAGCCAGGAGTTTGCAACACTTTCGAACTGCATAACTCAGGGGCTCCCTTCAAATATCTTGGGTTGCCTTTGGGTGTGAGTCCAAGTAGAAAGAACATATGGAAACCAGTTGTGGATAAAATAAAGGGCAGGCTTTCTGGATGGAAAAAGAGATTTTTGTCATTTGCTAGTAGGTTGACGTTGATCAAGGCAGTATTATCTAATCTACCAGTGTATTACCTATCATTGTTTAAGATGCCTGAAGGAATTGTTAAGGAAATAGATAGCATTTAGGCTGCATTCTTATGGGGAGGCACAGACTTGAAGAGGAAAGTGCATATGGTGAGATGGAAGGAAGTAACTTTGAGCAAAAGTCAGGGAGGATTGGGTATTCGGAGAGTTAGGGATGTTAATGTATGCATTTTGCTTAAGTGGTGGTGGAGGTTTGCAAATGAAGGGGAATCTTTATGGGAAATGGTAATATGCAGCAAGCACAATCTGGAAGGGGGAGACTGGTTTCCTACATGTGAAATCATGATAGTTAACTCTCTATATTTTTTGTTAAATTTCACTTTGGTCCCTATGTATGAAATTGTAACAGTCAACCCCCTGCACTTTTAGTTAAATTCTACTTTGGTCCCTATAAATGCTTTTCTTTTGTTACTCAATTGTTTAAATCTCACAGAATCCAGTCACATGATAAAAATGTGACTACGAAATGAGGATAAGAGAGAAGAATTATCTATATTTTTCACCAATATACATTTTGTCCTATGTGATAAGTACATGAGAGTTATATAATACAATATATATATATACGTATACTGAAAATTGGGATGAAAATGTAAGAAAATAAAACTTTTGAAATAAAAAATGACAGCAAAGAAATTGAAAAGAAAAATAGTAATAGACAGAAGACTGTATTACTGTAGAAAATAGAGTTTTGTGATTCCAATTCATACAAAATCCTAATTTATCTTCTTAATCGTGCATAGTCTATGCTTTATTTTACCTAATACAGTCATAATTTGATACAATTTTGGGACAAAGTGTGTATTGGTAAAAAATGAAGATGATTTTCTTATCTTTTCCTTATTTCATAGTCATATTCTTGTCATATGATTGGATTCTATTACAGATTTAAACAATGGAGTAACAGAATGAGGACATTAACACTTGTGTAGGAACCATAGCATGGAGCTGATCAAAAGTATAAATGATTGACTGTCATGATTTCATTTGTAGGAACCAAAGTAGAATTTGACTATAAGTACAAAGGGTTATCTGTCATGATTTTATGTGTAGAGGTTAAAGTGAGATTTGGTACAAAATACAATGGTGCAAAGTGTAATTTACCCAATTTTCAATTACTAGTAAATGCATATTGGAGAATCTTTTTATTATTAGGGTAAATTATACTCACTTCCCTTGAAGTTTCTGGCAATTACATTGGCCTCCCCTCCTTTTTTTTGAAATTACATTGACCTCCCTTGAGATTTATTTTTAATTTGTAGATTCTCTATTTCCGTTTGTTAACCGTTAGTTTGATTAACAATTTTTTGGGAGGGCGCAAACGTTAGTGATTGATTGTTAGATTAGCACGTCGCGAGATTTTAGTTTGATTTGTGTAACATTTGAACTAATTATTTGTAAATTAAAAATAAAAGAATCAATTAATCATTTTTTAGGTAAACATATTACATTATTGAAATCAAATAAGAAATACAAGAACTTGTATGCATGTAATGTAATAAATTATATATATTTATAATCAAACTATGTAAGTATTTAGAAATATTATTTGATACTATTCAAATAAATACATGTGGTGTCTCCAATTTGATTTTTTTTTTTTTTCTTGATCGGCAAAGAAAAATCTTTATTGATGAAAGTAATCAAAAGAAGATACAGAACATCAATAAAGAGGAGCTTGGAGCTAACATAAGCTCCAAGCGCCAGTTAGTGAGAAACCAACAAACAAAACAAGAAAAACAAGGAAGAAAGAAGACAAACACAGCTAAGAAACTGCTAATCTGCAGCTAACCAATCAGAGCTCAACCATATGCAAATCAGTAACCAGATCCAAAAGACAGATTTTCACAGATGGGCGTAGCTTTGTTGGTTAGAGCTTTGGTCTTATGAGCCGAGGGGCGCAGGTTAGAGCCTTCCGGGACTATTCTCACTAACTTGAGCCAATTCTAATTTGATTTTTATTAATTTAGATAGTGAGACTCATCAATTTTATCTTTCTTTCTTTCTTTTTTTTAAGACAATTGAACTATATGATATCAAGTATTGATTAAAAACTATCAAATAACTTCTCTTATATTTATGTAATTAATTTTTTTAATTTGTTTCATCATTACTTTTTTTTGTCATAACATATTGTTTTAGAATACACACTATTTTATGTGTACCATATACAAGTTATAATATTTATGGTGTTAATTATCATAAATATCATTACTAATTTGTTTTTCAGTCAACTAAAAAAACGAATCATAAGCAAATATCACATAAGATATAACTAAAATAATAATTACACATTTAATGGTTATCAATAAAATTGTTTCTAATGTTAAAATTACTAAACAACTCTCCCATTAACACCGTTGGTAATAGAAGACGTCAGTGTAATTTAAAAAAATAAAATGAGGGGCAGTGTAATTGTCAAGAATCTCAAGGGAAAGTATTGTAATTTATTATTATTATTATTATTATTATTATTAGTAAGATCTTTAAAAATATTTAAACAATTTTTATTACATGTACTTTTATCATTTACAAAAATTTCAATTTTTTAAAACCAAATTTTGGGTCTGTTTGGGGAGATGGTTTATGGCTAAAATAGTCACAAAAGACAAAATAAGTTATTTTTGTTACAACAAACAAAACATCACATTCAATTCATAATCATTACACTCTTCTCTTATAAAAAAAAGTTAAAAAAGTCAAAAAACTAAAAAATCTATCCCAAACTAAACTTTTTAACCTAAATTAAAATAATAAAAAAATAAAAAAGTCAAAAAGTGAATCAATTTCTCAAACCAACCCTTTAATAGACTGTTGCAGCAGAAATGGATTTTTTTTAAATACATTTTGATTGGTAATGGAAATTGACGGTTGCAATTAATATGGTAAAAGGAGACATGTTACCATTATCAAATTTGATTCGAATAATTTGACTTTTACACTGATGGAGAGAGAAAAGGGGAGTGGAGAGAGAAAAAGATCAAGAGAGAAAAGTTTGAAAATGATGTGAGTTTGAATAAATAAATTAATTAATTAAATTAAAAAAATTCGACAGATAATTGGTAGATGCAGTCTTACTTTTTCGTTAACTCACAAAAGCTTTGACCAATCTGAATTTTATCCTTTGTTATTGGCTGAAATATTTATAATTTCAGTTCTATCACCATCCCAAAAAAACAAAAAAAAAACAAAATATGAGACTTACTTGATTTCTATATAAAATCAATTGAGAAGTTAATTATATAAAATGACGTGGCATTTTATGATTCTTTCATTTAAAAAAACATTCATAATTACGTCTTAAAATTATAAAAATATTATTGTCATAATTATGTTTGTTTATTTATTTTTTACAATAGGGAAATTTTATTTTATTTTTTCAAATATTTGGAGTCACATAATTTTCTCAATAAAAGCATAGAACTTGTGTTGTAATAATAACAAACTTGGCTTGGGCATTAGATTGGAGAGCTCCTGTTGGGTTTTGACTATCCTATTTTAGAGTTTATTAAGTTATTCGAACTGCTTATTTTGTATAGTCCACTAAACCAAAAACCTATTCAAAAAAATCAACATGAGCAGACATCAATATTAATCATATATGTTTTTTTTTTCTTTATTTATAAATGAATAACTTATTATCAAAATCATACTAATTCTTCTTCTTTTTAAAAAAAAACAAATATCATTTAATTATGTAATTATTGATATTCAATCAATATAAGTTTTTACATATATAATTTATTTGTCAAATCTTATAAAACAAACGTTTTAAATCATCAAAGTCACCCACCAAACTCAAGAGAAGAAATCCAACTTTAAATTTTAACACCATTTGAATCGCTATTCAATTTTGTGTGGAAAAAGCCAGAATTATTTCACATAACCGGTGACAAAATTGACTCAGGGAGATAGGCCCCGCAGATATGAACCTCACTCCTTAGTTTTTCGACAATTACTACTTCTTTATTTTTTTTTGCCGTTTTATATTGAATAAAGGTTGAGACCCCCTTCACCCCCTTTAGTTTTGATTGGTCAACTTTTTTTTTTTTTTTTTTTTTTTTTTCTTCTCACCCAATCCCCAACCTCCATGTGTGTGAGGGGGTTGTGGGAGTGGGTGTTTTAAGGGGGTCTAAATCAATGCCCTTTTATATTACCAATTTACCTGGCAATATATCATTTATTTATATTAATTTCTTAATAATTATCTCTAAATAAAAGAATTAATTATGGATATTCATATGGGTAGTAATACAAAATAATAAAAAAAATTAATGAGATATAGTATTTCTTTATCCTTCTATGATCCTTTATGTGAAAAAAACTTATATGTGTAGCACAGGTCAACAATAACAATATTACATATTCAAAAAATTATTTAGAAAATTATTCAGAAAAATAAACCAATATACTACATTCATTATAGATGTGACTCCTAACTTTAAATTTACATTATCAGCAATGCTAGGTATCATGAAAAACCTTTCATGAAAATAATCATGAAAGCTTTGTGACCCTTGGATTACACTTAGAATAAAACACCACACACTAATCAAGATAATCCAAGGATCCTAAATTTTTCATGATCATTTTCATGACAAAATTTTCATGATCCCTAACTTTTCCCTTACATTATACACGTCACTTTTGAGATAAGTTTGTGGAGTAAAAATTCATAGTACATGACATTTTTGCTTCATCAAAATTATGTACACAAAAAAAGACTCAAGGAGATGGATAAAAAGAAAGGAAATGAGGAGGAACACAAGTAGAGTTCTTCCAAACCCTAGAATGCAATTTGAGTATCTCTTTGGCTCTCTCCTTTGTCTTCAAACCAGTGTCCACTTGAAGCACAAAGCACAGCTTTGTAACAACACCCACTTGCACCATCTCCTGAAGAACCCTAGAAGTTGCAGAAAACCTAGCTATGGAACACAAAATTCTCACTGCCCTATCAGTCACCACATGTGAAACCCTAATTATTTTCTTTGACACAACGGCTAACCCTGCACCGTGCTTCAGGAACTCCGCTCGCCCTTCAGCACAACCACAAACCCGGTCTAAAACAACCATTATTAGCTCACAATCTCTTCTTTCTAATTTGTCAAGATCAAGAAGTAGTTCAATCAAGATTGAAACTACACCGGCTTCGACTGCTTTGACTCGGTTCTTTCCCCATGGACAAATCTCCACCAGAAGCTTCAATGCAGCCCTAGAAGCTTGTTTCGGGATCTTATTATCACCCAAAATGTGAACTATTTCAATGAAGAGCTCAGGAGCAACACCGATCAATTGGCTTGGATCGGCCACCTCAAAAATGGATTTCATTATCATTATCGCATAGGCACGAGATTGGTAACTCCCACATTTCATTACATGAATTAAACCCCCAATAAATTCACCATTATCAGAGTTCACTAGCTTTTTGCGAGATAATTCTGAGGTTTCGAGATGATGAAGTAAATATAATGCTTCCTCCTTTGTTTCAACTATTGTAAATTCATTTTTTCTAATGATTGAAGCCAAGAACTCAACTGTACCGGACTCTTCCAAATGCTTTTTGTTCGTTTCGCTTGCGTTTGCGATCGATTTGAGCCTTTGGAGGCACTTTTTTTGCATGTTTGGGGATTTCTTCGCGTCGTTGAGGAGTTTTATGATTTGGGTTTTATCGACTTGTGGTTTTGGAGTTGGGATTCGCTCAATCCCATGTGAAGTGTTGAGGGTGCACCATGCTTGGATCAATCGTCGAAGCATGTGGTTCGGTGTTGGATCAGTATCGGATAGCAATACTTGTTTGGTGACGGGACAATTGTTGTTCTTGCATGAGAATAACCATCTCTCTATGCTCTCTCTATCGTAAGTAATACCGGTTGAGACTATGACTGGATCTCTCATGAGTTCCATTGAGATTGGGCAAAGAAAATAAGAAGGAACATCAATTTCTTCCATTTGAAAAAAAAAAAAAAAAAAATTTAAGAATACCTTAAGTTAATATGTATCGGTGATATAAATAATATCGACCGATATATCAGTGATGGAAAAACTAAAAGATGTCAAGGAAATGACCTAAAGGCCAAACTAAGCAATAAGGAGATATAGAAGAGTGGTTAACTAACGTACTTGAGAGAAGGAATTTGTTGAGAGATGGAATGAAGTTGTTTTAGCAGTTGCAAATTGGTTTGATGAAGTTTGTCAAGGAAGGTGAGGTTTTTATATGAAGACAAAGAAGGTACTTGTTCAAAAAGAGAAAGTCAACAAAGGAGAGAGAGAGAGAGAGAGTCAATTGAGGACTTTTCCTTCGGTTTTGGAAGGGAAAATGTTTCAAATGTGAGCTGGGTAAATTAAAGCAGGTGCTGCTGCCCATTTGACTTTCTCTTTACACTAACCCCTTATTTCGACTTTCTCTTTCTCTTCACAACACATACATTCCACCATATATATATATATATATATATGTATATATGAAAAATGCTAAAAATAATTTTTAGGACTATTATCAATGCTGAAAAATGTGTAACAAATATATAAAATATGAAAAATTATTTTGGGATATGCAAGGAAATATATTGAAATTATAAATATGTTAGATGTATGTCTTTTTTATTGACCATCCTTAAAACTGTCATTAGTAAGGCCTTATATATATAGATTTTGTTAATGTGTATCTTTCAAACTGCTGTTTTGTTGTTTTGTTGGCAGTGTTTTGTTGCCTTTCTTCATATTTGATCTGTCATCTTGGAGTAGAGTTAGTACATGATTGAGCTTGTTTTGTGGTACTAATCTAATTAGGATCGTTAAATTTAGTTATGATGCTTGTTGCTCTATTCTACTCTATTAATGTATGCTCTTTGTGTTGTAACTCTTTTTTTCATCAATAGAACTTCTTTTTTGCTAATAAAAAAAAAAATGCTAAACCTAAATCTAATTATCATAAAAACTTGATAAGAATTTTAGATAGAGTAAAACTATTAGCACATAAATGTAATCAGTTTGTTTGGTTTTGATTTTTAGAAAATTCTACTTTTTTACATTCCGTATTTTAATGTTTTCAAAGACTTTTTTTAATATTTTAAGTAATTTTTTAAAAAAAAATTTTAGACACAACTAAACATAAATACACTTAAAAATTATAATATTTGTGAAAAAAATCTTTAAAAAATACACTAAATACCAAAAGTACAAAAAAAAAATTCAAAAATTCAGTATATTTTTTGTATTTTTATGTATTTATTAACTTTAAAATATTTTTTCACAAATATTTTACTATTTAGGTACATCTAAATAAGGTGCATCTAAAAAAGTAAAAAAATTGTTTAAAATTTACAAAATATTCACTAAAAACAAAAAAATAAATACAAAAAAATAAAAAACATAATTTGTCAAAAAATTGAATTCAGAAAATTGAAATCAAACACACTAAATAGTTTTTCAAGACACAACAAGTTGGTTGCATATATTTGGTACTAACCCTTTTGTTTCTTGTTTATAAATTATTATGTGAATAATTTTTGTATATGTAGCACAACTGTTTTAAGTGTTACGGTATAAATTTTAGTGTTAGTATATTTTGGATTATACTTACAATGAATTTTGTTCACATATTTTAATTTTGAACTTTAAATATGTATATATATATATTTTAGTTTATGGCACTATATATATATGGGGCTTTTAGTAGTTTACAATATATATATATTTTTTTAGTGTACAACAATTTTTGGCTCTTGGCTGCATCTTCAAATTCTGTTAGATAGTGTTTATTTGGAAGGATTTAAGCATGGTATAGGACTAATAGTCCGTTGTTTGATTCAAAATTTTTATACCGGGCTATGAATCCCAAATCTATGGAATTGTTCTATCCCATGGGGGGGTGAGACACAATCCATAGGATTACTCATCCTATGGGATTAGGTAGTGAAATTACATTTTTGACTCTTTACTATTTAATATCTTTTTAAAAATAAAATTTATTGTTAAATTATTTATTTTAATAATCATATGGTATTAATTATACTTAGTAAAGTAAAATAAAATTTAAAAATCTCAACTACAAATTAAAATAAATTTATGTAATTTTTATTAATATTCTATTTATTAATTTTTTAAAAGTTCTAGTAAAAAAATTAAATAAAATTTATAATTCAGATTTAATAATCCTATTATTTAATAAATAATTCAAAAGGGCAAACTAGTATTTTGAGCATTTATCCTTCTCCATAATATTCCAAACAAACATAAGATTCAATAGAATAGTCCAATCTAGACATCTAATCCTATGAATAAACAAACATAAGATACAAATTCAGTCCAACCAAATAGTCCGGAGATAATGTATCTCAGAATTAACAGTGCAGTAAATTACAATCTCTTCTTATCCAGTCCGTCCAAATAAACATGCACTTGGTGTTTTTATTGGTAGCTAAATAGTGATTTATGGGTTGGCCCTTTCAATAGGTTACTTCAAGATGACAATTGTCCACATGAACTTGGTCTCTCTTCTTTGACTGAGATTTTGATTACTGTTTACAGGGTTCTAGAAATTTGTTAATTTTATATTATATATAATTGGATAATAACCAACAAAAAAAATGATAATGATCAATTTAAAATTAAATGAGTAGCTAGGGTTATTGTAAAAGGTATTTTGTGTAATATAACGGAAGTTGTATATCAAGTTTGACATGGCCTAACAATAAATAAAAATATATATTACGTTAATTCAATCACATGAGATATTCATTATACAAAATATTTTTCTGAATTAATTATGTTCCACATGGTTTACTTCTTTCATTTTAGTTTTTGGAAAAATGAGACTTGTACAATGGCAAGAAAACTAGAAGCTTTCAACAAAGACCAAGTCCAATGATTACCACTTTATTTACCATTATGAATAGATTCTCCAAACTTCCATCTCTTGATTGGTTCCATATATTGTTTTAATTTTTATATATTTAATCCTTGTTGTGAGTGGAGGTCTATATAAAAAAGTTTTGTAAAGTTGAAAGGGAAATGCCAACCACTAAGCAATAAAATGGACATTAACTAATATTGATATTAGTTTTGAAATGTAGTAAGTGTATAAAAATAAATAAAATAGGTCTTGGGGCTCTAAATTTTTTAGTATTATTTGATTCTTAATCAATGGACTTTAAGTAATGTTGACAGGACTCGAGTTGAAATTACACAGATATGAATGAAATGAAAAGTTGATGATCTAAAAGAAATTTTTTTGACGAATTCCCAAAGGCGTAATTCTCATACACTGTTTTTTAGTTTTATGTTCCCTTGAATATCTTTCTATCTTTAAAAAACTTATAGCATGTTATCAACGCGAAACGTTAATCAATTGTGTTAATTGATAGTTTTGACGGTGGAGATTTGAAGTACTGACTCTTTGGTCTAACCCCTAAAAGAGAACTTTTAGGGTGTTGTTCTGTTTTGATCTTGTTATACATATCCAACGGTTAGATTTAGTTTCAAAAATTTTAAATTTTTAAGAACCTTTGGTCTCTCATAGTTTTTTACAATAATTTTCTTTTGTTTTTTCCATCACAATATGATATGGTTTTCTAGGGTGCTAATGGGACGGCCCATTGAACAGCTCGCATGTTTAGATGAGTTTTTGCCATTTGATTGGGTTTCATTTTCTCCAAATCCACTGGCTCTTATTGAACCGTGCTATACACCCCCAGTGGGGGTCGCACCCCCAGTGAGGTGGCGCGCCCCCACTGGCTGACAGCTGAAAAAAAAAAAAAAAAAAAAAAAAAACGGTGTGTTTTTTGCCCAATCAAGGGCTGCCACCTCACTGGGGGTCGACCCCCAGTGGGGGTCTGAAGCAAAATTCGGCTCTTATTAATTCGCTTTCTTACATTTCTGAGTAATTGGAATTGTTTTGGGGCGATGCACCAATAAATCCTAAATCTTTATCTTATGATCCATTTGATCCTATGTTTTATCTTATGATCCAATTAGTCCCAAGCTAATGTTAATGACAAAATAACTAGTGTTACACTATGTTTTACGCTTTTTAGTAAGGGTAAATAAGGAAAACTCCAACATGGTATTGACTGAAATGCCCAAAACTCTGTAAACATCAACAACATCAAACATTAAAACATTAACAAACATCAAACATCATCAAACACATCAACAACATTAAACATCACAACATCATCAACATTAAATCTTTATCTTATGATCCATTTGATCCTATGTTTTATCTTATGATCCAATTAGTCTCAAGCTAATGTTAATGACAAAATAACTAGTGTTACACTATGTTTTACGCTTTTTAGTAAGGGTAAATGAGGAAAACTCCAACATGGTATTGACTGAAATGCCCAAAACTCTGTAAACATCAACAACATCAAACATTAAAACATTAACAAACATCAAACATCATCAAACACATCAACAACATCAAACATCACAACATCATCAACATTGAACATCAACGTCAGAACATCAGGAACAAACATCGTGAAAAATTACACATTGGATTCATTTAAACATAAACACCAAAAATCATTGTATTTTTAAAATTTATCATTGTATTAAAACATAAACACCAAGTAACTGGTTCAATTACACCCTACAAATAAAAAATAAATAAATAAATAAAGAAACCCTTTACATATCTTGAAAAGCCTAATCAGAAAACACAAACACACCATTGACCTTGTTCTGATCATCGGTCATAGTCACCGATTCCATCGATCGTTGAATCTCATCAACGGCTTGCAAGTATCGATCGATCTCTTGACGATCGGATTCTACCAAGTCTGTCATGTGACGAATGGATTTCTCGATCTGATAAACCTCCTTCAACAACCCATTACAATTGTGACGGTTACGTTTCTTAGATTCATCCAAAATCCGATCATGAAGCAAAAGCAACGGAGTACCCCATGAGTATTGGCGAGGGATTGTGAAATGAATCTGAAGGCCTCGATCTTGACAAGGGATTGTGAAATGAATCTAAAGGCCTCGATCTTTGTTTTCTTGTTCAATGATTTTGAGAAGAGATGTGTTTGTGTAGGAAGAGCGTGGAGGCTAGGGTTTGTGTTCCTTTTTTTTATGTTGTTGATATGGTTCCCAATTCTTATTCCAGTTACTAAAGGATGAATCTGATGATGGATCCATGTCTTCGATGGAAGCCTTTGAAAAACTCATCTGGTTTAAGATCTGGCCAGTTATTGATGTAAAAGGGTATTGATGTAAAAATAAATGGAATCAAATCACACCTTCAAAATCTAGCAATACATTAGGACTAAATGGTGTACAAAAAAACTTATGGGACTAAATGGTCTAACTTTTTTAAAGATAGGATTTATGGGTAATTTTTTCATTGATGAAAAAAAAATAAGTATCTTAAAACATAACATTTTTAAAATCAAAAAATGTGGACAACGAAAACTTTGGCAACAAAAAGAAGTTTGAAATTAATTTTAGCAACTTTTCAACCCTTCGACTTCCACAGTCAAGTGGGATCTCCCCTTCCTAATTGGAGCCAATATTTTACTTGTTTCTTTCTCTTTTATAAATATGAAATATAACTATCATTCAATCATTTGAGCTCAAAACAATTAATTTATGAATCATTTAAATAATGAGTCGAGATCAATTTTTTAGTCCAGCAACACAAGGGCCTGACCAATTCCCAATTTGTACCTTCACGACAGACCAAGTTGTTTGATAATGACAGATTAGTCGTAATTCATGTCATTATTGATGATGCAAATTTTTAGACCTAGAAAACAAATGATAGCTCTTTAATTTTGGATATGTAAAACTCCAAATATTTGTCATTTTAGATCCCTCTCACGGAAAAGTAAAACATTTGGGAAATCAGAATTAAGAAATCCAATGACTCCTGCAAATTCATCGATGGTCTGAGTGAGAAGGATTTCATCATTCACTTGCTAAAATGCAAAAGCTTTGAAGACCATTTTTAGGGGAGAAAAAAAATCATGAAGAAAAATTGAAGGGTAAAACAAAAACAAACTAGCACACTTTGTGCCTCAGACCAGAAAGTTTCATACATTCACACAAATTAAGTTACATTGTACAAAGCACAAAAGCACCAATTACACAAAGCAATGCCTCTATGATACACATGAATAATGCCCCAAGAAAATATTTTAAACATTACATATCTCACCCCAAATCACCGTATAGGGAGGGACCTCCTGCGTCCTCTCAACGAAAAACAAAAAGCAAAAATAATACATCCTAAAAACGAGGAATAAAAAAAAATATAAAAACTAATCAGAAAATTACCCAGCACTACTCATCCGACAAGAGAAACAACCAATGTACAACGGGCAACTTCTACCTGCCTGTGGATATCAATCGACAAAGGGCAACTTTTGGAGAGCAACTCAAATGGCTAGCAACCGCCGCCATCAACTTGGTTTACTAACAGGTGTCTTCATGTTATGTGTTGGACACCAAACTCTCCAAAAGCCTTGGAAAAAACCTCCATGTGGCCTCGTGCTCTATACAGAACACTAGAAATCCCAGGTGACAGCATGAGCCTGAAATGAGTTACAAAGAGAATGCAGAACGATCTAAAGACTATATCCAAGCAAGAGAACCCCGGTCGTTAGCAAGTTGAGGACGGCCTCGAGTTGGTGTCGGTGGCCTATTTGCATTAAGCTCCTAATCTCGTAAAAAAAACACAATACAACATCAATCCCACAAGAAGTTGGAGACAAAATCACACTAATGGTCTTCAAAGTATATGTTTTGTTACACTTTAGTACCAGAAGTATGTGATCTGTTACTGATTTTGAATGGTGCTAATACTAGGGACTAAAATTTTGGGGACCAAAGTGGAACAGAATGCATATTTGGGGACCATTTGTGTAATTAACCCAAAAATTATTATTAGAATATATCAGCACCTGCATCCATGTATCTTCTATATGGCGTTCAGGTGACGTTTCTGGTGAAGAAATTGCTGGTGGCAATGGATGAATGAGTTTTGGAACTACTACAAGATCTCTACCCAAAACTAAGATTGCCCCTGCATTATTTGCGGTACCTAAAGAAACAAATAAAACCATGTTTAAATATGCTAAATCACTAGTCATGCTAAAAACTCGGAAGCTTTTTGTAAGGATGTCAGGGCAAGAACATACCACAGTAATTCGTGGCTGAGAACAGAGTAATTAAATGCCCCTGGGCGAAACGTTCAAAGCCATCCATAACACATTCGTGTGCACGTACAATCAATTGAAGATCATTGTTGTTGCAGAATTCCATCACACGATCAGGCTGAACCAGAAAACCACATCAGATGAACAGTATCATCCAAAATGCTATACAAATTAGTAACGGAATAAACAAACCTTCCTCCCCAGAGACAAGAATATGCAACAAAACATTAAAAAAACACTATCAATTTTGGGACAATAGTAAAATAGATCTCCAATTTATGGACACATAATAAGACAACCAAATTTCACATATTCTATCAACATATAATTATGACCCAGCACCAGACAAGTACTTTAAGATGACGCTTTGGCTTATTTTGGACGTTGATGTGTACAATGTGACGTGATATAGTCGAGTGGAGAAGAAAAATATATTTAGCCGACCCCATTTGATAGGACATAAGGCTTGGTTTGGTTTATGTGTACAATAATGTGACATAGAAACCCCAGAAATTTCACAATTTGTCTTACTCCTGAAATGACCTCTAATTTAGGTTACTATTAACAGCTTTTCAGTTAAGGAACTGTAAAACCATCATCTCAAGCTTCCTAATGATGTCAGGGATTCAAATCTACAGCCGCACAATTTCTTTTACATGGAGGTCTACAAAATTCCATGGTCACAATCTATCAACAAGGCAGGCAAACACTATGGTTTTTGTACCACATAAATACAGATGTACAATAAGAATTAGATGTTTGACTCAACAAGCTCTAGCAAGTAGTATGCAAGAAACCCGGGCCAACATTGTTTGGCAACTTTATTCTTATCAGAACTCTTACATCACCAATTTACATTAAATGTAAAAATGACTCAATCAAAAGCAATGCCACAGAGATCCTTGGACAAATTAAAGAATTGACCATATCTAGCTATACACAGTTGTGGTTGAATTATGGAGTCCTCGCTCCAAAAATAAGCAATAGAAAAACTTTGGGATGAGAAAACACATACTGAAAGCTCAAAAAAAGCTATGAATTGGATTTAACAGTAACAATTGGCTGACTCAAAGGAGGATTAGGCCAGTTCAACATAATTTAAATTAGAGCTTTAAATGAATTAATACAATTGTATCTTCATATGGACTGTTCGCAGTTTCATCTTGGCATTGTTGCTATATCGTCACAGCTTTTCTTATTTTTAATCCCAAAAGTTATAAAAAAATTCCAAAACGTTAAGGCAATACAAAAATTATTTCATATTTAGAACATTACTAAACTTAAGAAATGGAAAATATCTGAAAGGAGATAAAAAAAAAAAAAATGAAACAGAGAACATACCCCAAAAGTAACCAGCCCAGGACCTCTAGCGTTTGGTCGTAACCCTTCCACGCTGTCATTTTCTGTCGGGTCAGACCTTAAAAAAGAGAAATTCATAAATCCCTGATATAACTGACAAACAAATCAAATGCAAAAACTATAAACAGGTATGGACAAGCACTGACCACAACAAGTCCATGAGAACTATTGAGCCTGCCTCCATCGTAACAGGACGCTGAAGATTCTCAATTTGGTCCACATGATTTATTGATCTTCCAATTCCACCATGCATACAGATAATTTTTTTCTCAATTAGAGCAGCCAGTGGGAGCCAATTAAACAATCTGTTTATCCGATGCCACGTCCAGATTCCATCTCTCTCACCCTGTTTAGCAAACCATGAAGTTTTTAGTTGTTTTTGATCAGCTATGTTGTAAAGTTCATAACTGGTAAAAGAAGAAAAAAAAAAACATTTTAACATACAAATAATCCCTTACCATGCGCTCGATACACTCAATTCGAAAGCCAAAAAGGGCATTGATATCAGCAGCTTCGTGATTCCCACGAATTAAATGTATGTTGAGGGGATACTCCACCTATAAAGTTCATCAAATGGACAGAAACACAGCCAACATGTTTTAGTTTAAGAAAATGTTTGAGCCCTAAGATAATTAACCACTAAGGAAGAACATACAGGCCAAATACGAGTATTATACCTTCAAAGATAGCAGAAGAGTAATTGTTTCCAAGCTGTGCTGGCCCCGATCAACATAGTCTCCTAAGAAGAGATAATCGATATATCTGATAGTCATACATGAAATTAGCATCATGATAAAAGGGTGGGAAAAAAATTGCTAGTAATTGCATAATCTCACTGAAGGACCTAGAAAATGCTTTAAAAAGGCCAAACAGAAGTAATCACTTTCATTAAAGAAAAAAACATAATACGCAGACAGTAGACCTGTAAGAGCAATAGAAAAATGAAGTTCCATGGGAATGCCCATGGAAACATGACAATAAACAACAATTATTTCT
Source organism: Camellia granthamiana (assembly GCA_036172215.1). NCBI lineage: Eukaryota > Viridiplantae > Streptophyta > Magnoliopsida > Ericales > Theaceae > Camellia > Camellia granthamiana. Next base: position 62,153,232 of record CM069914.1, read on the forward strand.
AGCATTTTATGCATAATAAAAAGACCCTGCATCTAGCCAAAATCATATGTTGCCTCGTACTATTGCACCTTGGACTCAATTCACAGTACCCAGTACAAAACAGGGTCTGAAAAGTATCGTAGATTTTCAAAATTCAAATCAAGCTTCACAAGAAGCAATATTCAAATCAAAGAAACCACCATCAGGCCACCTGATCAAGCTCCTCAATGAAGAAATATTCGAATCAAAGAAGCCACCATCAGTCCACCACCCTCAAGTGGTTCCGGTCTATACTTTTGACTATTGCTTTGTTTCAATGAATGCTTTTCACATATTCAATCCTATTTAACTTTTGATTGTTTGCATCACATCTCAAGTCTAACCAAACACCAGGCCATGGTAATGCCATACTGATTCTTACACCAATAACTTAAAAAATGTATCCACGCAATATGTGATCAAGGCACAGATTTGTCAAAATTTCAATATAAAAACAAAAACACACAAAACAAGTTACAGAGGCTAATGTTTGCCTCCGAAACATCAGAAGAAGTTGGGGCCAATGATGAACTCGTTGTTAAAGGATGGAAACAATATTGGAATAAAATGTCAAAAAATGAAACACAATCTACGAACAAAAACACTTACGCTATGTCCCCAGCAGTTGAAGGTGAGCCATACTCATCAAATAGTCGCATAAGATCCCCAAATTGCCCATGCAAATCACCAAATATCTTGATAGGAGCCCTGAGTTGTAGAACACTCGGTTCACTTGAAAATATACGTTCAGCACTATCACAAAGATCAGCTATTTCATTGCAATCTAAGAAAAATTGTCGGCGCACAGGAGGCTTCCAACCACGAGGCTTCAGGAGATGAGCTATCACCTGAAAAATGAAGAAAGAGGTATTCCCATCCCATCAAAACAGAAACTAAAAATCGTAATTGGACACAGATTACAGCTGACTATAGCAGCCAAATGAGGGAGCAAACAAGATAACCCCATGCCATTGTTGTAAACTAAGGACAGGACAACAACATTGCATGTCAAACAAAAGAAATGGAATGGTAGAGCCAACAAAATTCAGATTTGCACTTGCTGTTTTGTTAGTTGGCACATGCCAAAAGAAGTATAATTCTTACTCTCGTATACTTCCAGTTAAAAAAATTTAAAAGGGTAAAAGAAAGTAAAAAGGGCGGAATAACAGAGGAAAGAAGCTCTAGAATATGAAGCATGGGTGCGGGTATGGATACGATACGAGTACGCTGATACGGCAAGACCTAAATAAATACGATACGGGTACAGCTGGGGTGTGTCAATAAATTTATTATTTTTCATAATTTATAGTTTGAGATTCAATTTACAAATCAAAGTTCAATACCAAAACTAGAAGGAGAAATTACAAAACCAAAAGAGAAATCATAGTTCAACAATACTAATACCAAAGCAAAGTCTATAAGCTATTTTAATGCCATTAAATAGGAGAAATTACAAGATAAAGTTTCATTCCAAAAGCAAGCTAGGCAAAATTTAAAAACTTGACGCTTTAGTTTTCACTTCCATCAACTTCATCATTGAATAATACATCTTTCATCTCTGACACATCAAGTAAAGGATTTGCAATTTCAAGTAAATAAGAACTCTCTAATAAATGAAACATATCCCTGCCAATGTCCCATAGCTTGGTGTACCCATGGAGTATCCAACTACCAAAGAATGTATAAAAATTACCCGGTGCCTATTTCAAGTATCCGGTACACATGCAGCCCTATCGGTACGAGTACCAGTACCCGGTATGAGTACGACAACATTTTTGGAGTACCCATTCTTCATAAGGACAGTCTATGTTCTAATGTGAAAACACTTGCTTGCATTATTCATATGTTTAAGGCACATTCCATAATGCTTATGCAAGTACAAAAAATATATATATAAGTGAGTACAGATCAACTCAACCCGTCCAAAACCATTTGTCTGAGTAAATAAAAGAATATTTTATCATTTACAAAAAATATAACACTCTATACCTTTTTGGGCACACTGTTGATAGACATTTGCCGGTCTAAAAGTTTCCTTGCGGCTGTGGCATTTTCTGGGGTTCCATAGCTGACTCGTCGTCCTTCATTTTCAAATTGATCAATTGAAAGCTGTCTGACCATGCCACCTAAAGCTCCACCAGTCTCTGCAGCTACAACCACCTGCAAATGCATAGAAGAATATGCCTTGACAAACAGAGTCGTGTATTGATAAGCATATTATGACAAAATTGACTTGAAAATAAAATTTAAGATGGGAATCAAATTCTTTATACTGACAGCTCTGTGATGCAACCGCACTCCAGCTGGAGCTGAATTATTTGACACAGCAGAATCAGGCTTAATTAAGCTAGATATCTGTTTCCCACTAGGGGTAGCCTCAGCCCCGCGATCCCTTTCTGGCAGTTCAACTTCTCCATTAACTTGTCGTGCTTTGGCGGCAGCCAATGCAGCAGTAATAGCCTCAGCTTCTGCTGCAGAGGCCTCGACCAAGTACTCAACACCTTTAGTCAGTCTCCTGCAGAGAAGACCAAAGAAGACCTACTTTAGTAGTTCTTTATAAGAAGAACAAAAGCCAAAATACTACCATGCTAAAAACTACACATAAATGAAAGCAATGTAGATATGCAACTACAAGCATACCGGCTACCCTGGAGCATCGCATTTTCAGTGCTGATATCAGTATACATATCACCATTTATGGGAGGAGCTACAGGACTTCCCAGCACAACTGAACCATCAGAAACTGCATCAGGAATCGTTTGCCTGGTTCTTTCATCAGCAAACACATATCTTCCAGGTAACCTTCCCGCCTGTACATTGGATGCAGCAGCTGCAGCTGCAGCATGTGAAGCTGCACTGGTTGTCTCAGCAGCAGCCAGATCTTCAGCAACTAGTAGGTCATCAAGTAAAACCCCTGCAGGACAAACATATCAAACGCAAACTACTGCTTTAGAATCAACTAAAAAATTGGTCAACATAACATGCTAATCATATATAGGAAATTAACTTCAAAATATTTGGTTTTGTTGAATGTATAGATGAGAAGAAGAAGAAGAAGAAGAAGAAGAAGAAGAAGAAACAGAAAGAAAGAAGCTGTTGTATTGTTTAGTTTATTCAAAAGAATAGGGTTTCCCCTTACACCTATTTATAACACTTAACACTCCCCCTCAAGTTGGTGTAAAGATGTCTCTCATGCCCAACTTGCAACAAATGAGGTGAAAGATCTTACTACTCAGACCCTTCGTAAAAACATCCGCCAATTGATCTTCAAACTTAACAAAAGGCATATATATCACACCCTTATTCAACTTCTCCATAATGAAATGTCTATCAATCTCAATATGCCTAGTCCGGTCATGTTGAACAGGATTGTGCACAATACTAATGGCAGCCTTGTTGTCGCAATACAAAGTCATGGGATCTCGGTAATCAAACCCTATATCACTCAACAAAGAGTGAAGCCACATCAGTTCACATGTTCCATGTGCCATAGCTCTGCATTCAGCTTCAGCACTGGATCTGGATACTACCGCCTACTTCTTACTCTGCCATGTGACTAGATTTCCCCCTACAAAAGCACAGTAACCGGAGGTAGAGCGTCTATCATCTATAGAGCCTACCCAATCTGCATCTGTGAATTCTTCCAACCTCAAGTGACCATGATTAGAGAACAAAATTCCTTTTCCAGGGGCAGATTTAAGATACCTCAAAATGCGATAAACTGCATCCAAATGAGTTACACGAGGATCATGCATAAACTGACTCATTATCCCAACTGCATAGGCAATATCTGGCCGAGTATGAGATAGATATATCAGTCTTCCCACAAGTCTTTGGTATCTTTCCTTCTCCACAAGCTCACCAACCCCACTACAAAGATGATGATTAATCTCAATTGGAGAATCAGCTGGTCTGCAACCCAACATGCCCGTTTCCTCAAGAAAATCTAGAATGTACTTCCTCTAAGAAATAAAGATGCCTTTATCAGATCTGGCAACTTTAATCCTAAGAAAGTACCTCAATGGACCAAGGTCTTTGATCTCAAACTCCTTAGCTAACTGCATCTTGAGATGAGTCACCTCCTCCTCATCATTACCTGTCACAACTATGTCATCCACATATACAATAAGCACTGTTACCTTATGTACATTGCGTTTGACAAACAAGGTGTGATCTGCATTGCTTTGCTTATACCCAAATCCCAGCATTGCCTTTAGGAATCGACCAAACCAGGCTCGAGGAGATTGTTTCAAACCATACAAAGCCTTCTCCAATCTACAAACCTTTCCAACTGTAGTTTGAGATGAGAATCCTAGAGGTACATCCATATATACCTCCTCCTCCAAATCTCTATGAAAAAAGGCATTCTTCACATCTAGTTGCTGTAAAGGCCATCCCAAATTAGCATCACACGAAAGAATAGCTCGAATGGAATTCATCTTCGCTACAGAAGCAAAAGTTTCTTGATAGTTTATCCCATATGTTTGAGTAAATCCTTTACTAGTCTTGTTTTGTACCGTTCAATCGTCCCATCTGCATTGTGCTTAATGGTGAACACCCGCTTACATCCAACTGGTTTTTTTCTATTAGGAAGAGACACCAACTCCCGAGTGTTGTTCTTACTCAAAGCTTGCATCTCTTCTACCATCACTACCTTTCACTTGGGATCATTTATAGCTTCTTTCCAACCCTACAGAATACATACAAAAGAAAGAGACGAAACAAAGGCACAATATCTACAAGACAGCAAACTATATGACACAAATTTAGAAATGGGGTGTTGAGTACAAGCTCTAACCCCTTTTCTAAGAGCAACAAGAAGACTCAAATCATCAACAACTGGTGAAGAAATAGGCTGAGCATTATTACCTGTAGAGTCAGTGGAAACTGGGCATGGAACTGGCATGAGAGATGATGATTGACCGGGTGCCACAAGAGAAGTCTACTCTTTCTGACGCTGTGAATAAGTCTTAAGATCAGCTCTGTCTAAACAACCACCGATATTAATCTCCTTCTCAACAGAACTCTTAGGCTCCCCCTCACCACAAATAACAGCCCGCTAATTAGGAAGGAAAAAAGACAACTCATGTTGATATGATTCATCCGCAATCTCATCCGTAACACTCCCCCTAAGGAGATAGCGGAGGACGCGAGAAAAAAGACTCAGATTCACGGAAGGTAACATCCATACTAACATACAGCTTACGAGTGTGAAGGTCATAGCATTTTTAGCCCTTCTAAGTAGCAGAATAACCAAGAAAGACACACCGGACAGCCTTGGGATCAAGCTTCCCACGAGTACGAGGTTGGAGATGAACAAAACAGACACTGCCAAAAACTCGCGGGGGAAGGGAAGAAGTGGGATAAGGCACAGGAAGAAGCTCAAGAGGAATTTGGAAGTGGAGGACACTAGAGGGCATACGGTTAATAAGGTAAGCCGCGGTAAGAACAGCATTCCCCAAAAAGGCTTAGGAACGTTCATGGTAAACAAGAGAGAACGAGCAACCACATAGAGGTGTTCATTCTTGCTTTCAGCAACTCCATTCTATTCAGGAGTGCCAACACAACTAGTCTGATAAAGAATGCCATGCTCCTTGAGGTATGCCCCGAAAGCCCCATCAACATATTCAGTCCCATTATCACTCCTAAGAATTTTGATATTAGCATTGAAGAGATTGGATACCATTTTATGAAAACTTTGGAAGCATGAGTAAACCTTATTTTTAGTACGAAGTAAATAAATCCAAGTCACACGGGAATAATAATCAATAAATGTGACAAACCACCGATAATCAGAGGTAGACACTACAGGGAAAGGACCCCACACATCAGTATGAATAAGCATAAAAGGAAAAGTACTTCTTTTATTAATGGAAGGATAACAAGTACGTTTATGCTTAGCAAGCTCACAAACATCACAAACAAAGTTATTCCTAGAACAATCTCAAACTAAGGAAGGAAATTTTTTTTCTAAAATACTAAAAGAAGGATAGCCCAAACGACGATGCCACTGATGAAGCAGACGTAAAGAGGAGCCGGAAGTGGATTGAAGAGCCTAAGAGGACAAAGTTGATAGAGGAGGAACGGCATTCAAAAAGTACAGACCACTTGGTGCTCTACCACTGCCAATCATTGTCCCCGTAGCCAGTTCCTGAAAGATACAATGAGCCAGAAAAAAGGTTACAGAGTAGTTGAGAGCAATGGTAATGCTACTAACAGAAAGTTAGTTAGTAGAAAAATTAGGAACATAAAGAACAAATGAAAGAGAAAGCAAAGAGGTGCAGTACCATCAGCCACTCTAACCTTATCTCGCCCAGAACCAAGAGAATAAGAACGGAAAAAACTAGAAGTACCAGTCATGTGATCTGTAGCACTGGAATCAATGATCCAACGAGACGACGAAGAGGTATTAAGTGTACTAGCAACAATACCTGTGTGAGCAAAGTTGGAAAAGGCAAAAGAGAAAGGAGCTAAGGTAGATGAAGAATAAAAGCGAGCCATCAAACGTCTGAGAGTGTGAAGCTCATCCTGGAAAAGAGAAACAGTGTCACCCAAGGCACTAGCAGTAGTATCCGATACGTGTGCTTGGGGACGAACACCACGACCACGACCACGGCCTCGAGTAGGCCGACCATGTAACTTCCAACAGTGCTCTTTATCATGTCTATCTTTCCCACAATAATCACACTTCAACCGATCCCGATCAACCAAGGGACCCATATACCACCCTGAGACTGACTAGGCTAAGTAGCACGTGACTTTGGGGCTGCAACCATTGCTGACCGATCCTGAGTAGAGACATGTACCATAGCACTACAACAACTCTCCTCCTACAGAACCAATGCATAAGCCTCATGTAGTGCGGGAAACAGAGAGCGACCCTGAACCCATATCTGATCATACTCCAAAGTTAGGCCAGCAAGAAAGTCATACACCCGCTCCATTTCCACAACCTGCTGAAACATAGCGGCATCTGTGGAGCAAACTGGCTAGAAACTCTGATAGTAATCTAGCTCTTGCCATAAACCACTCAACTCCACATAGTAGACTGCAAGAGAACGATCCTTCTGATCCAAGCCCCTAATCTTCTTTCTCAATTCATAGGCTTGTGCATCATTACCCCATTAAGAATACATTTGAGAGGCAACTATCTAGATTTTGTGAGTAATATCCATCAAGAGAAAAGTCCAACTAATAGAAGGCTCCATAGAATTGATTAGCTAGGTCATAACTAAAGCATTCTTAGAAATCCATTGCGCAGATAAAGCATTATCCGCAGTAGATTGTTGGGTACTACCAGTAATATAGCCAGTCAAACGCCGGGCAGCAATAGCAAGACTACAGGAGTGGGACCAAATCAAGTAATTAAGACCATCAAGCTTGACTGGACTAATCTGGAGAGGAGGACTATCACCAAGAGTCAAACCACGACTCAGTCCACTCTCTTCCTTCCCCTTAAAGTCCTGAACCAAGCTGTCAACCATGAGATGAGAAAAAGAGGGTGCAGAAACACAAGCCAGATATCAAACAAGTCCAGACACCACGCAACCAGCACAGAAAATCATCTTCTAAAGCTAAAACAGTCCAAGATAAGCCCAGAACAGAGCAACCAGATCAACTACAAGCCAGAAAACTGAAACAGAGCATCTGAACAGCAATAAAAAGCCAAGGTAGGGCCAAAATACGTTAAACCAAGGATAACAAACCCCTCTAGGGTTCCAGTAGGCTCCCCAGGATAGGAGGAGGAGGGACAAAACCAGCAAACAAAGGTTCAAACAGTGACTTTCGAAAAATCACCCAATTTTGACGAAAAATAAAAAAATTGGAAAACTCAATCAATAATGACCAAACAATCAAAAGGAGGTTATAGGGTGATTACCCATTAAATTTCGAGCAAACTGTGATTTTTTTTTTTTTTGTGTGTGTGTAAAACAGACGTACCAGGATACAAGAACAAGAAAGAGACTGAGAGGAACAATCTTCAAAGAGGAAGATATTGCTTTGATACCATGTTGAATGTATAGATGAGAAAAAGAAGAAGAAGGAGAAGAAGAAGGAAAAGAAACAGAAAGAGAGAAGTTGCTATATTGTTTATTTTATTCAAAAGAATAGGATTTCCCCCTTACGCCTATTTATAATAATAAGCATAAGACATAAAGACCAAACTACCCTAACACTAAACAGGTTTCTAGGATGAAATAGGAGTTGCTAGGGTAGGACATGAATGCACGAGCATTAGAAGTATGACAATGAAAAATCTTTAAAATTTTCATAACAACAAAAAGGAAGAGCAGGAACAAGAACACACACTTTTGTGAAGGGAAGAAAGGGGGGCAAAATTTTGACATAAAATATGATATTTGTTGGATTAAATTTTTAACATGACAAGTTAAAAAGTACTGGACAATTACACCACCACTACAATCATATAAACTAAATAGATTTGCCTTATGAAAAGGCATAAATCAAAATCGGCATAGCCCTTAGATGTCATCAAATCTTCCAATACCTTGTTTAAACTGGGAACATAACAATTCAATAACTCCAATTTCAACAACAGAATTCCCACCATATGCTCTATACAGGACCATATTTTTAGTTAAACCAATAAACCATAAAATAGCATGCCTACCATCATTGTACGAAATTATGGATGAACTATTAATAAGTCCTAATTAAAAAACTTATTCAAGGTATCCTAATGAAGTGAGGAATGCTCACCCTCATATCTTAATGTAAGTTTTCAGCAACTAAAACTACATGCCTCTCTCCTCGAACTGTTCTTATGCCACTTGATCACACATCCTTAACCAATTATCAATGTGTCCTTTTCCTTTTCTTTTCTTTTTTCCCAAATTTAAATGAGTAGAAAATCTTTCCTCTCTCAGATAAACTATCATATAATTTACTTAACCAAAGAAGATAAGTAAGTCCTTCCACTTCTTGTACAACTTATTCAACAATCCCATTACAAAGTAACTTCAATGAGAAACATCTAGAGCGAAGCTAAAATTATTTTGGGATACTCTTTTTCAATGCTAATTGTTTAAGCTAAAATAGCGCTGCTAATAAGATTTATCTTTTCCTTCGTTGAATGGCTAGTCTTTGTTAATAGGATCTATTTGCTCAAGTTAGCTCTACTGAGCCACAAACATCTAAACAAATAATGCCACTGTTTGGGAAGTGGGTTTGGGTGGATTTGGGGCTAAAATAGCCAAAAAAAACAATACAGGCTTTTTATCCCCAATAAGACAAAACATCACATCCAACCCATAATCATTACCTTCTTTCCCTCACAAAAAGCCAAAAAACTCTTCCCAAACCAAGATTTTTAGTCCCAGGCTAAAATAGTCAAAAAAGCCAAAAAGCCAACCCACTTCCCAAACCAAACCAATGTATTCTGTTTCAAACTCCCAAAAAAATTACATCACTGTTGTGTTTGCCAAATACTACCATCTCTGGCCAATTAAAACTCAACTCCATGTAAACTAGCAGAAATCTACATTTCAGACACTCAATTAAAAATTGCCAAGTATCTTAAAAATCTTCTACAAATTTGTACATAAAACCTTGTTCCACAACACCAGCAAGTTCAAAGTCATCTATTCTTCAAGATAAGAATTCAAATATATTTCCACACTTCTCTTCATGTCCAAAGTACACCATCCTCCGCCAATTCAATGTCCCTTTCCATTAGTACACATAAACATTAATCCTCTAGTAGGAGCCATCATTGATCTTTTAGCATGCCTCCAGATTACATAGGTAAACCATTCTATCAAAAACTATTACTCAGTAAACCATTCTATCAAAAACTCAATGCAACGATAAATAACATGCAACCATGCAAATTTTATATTGAAATTTGTGCCACGACAATGAGACTAAAGATTTGAGGGAATCAGTTATAACATTTTCACAAAAAGGATGAACTATCAATTGAGCATCATAGACATCAACTTCACAAAAGAAGAGTCTTCATTTTCCTCTAAATGAATCTACTTTATCCGTAGTTTCAAGTTATGCAAGCACTTTGAAAGGCTCAACCAACTTACTACAAGCAACTCAGAATAGACGAATATTGTGTTACGACAATACAAATCAGGACATACCCATATTATGTTGGGCATCAGAATGCAAAAAAATGTACAATACTAGAAGGTACTAGTCAACTTAAAGTCTAGAACTAAATACAAAGGGAAAAAAATTGAGTGTTCTGTTGTGACGTCTTACCACCACGTAGACCACCATAGATAAATATCAGGTCACCAATAGCAGCGGCAGCATGCCTACAGCGTCTCGTCAGTTCAACTGCAGCATCTCCACCAGCAGCATCAGCACTGTATCTGCCTGTCCTGGGAGTGGTAACAACAGACTTTGTATCACACCAGACTCCTGCCGCAGTATCCAGAACTACACACACAAACATGACAAATCTGAGAAAAAGACTTAAGTGTAGATTTCGTACACCACCAATTTCAACACATTTGCTGGATTACAGAGAAAAAGAAAATAAAGGAAAATACCAGCAACACTTGACGAGTCCTCCACCATGCGTCCACCACCAAGTGCACCACCAGACACATGGAGCCTTGCATTTACAAAAACCTACAGGAGCATAGCACATCTCAATGACTGGTTTCTAGATACCAAACAAGAGGGAGGGAGGGGGGGGGGAGGGGATGTCAACTAACAGTGGGGTCTTTTTCTTTTCTTTTTCTTTTTCTTTTTTTTTTTTGGTTGGGAGTTTAAAAGAAAAACTCACCGCTGCATGTTGATATCTAGGAGATGGTGAGACACCAGGAGCAATTGCCCATTCCCACCGACCATCTCTATGTTTTGCAAGTCCATATGCACTGGCCAGTGGCTGAAAAAATCATTAAGAGAGGATGTAACAAGTCAAACATGTATGACAATGGAAGAGGTGTATCTTGACCTTGATAGGGAGAAGGAATCATATAGACAAAATTGTACAATAATATTCACAGCAGATACAGCGGTATTCAAGACAAACATACTAGCATGAACCTCTATACACACACACACAACTAACTATATATGCATGAATTAGACATCATCCTAATAAAAATTTAAGTAATCTTATAAGAAAGAGAACAAAACTTAATACCCAAAAAAATAAAGAAGAAGAGATTCTTCTTTTTGATGTTTAAACCATGTATTAGACTAAATTTAACAGCAACCAAAACAAGCTCTCCATTTGCATACTCCTCATATGCTTATACGCAAAAAGTGTAAAAAAAAAAGCACTTGAGGCATGTCTTAGACTCTGATACGCAAGTCTTTGGGGAGTGTTACCCAAAAATCAAAACTTTGATGCGTTTTTCCTAAGCCTTGCTTGAGGCAACCTCAATAGCACCTTTTAAACTTTTGATGAAAATCATGAAAGTAAAGAGTGCCACCCATAATGGAAGCTCTTAAACGTTCAATGACTAGACACCATCAAAGTAGATATGGAACACTGCCAAATTAACCACTCGTAGACAAACTAAAATGAAAAATAGTAAACCGTCCCAAGTTCTGCTCCTTAAAAACAAACCAGAAGACAGGAAAAGGCAAATTGTTCAACAAGTACAACTGTTGGCTCCCCAAGGAAGGAAACCAACAACCAACTTTAGGGGAGAAAACATATAAAACACAAAGAAAATCATCAATTGTCCTGAGAAAAGTAGACTACTTACAGATAAGCTAGCTCAAGTACATGGCTTATAATATATCAACCAATTGAAACTATTGTTCATGCAAAAAAATATATCTTACCACACTGTTAGCATCCCTCCCTCCACAAAGCAGAAGAAGGCCATCAGAACGTGCACTTGCTGTTGCATACCTACTCAAAGCAAGAGGAACAAATGATTGATCAACTAAAATTTTTTAAATAAATGGCTACTGGTCTGGGCAAGAGAAATTTACATGCACGGAGGTGGACCTTCTCCTTCTGGTTCCAATTTCCGCCATTCATATGGCTTGGCAGCTGTGTCCAGGGCCCATACATCAGCCAAAGGACGCTTTCCTAGAATCATACATCAAATTATTGCTTAACACCAGAAAATGGAAAACATACTCGAGCACACTAAATAAAGCAGATATCAAGTGACTCACCATCATTCCCACCAATTGCCATCAGATATCTTTGCCCCACCAAAGCCATAACATGCCCATAACGTGGCCCTGGTCCAGGACCTTGGACCACAACCCTAAAGGGATATTGATGTTGCTTTAATAGATGTATGACAGTGCTTCTATAAATAAATGGGCAAGGACAATTTTGCGGAATCTAACCTATGCCATCGTGGTCGTTGTTGTGTGAGATCAAGAACATGGAGGTCCTCAGCAGACAAACCAGCTGGACCAATTCCACCCTGTGTTGGATTGAAAGATAACAGGGAGTAGTTACTATTTACTAACTAAATGAAAGAAGAAAAAGTAGCCAAAGCACTAAAAAGGATAAACTGTTGAATTATTGATATGTCCTCCAACCTGAATAACTACCATAGTACCCACAGCAGTTGCCACATGTGCTGCCCTTGGAGTGGGAGGTTCTCCAAAGGGTGTAATCCTGCAAAAGAAAGCTCATTAGAGCATAATAGAACTACATAACAAGCACACACAAAAAACGCATAACCTCAAAAGTATTGCCGCTAGCTGATAAGTGGTTACTGGTCTGGGCTTACCTAGACCATTTATTTGTCAACACATCATAGCAGTGCACATCAGCAGTGGCCCCCGCTAACCCTACAATCCAACACAACCTTGAGGATCACAAAGGTTTAAAGCATAAAACATTTCCATTCTAAAAATGACATAAAATTAACAGTATCATTCTTCATTTTACAAAGATTCATCCATGTTGGGTAGCAAATATCAGACATAACCCCCCACACACCCCCCCCCCCCCCCCAAAAAAAAAAAAAAAAAAAAAAAAAAAACACACACACACACACATCTATGTGTGCATCTCTTATTCGGTGGGCATACCTGTGCTGCATTCATACCAAATCAATTACATATCTAAGGTTGAGAATTGGATAGTTGAGCTTTTCAACAGAGTTAGGGTTGTTTACATCACAAACGAAGCATAAAAAAAAAATAAAAAAAAACACACACACACATCTATGTGTGCATCTCTTATTCGGTGGGCATACCTGTGCTGCATTCATACCAAATCAATTACATATCTAAGGTTGAGAATTGGATAGTTGAGCTTTTCAACAAAGTTGGGGTTGTTTACATCACAAACGAAGCATAAAGAACAATGACATAAAATACTTGAACAAAGCAAAAACCAAAGTAACTTCACTTACTAGGGTTCAACTGAACCCACATTTAAATGCCATTTGAATCAGATGGACTTCAAAATACATAAAAGGGAAAAAACAAAACCAACACATGCAACAAGAATTCAGCATTATTACAGTTACTATGGCATTGGCACCTCAACATCAAGATTTACAAAGATTCCAGTTACATTCATTAAGAGCATACCCATGTTATAAAAATATAAAATTGCACTCAAATAACTTGAACCGAAACATATCTATCTAGGGTTTCTACAGAGGCAAGAATGAACACCCAAAAAAACAGAAACACAAGACATCAACTTGAACTCAAACGTATCTACGGTTCTTCTACATAGGCAAAAATGAAAACCCAAAAATCATAAAATACAATAAATTGGAGAATTGGCAAAAAAAGGGTTAAACCAATAACCAAACACATACTTATTCCAGCACTTCCAGCCGAAGATGGAGTCCCTGGAGCTGCAGAATTGCCCTCAAGAGCAGTGGCTCCTCCAAAAAGAATCAGCCTCGGTCCAATGTAACCCGTCGTCCCTTCCTCCCCAACTGCAGCCACAGCCGTTAAGGTGTGCCCGCACCTCGGCCCCGGCCCATCTTCCTTCTTCTCTAAGATTGCGTTCACCACAGAGTACGTCGGAGCAGTCCTCGGCCCGGCCACGGGGCTCTGCTGCGCCTGAGCCGGCGGCGGAGGTGGCTGAGGTGGCGGTGGCTCCGCCGGAGATCCAGAGGTCACGGCCGCCGGAGCCTGCTCGACCTGTTCGGACGTCGGGCCGTTGTTGTTGGGACCTGTTGGATCGTGATCGGTCTCTGACGCCATTGACGAATCAACATCCATATCTCGAACCCTTGGTTTTTTACCTTAGTGTCTAGATCGGAGCTCCAATTCTCACCGATTCGCATTTATGATCAACATATTGAAATCCAATTATTGCCGGGAACGCAATACCTAGAATTGGAAACCCTAGCTTGGATCGTTCGATTCAATTCAAATTTTGAAAAAATACGGGAAAAATTTTATACGAGTGAGAGAAAGTTTAGGTTTTGAATTTGCTTTTTTTTCTCTTTTTTCCTTTCTCTGAACCCTCGAGGCGGTCGAGAAAGAGAAACGGGACGGAGGAGAAAATCTTAAAAGCCAGGAGAGAGAGACCACCCAAAGTGCACCCAATCCCTTGCTTTCTCTCTCTAAACTGATTTTCTGTTTTTCTCTCTAAATATTTCAATACATTTTAATCATATGAACCTTTTAATTATTTTACTACATTTTATTTATATAAAATTAAATAAATAAAATATAATTAACATTCACTTTTTTAAAACTGTTTACATTAATTTTGAAATATTAATATTGGAAAAAAATATAATGTTGAAACATATAAAGAATTATTAATTATAAGTACTAATTTAACTTACTAGTTTGTTAATATTCTATCCGTAAACAAAAATTAGAGTAAAAAAACATATTAATCACATTTTATTATTATTTAAAACAAAACAAAAAATGTTCATAGATTATTTTTTTTATTTAAAAAAAAATTAATGTGTTAAAGGGCCTTAATCAAACCTAGATTAGATTTGGTACATTTCTGATCTTTGTCACGTACCTAAAACAAAAAGATCCTTGTCGGACTGAAAAAAGCTTCACTAATTCTCAATTTTTTTCTTTCTTGGCTTCATCTCAATTAAAAAGATTGGTGGAGTGAAGACACGTATTAAAAAAAATCGGTGAAACTGATAAAGTAAATGTAATTAATTACTATTCGATTCTCAAACCAAGTTTTGAAATAATTGGTTAAATTACAGATTTGATAAAATCAAAATTCAATCCCCCCTAATCTTGAATCAATCTAAATATCAAATAAGATACACAATTCGAACAGATTAATAATCTCCGGATTATAATTTTTAAAATACCAATCCAATCAATCCATTCTATTCTATTCAAACAAGCATAACCTAACTCTCAACCATATCTGAAAAACACTGGGATTATCCTGCAAAAAACAACTTCAAAAAAGAGCCCTATTAAACTTCCCCTTGATTTTAACTTCTCTATTTGTAATACAAATATAAACAAAACTAAAACTTTTCTTTCACACTCATCTCATAAGAAAGCTACAAATGAATGCTAGTTCAACATAGTTCCATCAAATAAAACAATCCCTATTTACAACAATTTTTTTCTGTTTCAGGCACACTGTATTCTCCAATAATCCCTTTCCGAGGTTGGACAGCGAGCATTCTTCACAACTTTCAAGACACCAACAAACACATGCCATGACAGAAAGACACAGCAGCTCAGAAACCGACATTGAAAGTAAATATACCGCCAATTAAATAAATGATGACAATAATAACAGATTACAACAGCGCTAATCAAATCCTGTGTTTTTTCTTATTTCCCCGACAAACCTATCTCCTCGACTCTACACCATGAGGACACCACCAGAAAAGACAGAAACCAAAGCAATGAAATGCATCTCAATTGCAAGAAGGGTCCGGAATGTACAAAGTGAAAAGGCAGCACTTTCGTGGAGAAAGATCATCCGTGAGAGTCTTGAAGCTACAGATTGACAGTCTGTGAAACAGTTTTTGTCAGATTTATGTCATTTCCATTGTACTTGGATTTATCTTTCAAAGGCTTCTGTGCAGTAGGTGTTCTTTTTAGAGCAGTTCTACCAGGTGGCTTTGTAGTTTGAGCCCCAAGCCCTTGCCCTGGTCAAATAACCAAGAAATAATCAAAAGGGTGTAGAAAAAATCCTAGATAGATAAGAAACGAAGAGAAATTCACAAATAGGAAAGGCTTTAAACTTGAGCTTTTACCAAACCCTAGTCATTTTTTTAAGAATAATGTTATATGTACCAACTAATGTACTAACTAATATACTAACAGATGATATGGTATAATTTAAGAAATTTTAGGTATTTGTAATTTATATAATAGGTGGAGTCAGTAATAATAGCATAACTAGTTGGTACACTAGTGTTTTCGACTTATTTCCCAAACCCAAGTTGTTTCTGAAATTGTGTTTTCGAAACACAACTTTAAATTGAAGTCGCGTTCGATACACAATTTAAAAAATAAAATAAAATTGAACAGAGTCTAAATGTTTCATACTTCCATAGTTGGCTTACAGACAATGGCGTAAGAGGTGAAACCTCTCAGAAACAAGGCACAGCTATTTGTTGGCTAATCTACTCAATGGATATGCATCAACATCTAGCATGCACAACTGAGGATCTACTGGGTGTACTAGGACTATAACAACCAGAAAATGATTCCTACGCTAAGCCAGCCAAAGAAGAGCACAACACAATAATCTCTAGCAATCCTTTTGAGTTAAGGACAGCTTCAGTGAGCATAACCATGCAAGAGAGAGAGAGAGAGAGAGAGAGACATTCACCGCTATTAGGGAGAGAGAATCGCTTCTTTGCCTGCCTATCTGAAAGAGTGGATCTCTCTTTAGGATTGCTGTGGGATCTTGACCCAATACCAGGTCTTGAGCCAGCTTCTTCAACCAAATCTTCAAGAGGTGGCTTAGATTTTTGCTTCATAAACAGTGCGGTAGTTGCCTCTTGTGTACTTGTGAACTTGTTGGGTGACGAACTAAAGCCGTCCAAATGAGACAGACCCATTTTGCGATTTGACAGGTTTGGCTGAAGGTTTGAAGAAATGGGTTTCTTGCCAGCAGATTTTAACAGGGTTTTAGTTCCATTCTTTTCTTCAGCTGATTCATTCTCATGAATCATCACTCCATCTTTAATATTACTGTCAAGAAAGCGGTTTTCCCACGGACGAACAGCCATCCATCTCTCCAACCAGTTCCAGCCCCAGTAATTTTTATCTGGTTCAAACCCAGAGGGAGCTGCCTGCTGCCTCGATCCCGCTTGCCACTACAGAATATATATAGAGAGATCCTATTTTTGAGCCAGCTGTAGATATAATAAATAAAAACCCCTACAAAGCATGTCTAATCAGCACTACCCACAAATTTAGTATCAATGCTAGAATTTTTATAGGCACAACATTAATTCTTCAAGATGTGAAGGTAGATAATAACACCGGAAACCATATCAGCCAGAACACCTCCCAAAAGTCTTCTTTTACCAAAACTTTTAATTGCTACAAAGACAGTCAAAATTTTTCTAGGCATCATTTCAAAGTTTTGAATTATATACGGATGAATTGTTACACACCTCACATTTTTAACTGAAATTTTCCAAATTTCTCAATACCACCTTTTTTCAACCTATAGATACATAATGTAATCAAAAGAAATTTTAGGGCACAACATATCCAGCAATGCTAAAACTTTAAAAAAACACCCCAAAAAAACACACACACACACACACACACACACACACAAAAAAACAATAATTAATGTAACGTTCAAAGTTGAAACACTAGCCTTGGGGTCCCACAGTTTCTTCGTCAAGTCAAAAGGTTTAACAAGAAGAATACCCAAAGATCCCACAAGTCATGAATGAAAGCAAGTCACATAATAAATAAATGAACTCTAATGACTCATCATAACTTACAACTTGAGATCAATGGTAAGAATCAAATGCCAAAATGCACCCCTTTTAAACGCCAGGACAGCACTTAATCACTCAGCCACCAGGACTTCAGCCTGCACCCTTTTTAAATGACATGACAGCGCATAATCACTCAGCTACCAGGACTTCAGCCTGACCACAATCTAATAAACTAAACTTGTCTACAACATTTTCCGAGGATATCCAAGAATCATTTCAGCAACAATCCAAAATTATTATTAAGAAACATGAATCAATTATAAAGAAGCCCCGGACAAGAGATTTTCAAGAATGTTTTATGGTGTTGGGATAATTATGCAACATCAGACACGTCATGGCAAATGTAGAGTTTAATATGAGTGAAAGTTTCAGAAACAGCATATACAAAATAATATGATATCTTAAAAACCTAGTAACATATTTCAGAGAAAAGTCAGACAAAAATTCAAGGCTGTTGAAAATCAGATGAGTTAACATCTATATGCTTCCCTTTGTCCTAATCCTGATCTGGACCCCTCTTCACGATATAAATGTTCAAATCTTCTCTAGTTAGAATCATAATTTTCTACTTGATGTCCTTGGAAGAGGCTGTTGCATTCTTACCTGGTGAGCCAAAGCATACGCCATAGCCCTCTCACGCTTAGCTGCCGCTTCCTGCCTCTTTAACAACTTGGTTTGAATTTCTTCAACAGATCCTACACCATCACACCACCCTTCCTGCCAAAAACAGAAGCAACATGTAACACTCAACAAGTGGAAGAAGAAAGTGATATATTTACACACACACACACACACACATATATATATATATTTGGCAACAAAGAAAATTGTCATTTCAAGTACAGCACCGTTTCCACAAGTAAATTATTCATATTAAACACATTCCAAAGTTCCCTGATGCAAATGGGATTTTTAAACAAGCACAGGTTCACAAAGGTGTCTTTAGACAATTTAAACGCATATATTTTCTGATCCTGACTCTTCTGTTTCAGCTACCTCCAGTTTATCCCTATTCCAAACATCAATGACATCAGACTCGGGTCATTGTACGTAAATTTTTAAAAATCACGGTATGAGCCTTATGAAACCACCAATTATTGTCATATTATTAAAAAGAGAAAAAATATTTCATTGAGAGAAACCCGAGGATGCTTACCTCAATTTCTCGAACACGAGCCTCGTGTTCAAGTTGTTGCTGAAGTTTTTGTTGGACTGTTTGACTTTCCAATGCCAAACGAACACGCCGAGCTCGAACACGAGCCTGAACCCTTACTAGAGCTTGCATACAACGAAGAGTTATTGCTGCTTGCTTCCTCACAGCGTGGCCCCTAACAAGGGCTTGAAGTCTTACCAAACCTTTCAAAGCTCGTAAGGCTCGCCTAGCCTGCCATTTATCACCAAAATATTTCAAGTGATCTCCAAATTATAAAAATGAAGTCCCAAGTAGGATTTTTGAAACATATATGTTGTATATAGTTATAGTTATCGAGATGCATTACATGCAGAAACTCATTATATCGAACTTGCATTGTAGAGATAAAACATTTCAAGGAAAAATATAGATCACTCAAGTTTCAGTGCAAAATTGGCATTTAAGGATTGAGGTAGATTTGTGATTGCAGCCAATACGTACAGGGTTCAATGAGTCAAATATTCAAGTTGCCTAGTAAAGATCCGACTTCATGGAGTTTTGAGCAGTATATTTAGGCTGAATCTCATGAGTAGTAGTGAAGGAACTCGTAGCAAATTTGTCAGACTTAAAGAATTTTTTATCCTCAGATAAGTACTCTGAGTTTGTTCAATTTTCGTAAATGATTCAAGCATCTAAATATATTACGTAGTCTAAAGTTATTTTTTGGTCAAGGGCCCGAAATATCAATCTATTGGAAGGCAATCCGTTTCCAACAACATTAGAAAAACACGGTAAAATTTCATTAGCCTGTTGATGGATATCTCCAAATAAATTTCTTTCCTTGTTTGCTTCTCTTTTTCTCAAATTAATCTCTCCTTGGGTAGTCCATAAAACCAAAATGTCCCATTTGGTCAGCAAGAAGTCATTGGACAAAATATGCAAAGAAAACAATAAGCATGTGGAAACCATGAAGGTAAAGAGCTAAGCATCACATGCTTAAGCTAATAAATAGAAAATAATTCCTCCTTGAAAACAAAGACTATTATACTCAACAAGAGAAAATAGAAAAAGGTATAGTTTAAAGAGATGTTGAGCTCTAGAACACCTTTCTTCTGAAAATGCCTGAAATTTAGTGTGTAATTGGGTGAGCTAAAAAACGGAAAGAAAAAAATTTAGTACCAAAAATCCTCGAAAAGCTGTTTGGATTCGGGTGGCAGCCCATTCTTCTCTCAAATTCTGTTGAATTTTAGCTGCATCCTCCACTTGAAGCGAGATAGAAGGGGACCCGGCAGCGTCTGGCATTGAACGGATGTCTGCACCTACAAAAGGTGGAGCAGCATTGTGACTGAAATCATCTTGAAGTATGTCAGCATCAATCTCAACGGAATGCTTTCTCCGGTGCCGGAATTTTCCAGTTCTCTGCAATGTCTAGAAAATATGAGTTTCCAACTGTTTCACATTTGACAATCTCTGGAACTAAATAGGCATTTTTAACAAGTTTTTTGTAGTTAAAATAGCTACCCACATTTTCATCCCTTTCTGAAGATTGTGACTTCTCTGATTTCTTAAAACCAACCAATGCTTTAATCCATTTTCCTGAGACACCCATGATGATGTCGCTTTAGCTCTAACAACTTTGGACCTGTCACAAAAAAGTCCTCAAAAACTCAGTGTGCTTCCCATACATAACCCCAGTTAGCAGCCAGAGAGAAAAACTTGCAAAGACAATCAGAGCAAGGACAAATAATTAAGCTTCATGATAGTTAGCACCCTAAGTTTCTTGTGAAACAAACTGCTTAAAGCCTAGAGGAGAAGAAAGAAAAGAAAAACTGTAGTAGCATTTAACTTAGAAGAAGGATATGAAATCTGAGCTTGTCAGACATGGACACTTGGGTGTTAGCCTGACTGGGTATAAAACCAGCACAAATGATTCAAGCACAACTTCATAACAATGTTTAAGCCACAAAGACCATTTATTATGAGCAGTTTTTAGAACTGGCCACATATCTTCCCATGAATGGCTAGTTTTTACACAAAAATCAAAATAAATAGATGATCCTGGACATGCTGGGTAGAAGTCTCTCTAAGTAACAAAACCTCCCTTGTTCTTTACCCTCTCCTACCCCCCATCAACTAATTAATTATAGAAGAAGTACAAAGGGAAGGGTTCCTTGATCAGGCTTGATTATTCCTCTCCCTTTTCACCTTTGAAAACCATTTTTCACCAATTTAATAGAGATGTTTGATGAATTGGCACTGTTGCACTTAGATGGTATTTCTCTTGGTGTTTAAGGGGTGATTCTAGTATCATTTGCTTTCCTTCAGGGAGGTTGTTTGGTGTGCATATCTCCAGATCTATGGGAATTTTTTCCATCTTTATTGATGACTTGAGTCTGATGGACCTTCCTTTGATGGCAGGACCTTTTATTACCTACTCTAATAATCAAGAGGCTCTCTCCATGTCTGGCATAAACAATTTCTTGGTGTCTTCAGAGTGGGAAAAGTATTTTTGCTTAAGTGATTCAATGCGTTTTACCTAGGCTAGTGTTGGACCACTTCATCATAATACCATGGTTCCCATCAACCTCGTAATCTTCCTCATCTTGAAATGTTAGATCGTGGGGGGTATCAAGTGAAGGAGATCTCCCAAATTCAAAAACATGTGGCTTCAAGTTGAAGTGTTCGTGAGAAGGTAGGAGGATGGTGGAGAGGTTATGAGATGGAGGGCAAGCTAAAATTGATGCTTTTGAAGCATGACTTGAAGAGGTCGAATAAAAGAGGGTTTAGAAATTTGGAAGTGTAGATGGCACAGGTGTTGGAGGAGCTTCAAGATTTGGATTAGCTAGAAGGAAGGAGGGTGTCAGAGGTTGAGTAGCATCAACAGGACAATAAGGAGTTTCTAAAGATTGCAAAGTTGGAGACTAGAACACCCACTTCTTTCATAAGATAGCAAATGCTCATTAGACAATGCATCTTTATTGAGAATATACGAAATGGAGAGAGGCTTTTGTTGTTAGAGGATGATATTACAAATGGTATAGTCAACTTCTTATTAGGAGTTGTATTCTAAGCCGAGGGGATGGTGGCCTAGACCTGACAAGACGGTTTTCAGTCAATTATCTTTTGAGGAGGGTAGTTAACTAGAACGCTTTCTCTCAGAGGAAGAGGTTCTTGCAGCCTTGAAACCCTTAATGGGGTATCCTTTTTGAAAATGGTGATAAAATTCTTGTCGCCAAGTTGTATAATTGACAAAAGATAACAAATATGTGCACCATCCAATGCCAAAATGGCAAGAGAAAAAGAACTTCAATACCTTAAATTTCTTGGTAAAGCCAATTTGGAACAATATTGAGAGAGAACCCTTTTTAAAATTAAGATTTGAAGTATGTGTATCCTGGAAAATAGGACAGATTTTTTGTTTGAATTATTATTAATATTTTTTGACGACCAACTACATACTCATAACCGTTAAAAGGCAAAAGACATAACAACAGCCAGATTTAAGAAAAATGGTTGAGGGCCCGAAATTCCTCAGCTCGAATTGGCTCAAAACCCCAAAACGACGTCGTTTTGGGGTTTCGATTTTTATTTTTTTTTTTCCTTTTTTTCCGCCATTTTCGACCTCTGTTGCAGAGGAAGAGGGAGAGAAAGAGAGGGAGAGGGAGAGGGAGAGAGAGAGAGAGAGAGAGAGGGGGGAAGCCCGTCGCTGATCACCGCCGATCGCGTCGCCTCCGCCGATCGCGTCTGCCTCGCCTCCGCCCGTCGCTGATCGCCGCCGATCGCGTCTGCCTCGCCTCCGCCCCTCCTCCATTTTTTAGGCCCCCTCCAGTCCTTCCTCCCCCTCCTCCTCTTCTTCGTCTTCCTCCTCCGTTCTTCTCTCCTTTGAGTTCTGAAAAAAAAAAAAAAAAAAAAAAAAAAAAAGAGCTCGAGCCATTCGAGCCGGAAGTGATTCGGGCCCTGTACCAATACTCTAAAAAGTCCTAGTTGCACCTCGGCACTTACAAAAAGACAGAAGAAGAAACATTTGGGCAGGTGTGTCAAAGAACTCCGCCATGGACCATACAAGTCCAAATGTTGGAAGCACGGCCATCAACATATATGACACAAAATCAAGATACATTCATTTATAGCGAGGAAAAATTACGTTCAAAACCCGTGTGCAACTCAAACTTTGATTCAACAAATAAAAATCTTAATATAATAAGGTCCATGAAGTACAAATCTTGCAACTTTGAACAACCTCCCCAAATATGTATGGAAAATGTTTGAGACCCTAAGAAGTCTCCCGCAAATTGACCCACAATAACATCACTGTTAGGTATCAATTTTCGATTTGTCACAAAATCAGACCCAACTCCCTTACACATCATTGTAGTTAATTGTGAGACTTAAATTGAAGTAATTAATCCTAGTTTGATGATGATACATTTATTAATTCAAACAGCTTATAAAACTAGTAACCCTGGTTCTAGGCAAAGCAAAGTTAAATGCTTACTAAATCCCAAAAACCCATATTTGATTGAAGCACCAAGATAAGTAAATTCAGCAAAGAAAATGCCCAATTGAGTGGATAAACAACGCAGATCGACACAGATCATGAAATAGAAACCGACTATACACACAGAAATAGTCACATAATCACAGTGACGAACACACACACACGCGTACATATATATATAGTTGAAAGAGTATGTTATAGTGGTGAATTGACCTGGAATTTGAGAGGCATTGATGAAAGGGAAGAAAAGGGAGAGAGCGCCTTTTGTTTGTTTGGTGGATCTCTATCAATCAGTCAACAAATAGTCAATTTGAGAGCTTTGAAGATCGAATTCGACTTGATTTTGATATCAAATTCTCTCTCTCTCTCTCTCTCTCTCACACACACACACGTCAAATAAAGTGATTGGATTGGTTACTCACTGAAATGATAAAAGCCAGAGCAGACGACAGAAGTTGGCGGTGGAGTGGACTAACGTACGCCGGGGGTGGGGTGAGAGTAGAGACGTACGTCGTCGTTTGGTGTGGACGTGTCGCTCTCACGGATGAAACCAAGAGTCAATCACGGGATTTTTTATGATTGTTATCGTAATCGGATCGTACCCCACCGGTTCGATCCCCAGTGCGGTCTTAGCGTCCAGTTATGGGTTGGGTTAGGTGGCAGTGACCACCAGGCGCATTTTAGCATTCACCTCTCTCAGAAAATAAACTGCTCCGGACTCATCGTATTCTACTGCATGCGACCACCGGGCCCAATTTTTGGTTTAAATAATGTGACCCTCAATCATATTTTAGATTAATTACACTAAAATCCATTCGAGGCTGGTTTTGACACCACAAAAAATAACTAGTTTATTTAGAGTTATTGATTTATTTGAATCATCTTTTTGTTTTTTTCATATCTTTTTTGTAATAAGTAAAAAAATCATATCTATTATTAGTGAATATCATTTTAAGGATAGTTATGAATAAATAAGTCAAAAAGTGATATTCATTAGAGTATCTCCAATGATGAACTATTTTTTTCATCAAATCTGATGGAAAAAAAAAGGCTTTTTCTTCAATTTGATACGAGTTGCTCCAACGATGAACACTGTTACTTGCATCAAATACCTGGAGACGTCCGATGGGATAACCGACCGATTGACCAATTACGCCACTGAATTTTTTTTTTTTCCCCTCCATTTCTGTTCTGGTTTTGTTTCCCTTCAAGAGCTTCCCTGAGCTTATGCTCTTGCAATTTCCTCAAAAATGATGGATTTCTCTTAATTTCTTCTGTTGAATAGTTAGACCCATCTCTTTTTTTGGTATTCTTGTCCATGATCAGAGCAGCACAATGACAATTGGCTTTCATAGTGAAAGATGCATTAAAAGACCCATCTCTTCTTCTACTCTTCTCAATTCTCGCTGATCTTTAACCAGATCAAATAGAAACCCTAGATTTAACTACCTTGAAAATCTAGTAACTGAGGATTCAAGTCAGATTAAGACAGCAAATGTGGAATCCAGAAATGTAGGAAGAAAAAAAAAGTAAAAAAATAAGAAGAGGAGGATAAAATCTATCCACAGATTTTAGGGTTCAATCAGTGAACTAGTGGACTAGTTCAACATTTTGGGAAAGTGACAAAAAAAAAAAAAGGATTAGGAGAAAAGTTAAAAAAAAAAAAAAAAAAAAAAGAAGAAGAAGAAGAAGAGAGAGAGGCTCAAATTACAGAGAAATTTAAAACCCAAGATTTAAAAGATTCATGGAATTACAAAACCCCAAACCAATTGAAATTCGAAAGTCAAAACATTACCATCGAATTGGGAAAAAACCCAATACAGAGACGAAATCAAAGCCTCAAACCCTGGAACCCAAAGATTACAAAAAGATTGGCAAAGAAAACACAACATAAAATTGATTCAGCGAAATGCAGCAAAAAAAGAGTTCAGAAAAACAAGAAACCGACTTGATCTCCCTGTTCCGAAAGAGCTCCAACCTTTCTCTTTCTTCTATCTCTAACTTTTCTGCAACCTAATTAAATGCAAAGCCTCCACATACAATGCCTCAGTTCTGTGTGTCCATCAGAGAAAGCGAGGAGTCAAAACTTGAAAGTAGACAATATGACACCCTGAACGTTTAATTAAATACCACATAAATACTTATAGTTATATATAATTGTGAATGTATGTGATAATAAATTATTAAATAAATAATAATAAATACATAATCTAATTTGGATAATATATTATTAAATAAATAATAATAAATACAGAATCTAATTTAGCATTAAATTATCAAATATGGGATTAATTAAGGATTATTATTTGGGGCCAAATTAACAGAAATATAGAATTATAATACTAGTTGGGTCAAATTATAGTTAAAGATAGTAAATAAATAAATATAAAAGTAAGAGTAAATAAATAATAATATTGATAACAACAATAATAATAATAGTGGGTGTGGTAATAAAATAAATAATTAATTTTCTGTTAGTATATGATAAAGTGTAATTTAATTAGGGATTAATTTATTTATATAGTTATGCTAGGAAACTTAGCCAAAGTGTAATTATCTTAAATATTTATTAAAATAACTATAAACCTATGTTAGTAATGAGCAAATTCAGGTGAGTTATGAGACAAATCTGTGGGATGATTCGGATTGGCCATGGGTTGGCTAGGTAAGGGTTTTACCTCCCAATAAATAGGGAGGAGTGGATCAACTTGTGGAAAGAAAACAAAGAAAGGAAAAAAAATAGAGAGGCGCGTAAGTACTAAAAGTAAAAAACTTATAGTAGGAAGGTTATGATAGTGGAGTAAGGCTAAGGGTCAATGTCAAGGTGAGTTATATTATATCTTGAGTTACCATAATATATTTTACGTATGTTTTGACTTACCATAATTTATTTTATACAAGTTATATTAATTCAAGTTATATTTTAGAAATATTTCAGTTACGTTGGTTAATTTCTAAACTCTATTTGTTTAAATGAAACTCATTGATATATTTGTTTAAATTTTAAAGAATATTTGACTATGACTTTATAAATAATTATATTTTGTAAGTACTACCATGGGAGTCCCCACGCCTTAAGGGATTTAAATAACTATTGGTCTCTGTTTAACTACTTTGTGGTCCTCTGTTTGTCATAAATCCATTGACCTCTGTTCTGATTGTCACTTTTGTTCACTTTTGTGACCTCTATTCTGTTCTGTTCTGTACCGTGGTTATGATTATTTATTTACATAATTTTTGTGTTTCAGTTTCTGCCACTTCAATGAGTTATTTACCAAATTGAGTTATGTAAATGTTTTGGCCGAACTAGTCATCCATGGTTATTTTGTATTCCCTATACTTTTGGCATAATATTTCTCACTCCACTGTGTGCTTATAGCTGTTACCCTTTTAAGTGACGAGATGTAGGGGAAACCCATAACCTCACGAAATGGAACCCGCACGTGGATTGATGTTGAATCACAATTTTGTCTTTCTTTTTTTTTATTTTTTATTTATTTTTTTATATCCTTTTGTTCTACTCGGGGCCATTTACTAAATAATAAAATAATAAAAGTCCTATAAATGTATTTTCTCTTATTAAAATAGTAAAATAGAGTAATTTCCTATTTAATTACTTTTATTTCCGCTTGTGCAGTACAAATAGAAAAGGTTAGTAAGTTGTGATTCCAACCCTAAACCCCCTGGGATTGGGTCATGACAGACAATGGCTATGTTATGAGAATTGTTCAGTTAGCCGGACGACTAATGGGACAACTGGTCAGACGTTCGGCCGGTTGTCCGACGGGGCCACCTCCAACGTAAACGCACAGTATTTTGGTGAAATCTGCTCCAAGTTTTCATTTTGGTGAAAGTTTTGGCTGATTCTCAATTTGATATTATTTTGGTGAAACCATTAGAGAGATAAAAGTGTTACTTTTTTATCAAATTCAAATCTGGTGATGAATTTGATTCATCGTTGGAGATGGTCTTAAGGATCATTCTATTTACGCACTACATAAAGACTCAATACACACTACATAACTTTTTCTCTACACCCCATTAATTTTTACATAATACCAAAATAGCCCTATCTTTCTAAATTTTTAAACCTTAACCCTGACCATCGCCAGCTATCACTGCGTTCTGTTGGCGTTGTTCCCTCCCCAACCTCTCTCAACTTCCCACTGTCGTCACCTCTCCCCAGTCTCTCCCCCCCTCCCGTCATTGCTTCCTCCTTTCTAACCTCTATTCCCTTGCTTTACAGCCCCTTTCCGTCGTCGATGCCTCATTCCGCCACTGCAACCCCCTCTCCTTCAATTGCAATCACTAGATCGCGATCTCTCTTCCATCTTTTATTTCTCTGTCTCTCTCACCTTCGATTTCTCTCTCTTTCTCTCTCTCTTACAATCGCGATCTCTCCCCATTGCCACTCACTCTTCAACCATCTTCTCTTCCTTTCCAACTTTACCAAAACATTGAAACCTTAGAAAAATCTAAGAAGAAGGCTGGGAAGGAGGTGTGGTGTAAGAGAATAAGGATGAAAAGCAACTGTTAAGGGAAAACAGTTAAGTTGGGGTGGCACCGGCACCGGTGTTGGTTTGTGACTAGTGTATGTATCGAGGGATGGTAGTTGGTGTGTAGAGTTTGTCCACAAAAGTAATTTAATTAACGGATAAATTTGTAAACAAAAAAAATTAAAAAATAGTGTGAACTAAGAGATTTAGTGGTATGTAAATAGAATTTTCCATTCATCAATAATAGTGAGGAGATTTTGACATAAATAACCTTAATTTTTAAGGACGATTACAAGTAAATTTCACGGATTGGAAATATCAAAAAATCCTACTCACTTTCACTGATAACTTTATCATTGTAAAAATATATATTTTTTAAATATAATTTAACTACTTACACTTCTCACAACATATTTCAGTGCAAACTAACATAAATTAATTGAGCAAATTACATATACCCTCTCGAGGTTTAGCAAAATTATAAATATCCCCCTGAAATTTGAGAAATTACAGATACCCCCTGAAAGTACTATTTGCATAACAAATTAAGAGGCAAATTGTTATGAAAATATAAACCTCAGAGGACAATTTGTTATGAAAATATAAACCTCAGGAGAGTATCTGTAACTTCCGAAACCTCAGGGGATATCTGTAATTTAGCTAAACCTCGAGGGAGGTATATGTAATTTGCCCAAATTATAATTTTATATTGTGCCAATGATCTCAAAGATAAAAATAAAAATGACTTCCTGAATTACAAGTGCAGTCCAATAAACAACTTTCCAGATAATTTACATGTAAAACTGAGAAATAATAAAATTGGAAATTTCCAAAATTGCACATTAGCTGTCTGTTCATGCGAAAGTAGTAGAGTTACAGCATCAGCATCAGTTATTTATAGGGTCCTCTCATTTGTACTTATACAAAAGGGGATTTAAGATCGGTGATTTACACCTAGAATTCGAATCTAAAATTCAACTCAATCGGCTTCTAGTTCAGCTCCAAACTGTTCCAATCGTTCGGCGTCAGCACCCAAATCCCGGACCGCAGCATGGTTGACAGATCCATCATCTATACTGGCATGTATCTGCCTACCACCAAACCTAAATAGCATCCAGAATTATGATCAGAAAGGTGAGGAAAATAAAATAATACATCTCAAAAATAAAAATAAATAAATCATCACAATATACCTGCAAATTGCAAAAAAGATCAGTAAAGGTTGGTCCACTACTCACTTCCAATTCCACAAAGCAATGGCTTGAAATTCATGTTAATATGCATATTTTTGTGTAAATCCCAGTATTGGTCTCACTATATCCTAGAATATTGTCGGATTACGACATTTTGAACCAGGGTCACAAGGCCAACTAACACAGAGGCACTATTATTTCCCAAATACAGACCTAAAAAAAATTCTCAAAAGATCAGAACTATACCATCTTCCATTCATCAACTCTATGCACTTGTGGGCATCTTTGCTATCCTTAAATTTAACTAAAACAACACCCTGCGGGTGATTCTCGCACACCTGCAAACAAAACCAAATCAGAGCATAAATGGCCACACGATACATAATGCAAGTAGAAGCTTCAATGTATAATAAAAACGACACATCCCAAAAAAACAGATTTGGATATGACTACAAACACAGTTATGCTGTTTAAAAATAAAAATAACACAGCTATGATGTAGCAAATAATAGGACATTAATACTGAGGAAAAATAAATTAATGAAGAAGAACAAATTAGTCAGCTCTATATTAACATACAGCAGGAAAAAAAGATATTCTGAAATTTGAATATGAATATGTAAGCAAGCATTAATATGTGACAAACGTGCTACTTCCATTTAGGAAGAAGTTCTATTTGTGTTATATTATATCATATACTTCATCTTTAGCTCTCATGATGCAACTTTGATGTCTACTTACAAACACATCATCTTCATCTTTAACTCTCATGATTGCTATTTTGCAGTCCACACACACACACACACAGAATAAAGCAAGCTGTACTGCTTTGATTTTAAGGTTCATTTACTTTTCGCTCATCATGGAGAGGGCTGCTGGCAACAACCATCTCCTTCCTTCAATCTCTTCCTCAAAGATTTCCTGGTCTTCCTATAACCTCATGTCACTCCCTTTATAGTGAGCCCCTCAGTTGGATTCCTCCTTTTGCTCCTCAGCCTATAGGGTATTAGCAGCCTATTCTCTCTCTAAGTTTCATGTCCATATAAAAATATACATATAATAGAAAACACTAAACCTCAAACACACCCTAATAGGCCTAAACAATATTCCAGTGGAAGGGTGGAAATGCAAGAAATTAGTTGTGACTACTACTTTGCCTTCTATTTTGGATGGACAATAAAAAGATAGCAAAATTTGCCAATCTAGTCATGGCCAACCAACCAATAAATCCAGGCCAACTTAATGCCATCCTGCCACCAAGTGATAAGACTTGCAATAAGGTTGATCAAGCAATGCCTCACCCTGCTTGGGTCAACATTAGAATTTTAATAACAAGGTTCTTGGTACAAAAAAAAAAAAAAAAGGCCATTCCCCAATTTTAGACCCCAAAATTGAGGATGTTGGAGGGGTAGACTGCATATAGACCTACCCTTTAGCATAATTTGCACAAAGCATCTGCTCTTAAACTCAATCTCACATTTTCACGCTTAGAAGCTATGAAGTGCTACACACCGGCCGGGGGGGGGGGGTGGGCATCCTTCCTCTAACCCATCCCCCCAACCCAATGAATTCAAGATTCAAATGAAAACTCTATTACAATAGAATAGATGGAGTATTTGTCAGCTGAAAATTATTGAACCAATTAAAATTGGTAACACATCCACATGTAGTGGGATAGAGTTGGGTTACATAGTAGTAAACCTCAACTCAAGGTTGAATTACTCCCTTAATTGCCCTGTCAGCACTAGGATAAGCAAAAGGGCATCGCAAATCAGTGGGAAGAAGTGAAAATAATTGCAAAACATGGGTTTCAAGTGAGTCTATGCACTAGTGAGTCAGTGGTATATGTTATGAAGCATGAGTACTTCGAAAAACATGTCGTAATTATACCAGGTACTTACCGGCATATGGTATCTCATATGGTACTTCTACATACGTACCGGGTACACGAAACACGTACTCAAATTTTTTCTTCTTAATTTTTGTCGTATCTAGTCATACCTACTATATACTCAAGCCGTACCGTACCTCAGTTGAAACAATATTGTCTTCTACTACAGAGATAAAACTCCTTTCACTAGACTTCTTTTTTATTTTTAGTTTTATGCTTACCATGTTTTTAAAATTGAACTATGGTTTGTAAAATATATTGATATTTAATTTTGATTTATACCTTTAATTTTGACATTAAATATATATATATATATATTTTGATAAATAACCAAACTTTATTAAGAAAGCATCAAGAAGATGCAAGAAACACAAAAGAGGCCCCGAAACCTCGATCAAATTAACAAGTCAAATCCTCTACAAAATCTACAAAAGCCAACACATCCGGATCTACCAAACCTGTCACCCAACTATACAAAACTATAAGAAGCCGTCTCTCTAACCAAGAAATGAAATGAGCCACCCCCTGAAACACCCGCCTATTACGCTCCAACCAAATCAGCCACAATAAACAATGCGACGCAAGAAGCCATAATTGTAGGTTGAATCTTAACAAATTAAATCATTTAATTAATTTTAACATTATTCTAAATTAAAAATAAATATTTTTTCACAAGTATACCAAGCCGTACCTGTACCCTACTTTTTTTTAGATTTTACAATATCGACGTACCCATATTGCTCCAATACTCGTACCCGTACCCGTGCTTCATAAGGTATATGCAAGTGGGTTTGTGCTAAGGTCTGTGGCCAGCCTTGCATCATAGCACAAACCCCACCAGCACATCCATATCTTTGCAATTACTTTCACTTCTTCCCACTGAGTTGCAATTCCCCCTATAATTGAAGCAGCCCATATAGATCATCAGTCTGAAAGAGTATTAAGGCCACGTGTGATTGCGGTTGGAATTAGTGGGAATAAGTAACACTATGGGATAATGGATGGTATTTATAATTAGTTGTATTATGTTTGGTTGAGATGAGCAAGAATGGTTATTTTTATTGCTGAATGGAGGGAGGGAGACAATCCCACGGCTTGGTATAAGTAGTACCGTGGGGGAGGTGGTATTACTTATTATACCACATTAATACCCCATATGGGGTATATCCCTCCATAATCCAAAAAAAAAAATAGACACACGAAGCAAACAAGGAATTAGTAGACAAGTGTGGCCCAAGCGTCGACCAACCCTCTAATACCTCCTCCAAATCCCTTAAACAAACATAGCCTAAATGAACAAAGTTCACCCAAAATTGCCATCTCGACTTCGTGTAAGACTCAAAGCAAGAAGCCCACACATGGACCTAAAACAACACTGAACAATAGGTCAGACAACAATTTATCCTTTTTTGCCATTATAATCAGGCTAATCACTAGGTCAACAAAATTTATACATATGCATAAAAAACAATAAAAAATACAATGAGATTACTTTTATAGAAAACCATGATGATTGCTACTATGGGGAATCACACGCTCCACTGACAACCTCAATGATTTCTTCCATTTCAACTTTCATCTTTTTCAACTTCAGTTTACCAGGTAAAAAGACTTTAATAGGTTCTAGCTTTTCAGGCTACTTTTAGAAAAGATTATACACGTAAATCACATCCGACTTCACATTATTATTAATTGGATCAGAAGAATGTTATTCCTTAAGTGAAAACCTGTTAACAATCATCAATTCACAGATTACTAATACTTCCACTAGGGCCCTAAATATACTTGGAGGCGAGCATTAGGTTATGAATTATGACATGCATCTAAAAGCATAGATGAAGAAAAAACTAGATTATTTATTCATTCTTGTATAATGTTAAAATACCTTTACTGATTCTACCAGTCCAAGCTTCACACATTCCTCTTCAACATCAGCCTCTAAATTAGAGCGAAGATTCTCATCAGACTGTAAACATTACAAGAATGTCAACTTACAGAGTTACAGCTTTATATAACGAAATGAAAATGATGGGCTTAGTAATTGAAAAGCTTGAAACCTATGAAGCATGAACACTCCATTTAGTTGCTGTAGTAGCAGTGTCCGATGTCAGACATAAACATGGCTTGGTTGTGCCGGTAATGCGGAGACACGTGTCGGACACGCCACGAGGTGTGTAATTTTTTTATTATTTTTATCAGTGGACACATTGGAGGACACTTCAAGGGCATGTCTTGTGCCTGGACATGCCAATGGTTATAATTTTAAAAAGGTGATTTAGTGATCAAAATTCAAAATATAATATTTGGAAACAAGAGAGTGAAAATTGAAAGAAAAAATAAGTTCAATATGTTCGATGCCTCTAATTTGAGCCTTAAGATTCATTTGAGAGAGGCAAGGTGCATATCTCTTTAAGAGAACAGACCACAAATGATCAATCATCAGTGGCCTCCATCAATGATGCATCATCAATTTACTCCACTTCAAACACCAGAGAACAGACCATAAATGCTTTTGACATTTACGATGTAATGGGCTTTTTTTTTTAATGATTGATAAAATAGTATTCTGTATGTTTAATGATTTTAAATAATAGATTTGAGTAATTTTTTACGTTGAATTAAATTTCACAGTTTTGGCATTCTGTGAATAAAAATTAGCAAATAAGAGATTACAATTTTTTTTTTCATATCCCACTGGTTTAGAATCATTACCCTCATTTCTGTAGGAGTGAACATATAACGAAGAACAACAGTAGCTGAAATCAAGACCTTTGCATCATCACGGCCACCTAAACCATCAAAATGGGGAGGAAAAGGAAAAAGTTACATAAAACATCATACACCATATAACAAGCATAAGAAAACAAAACTTGAGAAGAGCAAAGGCTCAAGCAAATATATAATTATTAGGAAAACAAAAGAAAAGATGATATAATAGAACATGTACTTATATATATATTATAGAACGTAGCTATTTACTAGCTAACTACACAACACTTGCCTATAGTGTCTAAAAAATATTGCTGTAAGTATTTAATTTATAGACCTTCCTCCTGAGTCTATTTCTAATTTAGAACACCAATTCAATCAGCATAAATTCTTAATGATGAGCCCACTTATTTCTATGGCCCAAAATATCCATATACAAATCATCTTCCAAGTGAAAAAATGCGCGTCCTAAATTCAATGTCACTTATCCAAGCATAAGTTAATGCATTGTGGTATATTAAAAAATATGAAACAAGTTAGCTGCTCATATATAAAATAGGTGCTCATGACATAAGTCAAAAACGTTGAAGAAATCACATAAAATTCAATTTATAAAAAGGGGGAAATTCCCCTTGCTAAAATTGAACTGGCATGCAGCATAAAAGACAAGATGTTCTTTATTTTATTTTTTTGATCAGCAAGACAAAATGTTCTTTATGTTCATACTGACTAGGATTTTTAACTGTGATAAGAACTTACCCCAGCCAAGCATCTTTTGTTCAACCTTTTGAAGTTTCTTCTTCTTTCTCTTGTCTGTTTGTTTTGCTATGAATTTGTCCCCTGGAGAAGTGGTGCAATGGCAACTCATCAGCACAAATGACAAGCCTCCACACAAGTTAAGACCAGTCTTTTATCCAGAACACACAAATGTTTTTGCATATCATAAATGGTAAGTACGCAACAGGACCAAAAAAAATCTTAGGCCTTATTTGGCAAGTGGCTTTTTTAGCCAAAAAGTCAAAAAGTCACTAAAAAAATTAAAAAGCCAACAACCTATACCAAAAAGTCAAAGATTCCCTTCTCTCTCTACTTTTTGCACAACTTTTCATAAAAAATCAAAAAATCATCCCAAACATACCAGTTTTTTTACATTATATTTTAGCCAAAAACCCAAAAAGTTACTAAAAAAATTTGTTCCTAAACAAGGCCTTAGTATGATTAATCACCCAAAAAAAGAAGCCCACACATGTTACCTTTCTGCTCAAATTTAGCTCGGCTAACTGACATAGGAATTTTTCCACCTGGCCGAAAAGGTGCCCCGTCCAAAATTTGAATCGCTAGATCAACTGAAGGTTCCTAATACACAGGTAGACACAATCAAAGACAACAAATAGGGATATGACAGTGTGAATATGTCACATGCAGCACTCTGAGGCAATGGCAGCATTACCTTCAGATAAGAAACAAGTGCATCCCCCTTCTTTCTTCCTGTCTCTTTGTCAACATAGATCTTCACACGAGGCTTTTTGGTTTCAGGGTCCTAAAAGTTTCAATGATGCAAATATTTAGATTTACTTTTTACACTATGAATGTGAAACGACACACTATGTTTAGGGTTTAGAGTTCAGAACACTTTCATCAACATCACCATTCACAACCAAACCATTCACAAATATGCAACATAATTCAATTATTTTGGGTCAAGGGGACTGTGTCTCCAAATTTGTTTGCTTTTGTGGATTTCATAGAATATAGATGTTCTTCGTGTTTAGGTTTTGGATTTCATTGATAATCTCAGCTTATTCTTTGCATTGTCTTGATACTCGTTTATTTGTTAATAAAATTATCTTTATTTATAAAAAGAAAACATAATTCAATTATTTCATTCTCCATTGTTAGGAAGAAAAATGTTTTAACTAAAACCAATTCGGCTGTAAAACAATTTTAGAGCTAAACTTGTAGTGCTGGAAGACTAAGCAACTAAATTTGTAAAATTGAATAAAAGGCTGAATCTTTCAATTCAGATTAAAATTTGAAAGCACCTTACACTGAACATGATCTGTACTATTCAGTAAAAAATCATGTCTCTTTGACTAAAAATTCAAACCCTTTTTAAGTGGAATCATTTTATATAAGTAGTGTGTGCTCCAACAAACTTAAAAAGCAACCACTAAAACTATCAATTTTCATCACTTAGGTTATCAAATAACCCCTTAAGGCTCTTCTACTCACTACTACATATATAATACATACCTTTTGTATCATTAAATATTGTCACCCAAAAAAATATATGGAACTAATCTGTCAAGTGCTAATCCATATAATGTTTTAATATGGATGTGTCAAATTCTATGCCAGTGCAGCAATTCAATACGTGTATACAAGTTTTGAAGAATTATCCACAGGCTTCACTCTTTCAGTTTAAATTGACTTTCACCTATTCAAATAATCTGTAGTTATATACCCACTAAGAGACAGGAAAAGGTGAAAAATGAGACATGGAAAAAGAAGGATGATTTAACCAATCATGACATCCCATTCATGGGTTGCTGACAATAATTGGACACAATATGAGCTGAGTGCAAGCTCATCGCCTCATGGTAAGTTCAGGAACTTAAACCATGACTTTATTGCCAAAAATTTCTTGCAGTCCAAGAGAAAGAAAGAAAGAGATAAAAGAAAGAAAAATAAAACAGTGTTGAAGTGTAGATTTCCAACCTCCTTTATTATCCCACATTTGGAAAAGACTTCCACAACCTGCAAGGAATTCAAAATTAGCGTCATACCACAAGAAAAATATGATATATATAATGGACAAATCAAGAGGACACCGCCAATAGACACTCTTGTCATATTCATGCACGGTAACCACAAAGCAAACTCATCAAAGTCATAAAATTTGAAAGAGCAACTTACCTCATCAAAAGTAACATCATCTGGCAGCCCATTAACATAAACGTGTGTATTTACTTTTAATTCAAACCAACTATCAGGAGGTTTATTTGCTTCCTGCAAATTTATCACACCAAAAAAAATGAATTACAAAAAAATTGAAAAGGCATGTCATAAGGTAGATGGAATGGAAGCCTGCATCTTCAAGCTAGGCTCCCAGAAAAAAAAATATCTATGTTCCAAATCGAATTGCATAATGATAATAATAACATTCGGAAACATTAAGTTCACCAAAGAAAAAGAAAGTAATTATATACACACACACACACACACTTGTAGCTATGGCAACATTTCTGTTAATTACTAGGACAGAAAAGAAAATAAGAAAGAAAGAAAAAGAACACAAGCAAAGGAAAATTCTAAATCTAAATTAACAAAAAGAGAAAAACAAGAAAACTATAAATAAATAAATAAAAGGAGAACCTTTTTCTCAGCGGGTTGGTCAGGCAACTTTCTCTTGGCATCGCGCTTGGTTTCCACTGCTTCACTGGTATCATTGATTTCTTCCTTTAACGAGGCATCAACATCCTGCACTATTGGAAAGACTTCCTCTTGTTGCAAGAAAGTCATCTCTTCTAACCCGTATTCCCCACTATTTGTTAATGTATTATCCTATAATAAAATCAAGTTAGTCAAGCTACATTCAAATCATGACAGGGTTCCTGTTTGTGCAAGTAAAGAAACATTGCCAAAGATGGAGAAAGCATTAAACATAAAGAATACATACATACATAAGTGCATAACGCAATGGGGCCTCCTAGCCTTACCCGCATTCTATTCAGTTAGTAATTTTCTTCTATGTTGTCTGTCAAACTGAGTGGCCATTGGTTCAATGATTAAGACTTGGCCTAATAACCTTAAGGTTATAGGTTCAAGTTTTGGAACCATCACTTTGTTTATTATACAAAAGGTTAGATGCATACTCAATCTTTCCCCTCCCAAACACATATTAATGTGTACTAATGGGGCCCTTTTTTTTTTGGTGTGTCAAACTAAGTACAAAAACTCAAATCACTTCAAATAAAAAATTCAGGTGACGTTGTCTTATGTTCTCCAATACCAAAGTAGATGTTCCATAAGCCAAAGCCATAAGAAAATCAACAAACACCAGGCAACTAAAATAATAAGCTAATGCAAATGTTCAATTACCTACCTGAGGAACCCAAGCTCTAATACCCCGATCCCACTTGTATGTGGTTCCGTCATCATCAGTGAATTCTTCCTCACCCTCTGGTGGCGTTGAAGGCCTATCAGTATCATCATTGCTAGCAGTAGGGTCATGCTTCAACACCTCCACCTCCGCCTCTGCTTCTGCCTCT
>CM069914.1:62191488-62234488 GCA_036172215.1 Camellia granthamiana
AAGGTTTTCTCATGCTTCCAAAGTTTTCATAAAATAGTATCTAATCTCTTCAATGCTAATATCAAAATTCTTAGGAGTGATAATGGGACTGAATATGTTGATGGGGCTTTCAGGGCATACCTCAAGGAGCATGGCATTCTTTATCAGACTAGTTGTGTTGGCACTCCTGAATAGAATGGAGTTGTTGAACGCAAGAATGACCACCTCTATGAGGTTGCTCGTTCTTTCTTGTTTACTATGAACGTTCCTAAGTCTTTTTGGGGGATGCTGTTCTTACCGCAGTTTACCTTATTAACCGTATGCCCTCTAGTGTCCTCCACTTCCAAATTCCTATTGAGCTTCTTCCTATGCCTTATCCTACTTCTTTCCTTCCCCCTCGAGTTTTTGGCAGTGTCTGTTTTGTTCATTTCCAACCTTGTACTCGTGGGAAGCTTAATCCTAAGGCTGTCCGGTGTGTCTTTTTTGGTTATTCTGCTACTTAGAAGGGCTAAAAATGCTATGACCGTCACACTCGTAAGCTGTATGTTAGTATGGATGTTACCTTCCGTGAATCTGACTCTTTTTTCTCGTGTCCTCCGCTATCTCTTCAGGGGGAGTGTTACGGATGAGATTGCGGATGAATCATATCAACATGAGTTGTCTTTTTTCCTTCCTAATTAGCGGGCTGTTATTTGTGGTGAGGGGGAGCCTAAGAGTTCTGTTGAGAAGGAGATTAATATTGGTGGTTGTTTAGACAGAGCTGATCTTAAGACTTATTCACAGCGTCAGAAAGTGTAGACTTCTCTTGTGGCACCTGGTCAATCATCATCTCTCATGCCAGTTCCATGCCCAGTTTCCACTGACTCTACAGGTAATAATGCTCAGCCTATTTCTTCACCAGTTGTTGATAGCCCTGTTGTTGATGATTTGAGTCTTCTTGTTGCTTTTAGAAAAGGTGTTAGAGCTTGTACTCAACACCCCATTTCTAAATTTGTGTCATATGGTTCGCTGTCTTCTAGATATTGTGCCTTTGTTTGGTCTCTTTCTTTTGTATGTATTCTATAGGGTTGGAAAGAAGCTATAAATGATCCCAAGTGAAAGGTAGTTATGGTAGAAGAGATGCAAGCTTTGAGTAAGAACAACACTTGGGAGTTGGTGTCTCTTCCTAACAGAAAAAAACCAGTTGGATGTAAGTGGGTGTTCACCATTAAGCACAATGCAAATGGGACGATTGAACGGTACAAAACAAGACTAGTAAAGGATTTACTCAAACATATGGGATAAACTATCAAGAAACTTTTGCTTCTGTAGCGAAGATGAATTCCATTCGAGCTATTCTTTCGTGTGATGCTAATTTGGGATGGCCTTTACAGCAACTAGATGTGAAGAATGCCTTTTTTCATAGAGATTTGGAGGAGGAGGTATATATGGATGTACCTCCAGGATTCTCATCTCAAACTACAGTTGGAAAGGTTTGTAGAGTTGGAAAGGTTTGTAGATTGGAGAAGGCTTTGTCTGGTTTGAAACAATCTCCTCGAGCCTGGTTTGGTCGATTCCTAAAGGCAATGCTGGGATTTGGGTATAAGTAAAGCAATGCAGATCACACCTTGTTTGTCAAACACAATGTACATAAGGTAACAGTGCTTATTGTATATGTGGATGACATAGTTGTGACAGGTAATGATGAGGAGGAGGTGACTCATCTCAAGATGCAGTTAGTTAAGGAGTTTGAGATCAAAGACCTTGGTCCATTGAGGTACTTTCTGAGGATTAAAGTTGCCAGATCTGATAAAGGCATCTTTATTTCTTAGAGGAAGTACATTCTAGATCTTCTTGAGGAAACGGGCATGTTGGGTTGCAGATTAGCTGATTCTCCAATTGAGATTAATCATCATCTTTGTAGTGGGGTTGGTGAGCTTGTGGAGAAGGAAAGATACCAAAGACTTGTGGGAAGACTGATATATCTATCTCATACTCGGCCAAATATTGCCTATGCAATTGGGATAGTGAGTCAGTTTATGCATGATCCTCGTGTAACTCATTTGGATGCAGTTTATCGCATTTTGAGGTATCTTAAATCTGCCCCTGGAAAAGGAATTTTGTTCTCTAATCATGGTCACTTGAGGTTGGAAGCATTCACAGATGCAGATTGGGTAGGCTCTATAGATGATAGACGCTCTACCTCCGGTTACTGTGCTTTTGTAGGGGGAAATCTAGTCACATGGCAGAGTAAGAAGTAGGCGGTAGTATCCAGATCCAGTGCTGAAGCTAAATACAGAGCTATGGCACATGGAACATGTGAACTGATGTGGCTTCACTCTTTGTTGAGTGATATAGGGTTTGATTACCGAGATCCCATGACTTTGTATTGCGACAACAAGGCTGCCATTAGTATTGCGCACAATCCTGTTCAACATGACCGGACTAGGCATATTGAGATTGATAGACATTTCATTAAGGAGAAGTTGAATAAGGGTGTGATATTTATGCCTTTTGTTAAGTTTGAAGATCAATTGGCGGATGTTTTTACGAAGGGTCTGAGTAGTAAGGTCTTTCACCTCATTTGTTGCAAGTTGGGCATGAGAGACATCTTTGCACCAACTTGAGGGAGAGTGTTAAGTGTTATAAATAGGTGTAAGGGGAAACCCTATTCTTTTGAATAAAATAAACAATACAACAGCTTCTCTCTTTCTGTTTCTTCTTCTTCTTCTTCTTCTTCTCCTTCTCCTTCTTCTCATCTATACATTAAACAAAACCAAATATTTTGAAGTTAATTTCCTATATATGATTAGCATGTTATGTTGACCAATTTTTTAGTTGATTCTAAAGCAGTAGTTTGCGTTTGATATGTTTGTCCTGCAGGGGTTTTACTTGATGACCTACTAGTTGCTGAAGATCTGGCTGCTGCTGAGACAACCAGTGCAGCTTCACATGCTGCAGCTGCAGCTGCTGCATCCAATGTACAGGCGGGAAGGTTACCTGGAAGATATGTGTTTGCTGATGAAAGAACCAGGCAAACGATTCCTGATGCAGTTTCTGATGGTTCAGTTGTGCTGGGAAGTCCTGTAGCTCCTCCCATAAATGGTGATATGTATACTGATATCAGCACTGAAAATGCGATGCTCCAGGGTAGCCGGTATGCTTGTAGTTGCATAGCTACATTGCTTTCATTTATGTGTAGTTTTTAGCATGGTAGTATTTTGGCTTTTGTTCTTGTTATAAAGAGCTACTAAAGTAGGTCTTCTTTGGTCTTCTCTGCAGGAGACTGACTAAAGGTGTTGAGTACTTGGTCGAGGCCTCTGCAGCAGAAGCTGAGGCTATTACTGCTGCATTGGCTGCCGCCAAAGCACGACAAGTTAATGGAGAAGTTGAACTGCCAGAAAGGGATCGCGGGGGCTGAGGCTACCCCTAGTGGGAAACAGATAGCTAGCTTAATTAAGCCTGATTCTGCTGTGTCAAATAATTCAGCTCCAGCTGGAGTGCGGTTGCATCACAGAGCTGTCAGTATAAAGAATTTGATTCCCATCTTAAATTTTATTTTCAAGTCAATTTTGTCATAATATGCTTATCAATACACGACTCTGTTTGTCAAGGCATATTCTTCTATGCATTTGCAGGTGGTTGTAGCTGCAGAGACTGGTGGAGCTTTAGGTGGCATGGTCAGACAGCTTTCAATTGATCAATTGAAAATGAAGGACGACGAGTCAGCTATGGAACGCCAGAAAATGCCACAGCCGCAAGGAAACTTTTAGACCGGCAAATGTCTATCAACAGTGTGCCCAAAAAGGTATAGAGTGTTACATTTTTTGTAAATGATAAAATATTCTTTTATTTACTCAGACAAATGGTTTTGGATGGGTTGAGTTGATCTGTACTCACTTATGTATATTTTTTGTACTTGCATAAGCATTATGGAATGTGCCTTAAACATATGAATAATGCAAGCAAGTGTTTTCACATTAGAACATAGACTGTCCTTATGAAGAATGGGTACTCCAAAAATGTTGTTGTACTCATACCGGGGTACTGGTACTCGTACCGATAGGGCTGCATGTGTACCGGATACTTGAAATAGGCACCGGGTAATTTTTATACATTCTTTGGTAGTTGGATACTCCATGGGTACACCAAGCTATGGGACATTGGCAGGGATATGTTTTATTTATTAGAGAGTTCTTATTTACTTGAAATTGCAAATCCTTTACTTGATGCGTCAGAGATGAAAGATGTATTATTCAATGATAAAGTTGATGGAAGTGAAAACTAAAGCGTCAAGTTTTTAAATTTTGCTTAGCTTGCTTTTGGAATGAAACTTTATCTTGTAATTTCTCCTATTTAATGGCATTAAAATAGCTTATTGACTTTGCTTTGGTATTGGTATTGTTGAACTATGATTTCTCTTTTAGTTTTGTAATTTCTCCTTTTAGTTTTGGTATTGAACTTTGATTTGTAAATTGAATCTCAAACTATAAATTATGAAAAATAATAAATTTATTGACACACCCCAGCCGTACCCGTATCGTATTTATTTAGGTCTTGCCGTATCAGTGTACTCGTATCGTATCCATACCCGCACCCATGCTTCATATTCTAGAGCTCCTTTCCTCTGTTATTCCGCCCTTTTTACTTTCTTTTACCCTTTTAAATTTTTTTAACTGGAAGTATACGAGAGTAAGAATTATACTTCTTTTGGCATGTGCCAACTAACAAAACAGCAAGTGCACATCTGAATTTTGTTGGCTCTACCATTCCATTTCTTTTGTTTGACATGCAATGTTGTTGTCCTGTCCTTAGTTTACAACAATGGCATGGGGTTATCTTGTTTGCTCCCTCATTTGGCTGCTATAGTCAGCTGTAATCTGTGTCCAATTACGATTTTTAGTTTCTGTTTTGATGGGATGGGAATACCTCTTTCTTCATTTTTCAGGTGATAGCTCATCTCCTGAAGCCTCGTGGTTGGAAGCCTCCTGTGCGCCGACAATTTTTCTTAGATTGCAATGAAATAGCTGATCTTTGTGATAGTGCTGAACGTATATTTTCAAGTGAACCGAGTGTTCTACAACTCAGGGCTCCTATCAAGATATTTGGTGATTTGCATGGGCAATTTGGGGATCTTATGCGACTATTTGATGAGTATGGCTCACCTTCAACTGCTGGGGACATAGCGTAAGTGTTTTTGTTCGTAGATTATGTTTCATTTTTTGACATTTTATTCCAATATTGTTTCCATCCTTTAACAAAGAGTTCATCATTGGCCCCAACTTCTTCTGATGTTTCAGAGGCAAACATTAGCCTCTGTAACTTGTTTTGTGTGTTTTTGTTTTTATATTGAAATTTTGACAAATCTGTGCCTTGATCACATATTGCGTGGATACATTTTTTAAGTTATTGGTGTAAGAATCAGTATGGCATTACCACGGCCTGGTGTTTGGTTAGACTTGAGATGTGATGCAAACAATCAAAAGTTAAATAGGATTGAATATGTGAAAAGCATTCATTGAAACAAAGCAATAGTCAAAAGTATAGACCGGAACCACCTGAGGGTGGTGGACTGATGGTGGCTTCTTTGATTCG
Organism: Camellia granthamiana; assembly: GCA_036172215.1. Classification (NCBI taxonomy): domain Eukaryota; kingdom Viridiplantae; phylum Streptophyta; class Magnoliopsida; order Ericales; family Theaceae; genus Camellia; species Camellia granthamiana. Next base: position 62,197,042 of record CM069914.1, read on the forward strand.
AATATTTCTTCATTGAGGAGCTTGATCAGGTGGCCTGATGGTGGTTTCTTTGATTTGAATATTGCTTCTTGTGAAGCTTGATTTGAATTTTGAAAATCTACGATACTTTTCAGACCCTGTTTTGTACTGGGTACTGTGAATTGAGTCCAAGGTGCAATAGTACGAGGCAACATATGATTTTGGCTAGATGCAGGGTCTTTTTATTATGCATAAAGTGCTAGAAATAATTGTTGTTTATTGTCATGTTTCCATGGGCATTCCCATGGAACTACATTTTTCTATTGCTCTTACAGGTCTACTGTCTGCGTATTATGTTTTTTTCTTTAATGAAAGTGATTACTTCTGTTGGCCTTTTTAAAGCATTTTCTAGGTCCTTCAGTGAGATTATGCAATTACTAGCAATTTTTTTCCCACCCTTTTATCATGATGCTAATTTCATGTATGACTATCAGATATATCGATTATCTCTTCTTAGGAGACTATGTTGATCGGGGCCAGCACAGCTTGGAAACAATTACTCTTCTGCTATCTTTGAAGGTATAATACTCTTATTTGGCCTGTATGTTCTTCCTTAGTGGTTAATTATCTTAGGGCTCAAACATTTTTCTTAAACTAAAACATGTTGGCTGTGTTTCTGTCCATTTGATGAACTTTATAGGTGGAGTATCCCCTCAACATACATTTAATTCGTGGGAATCACGAAGCTGCTGATATCAATGCCCTTTTTGGCTTTCGAATTGAGTGTATCGAGCGCATGGTAAGGGATTATTTGTATGTTAAAATGTTTTTTTTTTCTTCTTTTACCAGTTATGAACTTTACAACATAGCTGATCAAAAACAACTAAAAACTTCATGATTTGCTAAACAGGGTGAGAGAGATGGAATCTGGACGTGGCATCGGATAAACAGATTGTTTAATTGGCTCCCACTGGCTGCTCTAATTGAGAAAAAAATTATCTGTATGCATGGTGGAATTGGAAGATCAATAAATCATGTGGACCAAATTGAGAATCTTCAGCGTCCTGTTACGATGGAGGCAGGCTCAATAGTTCTCATGGACTTGTTGTGGTCAGTGCTTGTCCATACCTGTTTATAGTTTTTGCATTTGATTTGTTTGTCAGTTATATCATGGATTTATGAATTTCTCTTTTTTAAGGTCTGACCCGACAGAAAATGACAGCGTGGAAGGGTTACGACCAAACGCTAGAGGTCCTGGGCTGGTTACTTTTGGGGTATGTTCTCTGTTTCATTTTTTTTTTTTTATCTCCTTCCAGATATTTTCCATTTCTTAAGTTTAGTAATGTTCTAAATATGAAATAATTTTTGTATTGCCTCAACGTTTTGGAATTTTTTTATAACTTTTGGGATTAAAAATAAGAAAAGCTGTGACGATATAGCAACAATGCCAAGATGAAACTGCGAACAGTCCATATGAAGATACAATTGTATTAATTCATTTAAAGCTGTAATTTAAATTATGTTGAACTGGCCTAATCCTCCTTTGAGTCAGCCAATTGTTACTGTTAAATCCAATTCATAGCTTTTTTTGAGCTTTCAGTATGTTTTCTCATCCCAAAGTTTTTCTATTGCTTATTTTTGGAGCGAGGACTCCATAATTCAACCACAACTGTGTATAGATAGATAGGGTCAATTCTTTAATTTGTCCAAGGATCTCTGTGGCATTGCTTTTGATTGAGTCATTTTTACATTTAATGGAAATTGGTGATGTAAGAGTTCTGATAAGAATAAAGTTGCCAAACAATGTTGGCCCGGGTTTCTTGCATACTACTTGCTAGAGCTTGTTGAGTCAAACATCTAATTCTTATTGTACATCTGTATTTATGTGGTACAAAAACCGTAGTGTTTGCCTGCCTTGTTGATAGATTGTGACCATGGAATTTTGTAGACCTCCATGTAAAAGAAATTGTGCGGCTGTAGATTTGAATCCCTGACATCGTTAGGAAGCTTGAGATGATGGTTTTACAGTTCCATAACTGAAAAGCTGTTAATAGTAACCTAAATTAGAGGTCATTTCAGGAGTAAGACAAATTGTGAAATTTCTGGGGTTTCTATGTCACATTATTGTACACATAAACCAAACCAAACCAAACCAAGCCTTATGTCCTATCAAATGGGGTCGGCTACATATATTTTTCTTCTCCACTCCACTATATCACGTCACATTGTACACATCAACCTCCAAAATAAGCCAAAGCGTCATCTTAAAGTACTTGTCTGGTGCTGGGTCATAATTATATGTTGATAGAATATGTGAAATTTGGTTGTCTTATTATGTGTCCATAAATTGGAGATCTATTTTACTATTGTCCCAAAATTGATAGTGTTTTTTTAATGTTTTGTTGCATATTCTTGTCTCTGGGGAGGAAGGTTTGTTTATTCCGTTACTAATTTGTATAGCATTTTGGATGATACTGTTCATCTGATGTGGTTTTCTGGTTCAGCCTGATCGTGTGATGGAATTCTGCAATAACAATGATCTTCAATTGATTGTACGTGCACACGAATGTGTTATGGATGGCTTTGAACGTTTCGCCCAGGGGCATTTAATTACTCTGTTCTCAGCCACGAATTACTGTGGTATGTTCTGGCCCTGACATCCTTACAAAAAGCTTCAGAGTGTTTAGCATGACTGGTGATTTAGCATATTTAAACATGGTTTTATTTGTTTCTTTAGGTACCGCAAATAATGCAGGGGCAATCTTAGTTTTGGGTAGAGATCTTGTAGTAGTTCCAAAACTCATTCATCCATTGCCACCAGCAATTTCTTCACCAGAAACGTCACCTGAACGCCATATAGAAGATACATGGATGCAGGTGCTGATATATTCTAATAATAATTTTTGGGTTAATTACACAAATGGTCCCCAAATATGCATTCTGTTCCACTTTGGTCCCCAAAATTTTAGTCCCTAGTATTAGCACCATTCAAAATCAGTAACAGATCACGTACTTCTGGTACTAAAGTGTAACAAAACATATACTTTGAAGACCATTAGTGTGATTTTGTCTCCAACTTCTTGTGGGATTGATGTTGTATTGTGTTTTTTTTACGAGATTAGGAGCTTAATGCAAATAGGCCACCGACACCAACTCGAGGCCGTCCTCAACTTGCTAACGACCGGGGTTCTCTTGCTTGGATATAGTCTTTAGATCGTTCTGCATTCTCTTTGTAACTCATTTCAGGCTCATGCTGTCACCTGGGATTTCTAGTGTTCTGTATAGAGCATGAGGCCACATGGAGGTTTTTTCCAAGGCTTTTGGAGAGTTTGGTGTCCAACACATAACATGAAGACACCTGTTAGTAAACCAAGTTGATGGCGGCGGTTGCTAGCCATTTGAGTTGCTCTCCAAAAGTTGCCCTTTGTCGATTGATATCCACAGGCAGGTAGAAGTTGCCCGTTGTACATTGGTTGTTTCTCTTGTCGGATGAGTAGTGCTGGGTAATTTTCTGATTAGTTTTTATATTTTTTTTTATTCCTCGTTTTTAGGATGTATTATTTTTGCTTTTTGTTTTTCGTTGAGAGGACGCAGGAGGTCCCTCCCTATACGGTGATTTGGGGTGAGATATGTAATGTTTAAAATATTTTCTTGGGGCATTATTCATATGTATCATAGAGGCATTGCTTTGTGTAATTGGTGCTTTTTGTGCTTTGTACAATGTAACTTAATTTGTGTGAATGTATGAAACTTTCTGGTCTGAGGCACAAAGTGTGCTAGTTTGTTTTTGTTTTTCCCTTCAATTTGTCTTCATGATTTTTTTCTCCCCTAAAAATGGTCTTCAAAGCTTTGCATTTTAGCAAGTGAATGATGAAATCCTTCTCACTCGGACCATCGATGAATTTGCAGGAGTCATTGGATTTCTTAATTCTGATTTCCCAAATGTTTTACTATTCCCCGAGAGGGATCTAAAATGACAAATATTTGGATTTTTACATATCCAAAATTAAAGAGCTGTCATTTGGTTTCTAGGTCTAAAAATTTGCATCATCAATAATGGCATGAATTACGACTAATCTGTCATTATCAAACAACTTGGTCTGTTGTGAAGGTACAAATTGGGAATTGGTCAGGCCCTTGTGTTGCTGGACTAAAAAATTGATCTCGACTCATTATTTAAATGATTCATAAATTAATTGTTTTGAGCTCAAATGATTGAATGATAGTTATTTTTCATATTTATAAAAGAGAAAGAAACAAGTAAAATATTGGCTCCAATTAGGAAAGGGAGATCCCACTTGACTGTGGAAGTCGAAGGGTTGAAAAGTTGCTAAAATTAATTTCAAACTTCTTTTTGTTGCCAAAGTTTTCGTTGTCCACATTTTTTGATTTTAAAAATGTTATGTTTTAAGATACTTATTTTTTTTGATCAAAACAATGAAAAAATTACCCATAAATCCTATCTTTAAAAAAGTTAGACCATTTAGTCCCATAAGTTTTTTTGTACACCATTTAGTCCTAATGTATTGCCAGATTTTGAAGGTGTGATTTGATTCCATTTATTTTTACATCAATACCCTTTTACATCAATAACTGGCCAGATCTTAAACCAGATGAGTTTTTCAAAGGCTTCCATCGAAGACATGGATCCATCATCAGATTCATCCTTTAGTAACTGGAATAAGAATTGGGAACCATATCAACAACATAAAAAAAAGGAACACAAACCCTAGCCTCCACGCTCTTCCTACACAAACACATCTCTTCTCAAAATCATTGAACAAGAAAACAAAGATCGAGGCCTTCAGATTCATTTCACAATCCCTTGTCAAGATCGAGGCCTTCAGATTCATTTCACAATCCCTCGCCAATACTCATGGGGTACTCCGTTGCTTTTGCTTCATGATCGGATTTTGGATGAATCTAAGAAACGTAACCGTCACAATTGTAATGGGTTGTTGAAGGAGGTTTATCAGATCGAGAAATCCATTCGTCACATGACAGACTTGGTAGAATCCGATCGTCAAGAGATCGATCGATACTTGCAAGCCGTTGATGAGATTCAACGATCGATGGAATCGGTGACTGTGACCGATGATCAGAACAAGGTCAATGGTGTGTTTGTGTTTTCTGATTAGGCTTTTCAAGATATATAAAGGGTTTCTTTATTTATTTATTTATTTTTTATTTGTAGGGTGTAATTGAACCAGTTACTTGGTGTTTATGTTTTAATACAATGATAAATTTTAAAAATACAATGATTTTTGGTGTTTATGTTTAAATGAATCCAATGTGTAATTTTTCACGATGTTTGTTCCTGATGTTCTGACGTTGATGTTCAATGTTGATGATGTTGTGATGTTTGATGTTGTTGATGTGTTTGATGATGTTTGATGTTTGTTAATGTTTTAATGTTTGATGTTGTTGATGTTTACAGAGTTTTGGGCATTTCAGTCAATACTATGTTGGAGTTTTCCTCATTTACCCTTACTAAAAAGCGTAAAACATAGTGTAACACTAGTTATTTTGTCATTAACATTAGCTTGGGACTAATTGGATCATAAGATAAAACATAGGATCAAATGGATCATAAGATAAAGATTTAGGATTTATTGGTGCATCGCCCCAAAACAATTCCAATTACTCAGAAATGTAAGAAAGCGAATTAATAAGAGCCAGTGGATTTGGAGAAAATGAAACCCAATCAAATGGCAAAAACTCATCTAAACATGCGAGCTGTTCAATGGGCCGTCCCATTAGCACCCTAGAAAACCATATCATATTGTGATGGAAAAAACAAAAGAAAATTATTGTAAAAAACTATGAGAGACCAAAGGTTCTTAACAATTTAAAATTTTTGAAACTAAATCTAACCGTTGGATATGTATAACAAGATCAAAACAGAACAACACCCTAAAAGTTCTCTTTTAGGAGTCAGACCAAAGATTCAATACTTCAAATCTCCACCATCAAAACTATCAATTAACACAATTGATTAACGTTTCGCGTTGATAACATGCTATAAGTTTTTTAAAGATAGAAAGATATTCAAGGAACATAAAACTAAAAAACAGTGTATGAGAATTACGCCTTTAGGAATTCATCAAAAAAATTTCTTTTAGATCATCAACTTTTCATTTCATTCATATCTGTGTAATTTCAACTCGAGTCCTGTCAACATTACTTAAAGTCCATTGATTAAGAATCAAATAATACTAAAAAATTTAGAGCCCCAAGACCTATTTTATTTATTTTTATACACTTACTACATTTCAAAACTAATGTCAATATTAGTTAATGTCCATTTTATTGCTTAGTGGTTGGCGTTTCCCTTTCAACTTTACAAAACTTTTTTATATGGACCTCCACTCACAACAAGGATTAAATATATAAAAATTAAAACAATATATGGAACCAATCAAGAGATGGAGGTTTGGAGAATCTATTCATAATGGTAAATAAAGTGGTAATCATTGGACTTGGTCTTTGTTGAAAGCTTCTAGTTTTCTTGCCATTGTACAAGTCTCATTTTTCCAAAAACTAAAATGAAAGAAGTAAACCATGTGGAACATAATTAATTCAGAAAAATATTTTGTATAATGGATATCTCATGTGATTGAATTAACGTAATATATATTTTTATTTATTGTTAGGCCATGTCAAACTTGATATACTACTTCCGTTATATTACACAAAATACCTTTTACAATAACCCTAGCTACTCATTTAATTTTAAATTGATCATTATCATTTTTTTTGTTGGTTATTATCCAATTATATATAATATAAAATTAACAAATTTCTAGAACCCTGTAAACAGTAATCAAAATCTCAGTCAAAGAAGAGAGACCAAGTTCATGTGGACAATTGTCATCTTGAAGTAACCTATTGAAAGGGCCAACCCATAAATCACTATTTAGCTACCAATAAAAACACCAAGTGCATGTTTATTTGGACGGACTGGATAAGAAGAGATTGTAATTTACTGCACTGTTAATTCTGAGATACATTATCTCCGGACTATTTGGTTGGACTGAATTTGTATCTTATGTTTGTTTATTCATAGGATTAGATGTCTAGATTGGACTATTCTATTGAATCTTATGTTTGTTTGGAATATTATGGAGAAGGATAAATGCTCAAAATACTAGTTTGCCCTTTTGAATTATTTATTAAATAATAGGATTATTAAATCTGAATTATAAATTTTATTTAATTTTTTTACTAGAACTTTTAAAAAATTAATAAATAGAATATTAATAAAAATTACATAAATTTATTTTAATTTGTAGTTGAGATTTTTAAATTTTATTTTACTTTACTAAGTATAATTAATACCATATGATTATTAAAATAAATAATTTAACAATAAATTTTATTTTTAAAAAGATATTAAATAGTAAAGAATCAAAAATGTAATTTCACTACCTAATCCCATAGGATGAGTTATCCTATGGATTGTGTCTCACCCCCCCATGGGATAGAACAATTCCATAGATTTGGGATTCATAGCCCGGTATAAAAATTTTGAATCAAACAACGGACTATTAGTCCTATACCATGCTTAAATCCTTCCAAATAAACACTATCTAACAGAATTTGAAGATGCAGCCAAGTGCCAAAAATTGTTGTACACTAAAAAAATATATATATTGTAAACTACTAAAAGCCCCATATATATATAGTGCCATAAACTAAAATATATATATACATATTTAAAGTTCAAAATTAAAATATGTGAACAAAATTCATTGTAAGTATAATCCAAAATATACTAACACTAAAATTTATACCGTAACACTTAAAACAGTTGTGCTACATATACAAAAATTATTCACATAATAATTTATAAACAAGAAACAAAAGGGTTAGTACCAAATATATGCAACCAACTTGTTGTGTCTTGGAAAACTATTTAGTGTGTTTGATTTCAATTTTCTGAATTCAATTTTTTGACAAATTATGTTTTTTATTTTTTTGTATTTTTTTTTTGTTTTTAGTGAATATTTTGTAAATTTTAAACAATTTTTTTACTTTTTTAGATGCACCTTATTTAGATGTACCTAAATAGTAAAATATTTGTGAAAAAATATTTTAAAGTTAATAAATACATAAAAATACAAAAAATATACTGAATTTTTGAATTTTTTTTTTGTACTTTTGGTATTTAGTGTATTTTTTAAAGATTTTTTTCACAAATATTATAATTTTTAAGTGTATTTATGTTTAGTTGTGTCTAAAAATTTTTTTAAAAAAATTACTTAAAATATTAAAAAAAGTCTTTGAAAACATTAAAATACGGAATGTAAAAAAGTAGAATTTTCTAAAAATCAAAACCAAACAAACTGATTACATTTATGTGCTAATAGTTTTACTCTATCTAAAATTCTTATCAAGTTTTTATGATAATTAGATTTAGGTTTAGCATTTTTTTTTTTATTAGCAAAAAAGAAGTTCTATTGATGAAAAAAAAAGTTACAACACAAAGAGCATACATTAATAGAGTAGAATAGAGCAACAAGCATCATAACTAAACTTAACGATCCTAATTAGATTAGTACCACAAAACAAGCTCAATCATGTACTAACTCTACTCCAAGATGACAGATCAAGTATGCTCTGTATCCTTTTGCATGCTTTCATCAATAAAGATTTTCTTTGCCGATCAAAAAAAAAAAAAAAAAAAAAATATGAAGAAAGGCAACAAAACACTACCAACAAAACAACAAAACAGCAGTTTGAAAGATACACATTAACAAAATCTATATATATAAGGCCTTACTAATGACAGTTTTAAGGATGGTCAATAAAAAAGACATACATCTAACATATTTATAATTTCAATATATTTCCTTGCATATCCCAAAATAATTTTTCATATTTTATATATTTGTTACACATTTTTCAGCATTGATAATAGTCCTAAAAATTATTTTTAGCATTTTTCATATATACATATATATATATATATATATATGGTGGAATGTATGTGTTGTAAAGAGAAAGAGAAAGTCGAAATAAGGGGTTAGTGTAAAGAGAAAGTCAAATGGGCAGCAGCACCTGCTTTAATTTACCCAGCTCACATTTGAAACATTTTCCCTTCCAAAACCGAAGGAAAAGTCCTCAATTGACTCTCTCTCTCTCTCTCTCTCTCTCCTTTGTTGACTTTCTCTTTTTGAACAAGTACCTTCTTTGTCTTCATATAAAAACCTCACCTTCCTTGACAAACTTCATCAAACCAATTTGCAACTGCTAAAACAACTTCATTCCATCTCTCAACAAATTCCTTCTCTCAAGTACGTTAGTTAACCACTCTTCTATATCTCCTTATTGCTTAGTTTGGCCTTTAGGTCATTTCCTTGACATCTTTTAGTTTTTCCATCACTGATATATCGGTCGATATTATTTATATCACCGATACATATTAACTTAAGGTATTCTTAAATTTTTTTTTTTTTTTTTTTCAAATGGAAGAAATTGATGTTCCTTCTTATTTTCTTTGCCCAATCTCAATGGAACTCATGAGAGATCCAGTCATAGTCTCAACCGGTATTACTTACGATAGAGAGAGCATAGAGAGATGGTTATTCTCATGCAAGAACAACAATTGTCCCGTCACCAAACAAGTATTGCTATCCGATACTGATCCAACACCGAACCACATGCTTCGACGATTGATCCAAGCATGGTGCACCCTCAACACTTCACATGGGATTGAGCGAATCCCAACTCCAAAACCACAAGTCGATAAAACCCAAATCATAAAACTCCTCAACGACGGGAAGAAATCCCCAAACATGCAAAAAAAGTGCCTCCAAAGGCTCAAATCGATCGCAAACGCAAGCGAAACGAACAAAAAGCATTTGGAAGAGTCCGGTACAGTTGAGTTCTTGGCTTCAATCATTAGAAAAAATGAATTTACAATAGTTGAAACAAAGGAGGAAGCATTATATTTACTTCATCATCTCGAAACCTCAGAATTATCTCGCAAAAAGCTAGTGAACTCTGATAATGGTGAATTTATTGGGGGTTTAATTCATGTAATGAAATGTGGGAGTTACCAATCTCGTGCCTATGCGATAATGATAATGAAATCCATTTTTGAGGTGGCCGATCCAAGCCAATTGATCGGTGTTGCTCCTGAGCTCTTCATTGAAATAGTTCACATTTTGGGTGATAATAAGATCCCGAAACAAGCTTCTAGGGCTGCATTGAAGCTTCTGGTGGAGATTTGTCCATGGGGAAAGAACCGAGTCAAAGCAGTCGAAGCCGGTGTAGTTTCAATCTTGATTGAACTACTTCTTGATCTTGACAAATTAGAAAGAAGAGATTGTGAGCTAATAATGGTTGTTTTAGACCGGGTTTGTGGTTGTGCTGAAGGGCGAGCGGAGTTCCTGAAGCACGGTGCAGGGTTAGCCGTTGTGTCAAAGAAAATAATTAGGGTTTCACATGTGGTGACTGATAGGGCAGTGAGAATTTTGTGTTCCATAGCTAGGTTTTCTGCAACTTCTAGGGTTCTTCAGGAGATGGTGCAAGTGGGTGTTGTTACAAAGCTGTGCTTTGTGCTTCAAGTGGACACTGGTTTGAAGACAAAGGAGAGAGCCAAAGAGATACTCAAATTGCATTCTAGGGTTTGGAAGAACTCTACTTGTGTTCCTCCTCATTTCCTTTCTTTATCCATCTCCTTGAGTCTTTTTTTGTGTACATAATTTTGATGAAGCAAAAATGTCATGTACTATGAATTTTTACTCCACAACTTATCTCAAAAGTGACGTGTATGATGTAAGGGAAAAGTTAGGGATCATGAAAATTTTGTCATGAAAATGATCATGAAAAATTTAGGATCCTTGGATTATCTTGATTAGTGTGTGGTGTTTTATTCTAAGTGTAATCCAAGGGTCACAAAGCTTTCATGATTATTTTCATGAAAGGTTTTTCATGATACCTAGCATTGCTGATAATGTAAATTTAAAGTTAGGAGTCACATCTATAATGAATGTAGTATATTGGTTTATTTTTCTGAATAATTTTCTAAATAATTTTTTGAATATGTAATATTGTTATTGTTGACCTGTGCTACACATATAAGTTTTTTTCACATAAAGGATCATAGAAGGATAAAGAAATACTATATCTCATTAATTTTTTTTATTATTTTGTATTACTACCCATATGAATATCCATAATTAATTCTTTTATTTAGAGATAATTATTAAGAAATTAATATAAATAAATGATATTTTTTTGATCAGCAAAAAAGAAACTTTATTGATGTAAAAACTAGTACAAGATACGAGAAATACACCAATAAAGAAAAGAAGAGTGCAGGAGCATCACAATGGACTAAGTGATCCCAACTAGGTTGGCACCAAAGAGCCCATCCTATCATTTGCTAGCACCCTCAAGTTGGTGAGGAACCAACGAAAGAAACAAACCAAAACACCAATCCAATGCTGCTATGCTGCTAGACATCATTTGCTAGACACCAGAAGCAGATCAAAGGATGGGCACTCAGGCCATACAAACATCCAACAAACAGACCAAAACTATGCTGCTAGAGATCAACTACCAACCAACAAAAGACCAAAACAGCAACAAATCCGAGCTCTCCAAGATGTATTCACAGTAGAAAGCCATTTTCTGCCCAATCTGCCAATTTGCATCCCAAAAACTGAATCAATTTGAAGCCCAAACTGATGCAATCACAAAGCCCAAATCACAAAATGTACCAGATCCTGTGCCACACAGCCCAAAACTGATGCAGTCTATATAGTAGCACTATCCCCACTCCTGCATTCTCCTCAAAAAGCACCCATAAGGGTGTCCCAGCTTCTTGCAGGTGTAAAAGTTGAATAATCTTGTCAAAACCTGATGCACTCCTGCATTCTCTTCATAAAGCACCCATTGGAAACCATACAACCACAAAACCCCACTGTTGGAGCATTATTCCTCAATGTTATGGCTCAACCATACATAATCCTCTTGAAAGTCATCAAACACATGAAGCCCATTCTAAGAATAACATATATAACAATATAAAGGGCTGAATAAGCTTCTGCTACGGCCCAGACAGATTAAACCAACCAGCTGCTGAGCCCACAAACCAGCAGATCAGTGTGCTGCCAAAATTCACCCAACCACACTCAAATTTCACCCACCATAGGAAAGTTGCCTTTGTATGCTGCCATATAGAATTGCAGAAATAACAAAACAGCAGAATAGCACTCAAATAATCTGGGATGACAGCTACTAGCACTCAGAATAACACACAGAATAGCACTCAGCCATTCCAAACACTTCAGGACTGTCTAAGACCATAACCAGCAGAAGCATAACCCTCTGAAGACCAGCAGCTGCAGTCACCAACTCAAGACCCACTCCTATAGCCACAGGGCAACACACCAAAACTGAGATTGAACCAACACCAGCAGAATACAAAACAATCAGCTTTAGACAGATTAACCAGCAGAAGACAAATCACCCAATACCAACTCTGTAATGCTGCTCCCACTTAAATTCCAGAACAGATCTGATCCTGCTCCCATCCTGCTCCCACTACAATGCCTACGTAGACTTCAAACATGCAATCTGATCTGGTGCAAATTGGATACCAGATCATGAATTGAATAATCCATCTTGAAAAACCATTTTACCCACAATGCTATTTGAACCTTCATTCTCTCGCATAAACCTCCAAAATCTGGAGCTACACCCTTAAACAAACATTCGTTCCTTAATTTCCAAACCGACCACAACACGAGAGGAGGGATAGCCTGCCAAGCTCTAGACATCCAAGACTTCCCTTTACCCTCAGACCACCACTTTAGCAAACCCTCAACTGAGCCCGGAATTACCCAAGACTGATCCCACCATCTTACCATTTCTGCCCAGCATTTCCAAACCAGTGGACAGAACAGAAACACATGCTCCACTGACTCCTCCTCGCTTTGACAGAACACACACTGGGATACTACATTGGCAGGCAAAACCCCAATCCTATGTAGAAAGGAAGAAGTCTTCACTCTGCCTCTCCAAGCCAACCAGCAGAAGAATTGCATCTTTGGAGGTGCCATACACGCCCATACCCCAGCTGGCACCCTCAAATCTGATTCTTTAACTGCAACCCACCAGCACCATACAGAGGATACTGAGAACTTCCCAGAATTAGCTGCAAGCCAAGAGCAAGTGTCTTCAACTTCCTCCCTAAGAGCTGGACTTGAATCCAGAAATTCGGACATCTTCTTCACTTCCTCTTCCTCCCAAGCCAGCAGACTTCTCCTAAATTGGAATTGCCACACCCCAAGACTCTTCTTTGCACTTATTTGCAGTAAGGATTCTTCCTTCTCAGTGGATAAACTATACAACCTGGGGTAATCCTCCTTCAAACTTCTACCATTGAGCCAAGCATCTGTCCAAAACTGAATCCTCCTCCCATTACCCACTAATAATTTTAGATTATGTTCATAGAATTCACCCAGAGGCTGGTTTGTAGAACTGAGTTGCACTATATCCTTCCACACAGTGGACACCCCAGCTGTGTTTTCCAGAGATGGCACCCATCCCCCTCCAAATCTACCATATCTTGAGCATACCACCGATTTCCACAAGGCTTTATCCTCTATACCATATCTCCACCACCATTTTAGCAACAAACACTCATTCACCTCACCTAAATCCCTGACGCCCAAGCCCCCTTGATTTTTGCTTTTTGTAACCTCACCCCAATTTACCAAATGAACACTCCTCTTTGTATCAGATCCACCCCACAGAAAATTGGACTGAATTTTGACCAAAGCCTTAACTATCCCCTTGGGCATTTTGAAAATGGAGAGAAAGTATGTAGGTAAATTAGAAAGAACAGATTTGATCAGGGTCAAACGCCCGGCAAAAGATAGGAGCTTTCTTTTCCAAGAAGACAACTTTTTCCTCACCTTTTCCACTATTGGACTCCAAGTGCTCTTCCGCTTAGGATTGGCCCCTAGAGGCATACCTAAAAAGTTGAAAGGTAATTTCTTAGAGATACAATTCAATCTTTGAGCCAAACCCACAATTTCCTCCTCTTGAAAACCCACACCGCACACAACGCTCTTGTGATAATTAATTTTCAAACCCGACATCACTTCAAAACACCTCAACACCCTTTTAATATTTAGCACCTCCTCCATACCACCTTCGCAAAACACTATTGTGTCATCTGCAAACTGGAGATGTGAAATACTCAGATCATTACCACCAACTGAGGCTCCTCTAAACAGGCCTTTCTCCACTGCCCTTACTAATAAGAGATTGAGAGCTTCAGCTACAATGATGAACAAAAAAGGTGAAAGGGGATCACCCTGCCGGAGCCCCTTCTGAGTCTGAAATTCTTCTGTGGGTGAGCCATTAACCAAAACAGACACCTTGGTTGTAGAAACACAAGTCCTCATCCAACCTATCCATTTCTCACCAAAACCAAAGTTGTTCAACATCGACCATAGAAATTCCCAATTAATTGAGTCATAAGCTTTTTCGAAATCTAGTTTTACAATAACACCTTTCTTTCTTGATCTTTTCCATGCATCTACAACTTCATTGGCTATTAACACACCATCTAAAATGTACCTTCCACTCACAAAAGCAGACTGAACCTCACTGATCACAGATGGCAAAACTCTCTTAAGTCTTCTGGAAAGCACCTTTGCTAAAATTTTGTAGACAGAACTCACCAAGCTTATAGGTCTATACTCCCCCAAACCTACTGGATTATCCTTCTTCGGAATCAGAGTAATGAAAGAACTATTGACCCCTCTAGGTAGCTTACCATTTTGGTAAAATTCATGCACCAATTGTAGTATCTCCCCTTTCAATGTAGACCAACACCGTTGAATGCAATTCAAATTAAATCCATCTAGGCCTGGCGCTTTGTTCCCATCACAATCCTGTACCGCATTCCATACCTCATCTTCTGAGAACTCAATCTCCAAATTACCTACATCCACAGTATTCAGAACGGCAAAAAGGCCTAGAATTTTTGGCCTAACCTTCCAATTCTCTGAGTACAACACAGTAAAATGCCTAAGCACTTCCTGTTTCACCTGAGCTGGATCCTCCAACCTCGTACCCTCCACAACAACAGAGTCTAACAGGTTTTTCCTCTGCCTTCTACTTGCCATAATGTGAAAGTACCTAGTGTTTTTATCTCCAGAATGAGCCCATAACTGTCTTGACTTTTGATGCCATAACCTTTCCTTGCTCCTACTCAGCTGCCACACCTGGTTTCTAACTTCTCTTCTTTGCTTAAGATCCTGAACATCAAGGGTCCTAGCCTCTGCCTTCAAATCCCATTCATGTAGTTCCTCCTCTGCTGCCTTTAACTGAGTATCTATATTGCCAAACACCTCCTTATTCCACACCCTTAAGTGACTCCTTAGCATATTCAATTTTCTCATCACTCTAAACCCAGCCCACCCATGAACTTGAGATTCCTCCCACCTCTTTTTGACTTCTAACATGAAGGATGGATGAGATAACCAGGCATTGATAAATTTAAAAGGCTTTGGACCCCAGTCCCTATCATCTTCCTTAATTAAGATTGGACAGTGGTCAGAAATTGTCCTAGGTAGACCCCATTGCTTAAAAGAAAACTTTTCCATCCACTTCAAGTCTAACAGGAATCTATCAATCCTACTCCACCTATTCCCATCCAGAGCATTGCACCAAGTATACTGCCTACCTAGCAAAGGCATATCTGTTAATTCCAATTTTTCCACAAACTCATTAAAGTCCTTCATCCCTCGTTCTCTAGATGAGCAACCTTTCCTCTCACCCATGTATCTAATCTCATTAAAATCCCCTCCCACACACCACGGGTTTGGAAAATGATGATTGAGACTAACCAGAGAATCCCACAATTGTCTCCTCCTTAAGACCTCATTAGGAGCATAGATATTCACAAGAGTGCACTGAAAAGAATTACTAGACATACCTGAAAGTATAATGAAGTTTTTGCTACTGCAACAATCCTTGAGCTTGAAGACTTGTGGCTTCCAAATACAGAGGAGGCCCCCAGCACTACCTTCAGAGTCAACCACCATAAATTCCACTTCATCATAAGGCCAAATTGATTTCACAAAATTTTCATCCATAGAACTTCTTTTAGTCTCCTGAAGAAATAGCACTTCAACACTTCTTTCCTTCACCAAGCTTTTAATCTTTCCCCTTTTTTCTGGCCTTCCCAACCCTCTAACATTCCAAGATAAAATCTTCATAATAACACACAACTTACACCCACACTCCCATGGACAACCAGCTAAGTTCTGGGTGCCCTTTGTTCCCCTTCAATTCTACTCAAATCCTTCTCTTCCATCTCCACTATTCTGTTCACTACCTCTTCCTCTTTGCCTTGGCAATCCATTCCCACCATTTTGCCGACTCTCACAGTTGCCTTAGCCTCCTCTATCAAATGCCTCCTTCTGTTCGCTGCTTGAGACTGATTATTAGTCGTTAGGTATGCTGCTGCCTCCGCCGAAGCTCTAAAAATTGCTCCTCTTTGAAAACCCAATCTGCCTAACACCCCTCTCCCTCGTTCTGTTCCTTTCTTCCAAGTCTTTCCCCGATTCTGCACTGCCCCAGCCTTACTATTACCCCCTGTTGCAGTCTTTTGGGTCAAGTTTAACTGAGTTGTTTGAGTTACATTAGGCCTAAGTTGTGTATGGGTCAAATTTTCACTCAGATCCGACACCACCTCCTGCACCAGTCTGTTGGGCTCAGCCCCAAGCTGCACACCTCCAATTACTACTTCTAAATTTATTGTGGGCCTGTCCTCTACTGGCCCACTTAACTCTCTTAAGAGGCCTGCGTTACCCACTGCCTCTTCACTAATCTGAGCTTCGTTGTTATTCAACTTGGAAGAGTTGACAATCTTCACCTCCCCCATAGCCTTGGAACCTGCACCGGTATAGCCTTTCCCCACGCTACCCCCTACTGCTACCACTGTTTTAGCTTGCTTACCATCATTAACTCTACCCTGCTTTTCAGTACTGTCCATGACAGTCTCCTCCACCCTACTCTCCCCCTCAAATCCATCACTCACCCACCCCACTCTTCCTACAGACGCTTCCCCAACATACTCACTCCGTCCTCCATTGCCAGACATTTGAGCTTCATCTTCTAGGCCATTAGAATGCATACGGCCTTGATCTTTCCCACTGCTGTGTGAAGAACTAGGAAATAAGCATCTGGGCAACTCTTCACAGACTCTAACAGGAATTTGACAACCTTTATGCTCCAGCACGACTGTTGTATTGATCCACTCTAAACATTTCGTAATAACTCTAACCTTGGTTTGTTGAAAAGTTAATGGATCGTTGAAGTTCTCCTCAAATTGAACTACCTCCCCCCAATAACTTCCTATGCTTCGAACCGTCGTGGTGCTCCAAAGGTTGATGGGGATGCCAAAACAGATCAACCATACACACCTCTCTTCCTCGAGAAACTGGCCGTTATCCCACTCGTTGATGGATTCACACCACTTCTCTCCCCATCCCTGCAGCTCTCTTTTACCTTCCTGCATGAGTTGTGCCGAGGGAAAAGTCAATAGTACTAACTTGCCTCCCCCCTCTCTTGCAACTACCTCCCTCATGCCTCTACTTATCATTTCCTCCCTGAAATCCTTGAAAGCTAAGAAGCTATTCAGCTGAACTACTAAGCTTTCACTCCTCCACCCATTTCCTTCCGCATGAACTTTTATCTCCACCCTTTCTTTGTCTCTGGCAGCATCACTTCGTAACACCTCTGCATAGGACTTCTGGACACCCTTACCAGTCCACTTCTTAGCTTGAACCCACTTATTCTGCACCCACCTATTCTGCCCTCGACCCTCATCTCCTCTGCTCCGCCCCCCAAGTTTCTGCTGCCCCTCTGCCTGAATCTTTTGATATTCTGCATACTTAACCCTTAGTGCCTTGTTCCCACACCACAGGCCATCTGCTTTCTGTATCGCCATCTTTGCAGCCACCTGACATTCGTATCTTACGAACCCGAATCTGGAATTTGAAGCTTTCCTCCGTTTTCCTGGAATAAACACATCTTTAACTAAACCAAACTTTCGAAAGAGAGTGAATAAACCTTTGGGATCCATTGAGTCAGGAATATTGTCCACAAAAATGGTGATCCAGCCTCCCTCCTTGGCCTCACTCGATTGACTTCCCACTCTTCTTCTGCGTAACACTGGTTCCCAACCTCCCCGATCCAACATTCTCATTCCTTTTATAAATAAATGATATATTGCCAGGTAAATTGGTAATATAAAAGGGCATTGATTTAGACCCCCTTAAAACACCCACTCCCACAACCCCCCTCACACACATGGAGGTTGGGGATTGGGTGAGAAGAAAAAAAAAAAAAAAAAAAAAAAAAAAAGTTGACCAATCAAAACTAAAGGGGGTGAAGGGGGTCTCAACCTTTATTTAATATAAAACGGCAAAAAAAAATAAAGAAGTAGTAATTGTCGAAAAACTAAGGAGTGAGGTTCATATCTGCGGGGCCTATCTCCCTGAGTCAATTTTGTCACCGGTTATGTGAAATAATTCTGGCTTTTTCCACACAAAATTGAATAGCGATTCAAATGGTGTTAAAATTTAAAGTTGGATTTCTTCTCTTGAGTTTGGTGGGTGACTTTGAGATTTAAAACGTTTGTTTTATAAGATTTGACAAATAAATTATATATGTAAAAACTTATATTGATTGAATATCAATAATTACATAATTAAATGATATTTGTTTTTTTTTTAAAAAGAAGAAGAATTAGTATGATTTTGATAATAAGTTATTCATTTATAAATAAGGAAAAAAAAAACATATATGATTAATATTGATGTCTGCTCATGTTGATTTTTTTGAATAGGTTTTTGGTTTAGTGGACTGTACAAAATAAGCAGTTCGAATAACTGAATAAACTCTAAAATAGGATAGTCAAAACCCAACAGGAGCTCTCCAATCTAATGCCCAAGCCAAGTTTGTTTTTATTACAACACAAGTTCTATGCTTTTATTCAGAAAATTATGTGACTCCAAATATTTGAAAAAAATAAAATAAAATTTCCCTATTGTAAAAAATAAATAAACAAACATAATTATGACAATAATATTTTTATAATTTTAAGACGTAATTATGAATTTTTTTTAAATGAAAGAATCATAAAATGCCACGTCATTTTATATAATTAACTTCTCAATTGATTTTATATAGAAATCAAGTAAGTCTCATATTTTGTTTTTTTTTTTGTTTTTTTTTGGGATGGTGATAGAACTGAAATTATAAATATACTCCTACAGAGAGCTAGAGAACTGAACTTGTTACAAGGGGCCATCATTGGATCCAATAGAGTTGTGATCTCTCACCTTCAATTTGCAGATGACTCTTTACTATTCTGCGAAGCTGAAATATCAGAAGTACTTTGTTTGAAGCGGATTCTTAGATGCTTTGAAATAGCTTCAGGGCTAAAAATCAATTATCATAAAAGTGTGCTTTGTGGGATTGGACTTTCAGATCCAGATCTTCATGAGTTTGCTCTCTCCCTTAATTGCAAAACACAGAGATTGCCATTAAACTATTTAGGCCTCCCGTTGGGTGCAAGTCCTAGGAGAAAGAAGACTTGGAAACCTATCATCGATAAATTCAAAATGAGACTTGCCGGGTGGAAAAGGAGATTCCTATCTTTTGCAGGAAGATTAACATTGGTGAAGGCAGTGTTATCTAATTTACCGGTGTATTTTATGTCGTTGTTCAAACTACCTGAAGGTATAGCTAAGGAGTTAGACAAAATTCAAGCTTCATTCTTATGGGGAGGCTCAGAATTGAAGAGGAAAATTCATCTGGTGAAGTGGTCGGAAGCTACCAAAAGTATCAACCAAGGTGGGGTAGGTATAAGAAGAATTAGAGATGTGAATGTGTGCTTGCTTCTCAAGTGGTGGTGGAGATTTGCTTCGGAACATGAATCATTATGGAAGAGGGTTCTCTGCAGTAAATACAGATTTTTGGGAGGAAAATGGTTGCCTCATCTCAACTCAAGCAATATTCTATCTCGACTTTGGAGTGATATTGTATCAACAGTTGAGCAAAAGGTATCTTTATTCACTTTTTATGTCTCCCACTTACAATTAAGAGTGGGCAATGGTTGCAGATTGAAATTCTGGCATGACAACTGGTGTGGAGGTTCTTCTTTTAAAGATGAATTCCCAAGGCTATTTCGGTTAGCTAATGATAAGGAAGGATCTGTTAGGGACCTTGTGGAGATCAGAGGAAACACTCACCATTGGACAGTCACCTTCCGGAGACCTCTGTTTGAATGGGAAAAAGAGGAGCTACTAAGGCTAAATGGAATGTTAAGTGGAGCACCTGCTCTTAACCTTCAAGCCAATGATTTGGCTCTCTGGTCTGCTGCTAAACCAGGTCAGTCCCCTGTTTCTGTTTTCTATAAGCATACCAATCTTGCTTTTGGGGCTAATGCCATCTTCAGTAAATGGGTGTGGATTAGTTATCTCCCTCCCAAAGTGCAATTCTTTGGTTGGCTTGCTTGGAGATATAAGGTTAAAACATTGGTTTTCTTGCAACAACTTGGTATTTTGGACAGAGATTCTTCTACCCTGTGTACTTTCTGCAAATCCCAGCAAGAATCAATAGACCATGTGCTGATTTTCTGCCCCATGGTATGGAGAGTTTGGTCAGAGCTTCTGCAATGGTGGGGGGTAGTTTGGGTGGTCCCTGGGTCTATACAAGGGCTGTTCCAGTGGTGGGCTGGGCATAGCTGCAGAAATGAAGCAAGGAGGATTTGGAGTGCTATTCCTCTGGTGACTCTGTGGTCATTGTGGAAACATAGAAATGAATGTATCTTCCAAGGCACACAACCACAGCTTCAGAATCTTCATGAGCTCATCATCACCAGGCTAGCCTTCTGGTATAAAGCTGCATTCAAAAGGTTTCAATTTTCAATTCATGACTTCCTTTTCAACTTCCCTCAAATCAGATATTGCCTTGGTGGTAGGTCCTTGTAGTTCTGATTTGGGTGATGTTTTTGGTGATGATCTGCTTACCTTGTTCTGATCCTTGTATATTCACTGAAGCACTGAAGCACTGATTATTCTTGGTGATGATCTTGGTGATGATCTGCACAGATGCTTATGTGATAGAATTTTAATTGCATTAACTGTGTCAGATTGGTATTTTAGGTACAATTTGATCTAGAGGATATCTATATTTTCAGGGTTTTCCTCAGCTGCATTAACTGTGTCAGACTGATTTTGTTCTGCAGAGTCCTTGGACTGCACTGATTTTTTTTGGTTTTGTTCTGTTTTGCTGAAGGCTTCAGTTGGCCTGGGTGTTGCTCTGCAAGTCTGATCTGATGAGCGTCTCTGGTTCTGCTATTCTGCTTCAGTTGATTCTGTTTTGAGCTGCATTTCTGCAATTTTGCAATTCTATAATTCTGTTTTGAGCTGGTTTTGTAATCTGATGAGTGTACTGATTTTTGAGCTGATTTTTGAGCAGTGAATGAAGCTATTAGTGTTGAAGCTCCAGATTTGTTGTCTTGGAGTGAATTTAGGTGAAGTTTTGGATTGGTTTGCAGTGAAGTCAACTGGACAGCAACCACTTTGATGGGATTACTTCAATCCTACTCATGGAGATTATATGACTGTGGGACAGTAGTACACCTCTACCAAAGTCTACTTTGCTTTACACCTCAACTTCATGCCATCACTCCATTGCTTATTTGAGGAGTCTTTTCTGTTGCTGCTTCAGTAGTAGTATGGCTTATTGAGGAGCAAAACTTGGCTGCTGCTTTGTTCCATTTTCTGGTTAGCAAAACTTGGCTGTTGATATGTTTTTTTTTTCTGGGTGATTTGCTTTCGTTTGTTAACTTTCTCTTTCTCCCTTTTGTTTGTTTCGTTGGTTTCTCACCAACTGGCGCTTGGGGCTTTTAGCCCCAAGCTCCTCTTTATTGATGTAATCTGTTTATCTTATTGGGTTCATCAATAAAGTTTTTCTTTGCCGTTCAAAAAAAATAATAAAGGATAAAATTCAGATTGGTCAAAGCTTTTGTGAGTTAACGAAAAAGTAAGACTGCATCTACCAATTATCTGTCGAATTTTTTTAATTTAATTAATTAATTTATTTATTCAAACTCACATCATTCTCAAACTTTTCTCTCTTGATCTGTTTCTCTCTCCACTTTCCTTTTCTCTCTCCATTCAGTGTAAAAGTCAAATTATTCGAATCAAATTTGATAATGGTAACATGTTCTTCTTTTACCATATTAATTGCAACCGTCAATTTCCATTACCAATCAAAATGTATTTTAAAAAAATCCATTTCTGCTGCAACAGTCTATTAAAGGGTTGGTTTGAGAAATGGGTAGGCTTTTTAATTTTTTAATTTTTTTTTATTATTTTAATTTGGATTAAAAAATTTAGTTTGGGAAATTTTTTTTGATTTTTTGATTTTTTTGATTTTTTTGTAAGAGAAGAGTGTAATGATTATGGATTGGATGTAATGTTTTGTTTGTTGTGGCTAAAATAGCTTATTTTGTCTTTTGTAACTATTTTAGTCACAAACCATCTTCCCAAACAGACCCAAAATTTGGTTTTAAAAAATTGAAATTTTTGTAAATGATAAAAGTACATGTAATAAAAATTGTTTAAATATTTTTAAAGATCTTACTAATAATAATAATAATAATAATAATAATAAAAAATTACAATACCTTCCCTTGAGATTCTTGACAATTACACTGCCTCTTATTTTATTTTTTTAAATTACACTGATGTCTTCTATTACCAACGCTGTTAATGGGAGAGTTGTTTAGTAATTTTAACATTAGAAACAATTTTATTGATAATCATTAAATGTGTAATTATTATTTTAGTTATATCTTATGTGGTGTTTACTTATGATTCGTTTTTTTAGTTGACTGAAAAACAAATTAGTAATGATATTTATGATAATTAACACTACAAATATTTTAACTTGTATATGGTACACATAAAATAGTGTGTATTCTAAAACAATATGTTATGACAAAAAAAAGTAATGACGAAACAAATTAAAAAAATTAATTACATAAATATAAGAGAAGTTATTTGATAGTTTTTAATCAATACTTGATATCATATAGTTCAATTGTCTTAAAAAAAAGAAAGAAAGAAAGATAAAATTGATGAGTCTCAATATCTAAATTAATAAAAATCAAATTGGAGACACCACATGTATTTATTTGAATAGTATCAAATAATATTTCTAAATACTTACATAGTTTGATTATAAATATATATAACTTATTACATTACATGCATACAAGTTCTTGTATTTCTTATTTGATTTCAATAATGTAATATGTTTACCTAAAAAATGATTAATTGATCCTTTTATTTTTAATTTACAAATAATTACTTCAAATGTTACACAAATCAAACTAAAATCTCTCGATGTGCTAATCTAACAATCAATCATTAACGTTTGCGCCCTCCCAAAAAATTGTTAATCAAACTAACGGTTAACAAACGGAAATAGAGAATCTGCAAATTAAAAATAAATCTCAAGGGAGGTCAATGTAATTTCAAAAAAAAGGAGGGGAGGCCAATGTAATTGCCAGAAACTTCAAGGGAAGTGAGTATAATTTACCCTAATAATAAAAAGATTCTCCAATATGCATTTACTAGTAATTGAAAATTGGGTAAATTACACTTTGCACCCTTGTATTTTGTACCAAATCTCACTTTGACCTCTACACATAAAATCATGACAGATAACCCTTTGTACTTATAGTCAAATTCTACTTTGATTCCTACACATGAAATCATGACAGTCAATCCTTTATACTTTTGATTAGCTCCATGCTATGGTTCCTACACAAGTGTTAATGTCCTCATTCTGTTACTCCATTATTTAAATCTGTAATAGAATCCAATCATATGACAAGAATATGACTATGAAATGAGGGAAATAGAAGAAAATCATCTCTATTTTTTACCAATACACACTTTGTCCCAAAATTGTATCAAATTATGACTGTATTAGGTAAAATAAAGCATAGACTATGCACGATTAAGAAGATAAATTAGGATTTTGTATGAATTGGAATCACAAAACTCTATTTTCTACAGTAATACAGTCTTCTATCTATTACTATTTTTCTTTTCAATTTCTTTGCTGTCATTTTTTATTTCAAAAGTTTTATTTTCTTACATTTTCATCCCAATTTTCAGTATACATATATATATTGTATTATATAACTCTCATGTACTTATCACATAGGACAAAATGTATATTGGTGAAAAATATAGATAATTCTTCTCTCTTATCCTCATTTCGTAGTCACATTTTTATCATGTGACTGGATTCTGTGAGATTTAAACAATTGAGTAACAAAAGAAAAGCATTTGTAGGGACCAAAGTAGAATTTGACTAAAAGTGCAGAGGGTTGACTGTTACAATTTCATACATAGGGACCAAAGTGAAATTTAACAAAAATATAGAGAGTTAACTGTCATGATTTCACATGTAGAAAACCAGTCTCCCCCTTCCAGATTGTGCTTGCTGCATATTACCATTTTCCATAAAGATTCCCCTTCATTTGCAAACCTCCACCACCACTTAAGCAAAAGGCATACATTAACATCCCTAACTCTCCGAATACCCAATCCTCCCTGACTTTTGCTCAAAGTTACCTCCGTCCATCTCACCATATGCACTTTCCTCTTCAAGTCTGTGCCTCCCCATAAGAATGCAGCCTGAATGCTATCTATTTCCTTAACAATTCCTTCAGGCATCTTAAACAATGATAGGTAATACACTGGTAGATTAGATAATACTGCCTTGATCAACGTCAACCTACTAGCAAATGACAAAAATCTCCTTTTCCATCTAGAAAGCCTGGCCTTTATTTTATCCACAACTGGTTTCCATATGTTCTTTCTACTTGGACTCACACCCAAAGGCAACCCAAGATATTTCAAGGGAGCCCCTGAGTTGTGCAGTTCGAAAGTGTTGCAAACTCCTAGCTCAAAGCTTCAGAAATACTCACCCCACATGCCACACTTTTATGATAATTAATCTTAAGACCTGATAGGATTTCAAACCACCTAAGAATCCTTTTGATATTTAGCATCTCCTGCCTATTAGCCTCACAAAACAAAAGATAATCATCAGCAAATTGCAAATGAGAGACTACTATTCTATTGATACCAATTTCCACCCCTTTAATGATTCCCAATTCTCTTGCTCTCCTTAGTAAAACACTCAGCCCTTCAGCTGCCAAGTTAAATAAGAATGGTGATAAATGATCCCTTTGTCGAAGCCCTTTCTGAAGAGAGAACTCTTTAGTTGGTGCTCCATTCACTAAAATTGAGACTCTGGCTGATGACACACATTCCTTCATCCATGAAATCCACTTTGATCCAAACCCAAAATTTGAAAGCATTGAAACAAGAAATTCCCAATTAATGGAATCATAAGCCTTTTCAAAATCAAGCTTAAACAACAACCCTTTCTTCTTAGCTTTCTTCCACCCATCTACTATTTCATTAGCTATTAACACTCCATCCAATATGTTTCTCCCTCCTAGAAAAGCAGATTGAGTTTCACTAATTACCTCATGAAGCACTGACTTTAGTCTAGTTGCAAGAACCATAGATAGGATCTTGTACATAGATCCTATCAAACTTATTGGCCTAAACTCATTTAGACTTGTAGACACCCCATTTTTGACCGACCTTAAGACTCAGACGTCACCGATTGAGCGCTCGGTGATGTTGCATATTGTGCTCGTTCAAAAGTCTCAGAGTCGCGGCCGTGCGCCCTGCCTCCGGACTTCCGAACCCTCTTCTGTGCCTTGCCTCGGTTTGTGAACCAGACTCGATTTTCTCTGTTTTCTTTCCTGAGGGGAGGGAGAGGTCCCGTAGACTATCTCTCAGTGGCCGTGGGCTACATTTCGTGGTCGTAGGCCATTTTGCCCATTTCGGAGCCCGGTTCCCGATTTTCGGAGCCGTCAGGCCGTGTGCCTCGGTTCGGGACCACCCGACCATCTCCGATTCCTCCGATTTTTGGCATGCATCTCATTTACTCCCTTTCGAGGGACACTGGGGTCTTAGATACCCACTTCGTGGCCAAACACCATTTTCGGTGCTTAACGGCCGGTTTTCGGGACCCCGAACTGCGTGTTTTGGCCCCCGAGCATTCGTTTTGCATCGGTTTTTGTTCATTTTTGGCAGGTACCTCTGTTTTATCACCAGGAAGGTCACTGGAGGGTGGGAGGCCAGCAATTGTCTCAACAACCAGTTATGCTCCTCTGGCGCCCCCCGGCGCCCGTTTTTCTCACTTCCGGGCTAATGTTGAACACCCTAGGGCCATTTTCTTCGAGCCAAAACCACATATTTGTGTTGTACACACATGGGAGGACCCTAAAAACATATGGCCGGCCAGTAACTCCAACTGAACCTTTTGAACCCCTCCTAAAAGTGGCTTGTTCTCTCTCTTGTTTTAGAATTGCCAATTTTGAACCACATGGTTGTATTGAGGGGACCTGGAAGGACACCAATATCTGGTGGCCGGCCATTAACTCAACTTGACCTTTTTGACCCCTAGCCGGCCGGCCATGGGGGGTGGCCGGCCGGCCACCTGCAACAAAAATGCCTGGCCGGCCATACTCCCCTCAGTGCATACTTTACAGCTGTATAGCTGTTTGTCCCAAAAGATCTTTGTATCCGGGGGATATTTTGGAGGGAAACACTTGGGTGCATTTCCCTCCACCTTTACACCCCTCTCTTGGTCCATATAAGGAGCCTCCCAGCTCTGTCCCTAGGGTTGGAAAAATTGGTTTGAGCATATACACTTGTATCCCTCTCTATCTCTCTCATTTTCCTCAAGTTTGGTACCATTTCTTCATCATCTTCAAGCTCTACCACCACCACTCCATTCCAGCAGCAAGGAGAAGCTTTTCAAAGGCTAAAGGTGTTGCAACTTGGTCCAAGAATCACCAAAAGCTTTGGTCTTCAAAGGTAAATCCATTTCCCCTCTTTTTTAGCACTTTTTTGCCTCATTTCTTAAGCCTATTTGCTTACTGTTTTGGGCTCCGACCTTAACTGAAACTAGGTCTATTTTAAGCTATTCTTCATGTTTGTTCAAGGGCTCAACCCTGTTTGAGCCCTCCATCTTGCACTTGTTTCAATATCCTCTTATATGCCATTATTTTGCATTGAATGTTTGGCCTATGTTTGATCTATTTTTGAGCATGATGTAAACTGTGAGTGGGCCTATTTTGAGCCCCTCTTAAACATTGAAGAAGGGCTCAACCCTGTTTGGGTCCCCTATCTTGCACTTACTTCATAACCTCTCCTATTTACCGTAAATTTGCATGATTTGTTTGGCCTACGTGTGATCTGTTTTGGAGTATTTCATGAACTGAGATTGTGCTTATTTTGAGCCCCTCTTCAACATTGAAGAAGGGCTCAACACTGTTTTCATACTCCATGTGTCACTTGCTTTGAATCCATGTTTTACCCTTGTTTTTGCATGTTTTGCTAGCCCATTTTGCTTCTGTTTTTGGACCATGATCAGAACTGAAAGTGGTCATTTTTTGACCTTCTTAACATATCTCATTAAGGGTCTTTTCTTGTTGGATGAATGTTTGGCCTACTTCATGTTATATCCTCTTGTGGCCTCAATCTTGCATGGCATTTTTAGCATATTTTCATACTGATTTTGGGGATGTCATCTACTGTAAATGTGCATATTTTTGGCCCCTCTTCAGTGTTATAGAAGGGCATTTTTCTGTTTGGGCTTTGCATTTACCATCTACTTCAATACCCCTCTCTTGGCCCCTATTTTTGCATACCATTGTTGCCCTATCTATGATTGCTGTTTGGCCTTGTTTTCTACTGAAAAAATGCTTGTCTTGGGGCTTCCTTTCTATTGTATTTTCATTCCATGTCCATATTGTGCATGCATTGCATAGCTATAGGCCATTTCGGGTGCCTAATTTCACATTTCGGGGCCATTTCATGCATCGGGTGTACTTTCGCCTCATTTCGGGACTGTTTTCCCCCACATTTTAGTGCTGAAATTCATTTGCATGTTTGCATATCATTTTCATGCCATTTCATGCCTTAGGGCCATTGTCTCGGTTTGCGTGCCCGTATGCACGCATTTCGAGGCATCTCATTTTTCATCTCTCGGCCTCTTATGTGAGTGTGGCTGAGGTCCACTCATGTTAGTGTAAGTCCATTTTGCATTCTATATGTCATTTCAGTCTCATTGCATCGTGTATGCCATTGCCTCGGTTTGCGTGCCCGTGTGCACGCATTTCGAGACATCTCATTTTTCATCTCTCGGCCTCCTATGTGAGTGTGACTGAGGTTCGCTCGTGTTGGTGTAAGCCCATGCGGCATTGCGTATGCCATTTCCTCGTTTTGCGTACCCGTGTGCACGCATTTCGAAGCATCTCTTTTTCATCTCACGGCTTCTTATGTGAGTGTGGCTGAGGCTCTCTCATGTTGGTATAAGTCCAACTTGCATTGCGTATGCCATTTCATGCCTTAGGGTTATCTCCTCGGTTTTGCGTGCACGTGTGCACGTACTTCGAGGCATTTCATTTTCATAGCATTGTGTATGTTAGGACTGTATATTAGCTGCATTTCATGCATATTGCATCGTGTTCGGAATAGGAGTTAGCCCGGGCACGGGAAACGAGGCACGTTTCGCACCCCGAGTGACGGAACGGGTCTCAATTCCCAAGTCACCGACACTCCGGATTACCCATGATGGAGTTAGGTTTTGTTGTAGCATTCATATGCATTCATTCTATATTGAGTTGTGCAATTCGGCTCCTCGGCCATCATGCATCGAGATGCGTGATTGATGGCACGAGGATCGAGGCATGCATATATTTGTGAAATACATTGCTATGCCCCTTTCCTGCTCTCTGTTGCAGCATATCCAGAACCAGCGGTCTTCCGAAGCTTGGCGCGCTTTTCGAGAAACATTGCAAAACAGAGGCTAATTGGGGCATCCCAGTGGATTTCCGCGCAAGGCAGCTCCAACGTACATCATTCATCAGAATCAAGGCAGCCCCTGGCTTGCATGCCAGTTTTACATTTTTCTTATTTAATTTGTTAATTAATTAGGAATTTGTATATTATTTGGGACTGTAATATTTTGGACTGTATTATTCTTTCATTCGGGACTGTATATTTATTTGGACCCTCTGCGCGAGGGCATAACTGTAATAAGTGTGGGTGTGTGTGATGTATGTCTTCCAACCCCACGTCTTTCTTCCCTTTTATTTATCTGCTTATGATGGTTAGATATAGGGCATATTTCAATTAGCATACAGTATGATAGCATGTTTGCATCATTCATCTGTTTTGCACGCACCGGGCTCGGCGCATCATACAAACTGCATTCGTATTTCAATTCCTAATTGAATACGTATTAGTTGTAGCATCATCATATGCCATGTTTAGAATAGCCGAGCCTACTATAGTTGGCATTTTTGCAAGTGTTGCATTAGGCATTTCTGTATACTTGTAGACACCCAATTTTTGACCGTCCTCAAGACCTGGACGTCACCGCTTGAACACTCGGTGATTATCCATGTTCGTGTTCGTTTGGAGTTCCCGGAGTTCTCGGCTACGCGCCTTGCCTCAGGACCTCCGAACTTGACCGTTTTGTGTCTGGTTTTGCACCAAACACTTGTGCTTTGCCTTGGAGGGGCAGGGAATGCCTTGTGAGGCATCCCCACACACCACCGGCTGTGGCTAGAGGCCACCGGCTGTGGCTAGAGGCCACCGGCTGGCTGTAGTTTCCATCGGCACTATATTGTGCCGGTCGGCAGTCAAATTTGTCAAAATGACAAATTTGCCCTGCCGACTACTGTGCAGTTGCTTTATGAGATATTTTGAGGCAGCTGTCTTGCATTTGTTTCCCCTCCATACACGTGTATGGAGGGATGCCCTCCTTGTAAGCTTGTTTGAGAAGCTTTACAAGAGGGTTGCCTATAAGAGAAGGCCTTCTCTCTTGGCATTAGGGTTAGAAAAAGTTTTGGTTAGAAAGGTGAGAAGAAGCTCTGGTTTTAGGGTTTGAATTCTATATCTATTCTATCTCTCTTTTTCTCTCTTGTTTGGGTGACTAGGTGTTTGTGTCTTACTATTGCACATCAACACCTAGTGCTTCACCTTCCCTTGGCTACTGAGGTCCCAAGAGGTTATTCTTGCTGTTCTTGACTGGTTTGGAGCTCAAGGAAGCAACAAAGTCAACATTTGTGAAGAGGGTCAACAAGGGTGAGAAACTTGCTTTATTTACCCCATTCTTGCACTCCTTTTTTACCCATCTTTGAACTGTTTTTGTGCTAGGTGTTCAATACATAAAAGTTCTGTTTTTTAAGCCTCTTTATTGTTTATTAAGAGTGCTTGGTGGTTTGGGTGGGTTTGACCACCCTTAGGCCTTGAAAAGGCCACTTTTGGTGCTATTTTGTGAGAGATCCGAGACCTTGGTGCTTGGGCCTCTTCACCACTGAAATCTTGAGGGATTTTAGTGGTGAAGATGGTGCCTTGAGGTCCCAAGAAGGAGAGGGCCACCCCCTCTCCTTGATGTCCCTAAAAAGGGCAAGTTTTGGCCTCTTGAGAGAGCATAGTGTTTGATTGTTTGTTGAGCATGTCTTGGCTGCATTTTATGTTTATTATGCCCTAATATGACATTGCTAAGTGTTGGTTTTAGCACTCCTTGCATGCTTTGCATAGTTGCTTTGTAATGCCTTAATAGTCCCTTAACATGCCTAGGTCGTATGCCTTTATTTCTAGCATGTTTTAGGCCTAGATCCATGAAGTGTATATGCTTATTTTGCCATGCTTTAGGTCTGTCCATGCTTATTTTGGTCGGCCATGACTTGCATTACATAGCTCCTTTGCATTTGGCTTGTTGGTCTTAAGAGCATGAGGGTGTAGCATGCCTTGCTTGCATCATTTTGATGGTTTGGAACCATCTAGCATGCTATTTCAGTCCCTTTGGTGTGCTTGTATGCTTGCCTTAGTAGCCTCTTTAATGCTTTAAAAGCATGTGTTGTATGCCTCGTGTTTTGGTCATGTTGCATGCCTTTGATTTCAAGCCTCTTAGATGCCATCTAAGTAGTCTTTTGGGTTTAGTTTTATGTGTTAAA
Organism: Camellia granthamiana; assembly: GCA_036172215.1. Taxonomy (NCBI): domain Eukaryota; kingdom Viridiplantae; phylum Streptophyta; class Magnoliopsida; order Ericales; family Theaceae; genus Camellia; species Camellia granthamiana. The sequence continues at coordinate 62,228,180 of CM069914.1, forward strand.
ACTCTGTTTTTAGTTGGTTAAGTATCGCCATGTGTGGTTGTACTATATGTAGTTCAAAGCCTCATTGGTGAACCCTAAGTACTTGGGCCATTTGTTGCATGTTTGACTTGCTTTGTTGCATGATTTGGCACCATGTTTTGCATGATTTTCAGATCTTTCTATGCATGCTCATTGTCTATGTTTGGTCTCTTTGAGTGTGCTTAAGAGTTGCCATGTTTGTGCCTAAGTGTTGGAGTATGTATGGTTGCATGTTTGCATGCATTGCGACTTCACCTCTTTAGCATTTTGGCCAATAGTTTTAGGCCTATTTGGGGCTGCCTAATCTATGTTTAAGCCCACCCCATTGCTTGGTTTGCATGCTTGCCTTGTATGCTTACTTGCATGTTTGCATAAGTGCTTTGCATTGTCCATTTTGCATACTAGTTGACATGTCTAGGATTGCATCATATTGGCATGCATGCTAAGCCTCTTGACCAAGTCATGATGGAGGTTTGGCACCCTTATGTGTTTGTTTGCTTTGCATGCATTTGAAATAGAAGTTGCACTCTTGGTTCTTTGGGCCGTCATGCATGGAAATGCGTGATTGGTGGTCCGAGAACCGAGGCACATCTTCCTTTGAGTCAAAAACATGATAAGGAGTGTGTTTGGTGCATACATGCTTTGAATTACATTGCCATGCAAGTTGTGTCCTCTGCTGCTGTGAGTTGCAGGTTCTGTAGGCATTTTGTGCCGACCGGCACTGTTTAGTGCCGACCGGCAGTCTACTGGTAGCCGATGGATGAATTCAGTGCTGGTAGCCACATCCTTCAGCCGGTGGTGTTCTACCCCAGCCGGTGATGATCTCCAGTGTCCAGGGAAGTATTCCTGAAGTTTTGGCAGTCTTCGGAGGAGGAAAGCAGGGAAAACAGAGGCAACCATGCATGGCAGTGCGATTCCGAGCGGGTCCCGGGCGCGTGATGCATCTTGCCCTCTTCCCGAGGCATTTACTGCTTTAATTAACTTAGTTAACTTGTTAATTAATTTAGTGAATTTGTAATATTTAATTAGCTTGCGTAGTTAATTATTTGTATTATTCTTTTGGTCCCTCCGAGTGAGGGCATAATTGTAATAAGTGTGGGTGTGTGGGTGTATGTCTTCCAACCCCCATTTCTTTCTACCCTTTTATTTACCTGCTTATGATGGTAGATTATGGCACATCTATTTTAGCATACCTTATGCTATGCACGCGTGCATCCATGCATTTGTCTAAACATGCATCGGGCTCGGTACATCATACAAACTGCATTGTATTTTCAATTCCAAATTGAATACGTGCATCGAATAAAGTGCATTTCACATGCCATTTTTAGGGTTAGCCGAGCCTATCCTAATTACATGATTGTATGCGATGCATTAGACACTCTAACATGAACTAGGGCATGCATGTTTGCTAACTAGTTTATTGTTTTGGCACGGACTACGATGTAATTATTTTTGCTTTAGCATACCACATGCGTGTGAATGCTAACATGACAGTATGCTTACCATGCGGCTAAGTGCTTATATGAGATAAACTGTTTGAATGCCTGTGGGTGGAGGTTGGATTGCCTGAGTTGGGAAAACTCGTTGAAATCCGTGTTTTAGCCTACTTGCGAGTAGCAAATTCCAATGCATTTTCAAAACCAACGGATATGCAATGTTTATTTCCAAATTAGGCAATCCAGTCTATACTTGTTTGCTGCGCGCATAACATAGTAATTCTAGGCTAATAATTGGAATAAGAGCATGTAATGTTTTCAAAATCGGATATCACGGTTAGTAGAGGCCGGTCTTCGGACCGGGCGAAAGGGGGTGCTCATAGCTGACCTTCCCTGATCGTACCCAAGCTCCCGAGCCAAGACCACTTTGGTGATGACGGACATGTGGCCTTCGGCACCGAGTCAGGGTTTCCTAAATTTCCCATTTTAAAATATTTAGGTGGCGACTCTGTAATCTGGCAAAGCAGTCCATGTTTGGCACTACTTTTCAAAAAAATTTGTTTTTCTCAAAACGATTTGCCAGAGTTAGACTCTTTGGTTCAGATTTAGAACCGTGACAACAAAAGGGAGTCCGAGCTGTAGCGCGAGGTCCCCCCGCGGACGTGTTACAATACTTAGGATCATGCATGACTTCTAATCAGCTTTTGTTTTGGCTTGGAGTACTCGGTAAGTTTTATGCTTTAGCATCCTTGCATGCGTGTGAGTGTTGCCATGAATAGCATGCTTGCCATGAGGCTATTTGCTTATATGATATAACTGCCTGAATGCCTGTGGGTGGAGGTTGTGTTATTTGGATTGGGACAATTCATCAAATGTTTGTTTTAAGCCCACTAGATAGTGGCAACACCATGTTTTCTAAGCCCACCCGAGGGTGGCAAAATCTGCATCTTAAGCCTACCTGCGGGTAGCAAACCATCTTTCAAAAACAAACATGAAATGTTTTGTTCCAATTCAGGCGACTCAGTCTATACTTGTATGCTGTGCGCATCACATAGTAACCTAGGCTAATAACCGGAATAAGAACATACAATGTTTTCAAAATAAGATATCATGGTTAGTAGAGGCCGGTCTTTGACCGGGCGAGCGGGGGTGCTCACGAAGTGACCTTCCCCAATCGTACCCAAGTTCCCGAGCCGAGGCAACTTTGGTGATGACGGACACGTGGCCTTTGGCACCGAGTCAGGGTTTCCTAAATTTCCCCATTAAAAAATATTTAGGTGGCGACTTTGCATCTGGCAAAGCAGTCCATGTTTGGCACTTCTTTCAAAAAATCTGTTTTCAAAACAATTTGCCGGATTTGGACTCTTTGGTTCGAGATTTAGAACCGTGACATTTGAGTCCTTCGAACTGTAGTGACCCAATATCGAATCAGAACGGGGGGGACTCGCACTCCTTCCCCGGGATGCGTTCGGGGACGTCTACAAGACTCAAAGCATTTTCCTTCTTAGGAATGAGAGTAATAAATGAGCAGTTCAACCCATACTCCAGCCTTCCTCTAATATAAAATTTTTTTATAAAACGGATCACTTCTTCTTTGACCACTCTCCAATTCTTTTGAAAGCATAACAACTTAAAACCATCCGAACCCGGTGCTTTATTACCATTACAGTCCTTCATTGCTGTCCATATCTCTTTTTCAGAAAAATCTGCTTCGAGTTGTGCAAAATTCTGACTGTTCCTTACAGACTTGAAATCCTCTATTAACACAGGCCTCCTCCTCCACTCTTCTGAGAAATGCTTTTTGAAATAGGTCCATACCTCATGTTTTACTTGGTTAGGTTCTTCAATTACATTCCTCCCAACTGTAATGAAGTTTATTGCATTTCTATTGAGTCTGTAGCTTGCTGTGATATGGAAGAATCTAGTATTCCTATCCCCTCTTAGATTCCAATCCAATCTTGATTTTTGAAGCCATGTCCATTCAATCATACGACTAAGATTCCACATCTCACTTCTTAGCTCTCTTTTCTTTTTCAGTTCTACCTCCACTAACGGACTGATTTTAGCTTTCAAATCAAGCATATGCAATTCATCCTCCACTGCTTTTAGTTTTGATTCCACAGTACCATACACCTCTCTATTCCACTGTTTCAAAGCCATCTTTAGAGCTTATAATTTCTTTTGTAGAGTGAAGCCAGTATCCCCTACAATGTGTGACTCTCCCCAAACCTTCTCCATTAGAGAAGCAAACTTAGGATGCAATAACCACGCATTCAAGAACTTAAACGGTTTTGGTCCCCAATCCCTCACATCCTCCATAAGTACTAGGGGACAATGATCTGAGATAGTTCTTGATAATCCCCATAATTTGAGCTTAAACCTTTCAATCCATTCAAGGCTAAGAAGGAACCTATCAATTTTACTCCATTTAATCCCCTCATAAGCATTGGACCAGGTGTATTTTCTGCCAAGCATCTGAATTTCAGTCACCTCACATCTATCTATAAACTCATTGAAGTCTTTCATTCTCCTATCCCTTCTTGAACACCCTACTCTTTCAGCAACATTTCTAATTTCATTAAAATCACCACCCAAACACCAAGGCTTTGAGAAGCTACTTTTCCTAGTCTGAATCAAGACAATAGGAGCTCAAAAATCTGGAGTGATATCTTGGCTGTGGCAGAGTGTAGAGCCAACTTGGTTCAATTTTATGTTAATCATTTCAAGGTTGCAGTGGGCAATGGCCTTAGAGTAAAGTTTTGACATGATAAATGGTGTGGTGATGTATGTCTTAAAAAGGAATTCCCTAGATTATTCAGGTTATCTACTGAGCAAAGGGGATCTGTACGGCTCCTTGTTGAAAAGAAAGAAAATTTAGAAAATTGGGTGTTTAGTTTCAGAAGGCAACTATTTGTTTGGGAGGATGAGGAACTTATCAAGTTTCGAGATGTGCTGAGATTGGCTCAATCTCTTAATCTGGATGGTGTGGACAAACCAGTGTGGTTGGCAGCCAAATCTGGTCAGTCTTTTATATCATCATTGCACAATTACACAGCAATAGAGGCTGCGGAGTTGGGGTTTATTAGTAGGTCAATATGGGTGAACTATCTTCCACCCAAAGTGTAATTTTTTGGGTGGCTTGCTTGGAAACATAAAGTAAAGACCTGTGTGTTTCTACAGAGGATTGGGATATTGGATGAGAGTGTATCTACTGATTGTGTGTTTTGCAAAAATGAGCCTGAGACAATAGAATATGTTCTTATCTTGTGCCCCATGGTTTGGAGGGTGTGGACAGGTCTGTTACAGTGGTGGGGCATGCTTTGGGTTGTGCCAAACTCAGTCGAATGTCTGCTGCACTGGTAGGCTAGAATTTGGCTTAACAAAGCAGATGAGAGAATCTGGAAGGCCATTCCACTTATAGCTTTTTGGTCAATTTGGAAGTGTAGAAATGATTGTGTATTCAATGGTGCTCAACCAAAAATGGGAGAGTTGCAGGAATTAATCATTCTCAGAGTTGTTATTTGACTCAAGGCTTCATTCAAAGACCTCAATTTCTCTGTTATTGATTTTCTGTTCAACATTTATCAGATTAGGAAATGTATTGATGGAAGGGTGTGAATTTGTCCATTTGCTGTGATGAACTATACAAGTGCTGCTGTGATGCTGAAGGGTGTGTTTTGCACTGGTGCAACTAGTCCATCGTAGCGTTGCTGTGATGCTGGTTTGTAAGCAGTGGCATTTTGCTGGGCAGTGATGGGAGCTTCAATTAAGTCTGCTATTGATGGGTGCTCTGCTTGGCCACTGTAGCATCCTGAACTGGAGATGTAGTGTTGCTGTGATGCTGGTCTGTGAGCAGTGGCATTTTGCTGGGCAGTGATGCTGTGTTCTGATGTTGTGTACTGGGGTTACTGGAATTATCTACTGCAGATTTTGCTGTGAAGTCATATGGTTCTTGGTGCTGATTTTTGCTTTCAACAATCTAGCATCCCATTGTTTTTTGATACTGTGCAACAACTCCCCCACATTCAGGAAGAAGGAAATTGCAAATTCCTACTGGCTTATGTTTCCCGAGCCAAAGTGAGTGGGGAAAGTGTTGGTTGGTGTTTGCTGGATTAGAAATGGAAAGACTGAAATGTTGTTATGATCAGAAATGGAAAGGCTGATTGGTTGTTCTGTTTTTGTGATCATCTAGAATGCAAATGGATTAAGAGGAGTTCATTGGGATGACTGAAGTTTCTGCTTTATGTGTAAGTGTTGCATGCTCTGTTGTGGCTACTTTGCTGTTTGGTGTCCAAACCAGCAAGCTGCTTTTAAGTTTCACTCTTCCTGGGGTTCTTGTTCAGGCTGGTTTGGAGCACTGGTTTGGAGCTCACACATTTTTTTCTGTTTCTCTCTATTGGTCTCTCACCAACTAGGAGGTTGGAGCTTTCTTTAGTTCCAAGCTCTTCTTTATTGATGTAACTTTTCATACTCTGTATGTGTTTGTCATCAATAAACTCTTTTCTTTTGCCGATAAAAAAAAAAAAATAATTTCACATGTAGGAACCAATATAAAATTTGATAGAAAGTGCAAGAATACAAAATATAATTCACCCTTGAAAATTACATTTACACATCTCTTGATCAAGGGAGGCTCAAAAGAAATCCTTGTGACGTCTATATATGTATATATTTATTTTATTTTTTTAATAGGTGGGGGAATTTTCAACATGGTAAAATTTAAAAAGAAAATATCACATCACTAAAGTGTGAAAAAATAATTATATATTAATAAAAAAATTATAAATATGAATAATTTAATTTATAAGCTTTTCCATGAGCTTGTATTTTATTTTTTCTTCTAAAAATATTG
>CM069914.1:62234688-62639688 GCA_036172215.1 Camellia granthamiana
AGAATTACTATGTGATGCGCACAGCATATAAGTATAGACTAGATCGCCTAAGTTGGAACAAAACATTTCATGTTCGTTTGTTTGAAAACTGTTTAGAGGTGCTACTCACAAGCAGGCTAAGTCGTGGATTTTGCCACCCTCAAGTGGGCTTAGAAAACATGATTTTGCCACTCTCAAGTGGGCTTAAAAACTCACAGTTTTGATGAATTGTTCCAATTCAAGCAATCCAACCTTCACTCCGCAGGCATTCAAGTAGTTAATCACTTAAACAATTAGCCTCATGGCAAGCATGCTAACATGGCAACATACACATCTCATGCAGTATGCTAAAACGTAAACACTCACAGTGTACTCCGAGCCAAAATAGAGAACTAATTAGAAATCATGCATGATCCTAGTTCATGTTAAGATGGCTAATGCAACACACGCAAAAATGCGACTAAGATAGGCTCGGCTATTCTAAGATGTCATGTGAATGCAACTTGATAACATGTTGTTGACCACGTATTCAAGTAAATATATTGAAATACAATGCAGTTAGTATGATGCGCCGAGCCCGGTGCATGCAATACAGATGAATGGGTGCACGCATGCGAAGCATAAGGATGCTAATTGAAACATGCCCTAAAACTAACCACTGAAAGCAGATAAGTAAAAGGGAGAAAGAAATGGGGTTTGGAAGACATTCATCACACACACGCACACTTATTACAACAGTTGTGCCCTCTTCGATGGAGGGTCCGAATCATAAGCTAACTAGCTAATCTAAGCTAATTAAACTAATTAGTACAAGCCAACTAATTAACTAATCCTAGTTAACTAATTATTACAAAACAAGCTAATTAACTAATAAGTTAACTAACTAGTTATTACAACACAAATTGAATTGTTAAGCGCATTAACTATTTAAGTGTAAAACCAAGGCATTAGCTAGCTAAGTAAAGAAGCTGAGTAAAGCAAATAGAAGATGTCCTCGGAGGGAGAAGAGTGCATGCATGCTAGGTCGCCTCGTTCGGAAATCCGTCGCGATGCCCCCAACTTGCCTCTGTTTGTAATTGTTCTCAGAACATTGCACCAAGCTCCAGATAGCTTCTAACTCACCTTGGGGACCCTCAGGAGCATGGCCGACCAGTTGTTGATGTTGTAGACCATCAGCCGACCACTTACCATTGCTGCAAAACCAGATAAAGTGGTCGACCAGCCACTTTTACTGGTCTGTTGACCAGTTTTTTGCTGCCAAACTCCAGTTTGCTGCAACAGAGAACAAGAAGGGGCATGGCAATGTATTTGCAACATATGTGTGCACAACTACCCTCCCTATCATTTCATGATCTCAAGGGAGTGTAGTTCTCGACCCCTCGGGCCACCAACCACGCATCTCGATGCATGATGGCCAAAGAGGCAAGATTGCACATTTCAATGTAAATGAATGCACAAATAACACATAAATGCCTTAAACTCTATCACGTGTGATCAAGAGTGTCGGCAACCGAGAATTGATGCATGTTTCATCACTTCGAGTATGAAACGTCCCCTCGTTTCCCGTGTTCGGATTAACACCTAACCCAAACAAATGCAATGCAACTCAAGTATGCAAACACAATGTAATGCATGCATACACGATGCAATGCGACATGAGCAACCTATCAATACTAATGGCATGCATACACAATGCAAGGCAACATAAGATTCTAAACACAATGTAATGCATGCATGCACAATGCGATGCAACATGAGCAACGTATCAGTGCTAAGGACATGCATACTCAATGCAAGGCAACATAAGCATTTCAACACAAAGAAAACAATAAGCATACGAGTAACATATAAACAAGCATGCATAATGGACTTAAATCGAATATGGATGGACCTCAGTCATGCCAAAACAGTGGCCATAATACCAAAACTAAGGCACCAAAAGGCAAGACATGCATGCACATGCATTGGCTCAAGAATTAAGGTATGAAGGTGCAATTTCTCAAGAGCACTTAAAGAGTGAAAAGTATGGAAGTGTGACAACACTATAAGCTCTAAAATCAAGTATGAAATGATGCCAAATCACTTAAACAATACAAGCATAGCATGCTAGGGTCCTTAAAGCATTAAAGCTAGCAAAGAGGACTATACAAGGGACATGCAATACATGGCATAAATGCATGAACCTACAATGGACCGAGCTTAAATGGGTCAAAACAAAAACCAAAGCATGCTGAGATGGGGGCTCAAATGTCTAAGCATGCATGCATACACACTAGGCCATAAGCAAGGCAACAATGCACAACCCTTAGAGGCACTCAAAAGATGAAAGAAATGGGAACATGACAATGCTACATGCTCTGAAATGTCATGTTAAGTGATGCCAAATCATGAAAACAACACAAATGAAGCATGCTATGGTGCTCAAAACTCAAAGCTAGCAAGATCAATTGCACTACAGCTATACAATACATGAAGCATATGACCAAGGCAACCCAAAATAGTCTTAGAGCATGTTAAAATGATACTAAAACATGCATGGAAAGAAGCCAAAATAAGCTAGCATGGTGAGCATGAAGCATGAAATATGCAAGGCCAAAAGGGAGGATTACACTACACCTACTAAGACCCAGCACGAGGTGGCTTTGCCAACAAAAATCAGAGTTATGTCATGGCAAAATAACCCCAAATACACACTGAAATGATAGCTCGCAAGCTTAGACATGAAGGTATACACAATGGCTCATGTTTAAGGCATAAAGCACAAACTCTCCAACGCATTGAAAGAGTGAAAGATGTGAGTGCATGGTAATGAAACATGCTTTGAAATCACATATAAAATGATGCCAAATCATGAAAATAGCTCAAGCAATGGATGCTAGTGGACTCACTACACAAAGCTAGTGAGGAAGATTGAACCATGGCTATACAAAACAATGCATGCATGACCAAAATAACACAAATCAGAGCTTAAGCATGCTAAAACATGGACAAAAGCTTCTTAGAGTTGAGCCAAAATATGTTAGAATAATGGTCCAAAAGCAAGGTGCATGTTAGGCAAGTAAATGGAAATGCACTACAAGTGCATGGAGCATGCAAGATGCTAACAAAATAACCCAAAAAAGAGCTAAGGCATGTTAAAAAAACACCAAAAACCCACTGAGATGGACTCAAAACATGCTAGAAAGACATGTTACTTCATAAGGCATACAAAGCTAGTTTGTAACATCCGCACTACAAGTGTATAAGGCATGCATGGGGTGATCAAACCAAGTCAAAATAGTGGTATGCCATGTCAAAATAACCCCAAATATATGCTAAGATGGAGCCAACATAAGCTTAACAAACATGCTAAAAAATGAGGCTAATAAAGCAAGCAACTAAAAACACAAGGAGAGGGGATGACCCTCTCCTATTTGGGACCTCAAAGCACAAGTTTTACCACTAAAAATCCATTGGATTTCAGTGGTTAAAAGGCTAAGAGAAAGTGATCTCAAAGGCCTAAATTGATGCTGTAAAACAAAGCCAAACAAGGCCTAAGAGGGGGTAGACTATCCCCAACACCAACAAGGCCTTAAACAAACATCACAAGCATGTAAAATCAGAGCTTTTTGTAGTTTAAAGTCAAGCCAAAATAAACATGCAAATAGGTCCAAAAGCTTAATCAAAATAAAGCTTTAAAGGGCTAGTTGACTCACCCTTGAAGAACAACTTCAAAGCTGCAACTCCAGCAGCTTTTTTGAGCTCAAACCAGTCCGAAAACTCCAAAACCAACCTCAAGGTACCTCAGCAACAAAAGGGTGGTGTTTTACTATGTGTTTGTGTGCAAAAGTGTGAAGAATAGTCACTTTAAGGCACAAAACAAGAGAGAAATAAAGGATTATAGATATAGATGATATGTATAGCTCAATCACAAAATTCTGAACCTAGAGAAGGGAGGGAGGGCCTCCTTCATATAGAATATCAAGCAAGAAGCTTGTTGAACACACTTGAGGCTCTAAGTCATCCCTCCATACACGTGTATAGAGGATGACTTCTGTGCCTTCCAGCTGTCACAACTGGCAAGAAAAGATCTCCAAAAAGGTGATGGAAAGCTGCCGACCACTTGAAGTGGTCGGCCAGCTACTTACACTGGTTGGCCGACTAGCAGAAGTGGTCGGCCAGGGAAAAAAGTGGTCGGCCATGGGGAAGAGATGGTCTGCAGCATGAAAGCAAGGCAGTGGTGTGGTGGCCGACTAGAAAAGGTGGTCCAAAGACCAAGAAAACCAGTTGGCTGACCAGAAAACTGGCTGGCAGGAAGGAAAGTGGTTTCCAAGGGGAAAAACTGGTCTCCCACCCTTATACCACCTTCCAAACAAGGAAAACAAGGTTTGTACCAGAAATAAACCAAAAAGGATGCAAGACGAAAGTCTGGGAGGCAAAGCGCGTAGCCGAAAGACCCGAAAACTAGTCTACGAGCACCAAAAGTGGTCAACGACCCCAAAAGTGGTCTCCTAGACCACAGTGTCCCTCTAGGTAGAGGCAACAAGGCATGGTTCAAAAACCAAGCCAAACAGAGAACATTAAGCGGTCTCGAGACAAGGCGCGCGGCCGAAGGCTCCGAAAATCGGAAACTAGTCTCCAAGCGAGAAAAGTGGTCTACGACCACGAAAAGTGGTCTACGACCACAAAAAGGTGGTCTACAGACCTCCCACTCCTTCCAGGGAAGGAAAACAAGGCTTGGTCCACAAATCGAGCCAAACCACAAAGAGTTCAGAGGCCTGGAGGCAAGGCACTAGGCCGAAAACTCCAGAAACTCAAAACGAGCACAACATGCACAATCACCGAGCGCTCAATCGATGATGTCTAAATCTTAAGGTTGGTCAAAAATGGGGTGTCTACACCTACGTATCCCAAAGATGGGAATCAGGCCTTACATAGTTCGGTTCAGGTTCACTCGAGTATTAACTCTCTCCTTTTGCTCTCTAACTTTTGCCAAAGTCGCCCTTTAGGGTTTTCAACCTTGCGAGCTCAGTTTTTCTTTATTTCTAATTTTTCTTGCTCTAATTTTTGCCTAGGTTGCCCTTTCAGGTTTTCGGCCTAGCTCGCCTCTCAAGGGTAGTATTTCTACAACTTGTCCATATCGATCGACTGTGAAAATTTCAGGCCATCTAAGTCCATGAGAATAACTGCCCCTCCTGACTAGATAGCTTTGATGATGTAAGGACCTGTCCAATTGGGTCTGAACTTGCCCTTATGGTCATAGATGGGAGTTCGGTTGTCTTTAAGTACCATATCTCCCTCTTGGAGATTCCTGGACTTCACTTTCTTGTTAAAAGCCTTGGCAATTCTGCGCTGGTAGCCCTGAACATGATACAATGCCTTTACCCTCTTCTCATCAAACAACATTAACTCCTCAAATCTGCTTTGTTGCCAGTCTGCCTCCGCTATTTGACACTCAGCTATAACTTGCAGGAACGGGACTTCAATTTCAATTGGCAAAACAGCTTCCATCCCATAGACGAGAAAATAAGGGGTTGCCCCTATAAATGTCCGAATTGAGGTTCTGTAGCCCCAAAATGCGAGTGGTAGTTTATCTAGCCAGTCCCTGTAAGTTTCAACCATCTTCTGTAAGATGTTCTTGATATTCTTATTGGTGGCTTCAACAGCTCCATTGGTTTGTGGCCTATATATGGATGACTTATGAAAAGCCAAGTTGTATTTCTCTACCAAGTCTATCACCTCTTTCTTGAAATGCGAGCCATTATCTGATATGATCTCGTTTGGCACCCCGTACCGGCAGATGATATTGTTTTTGATAAATTTAGCCACATGCGATGCCTTCAACATTGCATAGGACTGAGCTTCCACCCACTTTATAAAATAATCAATCGCCACCAAGATATATTCATGTCTATTCGACCCTTTTGGCGAGACCACCCCAGTAACATCAATTCCCCAAACCGAGAAAGGCCATGGCAAAGTCTTGTTGTGGAGCTTTGATAGCGGAATATTCATGTGATTGGCACGAATTTGTCATTTGTGGCATCGCCTCACAAAACCAATACAATCATCCTCCATGGTTGACCAATAATAACCTTGTCAAAGAATCTTCCGGGGCTAGCATCACACCATTCATATGCGCCCCGCATTCTCCGCTGTGGATAGCCTCCATAAGGTGTTTCGATTCCTCTTTTTCCACACATAGTTTATGCATTCCCAGATAACCTCTTTTATACAGCTTACCCCCGTAGATGATAAATTGGATGGCCATACGCCGTATTCCCTATTTGTCCTTGGTATTTGCCTCCAGTGGATACGTCTCCTTTTCCAGAAAGTTCCAAATATCGTAATGCCAAGGGTTTTTGTCATGTACTTCATCTATCACGGCAATAGTGTCATAAGTCGGCATGTATTTCCTTTCGATGATAATCGGACGCATCCGGACTCCAAGTGGGATATCTACCATAGAAGATAGAGTTGGTAAAGCATCGACGAACCTGTTGTTCTCTCTTAATAGATGCGTGAATGTCAACTTTTCAAACCTCGGAATCAGAACATCCAGGGTCTGCTAGTAAACCTTCATCTTCTTTTCTTTGACTTTTCAGTCTTCGTTTGCTTGAGAAACAACCAAGTTCGAGTCCCCGATGACATCCAACCTTATTGCCCTTAGTTTTGGAGCGGCTTCTAAACTAGTAATACACGCTTCATATTCTGCTTCATTGTTAGACACCTTGAACCAAAGTTTGAAGGCTAAAGGTATATGGGAGTCGTCGGGTGCTATCAGCAACACACCTATCCCATAACCGTACTAATTGGATGCTTCGTCAAAGTACATCGTCCAAGTTTCATTTTCAACTTGCAAAATATCTTCATCTAGGAACAAGTATTCTACTGCCTCATCTCCTTCTACCAGGTGGTCTGTCAGGAACTCCGCTACAACTCTTCCTTTAACTGACTTGCGGATGATGTACTTGAGATCAAATTTGGAGAGAAGAAGCAACCAACAAGCCAGCCTACCCATAAGCGTTGGTTTCTCAAAGAGATATTTGATGGGATCTAATCTCAAAACCAGGATTACACAGTGAGCTAACAAGTAGTGCCTTAACTTCTTGGTAGCCCATACCAAGGCTAGGTAAGCTTTCTCTGAAGGAGTGTACCGGGTCTCGTAGTTTAGCATTTTCTTGCTCAAGTAGTAGATGGCTTTCTCCACCCTATCTTCAGATTCCTGAGCAAGCATGCATCCCACGGTCGTATCTGTTACTAACAAGTACAGAATCAAAGGCTTCCTCGGCTCCGGTGGCGATAGCACATGTCGATTCTGAAGGTACTGCTTAACCTGTTCAAAGGCAAACTGATATCGATCGTCCCATCGGAATTTCTTTCCTTTTTTCAAGAAACCAAATAGTGGTTTACAAGTCAGGGTTAATTTGGAAATAAACTGTCTTATGAATTGCACTTTATCTAGAAAGCCACGCACCTATTTTTCGGTCCTTGGTGGTGGCATTTCTAAGATGGCCTTGATTTTGGAAGGATCTGCTTCAATTCCCCCTCAGTGTGATAAAAAAGCCCAGCATTTTTCCTGCCGTTACATTGAAGGTGCATTTCTGCGGGTTTAACCTCAATCTGTATACCCTGATCCGTTGAAAGAATTTCTCCAGCGCGGTGTAATGACCCTCTCGTTCTTTGGACTTGACAATCATGTCGTCCACATACACTTAACCTCTTTGTGGATCATGTCATGTAGAATGGTGGTCACAGCCCTCTGATAAGTAGCTTCGGCATTTTTCAAACCAAACGGCATAACCCGGTAGTAGTAGGTACCCCACGACGTACTGAATGCAGTTTTGTCTTTGTCCTCAGGTGTCATTAAAATCTGGTTGTACCTAGAAAACCCATCCATCAACGATAGCAATGCATGGCTCGCAGTGAAATCCACTAACTCATCAATATGCGGTAGAGGAAAGTCATTCTTCGGACTAGCTCTGTTCAAGTCCCAGAAGTTTACACACACTCGGATTCCACCATCTTTCTTTGGCACTGGGACGATGTTGGCCAACCAGGTTAGATACTCGGACACTAACAAGAATCCTGGATCAATCTTCTTGGTGACCTCTTCCTTGATTTTCAACGCCCAATCCGGACAAACTCTACATAATTTTTGCTTAACTGGTCGGGCCTCAAGGTCAAGAGGGATCCGGTACTATACAATCTCAGGATCGATTCTAGGCATGTCTTCATAGGACCCTGCGAAAACATCTTTGAAATCTTTTAATAAAGCGATTAAACGCTCGTGCTCGTCCGAAGACAACGTGGACCTAATCTGGACCAGGCGCGGATCCTTCTCAGTACCCACATTAATAGCAATGATTTCATCAGTACAATTTTTAGCAAACCTCTCTTCCTCTCGATTAATCAAGTTTTTCAAAGTCAGAGGAATTTTTTCCCCTTCATTTTCATTAAAATTTTGAAAATCTTGGTCAATAAAATAAACCAACAACACAAAAAAAGTACATAGAATCTGTAAAGTTTTCATTCAAACGGTCCAAATCTTCAGTTACACACTCAAAAGAAAAGTTGAATGAAGACCTAGACGGGACTTTGGTATCCGGGTTAGCACCCCCAAAAATATCAGACTTAGACTCAGAAGAACTTGAACCTGATCCCAACCCCACAAAGTCAGTGGAATCAAATTCTGGCTCACCACCCGATTCAGAACTAGAAAAATAGCCTTTCTCCAGCTGCCAATTAAGATATGGTGCCCCTGATGCATCCAAAATGTCACTGGTTGGGTTCACACGCGGTTCTTCCCCGATCATAGAGACAGTAAAGTTATCCCCCAAGTTCTCTAGGTCGGCCACTGGATCTGTCAGGAGACTAGCCAGTGCTGCCCCTACTCCAGGTTCGCTGTCATCTGAGTCACCTTCCATGCTTTATTTGGCTTTAATGCTTAGTTCAGCCATTTCCTCATCATGATTGTCTTGCAGTTAATGGTCAAAGAAGATCTCAAACCGGAGGACACGTTGTTTCGAGGAATTTACCCATGGCTCGGGAAAGCCACAAAAAGGGAACTCTTCTCCCTCCCGAACAAAACGACCATTCCGTGTTCCATAGATTGGCCTGTGGATGAGTTCATAACATTTTCCAGCTTGCTTGGCCTTGGCTCTGCCTCTCATCTCTTCCCCCTTTCTGATCCAGTGTTCTCTGGTGGGCACATAGCCCAGTCCAAAAGTATGTGGGTTGTGTGGCACATCTGTCAATGTTGCAATACCTTTCCGACCACTCCTTCCGAGCCCCATTCTTGGAACGTGCCGCAATTTGTTCATGAAGTAGATAGACTGGGCACTGGCATACATGTCTTTGTCTGCGGCCAGAATGGTCTGTACTACCCGTGCTTCAGCCAGAGTGAATCCCGAGAGGAATACCTCCTTGGCGCCATTTTTGATCTCTGGCACTAGCGTAGTCACCTCTAGCGGCGAATGGATGGATGAATTCCCAAAAACAATTGTCACTCCTTCCCCATGTGGGTACTTCAACATCTGATGGAGAGTGAAAGAGACAGCCTTCACATGGTGCAACCAGAGCCTCCCTAACAGCAAATTGAAGGTAGCCGGCACATCCAAGACATGAAACTCGATCTCTTGCTCCGATGGGCCCACCTGGACTCTCACTTGCACTGTACCCATGACCTTTTTACTTGTGTTATCATACGCCCGTATTACTTGGGCTGTGGGAACAAAGTCCGCCGGTTTGAGGCCAATTGCATAGGCGGTACGGGAATGATAAACATTAATGGCCGAACCGGTATCTACCAACACCACCGGCACCCATTTCTCCTTGCATTCCATAGATATGTACAACGGTTTATTATGAGCCGAGCCCTTCGGCGGCACCTCTTTGTCAGAGAAAGTAAGCATTGGCTTGGCTCCACTTGGAAAGACCAAACTCATAAGCTGCTCGGGCGTGGTGTCAATGGACAATTTAGCCTTGTCCATCGTGACAATACTGCCTGTCAGTGTACTTGTGAGGCCATGAGAAGACCCCAGATGGAGATATCAGCTTGAATTTTCTTGAGCTATTTCTGTGATAACCCGACCCGTAATATACTTACTTATGCATGTTATTATGTGTTTGATATGAATTTGTATGTTTAATGATATGAGTTATTATGTGATTATGAATTTATATATGTTGAGTGTAGAAAAATCTATTGCGATTGGGGCTTTGAACTGAGAATCTATGGCCTTAGAGGCACTAGAAACCAAAACCGACTTCACATCTGCGTTTAGCATGATTTTTAAAGCCTATAGTGAAATTTGGCAAAATTGCGATTCGTAATAAATTAGTTGAGCTTAATTAGCATAAACCTTAGATTAAGCCAACTTCATTATGTATGTGATTTTATGTTTAATTGATCAAGGAGATTTGGATTCTAATTAGTTGTTAGTCTAAGATAGTTTGGGATTTATGAGAATTTTGGAGTCTGATTCGTATTTGATTTTAATAAGGATTTATTTTGAAATTCAAAATTGAAAGCCTAAATGGCTCAACAAAGTATAATTGGGGAATTAAATTATTTTAATTTCAAGTATCAGACCGTATGAGAGTTTAATTAAATATTGATTCAAATTTGATTAATTGGGTCCGAATTGGAGTTAATTAAGTTATGAGAATTGGGAATTAAGGTTATTATAAATTAAATATATTTATGAGGTATTCAATTGATGTATTTAGTTGAGTATGTAATTTATTGGCGAAGATTTTGAAGTTTAATTTGAAATTTAAGACCTTAATGATGTGAGAAACCAAAATTAAGGATGGTAATAAGTTTAATTTGACATTTGAAGCTTTTTGGAAGTTTGACTAAAAATTTGATTCAGATTCGTAAAATTAAATATAATTAATCGGGCTATAAAGGAAGTCAAATTAGACTAATCAAATTAAGTGGGATTTGTAATTAGTTATGATTAATTGGGTTAGAATTTTACATAACAAATTAAAATTAAGAGATGGTTAATTAAGCTAGTTGTAATCAAAGATTAATCTCAATTAAGTATCCTAAGCAAGACTTATTAGTTCATGAAAGAATTAATACACCACCACATGGGTTCATATAGTCTGGACAAGTATCCCACTAAATCAATAAAAGAAAAGATGAAGGAATGAAGTCAAATGAGGCTTTCACTCTGCTGAAAACAAAAGGTTAAAAAAGAAAGAGAGAGCACGGGCTAAAGGAAAGAGAGAGAGAGAGAGAGAGAGCTTCATTATTTATATATATACATTGTAGTCAAATCTGTTGGAGCAAATTGGGGTAAGTGTAACAACCCTCGTACTGATTACTGAATTACGTACTGATTACTGCTAAAGTGAACTGATAATGACTGATAAGTGAATTGGAGGAACTACTGAACAAACTGAATGAAACTGAAACTGGAATTGAATGAGTTTACATATTGAATTGCATATTGCATCTGTTTGATTGATTGAATATCTGTTTGAATTCATATGTTTGAACTATTAATTGAAGGCCTTATCGGCGGCCGAATTAGAAACCGTTTGATGTTTTGGAATCAGTAGAATATTTAGGATTTAATGGTATATTTATCTGAAAATTGATTAGGAAGGGTTAAATTAGATTAAATATTGATTAATGGAAGAATTAGTTTATTTACGGAATTGCCACTCCTAGTGGGCCACTACCTAATCATCTTTGAGCCTTGTATACACTTGAACATAACAATTGCTCAGCCATTTCTTCTCCTTCCAACCGACCAAAGAGAGAGAGGATTTGAGAGAGTAGTTCATCTTGTGGATTTTAGCTTGAATCTTGAAGAATTGAAGTGTTGATTGTCTAATTGAGCTTCTAGGCTTAAACTACAAGACTAAGGTAGATCATTCATCTCCCTAATTGTATCATTGAGCTAAATCTTGCATGTTTCATGCATCATTGTAGAGCTAAGTTATGATATTGTTCATAATTGTTGAATTGAAGCTTGAATGTTACATGCATGCTTGAATTGATGCATTTTGAAGTTGAATTCATGATACATTGTACATGCATGTCCATGATTTTATATTAGTCCATGCTTTCAAGTTGTTTTCAAAGATTGGAGCTCAATTGAGCAAGATTTGAAGCTTGAAATTGGTTTGAAACTCATGCATGTCATATTTGAATGTTGTTCATGCATGTTCTTGAAAATTGGGTTTGAAATTGAGTTTAATTGAGACACCCTTGGGCTTTGATTTCTTAAATTGAGTTTTGAAATATGTTATTCTATGTGTTTAAAAGAGTTTTTCCAGAAAATAGCCCAAGAGGATCGAAAACATTGCTTTTGAACTTGGTTTTGAGCTTGGGACTCAAATCTGGGATTTCCAGATTTCTGTTGTCCGCTCGAGCGGAGGAAGTAGCGCTCGAGCGGAGAAGTCGAGCTCCCAGCATCTTGCATTGTGCATCAGTCCGCTCGAGCGGAGAATTGGGCGCTCGAGCGGAGGACTGGGTGATGCGCTCGAGCGGGCGTCGAGCGGAGATTTCACCTATCCAGTACTTTTTGGTCCGCTCGAGCGGGGGATGTTGCGCTCGAGCGGGGACCTTTGTTTGCCTGTACGCTCGAGCGGGGAAACCTGCGCTCGAGCGGGGCTCTGTTTGACTAAAATTCTGCAAATGTTTTCTAAGTGTATTTTCACATCCTCATTCCATCCTAGGCATTCTTAGGCCTAGTTTAAGACATCTTAATGAGGATTTAGATGTAGAACACACCGAGGCATAATAGGAAGTTAATTATTGTACTTCCCCAACTGTTAAACTTAGAGTGTGTTCGATTTGTTTACTGTTTAGGGTTGGCACTCGGGGACGCGCTCTAGCATACTGTAGCCCAATCTCTGTGAGTAACAGATTGTGTAAAGATATGTTCAAAATGGTTATCTTTTGAATACTGAACAGAACTGTTTACTGAACTGATATTGTTTATTGAATGAATGTATGTCCTGTATTGTGAACTATACTGTGGCATCCTTAGCACTTATTGATTACTGTTATTGTTACAGAGCTCTGTCGGTTTCCTTGTGGAACCATACTGTTTATTGATTGATGGCCATCACTATTGTTGGGTCTGTTAAGACCCGGTCCTTCTGGACCTACTGTTTATAGGCTATTGGATGTACCACATATGACTGATTGACTGAAATACTGAAAGACTGATATACTGTTTAATGAACTGTTTTCATTATTGTAAGGACATTCATTCATAACCTCTTTACACTTATTGTTATTCACTGGGCTTTAGCTCACTGTTTATATATATATGTAGGTTCTCAGCAGCCAGACCGGAGCTAGGAGCGTGGGTTAGTCCCCCAGTTTTGTCAAGCCAGCCTATGTGCCTCACTGCGAGGTTCCGAGACGCCATGCTATGGCTTGGGGTGTTTTTGTGTCCCCCACCTGTCTCTTGACTGTTTTGTATAATTGTATAAACTGTCTACTGTTTGACTGCACTGTTATCGGGGGATTAAGTCCCCGTACTGAATGGTTGTATATGATTGTACAGACTGTACTGTTTGAACTGTATAAATGCATGAAAAATGTTTTTGGCATACAGATTTTCACAGCTCAATGGACACTAGTTATTTACTGAATTGGCTTCCGCCAGGCCCTGTACTCTGTTTTACTGTATTACTGTTCTGCAGGCCTTCGGTAATCTCGGATTACTGGCCAGTTACGGTGCTAAACCCATAGGGCCGGGTTTGGGTCGTGACAGTAAGGAAGAAAGGAAGAATAAAGAAGAAGAGGGTTTTATGGGATATCAAAATTTAAGTTAAAAATTGTGGAAAAATCATCTTAAGGTAAGAAATTTCATCCTCTTTCTAGTGTTTTTTTAAATAATCTAGACATAAATTGATTCAAGATGGATTTTGAGAGGATTAAAAAATAAAGATTTGTAGATCAATTATATAAATGGATAGAAATTGGGTTTTGCATGTAAAATCAAGTTAGGTTGAAGAATATGAGTTTTGATTCTTTAAATTTGTTAAGTTTGAGTTTAATTTTGAAAATCATTATTGGATTGTGTTATATAAATTACATGCAATAATGATGTATTGAAGATTTGATCCATGCAATGGAGTTAGGTTCAAATTTATGAAAATTAATTTAGAAATTAATTATTTTGGGTTTGATTTTGGAATATCATGCATCAATTGAGTCTAATTTCTACATGAAGGTGTTTTGGGAAGTTGGTAAAAAGTGGCTTTTTTGGCAAAAAGTTGGGTTGTTTTGGATAAAAAAGTTGGCTTTTTTGACCAAAAAAGCTAAAAAGCCAAAAAGCTGGCTTTTTTGGTGTGTTCCCAAAAGACCCAGTCTAATTGTACATGTATCATAGCTTTCTTAGAATTAATTTCATGTTTTGATGGAACAAAAACTAAGCTTTGGAAAACTATGAGTTTATGAACAAATGAGTTCAATTTTTAAATTAAAGGAGTTTTGATGTAAATGATCTAAAATTAATCATATTTTCTTGATTTATTTAGAGTTTGTGTGTTTTTAGACAAGCCATGTATAAACCCAAGTTTTGAGATTATATTTTGAAAATTTAATTCATGTTTTAGAATTTGTGAGTTTGGAATTGGGCTTGATATGAAGAACATGAATTAAATTTAAATTTGGACAAATATGAAAATAAATTATAATTTATATTTGAGAATTAAAAATTTGTTTGATTTTGAATTAAATTTCATCCATGCAAATATTTTCTGAAGGGGGCCTTATAGCTTCAAGTTATGTTTCATAAAATAAAGAAAGATGATTTTTGAAAGAACTTGGCACCAAATCACACATGCATACGTAATTTTGTTAAATCTCATGAATTTGAGTGTCATTTCTACCATTTGAGATGAAATTAGAGTCTACATTTCACATGCATGCACAATCCATGAAAATGTAGAATTTATGTGCATGAGTTATGAAGTTTAAGGAAATGAATTTGAAATAATTTGGGCTTGTATGATGAATCCTTGAAGATTTGAGCTTCAAATCTTGTAGAATTGGCATTATATCATGTTAGAAGTTGTATGGTTGCTATATAGGACAAAACATGTAAGTTGTATCATTTAAAGTTATGTTTTGAAGCACAAACAACATTCTAGAAAACCCATAAATCGAATTCATTGCTTAACGGGAGAAGTTGTCGCTCGAGCGTAGAATGCAAGCAACCAGTATTTTTGCAGACTAAGGGATCCGCTCGAGCGACCAATGTTGCGCTCGAGCGAAGAGTCCTGTTTCAGAAAATTTTGAAAAGTTGTTTCATGTTTCAATTTCTGTTCTCTTTTATTTTTAAACACTCTTAGGCATACATTGAGTATTATAAATGAATTAAAAGAGTAAAAAAGAAGCCTAAGAAAACTAAACAAGTTAAGAACGGAATAAATTGTATTGTGACCCGATTTCTATGTGTATTATGAATTGTGTAGGGTCAACTACAAGGGTGAACCAGGCATCTGAACACTGTGAGTAATACTTTAGTAAAGATATGTTCATATGTGCTATTTTTAAATACTACTCATGTGTAAGTGTTCTGGACTTGTGAATTCGAATTATGAATGAGCTTTCTATTTGTCTGATTGTGCAAGACTATAATGAAATTGATAAGTATGAAATCACCTGAATGGACCAAAGGTCGTTCTGAATGAATATGAAATGGGTCTAAAGGTATTATGTATATTGATTTACATGGACCAAAGGTCGTTCTATAAGGATATGAAATGGGCCCAAGGCCATTTGATATGTGTGTCAAGGACATGAAATAGGCCCAAGGCCGTTGAATACGAATGTGATCATGATCATGAATATGAATATGCGCATAGATATGAATATGGAAATGATGGACCTGAGGTCGTTCTATAATTTGATTGGGCCCGAGGCCATTCTATGTCATGATTGGGCCTAAGGCCGTTCCGTAATATCATTAGACAAGTATTTTGGACTCGAGGTCGTTCTGTATGAATGAGTATTTTGGACCCGAGGTCATTCTGTATAAATGAGTATTTTGGACCCGAGGTCGTTCTGTATGAATGAGTATTTTAGACCTGAGGTCGTTTTGTGTGAATGGGTGCTTTGGACTCGAGGTCGTTTTGCCCCTCTGATACGTCTTGAGCATGATGGATTGGACTTGAAATTGTTCTGAGTTGGATTTACATATATCAAGTATAAATATGGGTTACTTAATTAAGAATCTTATTCGTATAACCTCGTTACTTTGGTATTATTCACTGGGCGTTAGCTCACTCTTTATACATATATGTAGGTGAGCAATTAGAAGATCAACATTAGTGTTTGCTCCAGAGTCCACCTTTTTGTCAAGCCACCCAAGAGGTGCCTCTGTGTAGAGGCTTTATTTTATTTTGTCAAGCTCTTGTTAAACTTTGTATTTTGTAGGCAGTCCTTCACGTAGTGTGTGAGATATAAAATATGTCTTCGTACATGTATATATAAAAGTGTGTTAAGAATGTTTTAATTACTATAGTTGATCATGTATGCATAGCTCAATGGACATTATTATTTTTGTTTTACTTTCGCTTCAGGCCTCGATGTTATTTAAATATTTTGAATAATATTTAAATACCGCCTCTTCTTTTAGTTGTTTCTCCTTCTGTTTTTCGGCCTCTTTGTCCTTTCTAGACGCCTCCGCTTGATCCAGGTGCAACGGCTTAAAATACCGCCCACTTCTTGTCAGATGGACTATTTCCTCGGCATACCACGTATTGTCCAAAATGAAATCGCCCCAGTCTTCATTAGTATGGGCCAAATGCAGATCATTATTGTCCCACCATTCACCCTTAGCGGCCGACAAACAGTTGTCTAGCTTTGCTTGTATCACATTCACCTCATAGGTGTCCTCTACAGGGTGTTGTGAATTTACGGTTTCCCGGCTATCTTCAATTCTTTCTCATTAAAACTGCCTCAGCTTAGCTTCCTGTTCAATATCTACGGTGTTCATAGCGCCCACTTCTTGGGCTCGATTTTCCACACCAACGCTCTCCGGCGGCTTTCCTTTCTCATCAGCCCTTCCATCTACTACAACCATCTCTAATTTTCCCTCTGGTTTCATTCTCATTTCTTCCTCCTTGTCTGGCTTATCACTCAACCATCTAGTGTTATCAGTTGATCCGTTCAGGTCGAACCACCCAATCTGTACATCTCCCTGATCTTGTTCATCAAAGAACTGCAGATTATCTAAATCCCCTTCGAGTTCTGCTAGGTTATCCAACCCCTGACTCGGGCCATCTTCCCTGACCACATTGATGTCTACCAAGGTTGGCAACACCAATGCAGGCTTGATTTGACCAGTTGACATAATATAGTAACTTGGATCATACACCTTATCAGATAAGTCCTCAGGACACTCTGGCAACAGACTATTACTTTCCTCTAAGGTTGACTCCCCTTTCATTGTAATTCTCATCACCACGGGCTTGGGTTAAGGTTGGGACATGTCCATCATGCACAGATCTGCGCCTTTCGGAATGACAACGCCGATTTTGGTAGGTGGCAGGAAGTAATATATACGTTGGGCTTATAAGAGGTGGTGAGTGTATGGATCAAGTTAAGATTTTGAGGTAGGGGGACTTGATTATGGGCTAGGAGTGGATTTGTGGTTACGTTCAGTTTCTGGGGTGGAGCGATTACCTTGTTGTTAATGAGATCCTGAATCTCATGACGCAATTGAAAGCATTGGCCGATGTCATGACCATGTTGTTGGTGAAATGCACAATATTTTACGGGGTTATGTTTGTGTGGGAGAGGATCAGGAAGTGGGCGAGGTTCTAAGGGTTTGAGGTGCCGTTTCTTGACTAGCACCTTCATGGCTTGAGAGAGAGTCATGTACAGTTGGTTAAAAGTCCTCTGGGGTTGGACGACGTTTGTGAGCTTGTGTTGGCAAAAGGGTCACCAGTTTTGGTTGTGCTGACAACACTTATGTTTGACGGCCTCGCAGCTATGTTACCACTGGTAGCATTGCAACTGCGAACAAACGGCCTTTTTGCCTGCTTCTTCTCTTCCGTAATAAGCCCCTGTTTCATGGCGTCTTTGATTTGCACTCCCATTTCATAAAGTTCTGTGAATGTAAATAACGGGAGCACAATCATTTTCTGTAATAGTCTGCCATGTAAATTCCAGACAACCATCATGATCTGGTCCTTCTCAAAAGGCCTCGTGGTCATCATCGAGGTTTTAGATCTCTATCTTGTCACAAATTCAGAGAAACCCTCTTTCAGCTCTTGGCGTATTGCCTCGAGATCACGAGTTGTGACCTCAATATGTGTATTGTAAGAATATTGAGCAATGAAGGCCTCGGCCATCTCTTCCCAATTTTGTTTGACGGAATCTTTCAACTTAGTACATCATATGGCCGCTATACCTGACATGGTATGGCCAAAAAGAGATAGCTTCTGTAGTCTAGTTAAGTCCATCGGCCATAAGATATCAAAAAACAAACACAAGTGGACCATCGGATCCCTGGAGCCGTCAATGTACGACATTTTAAACTGATCTAGCAATGTAACTGCAAAATCAGTATACTCATCCTCTATGTCCGGGATGGAGTTAACCCCTTGTGCTCTTTTGAATAACTTCTCCAGTTTATTGACCTTGAGTACAGTTGGGTCAACCTTGAACTCGAACGGAGCCTTGGTCTGATAAACAGGAGTTTTGGAGGCTTGTGCTGGGATTGGCTCTACTGGATTGCCCTGGTTTTCTTGAACATTGGCAGTATGAGCGGTGGCTCTGGGTGCTGGGATAGCCGCAGTAGGTGCATGGGATGTAGAGGCCACAGCCGGTTGTGGCTATTGTTGTTGTAGCCTGGTTATAACCTTGGCCTAACGGGCCGTGACCTTGGCCTGACAGGCCGTGACCTCGACCTAACAGGCCGCATCTTGCTGTAGGGTCTCAACTGTCTGTTGCAGATGGTGTATCAGTTCTTCCACACTGGCTGGGAGATACTGTGCCATTGGAATAGGTGATTAATCTCGTGCTGGGCTAGAAGTAAATGGCCGTTCTCGAACCAGACTGGACACAGGTAAGCTAAGGGGTGATTGCTATAAAAACTGAACTGGTGAACTCTGCTTGATTCTCCTTCGTCTTGTAACCGGTGGGAGTGAGGTAAACACGGGTTGTCCCTGAACAAGATACCCGACTTTACAAAGTCTTTTGACTCGGGTCCAGAGTACTTGGGAGATATCTGAAATTTCTGAAGTTATGGTTTTAAACTACCTAGCAAAAGAAATAAAGCAAAAGAGCAGTAATCAAAAACTGCACAACACCTCAGCTAAGGCGTTATCAACACAAACATGATCAAAGTTGTAGGACTGTACTCCACACTGAATTTTGCCCCTAAAACAAATACCAAACTTGCAACTGCTAAGTAAATTCCTGTATAGTTTCACTGTAAAGCACATACCAGTTAAGAGAGGGCCAAAACACCCCTATGAGGGGGTAGGGTTACCCTGTCCTAGTTTTGTCAGGAACTAGGTTTCACTATTTTAATCAAGTGATTTCACGCAATCCTGCATTTTGGGTGAGCATCCTGCCCTAGTTTGGAACAGTCACTAAGGCTTTACTATATGCAGCTAGGCCAAATGGTCAAGGGGGTACCTTAGCAAGATTACCTAATATACCTCTCACACCTAACATCAAAAAGTGAAAGGAGGATCAAACGGTACAGCAGTAGTCTAGATCCAAGGGTTGTGTTCCCATCATGGCATAGCCCATGACCGGTCAGCCTTTTGGCAAGCTTTTGGGTAAGCCTCTGGCAAACCGTCCAAGAATAACAGATGGCAAACATAGTGACTTAAGCACACCAATGCAAATGCAATGCGAAGAACATATAAGTGTACATAAAATTTCACATCATAAAGTTCGAGTCAAGTTCTCTAATCTTCCTAGCAAAGTCGCCAGAAACTGTAGCTCGACTTTTCGTGCTCTTTTCGGATACGACTAGCCCTACAGTTCGGACTCCTATTGTTCTGAATCTGATCTCACAAGTTCAATGTGAAATAGATAAATACCAAAGAGTCCAAATCCGACAACTCTTTTGAAAAATTGACTTTGAATCAAAATGCCAAAAATTGACTGCTTTGCCAGATACAGAGTCGCCACCTAAATATTTTTGGAAAATTTAGGAAACCCATGACTTGTGCCAAAGGCCAAGTGTCCGTCATCACCAAGATTGTCCCGGTTCGGGAACTTAGGTACGAGAGGGGAAGGTCATGAATTGAGCACCCTATTTGTCCAATCAAAGATCGGCCTCTACTAATTATGTTGTGAATCTTATTTACATTATGTGCTCTTGTTCCGGTTATTAGGCTAACATTACTATGTGTTGCACACAAGTATAGACTAATTTGCAAAAATTGGAACATTTTGATTTCTTGTTTGTTTTGAAAATTGTTTCAAATATGCACCACTTGAAAAAGTGATCGCATATGTGCATTACTTAAATTATTCCAATTCAAGCAATTAGCCTTCATCCACAAGCATTCAAGCAAGTATATCAATTAAGCACTTAGCCTCATGGCAAGCATGCTAAGCCTAGTAACAATCACATGCATGAGATGTGCTAAAGCAAATAAAATGCTCACCTAGTACTCCAAGGCAAGCCAAAAGAAACAAAAGAGTTAAAAAACATGTGTGCTCCTAACTAATGCAACATGACTAATGCAACACATGCAATGATGCAACTAATAGGCTCGACTACTAATTATGACATGTGAATCAATTTGATAGCATGTGCTTTAACACGTTTTCAACGAAGTATGTAAACTACAATACTTGTTAGAATGATGAATCGAGCCTCGATTTGATAGCATGCGTTTTAACACGTTTTCAATTTGATAGCATGCGCTTTAACATACCACTGATTTTCAAAGGTTTTTAGAGGCTAAAAATGTTGTTTGAGGTCCCAAAAATGGAGGGGTTAGCCACCCCTCTTTATGCTTCTTTACTAGCTCAAAAGTTCCATTATTTTAGCTTGCTTTTTTGGTTGTTTCTACTTCAATTCTAGCACTGTTTTAGTGTATATTAGGACTGTTTTTATGAGTTAGTTTCATTTATGCTTTGTATAGTATACTTGTAGTGTAATGGTTCTCATAGGCTTGGTGGTTTAGGCCTTAGCCACCAACCTATTTGAGTTGATAGTATTTATTTTTTGTTTTCTATATTTATTTTCACCTCTAATCATCTCTGCAACCTCCCCCTTTTCTTTGCATTTTATTTGCTTTGAAAGTTGTTTCAAACTGGTTGTTTGTTTAAGCTTGAGATTGAGTTTGTTGTGCTTAATGGTTTAATCCCTTTGGGGGTTCATTACCAATGGCATGACATCTCTCTCATGCCTAAAATAACATTTGGTTTGATGCTCATTTCCATTAGTAGACTTAAAGCTCACCTTTGGACTTAATTTACTAAGGAATGGTTGGTAATTAAAATGGAGTATTAAAATGAGGACTAAAAGTGATGCAAGATAATCACTTGGTTAGGGTTCAATCGGACGTTAATTGAACCTTTGAGTCTTGAATCATTTCATACTTGTTAGTGATGTAAACGATTCAAGAGTCATTGTCAACCACTTCCCTTGATCAATCCAAGATAGGGAGGTGGTTTGAGAATCATATTTGTTGCATTTATTGAACTTCCACCCTTTGGTTCATAGGCCATCATGTAATAAAATTGCATCGATTGATGGTTTGTGAATCAAATTTTACCACTCATTTGAGCTGTTTGATGATAAGGAGGGATAAGTTGTGTAAACAACCCTTGAGAATACCCTGTGCTTGCTCTGTTTGTTCACTGTTATAGCAGGAAAAACCAACCATTAGTGGCCGGCAGGCCATCACTTCTAGCCTGCTAGCCACCCTTGCAAGATCCAGCAGTAGCTTTTTGAAATGAAACAGAGTTGTTTTTTAGGAGGAAAAACAATGCAAGTGTTCTACTGTGTAATAGGGGCTTGCTGGCAGCAGAATAGTGGCCTTTTTTGGGTGGAAATCCGCACGCATGCATGAGCACTCCTCGCTTCCCGAGGCTGTTTAGTCTAATTACTTAGTTTAGATATTTGTTGTAATTAGTTAGTTGTAGCTAGTTATTTAATTTTGTATTGTAATAATTAGTTAAGTAGCTTAGCTAATTTATTCATTTCGTTTTGTAAATAGTTAGTTAATTCGTAGTAATTAGCTTAGTTAGTTTATTTCGACCCTCCTGCGCGAGGGCAAGCAAAACTTGTAATAATGTGTATGTCTTCCAACCCCACGTCTTTCTTCCTTTTATTTACTAACTTATGATGATTAGTTTAGAACATCATGTCTTGTTTAGCATTACTCCTGCTTGTATCCATTTGTTTTGCATGCACTGAGGCTCGGCGTATCATTCTAACTTGCATCGTTAGTTTAAAACTTCTTTGAATACGTGTTTAGACCACATGCTATCAAATTGATTCATATGCCATATTAGTAGTCGAGCCTAGTAATTGCATATCGCATGTGTTACATTAGTCATATCGTATAGTTAAGATCATGCATTTTTCTAACTTTATCATCTTTTTTTGGCTTGGAGTACTAGGTGAGCTTTTATTTGCTTTAGCATATTGCATAAATGTGGTTGTTGCCATGTCTAGCATGCTTGCCATAAGGCTAATTGCTTAAATGATAAACTATTTGAATGCCTGTGGATGAAGGTTAATTGCTTGAATTGGGATAGTTTGATTCATGTACATTTGAGCCCACTTTTTCAAGTAGCACATTCGCAAACTCTTTTAAAAAACAAAAATGAATCAAGTGTTCCAATTCTCGCAAATTAGTCTATACTTGTGTGTGCGCATCACATAGTAATGCTAGCCTAATAATCGGAACAAGAGCATATAATGTAGATAAGATTCATATCATGATTAGTAGAGGCCGATCTTTGATCGGGCGAACGGAGGTGCTCAATTCATGACCTTCCCCTCTCGTACCTAAGTTCTCAAGCCGAGACAATCTTGGTGATGATGAACACGTGGCCTTTGGCACGAGTCATGGGTTTCCTAAATTTTCCCAAAAAAAAAATTTAGGTGGCGACTCTGTATCTGGCAAAACAGTCTCTTTTTTGGCAATTTGATTCAAAATCGATTTTTCAAAAGATTTACCGGATTTGGACTCTTTGGTGTTTATCTATTTCACATTGTACTTGTGGAATCAGATTCAGAATCGCGGGAGTCCGATACTGTGGGGCTTATTCGTCTTTTGAAAGGAGGCACGAAAAGTCGAGCTACACTATTACACCCCTCTCTATATATATGCATTTCTTTAGGGATTTTTTTTTTCTCTATATATATTGTTGTTGTTTGGATGTTTATGTTTGGACATTGTTGGATTATGCCTTTATATATATTATTTTTATTTGTTTGGGGAAAAAAAATGGGATATGCAAAACTCAAAAAAAAAAAAAAGGTCGGGGAATTTTTGCAATCAGGGAAACCCGATCCTTGTTAGGGAGCGGGGGGGGTGAAGGTTCCCCGCCGAGGACCAGGGGCGGGGAACGGGGACGGGGACGGGGTATTTGATACATTCGGGGAGTGTAATCCCCAGTCCTGCCTCGGCCCGTTGCCATTCCTATTCACGAGCAGCCACCAAGTTCCAACTCCTTACTTAGTGCTCACCAATAGCAAAAGATATGACTTTCTGAAGAAGAAAATGAGTAGATCTACTCAAATCTAATGTACATCAGATTTGAGTAGATTTACATTGGATTCGGTTAGATCTATATCAAAAATAGTTGTCGACGTACAAGCATCTCTCTATATCTGTGACACCCAAATTTTTTTTAAAGTTAATTCAATACTGCGTTACTTAAATAAATAGAATTCCGTGTTATATCAGAATAAAATAAAATAAAATAAAGATAAAACATTTGATTCTATAATTATACGTGCCACAATGAAATCTAAATATATTGTTAGGGGCTAATTCAAAGCAACTATAAACATATATGTGTTAAAATACAGGTACCATTAAGATTTATCAAAAGATAGTATATGATATATATTTATTAGGCCCAAGTGCAGACTTACAGGTGGCACAACGAAAGGGTATAATCCGTTGGTCAAGCAACGTGTAAGAAAGGTGGGGTTTAAGGCACTAAAACAATGCCATATGAGAGCATGGTTTTGTAACACTTGTATAGTAATTAAGTAGGGGGGAAATTTTGCTTGTTGAGCAAGCATATGAACCAAGTATAAAAGGGGGAAAGGTGAAAATGTAGGAGGAAGACAAAGAAAATAAAAAATAAAACAAACAGGAAAGACAATAAAAGCACGGAGTGTGACTCGAAGCATCAAGTGCAATAAATAGTAAGGAATTAACATTAAGGTGAGTTATATTATACCTTAAGTCACCATAATATATTTTACGTATGTTTTGAGTTACCATAATTTATTTTATGCAATTTGTGCTTTATAAATTATATTAAAATTTTGATTATGTAGATTATTTTCTGACCCGTATTTACTTAAATGGAAACCCATGGATATGTTTGTTTAAATTTTCGAAAGTATTTGATAATGACTTTGTAAACAATTATTTTCTGTAAATACCACCACGGAAGTCCCATGCCTTGGGGGACTTAAATAACCATTGGCCCCTGTTTTGTGATCCTCTGTTTGTCATGGATCCATTGACCCCTGTTCTGATTGTCACTTTAGTGACCTCTGCTTTATTCTGTTTTGTACCGTGGTTATGGTTATTTGCTTACATGATTTTTGCATTATGATTCTGTTTTTTAAAATTAATTATGTATTTCAGTTACCAAACTAATCTCTGTTCTTAGCCAAATAATTATCCATGGTAATTTTTGTACCCTCATGCTCATTGTATAATATTTCTCACTCTGTCATGTGTTTATAGCTATTACCCCTTTCAGGTGATGAGATTTAGCAAGATCGAGATTGAGAATGAATCGCAGTGTTTTTTTTTATTATTATTATATGTAATTCTGATCAGACTCTTGTAATAAAATAAAGTCCAGGTGACTATTTTCTTTTTTTAAATAAACTTTTGGTACCCATTTGTTTTATTTAATTTATCTGTTTGCGCTACTACCACAGAAATTTTAATTATTTAGTTTTTATTGTCTTGTTGCGACACTGAACATTTGGGTACCGGGTTTGGGTTTTGACAAAAGTGGTATCAGAGCAATGGTTTTGGATAAAACACACATATATATATATATATTTAGTTTGTCTAACACAATTAAACCATTTTAAATATTTCTAGGCTAAGTCTTCCTGTGTTTTAGGAAATGGCAAACCTAATGGAGTTATTCTAGTTCGAGCCCACAGGAGCTCATCTTATCCCGAACCTACTAGAAGGTTGGGGGGATTTAGAGAGTCTTGTCAGGCAAGCCCACCAGACACTTGACCGACTCATGGGGAGATCCGTATATTTGCAGGGCAACCCCAATGAGGATTTCTTATTTTGGAGACTTAGCCAAGGCAACACTCGTGAGAGGTACATAGGGCTGACCCACGTTGTTGGTCTTGCTCCAAACCTAGGACAACCGCACTTTCTAGTCGCACCTCTACCCCTAGGCTTTGCGGAGAGGAGGGGGACACCCATACCTTAGCAGCCACATTTGCACTATGACACCTCCTCCACAGCACATTGTCCATACCCCAGCTGTAGACTTCACTGACAGTGCATCATACTTGGAGATATTGATACGGATTACTGGCTGGGAGTTTTGGGGTTATGATCACGGTGTTCCTGCCTATATAGTCCAGGTGGTATGGCATTGCTTTGAAATAGAGCACAGTGCCTAGAAGTTTGAGTCCCTCATGCAGAGTGAATTTGCGGGGTTATTTCATGGCCAGGTTGTTCAGAGCCAGTTTTTGTGGTGGCCGAACGGTCTGTTTTAGATGTCCAACCAAGAGATTTTTGTGACCTAACCATGATTAGTCTGATCTTTATGTTTTTGTATTAGGAGGATTAGACACTAACTCTTTATTATTATCTAAGTATGTCGTATTAACATCTTTTCTTTTGCATAAGTAAAATAAGTGTTGTATAAATTATGTATGTGCTGTTATATAGGATCCTTGTGGATCATAGATATGATATTGCGATGATTGAATCCGTAATAATCGATTCAAAAAAAAAAAAGAAGACTATTCCACTAATCGTTTTTGCCTTGTAGTAATGGCTAATGATGGAAATAGAACCGGATCATCAATCAGCGGTACCGACCTAATGGAGTAAATCATGGAAAGAGCAGTTACCAATTTTCTTCAAGCCTTACAAACCAACATAAGTAACGGAATGCCTGAACGGCGAGAAGAGCCAACTACAATAAAATAGTTCTAGGACTTGAAACCTACCATATTTACCGGCAGTATAAACCCACTGGTAACAGAAGCTTGGGTCAGAGATATGGAGAAGATTTTTCATGCGCTACCTTGCACAGAAAGACAGAAGGTAACCTTCGCCACATTCACCTTCAAAGACGATGCACAAGAATGGTGGCTTCTTACCTTGGAGAAAGAAGATATCGTGACTTGGGCAAGATTCTTGGAAGTATTTTATGAGAAATACTTTCCAAATTCACTGCGGGAACAAAAGGTGTCGAAATTCATACATCTAAGCCAAAGAACCATGACGGTGGCTGAATATGAAAGCAAGTTCATGTAACTAGCTCGATTTGCGGCATACGTCATCCCCACTGAAGCCCGAAAAGCCAGGAAAATCGAAGCAGGATTGGATGCTGAAATCAATGCTAGGCTTGAGGTTTTGAAACTACTAACCTATGCAGAGGTGGTGAATCGAGCATACATTGCAGAAAAAGAGATTAAAGCCTCGCGCTCCAGGGAACCAAGCCAAAAGAAGTGATTTTGGGAAAGAGACAACAGAAGATCCGGTGTTGTGCCTCCCAAGAGGGTAAATACGGGCACAACTAGTTCAACCAGCTCAAGCAACTAAGGTCCTGTTAATCCTAGAGGTGGCACCATTCCAACTTGTGCTACTTGTGGAATGACTCATTGGAGACAATACCGCCAAGATGCAGGAGCATGCTTTACATGCGGTCAAGTTGGCCACTGTGGACACCCCATTTTTGACAACCCGCATGGTTTGAGCACTTTGCTCGGTACACTCGATGATGAAACTGGTATTGTGCGTAGTTCGAGGTCTCAACGAAGGGGCTATGCTTAAGCTTCGAAACAATACCAAACCTTCTATATTCCCACTGATTATACCCAAGAAACCCATTTTTACGCATTGCGCCACCCTATGCTGAGCCTGAAGCAGAAAAATAGGAGAACACATTGAGGGCCGGCCGTGGCTATTGATGGCCGACCGTGCCTTAGTAGCGAGAAACACTGTTCTGGGTAGGAGCCTGCCAGCTGTCCATTTTTGAAGATATTTATGACCCCTCTTGCTCAATTCTATAAAAACGACCATATATCTCTACTTTGAGGGTTGAAGAATTTCTAAAAAGTCTCTACACCTTCTTGAGAGCTCCTTCTTCTCATTCTTCTTGTGCAAGCAACCCTTTGAGCAAGCCTATTACCTTGATTCTATATCCATACACCATATACACCTTCACATCTTAGCCTAGGCACCTTGGTTGAGCCTTGCACACCATAATTCAAGCTTGAGAATGTGTTGAGACTTAGTTTGATTCATAAGCAAATGCTCACTTCTTTGAGAGGTATAACCTTGCCATCCTCTCTTTTACTTCTTGTTCTATCTATTACTATCTAGTTCTTGTAGTTTTGTGTTGTTTTGGTTCTCTTTCAAGTGTTTGAGTTTGGGTTTGGAGAGCTACCAAAAGGGTAGAGAAAGTTTACACTATTTCTTACACATTTACTTATAGCTCAAACCCTTACTTTTACACTCTTTTTCTTAGCTTTCTAAATTAATTTTCAGAGTTAAAAAGAGGCTAAAAATCATGTTTTGAGGTTTCAAAGTTGAGGGGTTAGCCACCCCTCGTTCTTGTTTACTAGCCATGTTTTCTCTCTTTGTTGATTAGGTTTTTAGGTTCTTTTCATGCACTTTGAGCCACTATTTTTCATCTCTTAAGGGCTATTTTGGGGCTGTTCTAGGTTCTTTAAATAGTTCATGCTTTGATTAACTTGGTTGTTGTCTCATAAGTTTGCCTACACAGCTTGTTGTATATTGTTCTTAGCTTTTCTTTAACTAACTTCCATGTTTAAGAACCTCATTTTAATAATCAACCTGCCATTCATATCTTTCATTTGAGAATTATTTCAACCGGTTGACGGTTATTCAAAATGTGAACTAGCGATTTATTCTTAATGGCTTAATCTCTACGGAGGTTCATTGCCAACGATGTAGTCTCTTTTTCATGTTGAGAATCACCTCCTGTTTGACATATTTCTCACTTAGTAGACATAATCTCAAGCGAACGTAACAATCATCTTGGACTTAATGGATTAAAGGATGGTAAAGACTAATGAATTTGGCCTAAAATGAACTAACCCACATAAAGAAAATGAGTTAGGTTGCTTGGGGTTCGGTCGAACATTATGCCGAATCCATTATGTCAAGGGCTGTCTTACATCAATTCATGATGTTTTGGTGAACCTTAAAGCGTCTCTACCTCCCTCTTTGAGTTCACTCTATGATAGGAGGGATGGGTGGTTGTTGTTCGTTGTATTTATTAAGTTTTGTCCAAATTGTACTTGAAACCATCAAGCAATCAACTTGCTCATTGATGGTTTTGGAAACGATTCCAACCTTCTCTCGAGGCTTTCCCATGACAAAGAAGTGTGAGAAGGACAAATAGAGTTTAGAACACTCTGTTTGCACTGTTTTTACTTTAGAGCACAAAACAGAATTTTGCATGAAATTGAAGCACGACCGGTCTTCTTTAGGCTCGGCCCGGCTTCATTGAGGGCCAGCCGATCATCAATGTTTGGTTAACAGTGTATTTTGCAGAAAACAGAGAGCAATGGCTGAAGGTGAAACAGAGCAAGCTTAGGCAGACAGAGCTGTTCTTGGACATTGTGCATGCAACCCTTGTGCATCCTTGCTTACATTATTATTGTCAATTAATGCTCCGTGCATTGTTGTAATTAATTTATTTTAGGTGTTATAATTAGTCTTGTTAATTGTTAGTGTTGTAATTATTATTACTGTTTATTTGTAATTATTACAACTAGTTAGCTTAAATAGTTAGTTTACTTCTCATGATTATCCTTATTGTAATAGAGTAGTTAGCTAGTTGACTCTTTGTTATTTATTCATTCGGTTTTGTAATAATTAGTTTAATTTGGACTTTCGGACTTTGATTCGCACCCTCTTGCATGAGGGTAATTATGTAATAAGTTGTATGTCTTCCAACCCCACGTCTTTCTCCCTTTTACTTACTTGTTTACGATGGTTAGTATAGGACATCATTTTTTTTTTTTTTTAAATTAGCATTCTTATGCTTTGCATCCATTGTCTTGCATGCATCTAAGGCTCGGCTCATCATACTAACCCAATAACAATTTTCAAATTCATTACTTGAATATGTGCTTTATCGCATGTCTTAAATGGAATCATATGCCATGCTCATAGCCAAGCCCATAAAATATATAATGTCTGTGTTGCATTAGTCATATTTCATTAATTAGGAACATGCATATTTTTTCTAATTATTTTGGTTTGTTTTGGCTCGGAGTACTAGGTGAGTAATTTTGTGTTTTAGCATATCGCATGAGTATGGGTGTACCATGTCAAAGTATACTTTTATGAGGCTAATTGCTTAAATGATATAACTGTTTGAATGCCTGTGGATGAAGGCTAATTGCTTGAATTGGGATAGTTTGATTAAATGTCCATTTTAAGCCCACTTTTTCAAGTGACAAATTCACAAAACGATTTCAAATAAAACATGAAATCAAATGTTCAAATTCTTGCAAATTACTCTATACCTTGTGTGCATCACATAGTAAGTTAGCCTAATAAATCGGAACAAGAGCATATAATGTAGATAAAAATTACATCATGATTAGTAGAGGCCGATCTTTGATCGGGTGAGTAGGGTGCTCAATTCATGACCTTCCCCTCTCGTACCTAAGTTCCCGACCCGAGACACTTTGGTGATGACGGACTAATGGCTTTTGGCACGAGTCTTGGGTTTCCTAAATTTCTTAAAAATATTTAGGTGGCGACTCTAAAATTTGACAAGGCAGTCTATTTTTGGCATTTGATTCAAACATCGATTTTTCAAAAGAATTGCCGAATTTAGACTCTTTTTGTGTTATTGTTTCACATTGCACTTGCGAAATCAGATTTAAAATCACGGGAGTCTAAACTGTGGGGTTATTCATCTTCCAAAAGGAGCACGAAAAGTCAAGCCACAGTTTCTAGTGACTCTTTTGGAGATTTAGAGAACTTGACTTAAAACTCATGATGTGAAATTTTATCTACACTTATATGTTTTTTGCATTGCATTTGCATGGTTATTTTAAGTCACTGTGTTTTTCATCTGCTATTCCTGGACGGTTTGCCGGCGGCTTGCCCAAAAGGCTTACCAAAATGCTGACCAGTCATGGGCTCTGCCATGTGGGAAACACAACCCTTGGATCTGGATTATCGCTGTACTGCTTGATCCACTTTTCACTTCTCGGTGTTAGGTGTGAGAGGTATATTAGGTAATCTTGCTGAGATACCCTTTTAACCATTTGACCTAGTTGCATATAGGCCCCGTTTGGTAGAGCTGTGGGAAAGTGATTATAACTTATAGCCTAACAGCTTATAGCTCATAGCTGTGAACATAAGCTGATTTTTCACTTATAAATTAAGCTTCTCCTCCCCCACTCAAAGAATAAGTTGATTTTTGACTTACAAAAAGCTATAAGCTGTATTGTTAAACTGAACCAAACACATCAAAATAGCTTACATTAAGCTAAAAGCTGAAATAAGCTGGAAATAAGCCCTACCAAACAGGGCCATAGTGAAGCTATAGTGACTATTCCAACTTAGGACAAGATGCCACCCATTTGTAGGATGTTGTGAAACTCGTTGTTTGAAATAATGCAGCCAAGATCATGCCAAAAATCTAGGATAGGGTAACCTTATCCCCTCATAGGGGTGTTTTGCTTCTTTTACTTGGTATGTGCTTTTACAAGGAGACTGTACAGGATGGTTCATATCAATATGAGTTTGAGGATAGAGTTCAGTGGGGATTACGAATCGAGGTCGAAGTGTTGTCCAATTTTGATTATGTTTTTCTTTCTTTTTGCTAGGTAATTTACCATCATAGCTTCCGAAAGACCCAATATTCCCCGAGTTGTGTGGATTCGTTTTGTTAGGCTTTGTAAAGCTCAAGACCTTGTTGGTGGTCAGCCCATGTTAGTCTCACTTTCGCCAGTCACCTGACGAAGAAGGAACAGATAGTCAGTAGCATTAGTACAAGGCACTCTGCAAACACCTATCTGCTTTCACTCAATTGGTTCACCAGCATCTAGTTCACGTAGACCAACAATGGCATAGAATACATCACAGAATGCGGAGGAATTTGCTGCCATGATAGCGGCTTTCCAAAGAACCATGGACACTGTAAACTAGAGGATGGAAACACAAGATGAAATTATCGCCGATCTACGATGTACATCTGGGGCATCCGCATCAATTGTGCATCCAATCTCGACTGCTCAGCCAAATCCTGATCCACCCCCTCCGATTGAAAATTTGCCAGTCCCAGATCTTCAGGAAATGTTTGCCCAAGCTTCGGTTTATAGGCCTTTGGTTCAACTCCCCGCAAAAATCTTTCTTTTCGATATCAATGAAATTGATCCAGCCTTGGTCAAGATTGCTAGATTAAAGAAAGCATTGAAGAAATCCAAGGGCTTCAACTCCATTCCAGATATCGAAGACGGGTACACTGAGGCTTCGGTCAGATTACCGAAGAAATTTAAGATGCGCCATATCGACAGATTCGATGGGAGTGGGGATCTAATTGTTCATGTCTGATTTTTTTCAGAAGTATTGAGGCCCATGGGTTTGTCTCGGGTGGAGAAGCTCTCGTTGTTTGGGAGAACCTTGTCTGATGTAGCAGCCATCTGGTATGCTAAATTTGAGGACTCAACAAAGTAGAATTGGGAGGAGCTATCTGAGGCATTTGTCAATCAATATTCGTATAACACCCAGATAAAGGTGACCATTAGTGAGCTGGTGGCTACTACCCAGAACCCCAACGAATCATTCGTCGATTTTGTTGCCCTGTCGAGAGCCAAGGCAACCCGAATGACAAATAGGCCTGGCGAAAGAGAACAAGTCCAACTAGTGGTCCAGAACCTTGAGCCAGACATGTTGCAGAGAATGATAATGGCACCATTGTCCATATTTGCTTCCTTACATGAGCTGGGGGTCCAGATTGAGAGTGCATTAAAAAAGGGTGTCTTCCATAGAACAAGTGAACCTGCAAGAAGGCCATTCTCTCGGAATACCAATGCTAGCAGTAACAATATTCCACGGCCTGCGGATGTCAGTACTATTGTTTCAACAGCCAAGATGGCTGATCACTTGCTACTGCCACAACCTTACAACCTTCACAAAATACCGGTCGACCCCAGAATCGAAGAGTTTTTACTCCCCTCCATATGAGCCTGACCCACGCCCTCAAGCTATTAATGCAAAAGGGACATCTCAAGCCTTTCGATCCTCGTTCACTTCCAGACCCTTTCGATCCTCGTTCACTTCCAGACCCATTGCCACCTAAACATGACCCTACCCAGTATTGTATCTTCCACCAACAACATGGCCATCCCACGAACATGTGCTACCGCTTATGTTATGAGATCCAGGATCTCATTGACAATAAAGTCATTGCTCCCACCTGCTAAACCAAACGTAATAACCAATCCACTTCCTGCACAAAACCAAGTTCCCCCGCCCAGAAACATTAACCACATCCATACACTACCGCCCACCTTCAATCCTAGCACATATATTACCTCATCCCACCTTCCAAAACCGGTGGTGGTCATTCTAGAAGGCACAAACATGTGCATGATGGATCTAACACCACAAACCCAATCCAGACCCATGGCAGTAGAAATGGAGAAAGAGAAGAATGTATTGAAGACAGGGTCACCTGATACTCCTGTCATAGAGAAGGGGGTCTCACTCGCAGAGGAGTACGATCCTAGTTTATACATTGTGGCCATTGATCAGCTGAAGCTAGTGGTTAGCATCAATGCTATCGGGGAAGGCCAGTTAGGGCAACATCAGAATGATCGGCCCGAACAAGGCCTAAATGACTTAGCTAACTTAGAAGAGGATTTGGCTAATTTGGAAGAGGATCTAGAGGATTTGTACTTCTTCGAAGAGGAGGATACAAGAAGTGTTCAAGTGGGATGGTGGAACCCATGCCAGCTAGAAACAAGCAATGGATGGTTGAGTGAGGAAGAGTCAGATGTGGAGGAACAAATAGGAGAGACTGGAACAGAAGAGAAAATTACTGCTAGTGGCAAGGCTGAGGTTGCACCTCTTATTGAGAAAGAATAGGCACTGGAACAATTTCAAAAAGAAATGATAAAAAAGATCTAGACGAAGATAGCTTTGGAATAGGGCAAAGGAAAAGGAAAAGAAGAACCTGAGACAACAATGGGTGATGTCCAAACTACTAAAAAGGTCGAATGGGACCCCAATGACTGGAAAAGGATGTTGAAGAAGCTTAGAAAATATTGAGATTCAAAAACCAAGACTGTGGTAGAGGAAAAATGGTATGATGATGGGGCGCATGATGCCAACATGCTCCAGATAGAACCTGATGCCAGCCCGGCCATGACTGCGGAAGAGTGGTGGGAAGGCAGCAACCTAAGTCATGCATACACTGACGAAGGTTAGAAAATTGATACCCTGGATAACACTTGATATATGTAGACACCCCATTTTTGACCGTCCTCAAGACTTGGACGTCATCGTTTGAACACTCGATGATCATCCATGCTCGTGTTCGTTTTGAGTTCCTGAAGGTCTCGGCTGTGCACCTTGCCTTGAAGCCTCTCGACTTGTCTGTTTTGTGCTTGGTTGTGGACCAAGAGCTTGTGACTTTGTTTATGAGGGAAGGGGGTGGCCTGTTGGCCAGCCCTACAACCTATCGGCCAGGCCCCGTGCCCATCAGCTGTGCCCTCTTTCCATCGGCCATAAGTGTTGGCCGATCGGCCTCACTGATGGCCGGTCGGCCATATTTTTTGGCCAAGGCCCTTTTCTTTGCTTTTGCAGATATTTTTATTGCCAGTTGTGCCAGCTGGTGAGCATAGAATGCATCCTCCATACGTGTATGGAGGGATTGCACCAAGCTTCTAGCTTGTCCAACAAGCTTGAGACTTGGATTTCAATAAGAGGGGAGGCTCCTCTCCCCATTCAGAGGTTGAGAATTTTGGATTAGGGAAAAACATATCCCTCTCTCTCTACATTTGTACTAGTTTGTGCCTTAAAGTGAATTTTCTTCACAATTTTGCACTAAATCACCTAGTGAAACACCATTACCTTGTTGCTAAGGTACTTGAGGGTGTTGTTTGGACTCAAAAAGATGATTTTAACTCAGAGAACTTGCTATCTTAAAGTTGTGCTTCAAGGGTGAGTGTTTTCCCTCTTTAAGCTTTATTTTGATCAAGTGTTTGGCCCCTTTTGTATACTGTTTTAGGCCTTTCTTTCAACTATAAAAACTTCTGTTTTTAAGTGTTAAAGATGGTTGTTTGAGGCCTTGTGGGAGTTGGGGGTGTTTCACCCCCTTGTTTGCCTTATTTGTTAGGCTTTTGAGCCATCCTTTGAGACTCTTGTTTTAGCCTTTGCATGGCCTTTCTACCACTGAAACTCAGAGGAATTTCAGTGGTGGAAAGGTGTTTTTGAGGTCCAAAATGAAAGGGGGTGGTTCCCTCTCCTCTTATCTTGCTTCCATGCCTTGTTGGCCTCATACTTGAGCATATTTTTCTAGCATATGTTGGCTTGATCTCAGCTTATTTTTGGTCTCATTTCAGTATGTTGTAACTCTATTTTGGCTTGGTTAAGTCACCTTATGCATGCTTCATACACTTGTAGTGTAATCCTTGTTCACTAGCCTAACATGCTTCATGAGTTAGCTTGTTATTTTAGCATGTATTGGCCTCACTCCAGCATGTTTTTGGTGTTATTTTGACATGCTTTAACTCTGATTTTAGTTGGTGGGGTCACCTCTTGCTTGGTTTTTGTACTTGTAGTGCAATCCTCCTTGTAGGCTTAACATGCATCATGCTTTATGCCTCTAATTCTAGCTTGTGTTAGCTTTGCTCCAACACATTTTTGCCACTGATTTAACACGCTTGAGGTCTGTTTTAAGTGGTCTTGGTCATATATGGCTTGCTTTGTATAGCTATGGCATAATTGATTTCACTAGCTTTATGTTTGAGGTCCTTAGCATGCTTGGAATGTGATGTTTACATGGTATAGCCTCATTTCTCGCATGATTTCAGAGCATATTTCATTACCACACTCTCACATTTTCCACTCCTTCAATGTGTTTGAAAGTTGTGTCTTCATGCCTTGTTTGTGAGCCAATGTGTATGCATGCTTGTATAAGCTTTTGGGCTCCCTTTTCAGCATGTTTTGGCCTTTGTTTTGGCATGGTTGAGCTCTATCTAGAGCTGGTTTAGTTGTTTAAGCTTAGTATTGCATGCTCCTTGTGTATTGCTCTTTACTAGCCTTGTGCTTTAGGGCCTTTTGCATGCTATACTTGTGTTGTTTGAGTGATATGGCATCATTTAACACATAATTTCAGAGCATATAGCCTTGTTATACTCTCATGTTTATCACTCTTTCAATGCGTTTGAGGGTTGAGCTTTGTGCCTTGCTTGCGAGCCATGAGTTGAGCATGCTTTTCTTGCTTCTTGTGTTTAAGTTTCAGCACATTTTGGCCATTGTTTGGGCATGCATGAGGTCTGTTTGGGGTTGGTTTAAGTCCATTGAGCATTGTATTGCATGCCTCTTGTATGATGCTCTTTACTTGCTTTGATGCTTTAGCCTCCAAACATGCCATGCATACATTGCTTATATGATGGAACCTCATGAGTGCCACTCTAGCATTGATAGATAGCATGTTATTTTCATGTGTGATGCATTGTATGTGTTTGGATCGGACGTTAATCCAAACACGAGAAACGAGGGACGTTTCATACTTGAAGTGATCAAACGTGCCTGTAGACACCCCATTTTTGACCGACCTTAAGACTTAGACATCACTGATTGAGCGCTTTGTGATATTGCATATCGTGCTCGTTCTGAGGTTGCGGAGTCCCGGCCGCGAGTCTTGCCTCCGGACTTCCGGACTCTTTTGTGCTTTGCCTCGGTTTGCGAACCAGGCCCTGTTTTCTCTGTTTTCTCTTCCCGAAGGGAGGGAGAGGTCTCGTAGACCATCTCTCAGTGGCCGTAGGCTACGTTTTGTGGTCGTAGGCCATTTTTCCCGTTTGGAGCCCGGTTCCCGATTTTTTGGAGCTGTTGGCCGTGTGCCTCGGTTCGGGACCGCTTAACCACCTCTGTTCGCTCCGGTTCTTGGCACATACCTTATTTCCTCCCTTTCGAGGGACACTGTGGTCCGAGAGACCGACTTCGTGGTCGAACACCACTTCTGGTGCTTAACAGTCAGTTTTCGGGGCCTTGGACTGTGCGTTTGGGCCCCCGAGCCTTGCTTGCAAGCATTGTTGGGCTCCGACCCAAACTAGAAATAGTCATATTTTGAGCTCCTTTTCATGTTTGATTAAGGACTTTTTGCTGTTTGAGGCTTCCATCTATCACTTGCCTCTTTACCTCTTTTTAGGCCTATTTTTGCACGGTATTTTAGGCTTACTTGTGAGCTGTTTTGAACTTAGTCATAAACTACAAAGTGTCTTGTTTTGAGCCCCTCTTCAACTTTGTTGAAGGGCTCTCTTCGGTTTGAGAACCGCAGCTATCACTTGCCCCTTTATCTCCCTTTAGGCCAATTTTGGGGGGAAATTTGAATTTCATTTCCCCCCCATTTTCCCCCCCTCTTTTCCACCCTCTTGTGTCTATATAACAGACCCTCCAGCTTTGGAAAAAGGGTTAGAAATTTTTGGTTTAAGCCTCTTGCATCAAATCCCTCTCCCTCTCTATTCCAAGCACCAAAACCCTTTAAATCCTACACCATTTTACACTACAAGTCATAGCACCATACTTCCAACCTCCATTCCAGCCACTTAGAGCTGTCTTCCAGAGGTTAAAAGCTTCCAAAATTGGTCCAAAGGTTGCTAAAGATTGGTTCTTCAAGGGTGAGTCTCATTTTCCCTCTTTTTGCTCTTTTCTTGGTCTATATTTTAGCTCCTTGTGCTTGCATATTTGGGCTCCGACCCTAACTGAAAGTAGCATTATTTTGAGCTCTTCTTCATGTTTCTTTAAGGGTATTTACCTGTTTGAGGCTTCCTTCTTGCACTTGCTTCATTACCCCTCTTGTATCCCCCTTTCTTGCATAGCATTTTTGGCCTATATGTAAACTGTTTTAGGCTCTGTTGTAAACTATAATGTAGCTTATTTTGAGCTCTTCTTCAACATTGTTGAAGGGCTCACCACTGTTTGGGGCCTCCATATGTCACTTGTCTCTTTACCCCTCTCTTGGCCCCATTTTTGCATGCTTTGTTAGCCTCGTGTGCTTCTATTTTTGGACTTTGGTCCGAACTGTAAAAGGCCTTATTTTGACCCCATATTCATGTTTCATTAAGGGTCCTTTGCTGTTTGAAGCTTCCCTTTTGTACTTTGTGTTATGGCCCTCTTTTGGCCTTATTTTGCATAATATTTTGAGCATGCTTGTGCACTGTTTTGGGTCTGGCCATCAACTTTAAAATGCCATATTTTGGGCCCCTCTTCAACATTGTTGAAGGGTCCTCTTGTGTTTGAAGTCAGCAGCTGCTACTTGCTTAATTACTCCCCTTTTTGCCCATTTTTGCATGCTAATTTAGGCCTATTTGTGCTCACTGTTTGGCCTTGCTTAAAACTGAAAATATGCTTATTTTTGGGCTGCCTTGAATCTGTCTTTAGGTCTCATGTTCAATGCATGCTTTGTATAGCTGTAGGCCATTCCGTGTACCTAGTTTTGCATTTCGGGATCATTCCATGCATCGGGTGCCATGTTTCCATGATTCGGGGCTGTTTTGCA
Source organism: Camellia granthamiana (assembly GCA_036172215.1). Taxonomy (NCBI): domain Eukaryota; kingdom Viridiplantae; phylum Streptophyta; class Magnoliopsida; order Ericales; family Theaceae; genus Camellia; species Camellia granthamiana. Next base: position 62,272,799 of record CM069914.1, read on the forward strand.
TCGTATTTTGCTACTGAAATTTGTATGCTTGTATGCCATGTTCCATGCCTTGTCATGTCTTGTTAGAGTGGCATTCCATGCCTTAGGGTCGGTCCTCGGTTTGCGTGCACGCGTGCACGCATCTCGAGTGTCTCATTTCCATCTAATGGCCTCCTATGTGAGTGTGGCTGAGGTCCACTTGTGTCGGTGTAAGTCCATTATGCATTGTGTATGTCATTTCATTTCATAGCATTGCGTATGCTAGGATGTATGTTAGTGCATTGTGTATGCCACGTTACTTCGTGCATCGTGTATGCCATTTCATAGCATTGTGCATGTTAGGTTGTATCTTAGTTGCATTCATGCATGTCATGCATATTGCATTGTATTTGGGATAGGAGTTAGCCTGAGCACGGGAAACGAGGTACGTTTCGTACTCCGAGTGACGGAACATGTCTCAATTCCCCAATCACTGACACTCCGGATTATCCATGATGGAGTCTCGGTCTTGTTGTGTTTTCATGTGCATTCATTCCATATTGAGTTGTGTAATTCGACTCCTCGGCCATCATGCATCGATATGCGTGATTGGTGGCAGGAGAATCGAGACATGCATACATATGTGAAAATACATTGCTATGCCCCTTTTTCTGCTCTCTGTTGCAGCAAATCAAGAATCAGCAGCCTTCCGGAGCTTGGCGCGCTTTCCAAGAATAATTGCAAAACAGAGGCTAATTGGGGCATCCCAGTGGATTTCCGCGCAAGGCAGCCCAAACATACATCATTCATCAGAGTCAAGGCAGTCCCTGGCTTGCATGCCAGTTTATAGCTTTCCTAGATTAATTTGTAAATTAATTAGGATTTTTGTATTTATTGGGACTGTATTATTTATTCATTTGGGACTGTATTATTTATTCGGACCCTCCGAGCAAGGGCAATGTTGTAATAAGTGTGCGTGAGTGTGATGTATGTCTTCCAAACCCACGTCTTTCTTCCCTTTTATTTACATGCTTATGATGGTCAGATTAGGGCATATTTCAATTAGCATACAGTATGATAGCATGTTTGCATTCATTCATTTGTCTCGCATGCACCGGGCTCGGCGCACCATACTAACTGCATTTGTATTTCAATTCTGAGTTGAATACTTGTTAGTTGTAGCATTTCACATGCCATCCTTAGAATAGCCGAGCCTGCTATAGTTGCATTTTTGCATGTGTTGCATTAGGCATTTCTGTATAATTAGGATCATGCATGGATTTCTAATTAGCTTCTGTTTTGGCTTGGAGTACTTGGTAAGTTTTTATGCTTTAGCATCCTTGCATGCGTGTGAGTGACTGCCATGAATAGCATGCTTACCATGAGGCTATGTGCTTATGTGATATATCTGCTTGAATGCCTGTGGGTGAAGGTTGGGTTACTTAGATTGGAACAAATCATTGACTGTGAGTCTTAAGCCCACTAGATGGTGGCAAAACCATGTTTTCTAAGCCCACCTGAGGGTGGCAAAATCTGCATTTTAAGCCTATTTGCGAGTAGCAAACCACTTTCAAAAACGAACATGAAATGTTTTGTTCCAATTCAGGCGACCCGGTCTATACTTGTATGCTGTGCGCATCACGTAGTAATCCTAGGCTAATAACCGGAACAAGAACACACAATGTTTTCAAAACTTGATATCATGGTTAGTAGAGGCCGATCTTTGATCGGGCGAGCGGGGGTGCTCACGAAGTGACCTTCCCCAATCGTACCCAAGTTCCCGAGCCGAGGCAACTTTGGTGATGACGGACACGTGGCCTTAGGCAACGAGTCAGGGTTTCCTAAATTTCCCAAAATAAAATATTTAGGTGGCGACTCTGTATCTGGCAAAGCAGTCCATGTTTGACACTTCTTTCAAAAATCTGTTTTCTCAAAACGATTTGCCGGATTTGGACTCTTTGGTTCAAGATTAAGAACCGTGACACAAATCGAGTCCAAGCTGTAGCGAGGTTTCCTCGCGGGCTTGTCTACAGTTTCTGGCGACTCCGCTGGGAATTTAGAGAACTTGACTCAAACTCATGATATCTGGTTTTGACTACACTTGTGTGTTTCTTTGCATTGCATTTGCATTGGTGCGCCTAGGACACCGTGTTTGCCATATGCCATTCCCGAACGATTTGCCGGAGGCTTGTCTTGTCAAGGCATGACCATAAGGCTGATCGGCTGTGGGCTCTGACAGCATGGGAACACAAACCCCGGTTTTACCGGGGCACCCTTTTTGACCATTGGACCTAGTGCATATTCGGATCCATAGTGACCATTCCAAACTAGGACACGTTGCTTACCTGATAGGTTGTTTGAAACCGCTGCGTGCGTAGTGAAACCCTAGCTCCTGACAAAATAGGACAGGGAAATCCTACCCCAACATAGGGGTGTTTTGGCTCTCACTTATCTGTTATGTGCTTTTAGAGTGCGTCTCTACAAGAATGCATGTATCAGTTTACAAGTTTGGGCGTCAGGCCTGTGGGCACCAATTCAGTATTTTGGGATTCAGTTTACAGGTTGAATTTTGGGGCAGAATTCAGTAGAGGGCACAGTCATCCAATTTTGGGGCATAATTCAGTAGAGGGCACAGTCATCTTGTTATGCTCATATCTGTTTTGGTGAAATCAGGCTGAGATGCTACATGTTTTCTCTTTTGCTAGGTAGTCTTGGAACTATAGCTTCAGAAGGCTCCGATATCCCCCGAGGTTCATCGAACTTGTGCTGATAGACTTTGTCAGGTCAGAGATTCAGTTCAAGGGCAATCAGTGTTCCTTTGCCAAAAACAGGGTAAAAGGGCCAGTCAGGCACAGATCACCAGTTCAGTAGTTACCAGATCAGTGGCCCTTAACAGTTGGACTGAGGTCTCAAATTGTTGCCATAGAGATAGATCTACCGGTCTGTCAGATGGATCAGCAGAATACATCAGGGATGGAGGCAATGATGCGTCAAATGCAGGAAACTATGAAACTCATGCAACAAGACGCTGTCCGCCAAGCGGAATTTTCCAAGCAGCAGGCTGCAATCATGGCTCAGCAGGCTGAGCTCATCACCAGGCTGCAACAGCAAAGCGGCGCGTCTGCTTCACAACAAGTTCCTCCCCCAGCAGGAGCTCCAGCACCTGGGGAGATGCCAAATGTCCAGGAAGATACGGACATTCCAGTAGGGCCTGCTCCACCCCCAGTTTTACCCCAGCTATCCAAAGCACCTACCAATCTGCCGGACTCTCCCTTCGAGTTCGAGGTCGACCCTACAGCATTGAAGTTGAGCAAGCTTGAAAAGTTGTTCAAGAAATCCCAGGGGGTAAAGTCTATCCCGGACATTGAGGACGGGTACGCCGACGCAGCTGTGACACTGCCGGACAGGTTCAAGATGCCTCACATCGACCGTTTTGACGGGTCAGGAGATCCCATGGTCCACCTGAGTTTGTTTTCAGATGTTTTGCGCCCGATGGGCTTGACAAGATTACAGAAGCTCTCCCTTTTTGGCAGGACCCTGTCGGGTATTGCGGCCATTTGGTACGCCAAATTGGAGGATTCAGTGAAACGAAGCTGGGAGGAGATGGCCGAGGCCTTCGTTGCACAATATTCATACAATACCCAAATCGAGATTACGACCCGTGATCTTGAGACGACGAGGTAGGAGCCTAAGGAGAGCTTCTCAGAATTCGTGGCCCGCTGGAGGGCCAAAGCCTCAATGATGACCATTAGGCCGACGGATAAGGATCAAATACGGATGGTTGTGCGCAACCTCCAGCCCAAACTAATGCAGAAAATGATCGTGCTCCCCTTTCCTACCTTTTCAGATTTGCATGAGATGTGAGTACAGATCGAGGATGCTATGAAGCAGGGCCTCATTGACCAGGAGAAGGAGTAGCCCATGAGGGCATTTACCTGCGGTTTGAATGCGACCACCAGCGGTGACGCAGCTGCAAGATCTTCTGAAGTGGGCATGGTCACCACCACCACACCAAGAGCAGCCACCCCCTTCGTTGGTGCATCCACTTCAAACCCCCGAACTTCAGACTATCTACCCCGAGGCAAGAGGGTTTTCACCCCACTCTATATGTCTTTGTCTAAAGCCCTGGGGGTCTTACTCAGGAAAGGACATTTGAAACCGTTAGAGCAACGGCCTCTACCCGATCCTCTCCCTCCAAAGCATGACCCGACTAAGTACTGTGCTTTCCATCAACAAACCGGTCATGACACCGACAGTTGCATCCGTCTCCGCCACGAGATACAAAATTTGATTGACAACGGGGTCATCCCCGCACCAGGTCCTGCAAAGTCTATCGGCACTTGATCAGTGAACTTGTGGGAGATAATGTGATGTGATCGAGGGATGAACCACATGCGGGCGGCGTTCAATTTATTTCAGATATGGTGTATGGCACGCACTGTTTTGAGCATTTGTGAATGCTGGTTTTTGTACATTCTGACTTGGGTATTGGGTCAGTTTTGTTGTTTTGTTTTGAGTCTGTCTTTTTGTTTTGAGTCAGTCCCTTTTGTTTTGGGTCTGTCTTGTTGTATCGAGTCAGTCCTGTTGTATAGGAGTCGGGTGATTCCGGGGGGTGTTACCTCGGGCGTCACCATTTTGTTTTGTGTTTGTCTTTTCGTTTCGTTTTGAGTCTGTTTCTGCCAGGGAGCCAGTTGTGCCAACAGATTTGAATGAACAGCAGTGATTTTCACATTCTTATGCTCGCTTCTACCTTGTGCCAGTTGTGCCAGAAGTTCTGAATGAGATGGCAGTATTTGACTAAGAACTCTGTCTTTTCTGTGCCTTGAAGTCATTGTAATGACCTGAGTTTTTCAAAACTTTTTGAACACTGCGGTAAAAACAAAGAGGAAGGAATTCCTCGGGATTTGCAAAACTTTGATCATTTGAGAGAAAGTGAGGCGTGCTAAGCTCTTAATGAATGAAATTATGTTTGTTAGCGTGAGTACTGAGAAGGACCCTGGCTTGATCCAGACTGGTTTCACACTATCTTCAGCGCGAGCGACTTGTCGCTTTCTTAAAAATTTTCAAAAACAAAATGTTTTGCGCGGTCCTGCGAAGACCTGTGTGGAATCGCTCTAGAAATTATGCAGCCTAGGATCGCTCTCAGCCTCGAGACTCAACCCCTTTGCTTCCAAACCTTGAACTTGAATTCAGAATGTTCAACGGTCAACTACAATGTGAGGCCTGTGTGGCCAGATCAGAAGCAGCCCATGAACTAGGGGCGAGAAGATCAGATGTCGTCAAAAGAAGCTTACAAAGCTAGATCAGAAGCACCCCTTGAACTAGGGGCAAAAGATGTCAGATGTGCTCAAAGAGCCGAAGACGGATCCTTCTGCAAATCGATACAACAGCCACTCTCTTGGATACGGATGGCTTTAAGATCCTAAAACCATTTGGCATGGACTTGTTACACTTTTACCCTTTGAGAGGCTCGCTGGGCCGAAAACCCGGAAAGGGCGACCCAGGCAAAAGTTAGAGCAAGAAAAGATATATACAAAAAGCAAAAAGAAAAAAAGAAGAAAAGAGAAAAAAGAAAAAAAGAAGAAAAGAGAAAAAAAAAAAGAAAAAAAAAAGAGAAGAAAAGAAATGAAAAAGAAAGAAAAACAAAGCTCGCAAGGTTGAAAACCTGCAACGGGCGCCTTGGCAAAAGTTAGAGCATAAAAAGGAGAGGTTAAATACCCGAGTGTACCTTAACCCCGAACTACGTAAGGCTTGATTCCCATCTTTGGGATACGTAGGCAACTTCATTCTGAAGTCCAGCCGTAAAACACTTCAAATTTGATTGTGTCCATGCAATGGTTCTAGTCATTTTTGTCTTCACTGTATCCGAGAGTTTGGTTGTGTTCAGCACTCTGAGGACTGACTACAATGCGTTGCGGTGCCATTCAAACAAGGGGCAGCTTTCCATTGCCATTCAACGCGCTGCGGTGCCATCCAAACAAGGGGTAGCTTTTCGTTGCCATTCAACGCACTGCGGTGCCATCCAAACAAGGGGCAACTTTCCGTTGCCACTCAATGCGCCGCGGTGCCGTTCAAACAAGGGGCAACTTTCCGTTGCTGTGCAGCTCTCTTCAAGCACGGGGCAGTTTTCCTTTGGATCCGAGGTTGTGCATCTCAGGAGTAGGTTTCATGCTCGTTGAGCAAGTGGCCGTTTGCAAAAATAGTTTTTGAGAATTTTTACTGAGGTTGACTAATTTTCTCGAAAATTGTTCCATTTTTTCCAAAAATTGGACCATTTCTTGGACCTGAAAAAGGAAAATTTTCAGTGCTCATAGCCTGACTTGCATGATTTCAAATCAAAAATTGAACAAGTATGTTAATCTAACTCTCATGTGGGTCAAAATTGTTTTAGTAGAAAGCAAAAAAAAAACAAAAAATGGTCAAAATGATGAACTAGGGGCGCAGTCGAGTCAGGAGTTCTGTCTTTTCCCCTTTGTCAAAATATTTGCCAAGAAGGGCACTCTACCTGCCAGAAAAGGCACAACTGAAGGGCACAACAAAAGGCTAAAAGCTCTCACATCCTCCGAGCAACGAGGTATCAAGCCAAGTGCGAAGCACGAACTGGAATGAGACCAGAGATTTCACTCCCTCATCTGGACAGATCTGATCACGTCCGAACTCCAAGCAGAGCGTCATCAATCGATGTCAGCTACAGATTTGCTACACACCCAGTTGTAGCACAGCCCCTCTGTGGGAGAAACTCACTAGCTGCGTGCAGAAGAAGAAGAATCTAGCAGAATGCTAGGGGCACGAGCCCACAACTTGCTGTTTATCTATCAACCACCCAGGGGAGGGATGAAAAATGAGAGATTGAAGAATAGAGAGATGTGCGATGAGAGAAAAAGTGAGAAAAGGGCTTTTTCAGAAAAACAGAGCTTGAGGGCCGAGTGATGTGAGAACCACAAATGAGAAAGGGTGGGAAACACTACCCGGTGAAACAGGCTCCCTGTGCACGTCTGAGTGTCGTGTCTTTTTATTTTATCTCGATCCTTATTTTGAGTCGTTTCGAGTGTTACTCGATGTATCTAGGTTGTGTGCCTTTTATTTCCTTGTTGAGTCGTTTTGCTGTGTTCAGTCGTAGGCTCAATACCTGGTCGAAAACTCATCTCTTAATTTCAAAAATAAAATCGTTTTGTGCTCAAAGTGCTGTGCCATCCTCCAGATTTGTGCAAAACAAGAGTTGTTCTTTCATAAAACCGCACGGTTCAACCCAAGTCATATGAGAACAGTAAAACCAGGACCTATCTGAAGCTATATGGGTTCCAGACTGCAAAGCAAAAGAAAAGAGGGAAAATCGAAGCATCTGAGTGTGTTTCACCTTCAGCAAATTCCGTGATTGTACTCCGGATGTACCTCCTCAGGCCTTGTCACTACTCTGAAGTATGAGTGTATCTTGGCCCCAAGCTTAAGCCTACTCCAAGTCAGAATGGCAATTAGAGCAGCAGCAGATGTTATCTCTCTCTGGTATGAACAGGGTGTGCCCGTTTTTGAGCTGAATGTGTTGCAAACCCCTCCGAAAGGTAAATCGGAGGTCGCATTTGAATTTGGTCTCGTCAAGGCTTGTATTCCCTTATTCGGCATTTTGTTTCAAATATGCGTTGTCACGCACGTTCCATTTGCATTGTGATGCACGTTCCAATTGCATTGTCATGCACCCACTTCACTTGCATCGTGATGCACGTTTCAATTGCATTGTTATGCACCCACTTCACTTGCATCGTGATGCACGTTCCAATTGCATTGTTATGCACCCACTTCACTAGCATTGTTATACCCATTCATTGCATTGATTATGCACATCTATCTCGCATTGTTATGCACCATTTCACTTGCGATTATCATTCTTTCTCCTCGCGCGTGCGACAGGTTAGACCTCCTTTGGTTTAGAGCATTCGGAACACGTTCCAATGCCCACATCTTCCATTCTGAAACACCGGGATACGTCCCTATGTTTCTCCCCCTTCGGTTAAAAGCGTTCGGAATACGTTCCAATGCTTACACCATTCTGAAACACCGGGATACGTCCCTATGTTTCTCCCTCTTCAGTTAAAAGCGTTCGGAATACGTTCCAATGCTTACACCATTCCGAAACACCGGGATATGTCCTTATATTTCTCCCCTTTCGGTTAAAAGCATTCGGAATACGTTCTAATGCTCACACCATTCTGAAACACCGGGATACGTCCCTATGTTTCACATTCCTTGCGGAACACCGGGATACGTCCCTATGTTTCACATTCCTTGCAGAACACCGGGATACGTCCTTATGTTTCTCCTTCCTCCTGAAACACTGGGATACGTCCCTATGTTTCTCCTTCTTTTCTAATCCTTAGGATACGTCCCTAATCTTTGGGATACGTCCCTAATCTTTGGGATACGTCCCTAACCTTTGGGATACGTCCCTAATCTTTGGGATACGTCCCTAACCTCTGGGATACGTCCCTAATCTCTGGGATACGTCCCTAACCTCTGGGATACGTCCCTAATCTCTGGGATACATCCCTAACCTCTGGGATACGTCCCTAATCTTTGGGATACGTCCCTAACCTTTGGGATACGTCCCTAACTTTTGGGATACGTCCCTAACCTCTGGGATACGTCCCTAACCTCTGGGATACATCCCTAAATCTTGGGATACGTCCCTAAATCTTGGGATACGTCCCGAAACCTTGGGATACGTCCCTAAATCTTGGGATATGTCCCTAAACCTAGGGATACGTCCCTAAACACCGGGATACGTCCCCATGTTTCTCTATCTTTGGTTAAGAGCATCTGGAATACGTTCCAATGCTTTTACCTTTCCGAAACACCGGGATACGTCCCTATGTTTCTTTGCATGATCATAAGTTATGTTCGGCTTCTTGCATTATCATTTGCATTTTGCCCCTGCCTGCGGGCACATCTTTGTCTATCTTGTCTGCTTTGTCTAAGTTTTCGGCCTTGTCAAAAATGGGTCGTCTCTGGGCTTTGACATTCACTCCCGTCATTCTTATGACTTTCGAGTTCTGTCAAAGAGGGGCAACTGTAGACACCCCATTTTTGACCGACCTTAAGACTCAGACATCACTGATTGAGCGCTTGGTGATATTGCATATCGTGCTCGTTCTGAGGTTGCGGAGTCCCGGCCGCGAGCCTTGCCTCCGGACTTCCGGACTCTTTTGTGATTTGCCTCGGTTTGCGAACCAGGCCTTGTTTTCTCTGTTTTCTCTTCCCGAAGGGAGGGAGAGGTCTCGTAGACCATCTCTCAGTGGCCATAGGCTACGTTTTGTGGTCGTAGGCCATTTTTCCCGTTTGGAGTCCGGTTCCCGATTTTTCGGAGCTGTTGGCCGTGTGCCTCGGTTCGGGACCGCTTAACCACCTCCGTTCGCTCCGGTTCTTGGCACATACCTTATTTCCTCCCTTTCAAGGGACACTGTGGTCCGAGAGACCGACTTCGTGGTCGAACACCACTTCCGGTGCCTAACAGTCAGTTTTCGGGGCCCCGGACTGCGCGTTTTGGCCCCCGAGCCTTGCTTGCAGGCATTGTTGGGCTCCGACCCAAACTAGAAATAGTCATATTTTGAGCTTTTTTCATGTTTGTTTAAGGGTATTTACCTGTTTGAGGCTTCCTTCTTGCACTTGCTTCATTACCCCTCTTGTATCCCCCTTTCTTGCATAGCATTTTTGGCCTATATGTAAACTGTTTTAGGCTCTGTTGTAAACTGTAATATAGCTTATTTTGAGCCCTTATTAAATATTGTTGAAGGGCTCACCACTGTTTGGGGCCTCCATATGTCACTTGTCTCTTTACCCCTCTCTTGGCCCCATTTTTGCATGCTTTGTTAGCCTCGTGTGCTTCTGTTTTTGGACTTTGGTCCGAACTGTAAAAGGCCTTATTTTGACCCCATATTCATGTTTCATTAAGTGTCCTTTTCTGTTTGAAGCTTCCCTTTTGTACTTTGTGTTATGCCCCTCTTTTGGCCTTATTTTGCATAATATTTTGAGCATGCTTGTGCACTGTTTTGGGTCTGGCCATCAACTGTAAAATGCCATATTTTGGGCCCCTCTTCAACATTGTTGAAGGGCTCTCTTATGTTTGAAGTCAGAAGCTGCTACTTGCTTAATTACCCCCCTTTTTGCCCATTTTTGCATGCTAATTTAGGCCTGTTTGTGCTCACTGTTTGGCCTTTCTTAAAACTGAAAATATGGTTATTTTTGGCTGCCTTGAATCTTTCTTTAGGTCTCATGTTCAAATAATGCATGCTTTGTATAGCTGTAAGCCATTCCGTGTACCTAGTTTTGCATTTCGGGATCATTCCATCCATCGGGTGCCATGTTTCCATGATTCGGGGCTGTTTTGCATCGTATTTTGCTACTGAAATTTGTATGCTTGTATGCCATGTTCCATGCCTTGTCATGTCTTGTTAGAGTGGCATTCCATGCCTTAGGGTCGGTCCTCGGTTTGCGTGCACGCGTACACGCATCTCGAGTGTCTCATTTCCATCTAATGGCCTCCTATGTGAGTGTGGCTGAGGTCCACTTGTGTCGGTGTAAGTCCATTATGCATTGTGTATGCCATTTCATTTCATAGCATTGCGTATGCTAGGTTGTATGTTAGTGCATTGTGTATGCCACGTTACTTCGTGCATCGTGTATGCCATTTCATAGCATTGTGCATGTTAGGTTGTATCTTAGTTGCATTCATGCATGTCATGCATATTGCATTGTATTTGGGATAAGAGTTAGCCCGAGCACGGGAAACGAGGTACGTTTCGTACTCCGAGTGACGGAACGTGTCTCAATTTCCCAGTCACCGACACTCCGGATTATCCATGATGGAGTCTCGGTCTTGTTGTGTTTTCATGTGCATTCATTCCATATTGAGTTGTGCAATTCGACTCCTCGGCCATCATGCATCGATATGCGTGATTGGTGGCACGAGGATCGAGACATGCATACATATGTGAAAATACATTGCTATGCCCCTTTCCTGCTCTCTGTTGCAGGAAATCAAGAATCAGCAGCCTTCCGGAGCTTGGCGCGCTTTCCAAGAATAATTGCAAAATAGAGGCTAATTGGGGCATCCCAGTGGATTTCCGCGCAAGGCAGCCCAAACATACATCATTCATCAGAGTCAAGGCAGTCCCTGACTTGCATGCCAGTTTATAGCTTTCCTAGATTAATTTGTAAATTAATTAGGATTTTTGTATTTATTGGGACTGTATTATTTATTCATTTGGGACTGTATTATTTATTCGGACCCTCCGAGCGAGGGCAATGTTGTAATAAGTGTGCGTGAGTGTGATGTATGTCTTCCAACCCCACGTCTTTCTTCCCTTTTATTTACCTGCTTATGATGGTCAGATTAGGGCATATTTCAATTAGCATACAGTATGATAGCATGTTTGCATTCATTCATTTGTCTCGCATGCACCGGGCTCGGCGCACCATACTAACTGCATTTGTATTTCAATTCTGAGTTGAATACTTGTTAGTTGTAGCATTTCACATGCCATCCTTAGAATAGCCGAGCCTGCTATAGTTGCATTTTTGCATGTGTTGCATTAGGCATTTCTGTATAATTAGGATCATGCATGGATTTCTAATTAGCTTCTGTTTTGGCTTGGAGTACTTGGTAAGTTTTTATGCTTTAGCATCCTTGCATGCGTGTGAGTGACTGCCATGAATAGCATGCTTACCATGAGGCTATGTGCTTATGTGATATATCTGCTTGAATGCCTGTGGGTGAAGGTTGGGTTACTTAGATTGGAACAAATCATTGACTGTGAGTCTTAAGCCCACTAGATGGTGGCAAAACCACGTTTTCTAAGCCCACCTGAGGGTGGCAAAATCTGTATTTTAAGCCTACTTGCGAGTAGCAAACCACTTTCAAAAACGAACATGAAATGTTTTGTTCCAATTCAGGCGACCCGGTCTATACTTGTATGCTGTGCGTATCACGTTGTAATCCTAGGCTAATAACCGGAACAAGAACACACAATGTTTTCAAAACTTGATATCATGGTTAGTAGAGGCTGATCTTTGATCGGGCGAGCGGGGGTGCTCACGAAGTGACCTTCCCCAATCGTACCCAAGTTCCCGAGCCGAGGCAACTTTGGTGATGACGGACACGTGGCCTTAGGCAATGAGTCAGGGTTTCCTAAATTTTCCAAAATAAAATATTTAGGTGGCGACTCTGTATCTGGCAAAGCAGTCCATGTTTGGCACTTCTTTCAAAAATCTGTTTTCTCAAAATGATTTGCCGGATTTGGACTCTTTGGTTCAAGATTAAGAACCGTGACACAAATCGAGTCCGAGCTGTAGCGAGGTCCCCCCGCGGGCTTGTCTACAGTGCCTCATTTCTTAGTCGCCGTCCCCTTTGATTGTGCATGGTAGGGTGGAGGCCTCTCGAGTTTTGTGTGTTACTTGTGCATTCATCAACATTGTGCAAGCTTGACTCTTTGGCCATCATGCATTGAGATGCGTGATTGGTGGCTCGAGAGCCGAGCACTACACTCCTTTGAGCTTGAGATATGATAAGGAGTGTAGTTGCACGCACATTTCCTTGCAAATACATTGCCATGCCTCTGTTTGTGCTCTGTTGCAGCAAAAGGAGAAATTGCAGGAAGCAGTGGCCGACCGGCCATCAAAGCTGCCGACCGGCCACCAAGGCTGCCGATCGGCTACAAAAGTGGCCGATGGCCATCAACTTTGGTCGATGACCACCATCTCTGGCCGACCATCCCTCGGCATGTTCCAAAGGTGGGTCAGAAGCATTTTGGAAGTTGGCACAATTTTCAAAAGTCCAAAAGAGTGCAAACAGAGGCATCATGAGGCACGGTAGTGGATTTCCGGGAGGAAGCCGACCGACCGAGCATGCATGACCCACATCCTTGAGTCCATTTAATTGCTTTTGTTAACTTAGAATAAGTTATCTATTTCATTCATGCAACTGTTGTAATTAATTAGTTAAAGTGTTTAATTAATTCATTTGGTTTGTAATATTCTAATTAGCCTAGATTAGCTAGTTATTCAATTGTGTTGTAATTAATTAGCTAGAATAGTTAGTTAATTAGTTGGCTTGTAATAGTTAGCTTAATTAGCGTAGCTAGCTTGGCTAATTCATTCGGACCTTCCGTCGAGAGGGCACAATGTTGTAATAAGTCTGCGTGAGTGTGTGAATGTCTTCTAACCCCACTTCTTTCTCCATTTATTTACCAGCTTTTGATGGTTAGTTTTAGGGCATATTTCAATTAGCATACTTATGTTTGCATGCGTGCATCATTCATTTTGTCTTGCATGCACCGGGCTCAGCGTATCATTCAAACTGCATTGTATTTCAATTCCTATTTGAATACATGTATCAAAGTGTAGCAGTCATATGCCATCTTAGATAGCCAAGCCTATTTTAGTTGCATTTTTGCAAGCGTTGCATTAGGCATCTTGTACAGTTAGGATCATGCATGATTTCTAATTAGCTTCTTTTTTGGCTCGGAGTACACTGTAAGTGTTTATGCTTTAGCATCCTTGCATGTATGTAAGTGACTGCCATGATAGCGCACTTGCCATGGGGCTAATTGCTTAATTGATTAACTGCATGAATGCCTGTGGATGGAGGCTTCATTGCTTGAATTGGAACAATTTATCAAAATGTGTGTTTTAAGCCCACTTGAAGTGGCAAAATCATGTTGTTTTAAGCCCACCTTGTTTGGTGGCAAATCCGCGTTTTAGCCTACTTGCGAGTTACATCTTCAAACATTTTCGAAAAACAAACATGAGATGTTTTGTTCCAAGTTGAGTGATTTAGTCTATACTTGTATGATGTGCGCATCACGTAGTAAGTTAGCTAATAAACCGAAATAAGAACACATGTGTTTTCAAAACAACATATCATGATTAGTAGAGGCCGATCCTTTGATCGGGCGAGCGGGGGTACTCATTTCATGACCTTCCCCTTCGTACCCAAGTTCCTGAGCCGAGGCAACTTTGGTGATGACGGATACGTGGCCTTTGGCACGAGTCAGGGTTTCCTAAATTTCCCAAAAATAAAATATTTAGGTGGCGACTCTATAATCTGGCAAAGCAATCCATGTTTAGCACTTCTTGATTAAAATCGATTTTCCAAAACGATTTGCCGGATTTGGACTCTTTGGTGATTTATCAGTCTTACATTGCACTTTGTGAGATTAGATTCAAAACCATGATAGGAGTCCGAACTGTAGTAGCTAGAACACAATTCGCGCCCTTACGAACGAAGCGGAGTTCGGGCGGTCTACAGTTTTTGGTGACTCTGCTGGGGATTTAGAGAACTTGACTCGAACATCATGATATGTTGTTTTATTTACACTTATGTGTTTCTTTGCATTGCATTTGCATTGGTGCGCCTAGGACATCATGTTTGCTGTCTGCTATTCCTGAACGGTTTGCCGGAGGCTTGCTTGGAAAAGCGTGCCACAAGGCTGATCAGTTATGGGCTCTGCCACGATAGGAACACAAACCTCGATTTTACCGAGGCACCCTTTTTGACCATTCGACCTAGTGCATATCGGAAGCCGTAAAGACCATTCCAAACTAGAACAGGTTGCTTAACCGGTTGTAGGCTGTTTGAAACTGTTGCGTGCGTAGTGAAACCCTAGCTCTTGACAAAATTGGACAGGGAAACCCTACCCCACCATAGGGGTGTTTTGGCTCTCATTTGCTTGTTATGTGCTTTTAGAGTGTGCCTCTACAGGAATGCATGTATCAGTTTGCAAGTCTGGGTATCAGTCTGAGGACATCAGTATTTGGGGTATCAGATTTGAGGCAGTGATTTGGGGGCAGTGATCAGTGTTGAGAACAGTGTGTTCAGCTTACAATGTCAACTGTGTGTTGTCTTTATTTTAAGCTGAAATGTTGTCTTTTTTTTTTGGTTGTTTGTTTCCTTATTTTGCTTTATTTATGTTTTTACAAGGTAGTATAGCATCATTGCTTCCGAAGAGGCAGTTTCCCCCAAAGCACTCTGGATTAGAGGTAGAAGGCTTCATCGATCCGAGGATCTAGTTGACGGACAAGCAGTGTTCTTTTCATTACCCCCGGTTACAAGATGGAGGGCAGTTAGGCAGAGAGTATCGGTACAGCAGTCGTTGGTTCAGCGATCATTGTCCATCCCACCAGTGAGTAGTTGGGCTGAGGTTTCCGTTTCTACCCCAGAGAGAGATACACCTGTTCAGTTAGATCAACACTTTATGTTAAGTATGGAGGACATGATACGTCAGCTCCAAGAGACCATGCAAGCCATGCAGCGCGATGCTTCCCGCCAGACAGAGTTTGCCGCGCGTCAGGCAGAGGTTGTGGCTCAACAGACAGAGCTGATTGCTAGACTTAAGCAACAGCAGCAACCACAACAAGCCAGAGCATCCGTTTCGCATCTGCCCCCATCCCCACCTAGAGTTCCAACACTCGGGGATACTGCAAACATCCAGGAAGATACGGACGCTCCAATAGGGCCAGTCCCGCCACTAGTTCTACCACAGACTTCAAAGACACCGGCCTTCTCAACAGATACACCGTTTGAATCTGAGATGGATCCAACCACTCTGAAGATGAGTAAGCTTGAAAAGCTGTTTAAATGGGCCCAGGGGGTCAATTCCATTCCAGACATAGAGGATGGTTACATTGATTCGGCGGTAACATTGCCGGACAGATTCAAGATGCCCACATAGACCGTTTTAATGGCTCGGGCGACCCTATGGTTCATCTGAGGTTGTTCTCGAATATTTTACTCCCGATGGGCTTGACGAGACTCCAGAAACTATCACTCTTCGGCCAGACCCTATCGGGTATTGCAGCCATTTGGTACGCCAAGCTGGAGGACTCAGTGAAAAGGAACTGGGAGGAGATGGCCGAGGCCTTCGTTTCACAATATTCATATAACACCCAGATTGAGGTCACAACCCGTGATCTTGAAGCGACCAGGCAAGAGCCGAAAAAAGGCTTTTCTGACTTTGTCACTCGATGGAGGGCCAAGGCCTCCATGATGACAACTCGGCCATTGGAGAAGGATCACATAAGGATGGTTGTGCGCAACCTCCAACCCAAGCTGATGCAAAAAATGATCGTCTTACCCCTCCCCACCTTTGCGGACTTACACGAGATTGGGATACAGATTGAGGACGCTATGAAGCAGGGTCTGATCGACCAAGACAGGGAACAACCCAAAAGGGCATTTACATGCAGTTCGAATGCAGACACGAGTAATACTGCAGCTGCCAGAACTTCTGATGTGGGCATGGTCACCACCACCACTCCAAAAACACCTACAACTACACCCTTCACCAGTGCATCCGGAACCAGCTCACAAACAGCCAGATATCCACCCCGAGGCCAGAGAACCTTTACTCCACTGTACATGCCTCTGTCCAAAGCTCTGGGGGTTCTAATTAGGAAAGGGCATTTGAAGCCCCTGGAGCCGCGACCATTACCAGACAAACTTCCTTCCTCCCATAACCCGGCCAAATACTGTGCCTTTCACCAACAACACGGTCATGACACTGACTCGTGCTATAGACTGCGTCATGAGATCCAAGATCTTATTGACAATAAGGTGATTGCGCCTCCAGAGAAGCCAAATGTCACCACCAACCCACTCCCACCACATAACCAAGCTCCACCACCCAAACACATCAACCTGATCCAAATCACGGCCATTCCATATGACCCAAGCATATATGTCACGCCCTTCCACCTACCCAAGCCTGAAGTGTTCATCCCAGACAGCACGGACTTGTGCATGTTGAGCATCTCCCAAACCCAACCTGAACTGGTGGTGGTGACTGTCGAAGACAGAACCGGGATGACTTTGGAGGCAGATGGGAATGTTGATTCAGAGCTTGAGGGATCTAGGAGCTTTATCGAGGGAGCATACAACTCGGGTGGTTTTATCGTATCATCAGATCAGGTCAAGCCGATGGTAGAGTTGCTAGCTGGGGCAGAGATCAGTGTGGTTCGGGAAGATGGACCAAGTCAGGGGTTAGATGACCTAGCAGAGCTGGAAGAAGATATTGCCAATCTGCAGTTCTTCAACGAGCAGGACTCAGGGGATGTGAACATTAACTGGTTCAACTTGGATGGATCGACAGAGAATACGGGGTGGCTCAGTGACCAGCCAAATGTTGTTAAAGAATCTCAGCCAGAACAGGGACCGTCAGGAACGAGAACATCAGCAGTGGCCGGAATGGCCGAGAATCAGGAGAAATCGCCGGAGAGCACCGGTGCGAAGAATTTTGCTCGGGATTCGGGCAGTTTGACTACGGTAAATACTGAACAGGAGGCTGCATTGAAGCATCTTGAGTAAGAAAAGATTGAGGATCTTGAGAGGGCTAGGAAGACCAAAGCCCCTGCGGGGATGAAATTTGCTGTGAGCACAGAAACAGTTACAACGGAGCCGGACAACTGTCTGTCAATTGTCGACGGTATGTGGTGGGAAGACAACGACTTACGTCTTGTCCACACTGACAAGGATTGGGGGCAGAACCAACCAGATGACACCTGGTATGTTAAGGAAGTTGACCATATGACCAGGAGTGGGCGGTATTTCAAGCCCCCACACTTGGACCAGCCGAAGGCGTCCGAGAAGGACAAAGAAGTGGAGAGGCAGAAGGAAAAACTGATGGAGGAGGAGGCTGTACTAAAGAAGCTTAAGAAAATCCAAGCAGACATCTCCATCTGGGGACTGCTTATGGCCTCGAGGGTTCACAGACAAGCTGTCCTTTCTGCCATGGACAAGGCGAAACTTTCAATTGATAGCACACTTGAACAGTTGGTAGGGTTGGTTTTCCCGGGAGGAGCTTTCCCAACCTTGACCTTCACCGACAAAGAACTACCGCCCGAGGGTTCAGATCATAACAAATCACTCTACATCTCTGTGGAGTGTAGAGAGAAATGGATACCGGTGGTCTTGGTCGACACGGGGTCTGCAATCAATGTTTGTCCATCGAGAACGGTGTACGCTATCGGGTTGAAGCCCGTGGATTTCGTGCCTACGGCCTAGGTGATTCGGGCCTATGATAATACCAGCCGAGAGGTGATGGGGATCGTACGGATTATGACTCAGGTTGGTCCGAGGCAACAGGACGTTGACTTCCATGTCTTGGATGTACCAGCAACCTTCAATCTACTCCTCGGGCGGCCGTGGCTACACCAGGTGAAAGCCGTCTCTTCCACCTTACACCAAATGCTGAAGTACCCCCACGGGAAGGGGGTGGCAATCGTTTTTGGGAATTCTTCGATATATCCGCCGCCGGAGGTTTCTACACCAGTCCTGGAGATTGTACATGGCGCGAAAGATGTATTTTTGTTAGGATTCACCTAGCTAAGGCCCGGGTTGTACAGGATATGCTAGATGTTGATGAAGGGCTATACGTCAGTGCACAGTCTGTCTGCCTTATGAACAAGCTTCAACACATCCCCGGGATGGGATTAGGGCGAAGTGGCCGGAAGGGTGTTGCAGTATCGGCCGAAGTGCCGCATAACCCATATACCTTTGGATTAGGTTATCTGCCTACCAAAGAAGATTGGGCGAGGAAAGGAAGAGAGATGGCCGGAAGAGCCAAGGCAAAGTAAGCCGGGAAGCACTACGAGTTGGTGCACAGACCTATCCAGGGGACCCTGAACGGACGCTTTGTCCGGGAGGGGGAAGACTTCCCGTTTTGTGGCTTTCCAGAGCCATGGTTGAATGTAGAGAAGGGGCGTTTGCCCGGTTTCGAAATCTTTTTTGATCTTTAGTTGTCCGGGGATGAAGTTGCCGAAGAGCAGACAGACCCACCAGCTGAGGCTGAGTAGTGCAAGGAGAAGTATTCCGAGAGCACAGAAATTGAGATGGGGGTAGCACTGGCTTGTCTTCTCTCAGATCCTCAGATCGTACCAGAGTGCTTGGGTGATAACTTTTCAGTTTCCATGATCGGGAATGAAGCGGTTGTGGGCCCATCTTCAGGCATTCTCGATGCATCCATCGCACCCTCCTTCATCTGGCAGTAGGAGGAGGGCTTTTTATCGAGCAGTTCCGGGTCAGGTAGCGAGCCGGAATCTGATTCCACTGAGTTTGTGGAGTCGAAATTAGATTCTAGCTCTTCTGAGTCTGAGTCCGGTATTCTTGGGGGTGATAACCCGGATGCCACTGTCCTGTCCAAGTCCTCCTTTTCTTTTTCCTTTGAGTCTGTTATAACAGAGGAATCAGGCGGACTGGATGTTATTAATGAGAATGGTACGGTTGTGGCTTCCGAGTACTTTTCTGTGCCTTTAATTTATTGCGTTAATCAAGACTTTCAAAATTTTGATGAAAACGACGAGGAAGAAATTGCTCCGGTTTTGAAATATTTGCTTGATCAAGAGCAGAAGAGGTTTGTAAAACCTTTGGTTGATGAAATCACCACAATTAATGTTGGTACTGAGAAGGACCCGCGGCTGGTCCAAATCAGGTCCACGTTGTCTTCGGAGGAACGCGAGCGCGTAGTCATTTTATTAAAAGATTTCAAAGATGTTTTTGCGTGGTCCTACAAAGACATGCCTGAAATTGATCCTGAGATTGTACAGCACCGAATCCCTCTTGACCCAGAGGCCTGACCTGTTAAGCAGGAGCTCCGAAGGATCCGCCCAGACTGGGCTCTGAAAATCAAAGAAGAGGTCACCAAGCAGATCGACACAGGGTTCCTGTTAGTATCTGAATACCCTACTTGGTTGGCCAATATAGTTCTGGTGCCGAAGAAGGACGACTGAATTCGGGTATGTGTGGACTTCAAGGATTTGAACAAAGCCAGTCCGAAGGAGGACTTTCCTCTGCCGTATATCGACGAATTAGTGGATTTCACTGTTGGGCATGCGCTGCTCTCGTTCATGGATGGGTTTTCAGGCTACAATCAGATTATGATGGCACCCAAAGACAGGGAGAAGACTGCTTTCACCACCCCGTGGGGAACCTATTGTTATGGGGTGATGCCGTTTGGGCTGAAGAATGCTGGGGCTATATATCAACGGGCTGCCACCACAATTTTACACGATATGATTCATAAAGAGGTTGAGGTGTACGTAGACGACATGATTGTCAAGTCCAAGGAAAGAGAGGGTCACTACACCACCTTGCAGAAATTCTTCCAACGGATCAGAGAGTATCGGTTGCGGCTGAATCCTCAGAAATGTACATTTGGTGTTACAGCAGGGAAAATGCTGGGGTTCTTGATCACACAAAGGGGTATCGAGGTCGATCCTTCCAAAATCAAGGCCATCTTAGAAATGCCACCACCGAGGACTGAAAAGGAGATGCGAGACTTTCTAGGTAAAGTGTAATTCATAAGACGGTTTATTGCAAAATTAACCTTGACTTGTGAACCACTGTTTGGTCTCCTGAAGAAAGGAAAGAAGTTCCAATGGGACGACTGATGCCAAGTTGCTTTCGAGTAGATCAAACAATATTTACAGAACCCACCTGTGTTGTCATCGCCTGAGCCAGGGAAACCGTTGATTCTGTACCTGTCAGTGACCGAAACGACAATGGGCTGCATGCTTGCACAGGAGTCTGAGGACAAAGTGGAGAAGACTATCTACTACTTGAGCAAGAAAATGCTGGATTACAAGACCCGCTACATGCCGCTAAAGGCTTGTCTGGCCTTGGTATGGGATACTAGGAAGTTGAGGCACTACCTGTTAGCTCACTCTGTAATACTGGTTTCGAGATTAGATCCCATCAAATATCTCTTTGAGAAACCGGCATTTACGGGTAGGCTAGCTCGTTGGTTGCTTCTGCTTTCCGAATTTGATCTGAAGTACATGACGCGCAAGTCAGTGAAAGGGAGAGCGGTAGCGGAGTTCCTAGCCGACCACCCAGTTAAAGGGGATGAAGCAGTAGAATATTTGTTCCCAGACGAGGCCATTCTGTATGTCGAAGAAGAGACTTGGACGATGTACTTTGATGGAGCGTCAAACCAATACGGGTGTGGGATAGAGGTGTTGCTGATAGTACTCGATAATTCCCGCATACCTCTAGCATTCAAACTCTGGTTCAAAGTGTCGAACAATGAGGCAGAATATGAGGCATGTATTGCTGGACTAGAAGCCGCCCTGGAACTAGGGGCAAAACGGTTGGATGTCATCGGGGACTTGAACCTTGTTGTATCTCAAGCTAAAGGAGATTGGAAAGTTAAAGAAGAAAAGATGAGAATCTATCACCAGACCTTGGACGTTCTGATTCCTCGGTTTGAGAAACTGAACTTCGCTCATCTGTTAAGAGAGAACAACAGGTTCGCTGATTCATTAGCAACTCTATCTTCTATGATAAACATCCCTTTCGGAGTCTGGATGCGTCCGATCATCATTGAACAGAAATTCGTGCCGGCCTACGAGCTAATTGCTGCCATAGATGAGGTACAAGATCAGAACCCTTGGTATTACGATTTCTGGAACTTCTTGGAGAAGAAAGCTTATCCACCAGGGGCAAATGCCAAAGATAAGAGGGCAATTCGAAGAATGGCTGCTCAGTTCATCGTCTACGGAGGTAAACTGTACAAGAGGGGTCATCTCGGGATGCATAAGCTATGCGTTGATACTGAAGAATCCAAGCGCCTGATGGAGGCCATCCATGGAGGAGAGTGCGGAGCACACATGAGTGGGGTGATGCTAACCCGGAAGATCCTTAGGCAGGGTTATTACTGGTCAACCATGGAGGAGGATTGTATTGGCTTTGTCCGGCGATGCCACAAATGCCAGATCCATGCAAATCGCATGAACATTCCACCGTCGAAGCTGTACAATATGACTTCACCATGGCCTTTTTTAGTCTGGGGGATTGATATAATTGGGGCTGTCACCCCGAAGGGGTTCAACGGGCATGAGTACATTCTGGTAGCGATAGACTACTTCACGAAGTGGGTTGAGGCCCAATCTTACGCGGTGTTGAAGGCATCACATGTCGCTAAGTTCATCAGGAATAACATTATTTGTCGCTACGGGGTCTCGAATGAGATTATTTCGGATAATGGTTCCTACTTCAAGAAGGAGGTGATCGACTTGTTGAAGAAGTACAACATCGCTTTTCATAAGTCATCTACAGGCCCCAAACCAACAGAGCAGTTGAGGCCGCCAACAAGAACATCAAGCACATTCTGCAGAAGATGGTGGAAACCTATAGGGACTGGCCAGATAAGCTGCCATTTGCCCTTTGGAGCTGCCGGACTTCAATTCGAACTTCTACTGAAGCAACTCCGTATTCATTGGTTTATGGGATGGAGGCTGTTCTGCCTATCGAAGTTGAGGTTCCGTCATTACGGGTATTGGCTGAGTGTCAGATAGCTGAGTGTCACGACCCCAACCCGCCCCTAGAAGGTCGACGCCGAGATGGCCAGTAACCCGAGATTACCAAAGGCCTCTTACGAGAATTCACACACAAACAGAGTGTACATTTGGGGCTTACAAATGCGGAAGCAATAAATAAAACTAAGTAATCCATAAGAGCAGTGCTTAAGTTAAAATGAAATGACATACATCTCATAATGGCTTCAGTACAACAAGATAGAGTACAAAAATTACATCTTGACAAAAAGGCTTCTCAGCCATCAAATACAAAATACAATGAAGTAACTAAGAAGCATGATCTTCAAGACGTCGCAAACATGAGTCCAAAACACATTAGCAAAATACTTCAGCAAAACACCTCGGCAAAACACCTCGGCAAAACATACTTAGGCGTCATCGCCGCCCTGCTCATCACCTACATATATATAGAGAGGGTGAGCTTGGATACTCAGTGAATGGCATAAGTAATAAAGGGTTTACATGAACGATATCCGAGATCTTTTATATCAAATCTTTCAAGCTTCGTCAATCAAGTCTTTCAAGGCTTTTCAGTTCTAAGGGATGACATCAAGAGTTGTGCTACAAATGCTTATAGTCCCCTAGCACGTACGGACTTTCAAGAGTTGTGCTACAAATGCTTATAGTCCCCTAGCACGTACGGACTTTCAAGAGTTGTGCTACAAATGCTTATAGTCCCCTAGCACGTACGGACTTTCAAGAGTTGTGCTACAAATGCTTATAGTCCCCTAGCACGTACGGACTTTCAAGAGTTGTGCTACAAATGCTTATAGTCCCCTAGCACGTACGGACTTTCAAGAGTTGTGCTACAAATGCTTATAGTCCCCTAGCACGTACGGACTTTCAAGAGTTGTGCTACAAATGCTTATAGTCCCCTAGCACGTACGGACTTTCAAGAGTTGTGCTACAAATGCTTATAGTCCCCTAGCACGTACGGACTTTCAACAAGGTATAATACTTGGCATACAAAGTAGGGATAGTCATTCATGCTTGCAAATACTTTTCAAAACAAGGCAAAGCAAGACTTCTATCAAAAACACTTAAACATAGCTTTATTAAAATGCCACTCACATAGTTCTTCGGACGTCGGGGTCAAGGCAAGTCCAAGTCCTACAATCACATAACAAGTCTATTGAATGCACTTTCAAACAAGCTTCATATGCATGCAAATGACCTCGGCAGTCGCTCAAGCTAAGTCAAATCATATCAAACACTGCTTCTTACTTTGGGAAAACATGCTGGGCACCATCCAGGTCTTGGCCGAGGTTCCACACTCTCTCGCCGAGGTGTGGTCCCGAGGGCCACATTCAAGGATAAATGAAGCCGGGGAAAACCTGGGTTTCCCTCTGCTCAAGAACATGAACAAGATGAATGCAAGGATCATAACTTACATTTATAAAGTCTAAGATTTCGTGCCATGAGTTTGAAAACATGGACCTGGGTACCCATACTAGAAGACCTTGGTAAAACAAACACAAAAGCATGGATTCCAATGCAAGCTTTCGGATCAAATCAAGGCTTTTCCTCAAGAACACATAAATGTCTTATTTTCTTTCTAAAACCAACTTTAAATCTATGCATGCCACACAAAACAAACTCAATCATGCAATGCAGCTGGACAAACAATAAGAGTAATCAAAGGAGAGCAAGAATCTAACCTCAAAACTCAAATCCAACGGTTTGATCTTCAAGGATCAAGCTCGAACTCCACTTCTCTCTCTAAACTCCCTTTCCTAGAGCTTCTCTCTCTAAGACAAAGATTTGAGACCAAATGATGTGTTTCTAAGTCTGTCGGCTGCTTTAACCTACAGCTCGGACACGTGGCAGCAGGTGGTTGGCTCTATTCAAAAAGGTGACTGATTGAAGGGACAAGACTCTGACAAAGCGTATCTAACAAGTTTCCCAGTGAAACACTCCGGCGGGTAATGACATCGGCTATCAACAAGACTTCGGCAAGCAATAACATCGGCCAAAGGTAGGACTTCGGCTACAGGGTAACAAGGACATCGGCTAGGGAGGACGACACTTGACTAAGCTGTGCCACACCTTGGCCAGGGTGTGCCACACCTCGGCCTATGTCATACCATCCCGGGAACAAGGTCACTAGTGAAACATACCTCGGCTAAACAGAAACATCTCGGCTAGAATGCCGGGGTGAAGGTGAAGGTCAATCAAGTGGTTCCAACATGATTCTAAGTACAAGGGTTCAAAGGTGAACTAGTCCCAAGGTGACCTCGGCTACACACACACAACAGTAAGGAACAAACACTCAAGTAATACTTATGCAAGACAAGTCAAAGATGCAAGGCAAGTCAAGATTCAAGATACAACTTAACAAAGCAAAAATCATATAAAATGCATATGAGTATGGCTAAGACAGTGGGAGGGTTATTACACTGAGGCAGATTGGCAGCAAAGCAGGTTTGAAGAACTCATGCTCTTTGATAAAAGAAGGCTGAAAGCACTTGTAGACACCCCATTTTTGACCGTCCTCAAGACTTGGACGTCACCGTTTGAACACTCGGTGATTATCCATGTTTGTGTTCGTCTCGAGTTCCCGGAGGCCTTGGCAGCGCGCCTCGCCTCAGGACCTCTTGACTCGACTGCTTTGTGTTCGGTTTTGGTACCAAACACTTGTGTTTTGCCTTGAAGGGGCAGGGGATGCCTCACAAGGGGCAGGGAATGCCTTGTGAGGCATCCCCACACACCACCGGCCCTCCCCTATCATCACCGGCTGCACATGTTTGCCACCGGCCATTGTTTCTCAAAAATAATGGCCGGTCGGCATTATGTTTAGCCGACCGGCACTTTATTGTGCCGATGACCTATTTGGTTGGCCGAGACCTCTTCTTGAGGGGAGTTTGAACCTTTTGAACCCCCTGTTTTAGCTTCTTGAGGAAGCTTGACCCTTTTGAACCCTTGGTTCTAGCTTCTTGAGGAAGCTTGAACCTTTTGAACTCTTGGTTTAGCTTCTCCAAGAAGCTTGAACCTTTTGAACCCTCGGTTTTAGCTTCTTGAGGAAGCTTGAACCTTTTGAACCCTTGGTCTTTAGCTTCTTGAAGAAGCTTGACCCTTTTTAGCTTCTCCAAGAAGCTTGAACCTTTCTAGCTTCTCTAAGAAGCTTGATCCTTTTTTTAGCTTCCCCAAGAAGCTTGGCCTTTTTTTAGCTTCTCCAAGAAGCTTGGCCTTTTTAGCTTCTTAGAGAAGCTTGCACCTTTCTAGCTTCCAAGAGAAGCTTGCACCTCTTGAACCTTTTGCCTAGCTTCTCCAAGAAGCTTGGCTCTTTTGTCTAGCTTCTCCAAGAAGCGTGGCTCTTTTGACCCTTTTTTGCTTAGCTTCTCTTAGAAGCTTCAAGCCTCCATCTTCTCTATAAATAGAAGAGCTTCTCTTGCATTTGGAGGGTTCCAAGAAATTTGTCTAAGGCAAAAACCATACACTTCCCTCCATATCTCTACATTCCAAGCTCTAAAGTCCATAGTTCTTGGCCCCTTTGCACACCACCTCTCAACCACACCTCTCCATCATCCATCTAAGCTTCTTGGAGGCCATTTTCAGAGGCTAAGGAGCTGGTTTTTGGGACCCAAGGCTGCTGTCCACGTTGGTCTACAAGGGTGAGCATCTAAACCTCTTTTATTCCCCGTTTTTGCACACACTTTTAGTCTGTCTTGCTTGCTGATTTGAGCTTTGTGTATAACATAAAAAAGTTCTGTTTTTTTGTGTTTAAGATACTTTATTAAGACCACTTTGGTGTTTGGGGTTGTTTGACCCCTCTTAGGCCTTGTTTGGCCTCTTTTTTTGTGCATTTTTCGTGAGTTTCGGGACCACCTTGTATTGGCCCTCTCACCACTGAAATTTCAGTGGTGGGGGTGGTGTTTTGAGGTCCTAAGAAGGAGAGGTGTGACCCTCTCCTTTGTTGTCTTGTTTACTAGCATGTTTGGCCCTTCAAAGGAGCCCTTATGTGCACACTTCTTGAGCTTGGTTCAGGCATTTTTCAGTGGGTTTTAGGACCCCTATAGGCCATTTCCAGAGCTGGTTTGGCCTTGTTGAATGTCCATCATGTATGTGCTTAATAACCTCTTGTATAGCCCTCTAAAGGAGCTCATCATTCTTGCATGTGTTGGCTTCATTTCAGTGGTTATTTGGGCATATTTTAGCATGGTTTATTCACTGATTTTTGATGGTTTGGTCAGATTCCATGTGCATCATACACTTGCCATGTAAACCATGTTAACTAGTCAAATTCGCATGCTAATTTAGTCCATCTTGTTAGCACTTTTTGGCCATGCTTAGAACTAGAAAAGTCCATGTTTTGGGACTGCCTAGATTCTGTCTTCATGCTTCATAGTCCAATAATGCATGCCTTGTATAGCTGTAAGTCATTCCATGTGCCTAGTTTTGCATTTCGGGGTTCATCTCATGCATCGGGTGCCATATCTCCATGTTTCGGGGCTGTTTAGCATCATGTTTTGGTACTGAAATTCATATGCTTATATGCCATCTTGCATCCCTTGCCATGCTTTGGTAGAGTTGCATTTTTGTGTCTTAAGCTTGGTTAATGCATTGTGCATGCATTCCATGTATTTTGTTGCCTCACTTGCATCATTGTGGCCACTGTTTTGGACCTAATTCAGGGCTGTCCAATTAGTGTAAGTCCCTCCCTTAGCTTGTGTTGCGTGTTTACTTTGCATATTGTCATATGTTTGGTCCCATTTGTGATGTTGCATGCCTTGCATATTTGTACACTTGGATCACATCTCACATGCTTAATGTTAACATGCTTGCCCCATGTCTTGCATGATTGTTGTCTATGCCTTGCATGATTGATGTATGTTTTGCATTGCTTGCTTGCTTGCATGTTCATATTGCATGATAGCTCCCATGCTTAGGATTGCATTGCATTGGCATGCATGCTTCACCTCTTGACCAAGTCATGATAGAGGTAGAAGCCCCCTTGGTTTGACTATTTGGTTTGCATTTCATTTGACATGAAAATGCACAACTTGGTCTCTTGGGCCATCACGCATTGAAATGCGCGATTGATGGTCCGAGAACCAAGGACCATGTCCCTTTGAGTCATACACATGATAAGGGATAGGGTTGGTGCATACATTGCTTGAATTGCATTGCCATGCTATGCCTTGCCCTCTGCTGCTGTCAATTGCAGGTCCTGCAGGAACTTATTGCCGGCCGGCAGTATTTAGTGCCGACCGGCAGTCAATGGATGGCCGGTGGATATATCTTGTGCCGATGACCACATATAGCAGCCGGTGGTCATTTCCTCCAGCCGGTAGGATTCTCCAGTATCCAGTGAGCATATTCTGAGATTTTGGCAGTCTTCAGAGGGGCAGAGCAGGGAAAACAGAGGCAGCCTATGCATGGCAGTGACTTTCCGAGCGAAACCGAGCATGCGTTGCATTGGGCCCTCTTCCCGAGGCAATTTACTGCTTTAATTAGATTAATTAATTTGCTTAATTAATTTAATTGGTCTGTAATAATTCAATTAGCTAGAGTAGTTAATTCGTTATTCGGACTGTATTATTCTTTTGGTCTCTCCGAGCGAGGGCGAATTTGTAATAAGTGTGCGTGGGTGTGTGCATGTCTTCCAACCCCACGTCTTTCTTCCCTTTTATTTACCTGCTTATGATGGTAGATTATGGCATGTTTAAATTAGCATACCTTATGCTATGCATGCGTGCATCCATACATTTGTCTCACATGCATCGGGCTCGGTACATCATACAAACTGCATCGTACTTCAACTCCAAATTGAATACATGTTATTTGTAGCATTCCATATACCATGTTTAGGATAGCCGAGCCTGTCTAAGATTGCATCCTTGCTTGTGTTGCATTAGCCACTTAACATGAACTAGGATCATGCATTTGATTACTAACTAGTTTCTGTTTTGGCTTGGAGTACTAGGTAAGCTTTTATGCTTTAGCATATCGCATGCGTGCGAATGTTGCCATAATAGCATGATTACCATGAGGCTAGTGCTTATGTGATATAACTGCTTGAATGCCTGTGGATGGAGGTCAAATTACCTAGATTGGAATAATGCATTAAAACTGTGAGTTTTAAGCCCACCAGATAGTGGCAAAACTGTCTTTTCTAAAAACCCACTTAAGGGTGGCAAAACCTGCATTTTAGCCTATTTGCGAGTAGCAAACCATTTTCAAAACAAACATGAAATGTTTTATTCCAATTTAGGCGATTTGGTCTATACTTGTTTGCTGTGCGCATAACATAGTAATTCTAGGCTAATAACCAGAATAAGAACATGTAACGTTTTCAAAATCGGATATCACGGTTAGTAGAGGCCGGTGCTCAACCTCCTCGCGGATCGTCGGCGTCTCCCCCCTGAACTGGTCGGCGTAGTGCTCAACCGCGGGGATGTCTAATTATCCGTCGCGAATCAAAGACCGAGCGTTATGCAAAGTAAGCCCACACATCCGTCCTAAGGCTTGGATGTGGCGAAAATGGAATTGGGGTACGACCTCTTCATTTCGCTGAGATTCCATCAAGGCTTGGAAATCTTCAAAAGTGGGGCATATCTCTTGTCCGCCAAAGCTAAAAACATGGGTTACCGGATTCCAACACCTAGCTGCGGCATGGAGGAACGGAAAACGCAGCGGGGTGCGGTTCAACGTGAATAGTGCATTTATTCCGAAACCCCAGAAATTCAACTTTTTCGAGCCATCCAAGTTTGCAATCCAATTTGTGAGGTTTTGGACAAGAAATACTTCCATTTGGGGCAAAAACAGAGTTGAAATTGAGAAACTACGAAGCTGGGGCTTTTGTAGAAGATAAGGTGTTGAGTGGAAGACAGGTGGCAACAATCTGGGCACTTTCTGCATTAATGGCCGACCGACCATCTTTTTAGCCGATCGGCTAGTTCTTGTAGCCGATAGCCCTTTATGGTGGCTGGTGGCCTCCCACCTTGGCCGATGGCCCCTCCTTTGTTCTCTGAGCTGTCCATGTGTTGGAAGTGTTGAGAACTTGTGTCTTGTTCCACTTCGAATGCTTTTTGTGACGATTTTGTGAAGTCGTGCCTATGTTACTTCAATTTGTTTATCGAGTTGTTGCACTTTTGTTTATCGAGTTGTATTTTGTGTTGATTGTTAAGTTCTTGTCTTGCTTATCAAGTTGTATTCACATTTGGTTAGCATGTCAAGTCCTAGTTTTGCTTATCGAGTTGTTTTGTTCTTTCAGTTGTCAGTTGGTTCGCTACCTGATTAAGATAATGCAATTCGAGTGTGTAGTTTTCAAACAAAGTTCAATCTCATTTACATGCTGTGTGATGCGATGCGATGCTTAGAATGTAAAATGTAACACTTTTTTCAATCAAAAGCTATTTTCATTCCATCATGGTTTCTTTTTTTTTTTTGCAAGAGTACAAGTTTTAAAGAACATAAAACTGCTTGAGGTTGTACAATGTGCAAAAACTACAGGCAAAAAGAGAAATAAAGCAAAAACAAAACATCTAAATCGGCGCCAGTCACCTCAAGAGTGGGATGCCCTCCTCGTCCTCTTCCTCGACGAAGGCCCAGAACTACCGCCGTCAGCTCCGCTACCTGAGTCTGAACCCAAACCATCTCCAGCCCTATCTCCATCCTGAGACGACTTTGACTGTGGACTCACTGCCTCCTCGTCAGACTCATCATCATCTGGGGCAGGCTCCCGCGAACTATTCCCGGTGTGAGCACACCTAGCTCTACTTTGGCTGTGCACTGGAGTCCCTCGTTCCGCTCCCCCTACTGCTTGGGAAGGCACTGAAGGTCCCGCTGAGGCGCCTGCTGTGGCTGGTATCTGGAATGGGGCTTGAAAAGAACAATTTGGCAAATGCATTAGTTATGCTATGCGAAGCTGAGTATGGTATCAAATGCAGTATATGATTACAGTGTATGAATGCTGTGAGCAGTATATGAACGCCGTGAGCAGTGAGTGATTGTAGTGTATGAGGGCCACGGCCAGCATATGAGATGCAGTGTATCGGTGCCGTGAGTGGTATATGAGTGTGGTGTATCAAATGCAGTATTGATAATGTGATGCATCAGATCAGTATGGAGCAGATTATATAGGGTTTTGGGACGGAGGTTGAAAGAACTTACTGGAATACCGTAAATACTGAGTAGGTCCATGCTCCTCTGCATCATCCCCATCAGAGAAGCTGACAGCTCCAGAGCCTGCCCAGTGTACTCTATGGAAGCCTGCAAAAGTATTGAGGTAATTAGTAATCTGCAGAATATCAACTGAAATGAAATGAATGTACAAAATGTAAAGTATAGCATATACCGAGGTCGGGCCTCGAACTCCGATGAGCTCATGATCAGCTGGGGGAGGAGCGATGGGAATTTGATAAGTCTCTCCAGCCCGTCCTCGGCATGTCATAGTAGTGGGCAGGTCTGGCCACTCCGCCCTCTGTCCCCTCCGAGAACCCCTCCTACCATGGGCCTGGGTCACCCTGGATCCTCCCACTCCTCTTGCTGTGGCTACAGGTCTCTCTCTCTCACCTCAGCGAACACTGGCCAGAGACTGCATGAGATATGTCTGGATGAAGACCGTGTAGTCACCGTCAAGTCTGAAGAAGTCGACATCCCAACCTATTGTGAAATCGGTCATCTCTTACGAGGTGTACCTCTCTGTAAACCTCATGTGCGAAGGAGGCGGTATCAGAACCATCGGCTCAGGTAAACCAAGGCTCTGTCGTAGGAAGCGTTCACCCAAGTACCACGCTCGACAGACCAAACTCTCAAGCAAAACCCGGAATCGGGAAGTCTCTCGAGCACCGATAAACTGGTCTCTAACTGCGTCAGGCAGCACTGCCCCGGGCTGCCAGGTGATCTGCAAATGTTGGATATACAGGTTGTTATCTGCTATTGAAAATGCAATATAAAGCAAAGCTCAGATGAACTATAAGGTTTGAAATACCTCCGCTGCGGCTACAGTGTCAAAATATCGGCGGAAGAATGAGAAAGACTCTTGCGGCCTCCGCTCACACCTCACATCGTACCTATGTGAATATGGAACCATGGGAGGCGTCTCTACCTCCGGCTCTGAGGCAAGCCTCGGGAAGTAGGCATATACCCATAACTACAGAATGTGAAAGAGTAATAATGGGTATGTTTATCAGTAAAGCAGTATACAGATAACGCAGAAAATCAGAGAATGATGTGCAGTGTATTGTGCAGTGTGTGCAGTGTACAACTAGTGTAAAGCAGATTGCATGATATGCAGTGTGTGTGGTGTATAGATAATATAAAACAGGATTGTAAAGCAAAAGGGAAAGATGTACCTCCCAGGCTCTCCAGTAGCCTCCTAGCAGGTGCCCGCTTCGGCGAGATGAGAAACTCATGTATCTATACAGTGTGGCCAAGCCTGCGCCGCCCCAATCATAGCGCCGGATACGAGACAAGTTCACCAGTGCACTCAAGAGGTAGAGGCCAACGGTGTTCGCCCGGTTGGCGAATAGAGTAGTGCCAAGCAAGAACATGAGGAACCCCCAAGCGTAGTGCTCAACCTCCTCGCGGATCGTCGGCGTCTCCCCCCTGAACTGGTCGG
This sequence comes from Camellia granthamiana, assembly GCA_036172215.1. Taxonomy (NCBI): domain Eukaryota; kingdom Viridiplantae; phylum Streptophyta; class Magnoliopsida; order Ericales; family Theaceae; genus Camellia; species Camellia granthamiana. The sequence continues at coordinate 62,304,675 of CM069914.1, forward strand.
CGAACCACGAATATTGTACCATCCCTGGTCGGGAGAGAGGTGGGCGAGTCCTTAGCAAAAAGATCTGAGCAGCATCTCACTCGCCCATATCAGTGTCGTAAGGGATCAGATCACCCCCTATTCCTATGCCACTGAGCATGGAGAAGTCGAAGGAAGTCATCGTTATCTCCCCTGCTGTAGAAAGGTGGAAGGAATCGGTGGTGTCCCACCACCTCTCGACTAAGGAGCCTAGAAGAGGCCGACTCGCAGTGAGGCGTGAGAGTCCCATGCAGAATACACCAAAACCGGCCTCATTGACAATGTGGCGAACATTATCGGGTAGCTTCATGTACAGGTCTCGTGCAATCGTGTTCCCATAACCCCGAAAGGCATGAGAATCTCCCTGTGTCCAAGATAAACAGATGCAAAGCAGTGTCAGGAATACAGTGTATGCATGTGTTCAGAATTGATAGAAATGTAGTGTGTACATATGTTCGAGTTGACAGAAGTATCATGTATGAATGTGCTCAGAATGAACTAGGCATGTGATGTACAATTGTGTTTGGATTAATCAGATGAAGAGTAATATTGGCTATCCAAGACATATGACCTACATTGCAGAAAGTAAAGAGGAAGAGTATACCTCAGCGGCGCCATAAGATAAGTGTGACTCCGGCTTGCGTAGCAGGAGGTCCTCCGGTGCACCTCGTGCAAATCTCCTGAACTGGTGAATACCGTCAAGAGGCAACACGTGTACGTCAGGATCGTATGTCATTGGGTCAAAAGGCCGAATGCCGAGCGGCAAAGGCTCGAACTCGGGATCCATCTCCATCCCTAGAGGAGCCCCACCATGTGGAACATCATCCGCCATCTCGAGAAGAATGAGAAAAATGGTCGAAGGTATGGAAAATTGGCAAGAATATCAAAAGTCAACAAAAAGTCAACTTCGAGGGGTGAAAAATGGAAGAAAATGTCGAAGTGCGAAAGAGGGCACGAAGATCAAGGATAACTCGGGGGAAACAAACCCCAAGTAATGGAAATCAAGAATGAGGCACCAAAAACACTTTTCAATCGGTTCAAAGTGTTTGAAATCTCAAGGGTTTCGCGAATCGAATGTTTGTGGGACGCTTGAAAATGTGCATAAAGCGCTGATCGAAGGAGGAAATTGGCCTAGAGCACAAGGGGAAGAAGTTTCAGGCTTGAGAAAGTGAAAGAATAGGGTTTGGAACCCTATACTTAAAGACCCGAGGCAAATGGACCAAACTGCCCCGAATCTGCCATGTTTGGCCGATCGGCCAAATTGTTGGCCGGCCGGCCACTTTGTTGGCCAATTAGCTTATCTGGTGGCCGATGGGTGGCCGATGGCTCCCTCTTGTGGCCGATGGACCTCCAATGCCCTTGTTTGGGGTTGTTCTGTTGGTTAATGCCCTCATATCTCAAGAAAGTGCAGAAAGTACACCTTTGAGCTCAAGCAGTTTTCGTGGAAGCTCCGAACTGGGTTTCCAGTGCGTGGCACTCAGTACGAACAAAATGTATCCTTTTCCGTATTCTTTTGTATACCGCAAGATCAATGAATCGCCTTTGAATGTGCTGTGTTAGTGCATTTTGTCATGTATGCAAGGTTGGCATTGTTATGCACGTTTCAGTTGCATTGTTATGCACACTTCACTTGCATTGTTATGCACGGTTCTAGTTGCATTGTTATGCACACTTCACTTGCATTGTTATGCGCACTTCACTTGTATTGTTATGCACGGTTCTACTTGTATTGTTATGCACACTTCACTTGCATTGTTATGCACGGTTCTAGTTGCATTGTTATGCACGTTTCAGTTGCATTGTTATGCACACTTCACTTGCATTGTTATGCACGGTTCTACTTGCATTGTTATGCACACTTCACTTGCATCGTTATGCACGGTTCTAGTTGCATTGTTATGCACACTTCACTTGCATTGTTATGTACGTTCCAGTTGCATTGTTATGCACGGTTCTAGTTGCATTGTCATGCACACTTCACTTGCATTGTTATGCACGGTTCTAGTTGCATTGTTATGCACACTTCACTCGCATTGTTATGCATGGTTCTAGTTGCATTGTTATGCACACTTTACTTGCATTGTTATGCACCCTTTCACTTGCATTGCTATGCACTGTTCTACTTGCATTGTTGTACACGTCTCCCATGTATTGTTATGCACCTTTTCATTTGCGTATTTTATATGCACGCGTTTATCTCGCATTGAAATTGTATCCTGATGTAACATTAACCATGTGTTTCTACTATATTGTACCTGTCAAAGTTTCTTTTTGTGCAGGCACGATATTGTATGTACGGTTCATTTGAAACTGGCACAACCAGACGATATGGTGTGTGCAGTTCATTCAGAGGAACTCCAGGTGAGATCATTCATGTTCCCTCGAACTTACCTTTCTCCTCTCGCGTTTGACATGCGTTAGGACGTACCTTTCTCCTCTCTCTCGCGTTTGACATGCGTTAGGACGTACCTTTCTCCTCTCTCTCGCGTTTGACATGCGTTTGGACGTACCTTTCTCCTCTCGCGTTTGTCATGCGTTAGGACGTACTTTTCTCCTCTCGCGTTTGACATGCGTTTGGACGTACCTTTCTCCTCTCGCATTTGACATGCGTTTGGACGTACCCTTCTCCTCTCGCGTTTGACATGCGTTTGGACGTACCTTTCTCCTCTCGCGTTTGACATGCGTTAGGACGTACCTTTCTCCTCTCGCGTTTGACATGCTTTAGGACGTACCTTTCTCCTCTCGTGTTTGACATGCGTTTGGACGTACCTTTCTTGCGTAGTCCCTTTCCTTTCGCGTTTGATACGCTAGGAGGTGTTTCGTTTGAGACTTTGGGTGTTCCCGATAGTCGCTTTTAGTCTTCCTGTGTGAGACGTAGTTAAGATTGCATAATTTTCTTACATCCTTCCTGCATGAAATATAGTTCGGCCTGTAATTCCCGCGCGTGGCGTGTTCACTTACTTGCTTATGTACGAGTTTGCTGTAGTATTTCTTTGCACAACAATTGCATGATATTTCTTTGCAGCCCTCTTTTTGACCGTCCTCAAGACTTGGACGTCATCGTTTGAACACTCGATGATCATCCATGCTCATGTTTGTTTTGAGTTCCTGAAGGTCTCGGCTGTGCGCCTTGCCTTGAAGCCTCTCGACTTGTCTGTTTTGTGCTTGGTTGTGAACCAAGAGCTTGTGGCTTTGTTTCTGAGGGAAGGGGGTGGCCTGCTGGCCAGCCCTACAACCCATCGGCCAGGCCCCATGCCCATTGCCTGTGCCCTCTTTCCATCGGCCATAAGTGTTGGCCGGTCGGCCTCACTGATGGCCGGTCGGCCCCTTTAATGGCCGGTCGGCCATATTTTTTGGCCGAGGCCCTTTTCTTTGCTTTTGCAAATATTTTTATTGCCAATTGTGCCAGCTGGTGAGCACAGAATGCATCCTCCATACATGTGTATGGAGGGATTGCACCAAGCTTGAGACTTGGATTTCTATAAGAGGGGAGGCTCCTCTCCCCTTTCAGAGGTTGAGAATTTTGGATTAGGGCAAAACATATCCCTCTCTCTCTATATTTCTCCCTCTCTCTCTATATTTGTACTAGTTTGTGCCTTAAAGTAAATTTTCTTCACACTTTTGCACTAAAGCACCTAGTGAAACACCATTACCTTGTTGCTGAGGTACTTGAGGGTGTTGTTTGGACTCAAAAAGCTGGTTTTAACTAAGAGAACTTGTTGTCTTAAAGTTGTGCTTCAAGGGTGAGTGTTTTCCCTCTTTAAGCTTTATTTTGATCAAGTGTTTGGCCCCCTTTGCATGCTATTTTAGGCCTTGCTTTCAACTACAAAAAGTTCTATTTTTAAGTGTTAAAGATGGTTGTTTGAGGCCCTGTGGGAGTTGGGGGTGTTTCACCCCATTGTTTGCCTTATTTGGTAGGCTTTTGAGCCATCCTTTGAGGCTCTTGTTTTAGCCTTTGCATGGCCTTTCTACCACTGAAACTCAGAGGAATTTCAGTGGTGGAAAGGTGTTTTTGAGGTCCAAAATGAAAGGGGGTGGTCCCCTCTCCTCTTGTCTTGCTTCCATGCCTTGTTGGCCTCATACTTGAGCATATTTTTCTAGCATATGTTGGCTTGATCTCAGCCTATTTTTGGTCTCATTTCAGTATGTTGTAACTCTGTTTTGGCTTGGTTGAGACACCTTATGCATGCTTCATACACTTATAGTGTAATCCTTGTTCACTAGCCTAACATGCTTCATGAGTTAATTTGTTATTTCAGCATGTATTGGCCTCACTCCAGCATGTTTTTGGTGCTATTTTGACATGCTTTAACTCTGATTTTAGTTGGTGGGGTCACCTCTTGCTTGGTTTTGATACTTGTACTGCAATCCTCCTTGTAGGCTTAACATGTATCATGCTTTATGCCTCTAATTCTAGCTTGTGTTAGCTTTGCTCCAGCACATTTTTGCCACTGATTTAACATGCTTGAGATCTGTTTTGAGTGGTCTTGGTCATTGTAGACGCGCCCCGAGGACTCCCGAGAAAAATCTCATTTTGTTCTCTAGCATACTATAGTTCGGACTCAAATGTCACGGTTCTGAATCTAGTCTGGCAAAGTGCAATGCAAGACCGATAAATCACCAAAGAGTCCAAATCTGGCAAATCATTTTGGAAAACTGATTTTTGTAAAGAAATGCCAAACATGGACTGCTTTGCCAGATACAGAGTCGCCACCTAAATATTTTATTTTTGGAGAAATTTAGGAAACCCTGACTCGTTGCCTAAGGCCACGTATCCGTCATCACCAAAGTTGCCTCAGCTCAGGAACTTGGGTACGATTGGGGAAGGTCATGCAATGAGCACCCCCGCTCGCCCGATCAAAGATCGGCCTGTACTAAGCATGATATCTTATTTTTGAAAACATATGCGTTCTTATTCCGGTTAATTAGCTAGAATTACTATGTGATGCGCACAACACACAAGTATAGACTAGATCACCTAATTTGGAACAAAGCATTGCATATCCGTTTGTTTGGAAATGGTTTGAAGTTTGCTACTCACAAGTAGGCTAAAACACGGATTTCAATGAATTGTTCTAATTCAAGTAATCCAACCTTCACCCACAGGCATTCAAGCAATTATATCACATAAACAAATAGCCTCATGGCAAGCATGCTGTCATGGCAACACTTACACACATGCAAGATGCTAAAGCATAAAAGCTTACCTAGTACTCCGAGCCAAAACAATAACTAGTTAGTAATCACTGCATGATCCTAATTCATGTCAAGATGGGTAATGCAACACAGGCAAAATGCAACTAGAATAAGCTCAGCTACTCTAAGATGGCATATGAGATGCGACAATTCGATACATGTATTCAAGTAGGAATTGAAATACAATGCAGTTAATATGATGCGCCGAGCCTGGTGCATGCAATACAGATGAATGATGTAAACATGCATAGCATAAGGATGCTAAATGAAATATGCCCTAAAACTAACCATCATAAGCGGTTAAATAAAAAGGAGAAAGAAATGGGGGTTGGAAGACATGCATCACACACACGCACGCTTATTACAACAATTGTGCCCTCTCGACGGAGGGACCGAAAGAATAATACAAATCAACTAATTAATCAACAAACAAGCTAGTTAATTATTACACAACTCTTAACTAATTAAACAAATTAATTAAGCTATGAAAACAGTAAAGCGACCTCGATAAGAGGGACAAACGCATGCTTGATCGACTTCGCTCGGAAATCCGTTGCCATGCCTCATGTTGCCTCTGTTTGCACTGCTATGTACCTCTGCAAAGTGTGAAAATTCCCAGCACACTTCTGATTCACCCCATGGGCACTGTGGGAGGCCATCGGCCAAAAATCATGGTCATCGGCTAAGATAAACAAGTCATCGACCAAATATGAAGCCATCGGCCAAACACTTGTAGCCGACCGGCACTGAAGATGGCCGATCGGCCATCCCTTCCTGTAAAATGCTCTTTTTGCTATAGTAGAGGACAAACAGAGCATGGCAATACATTTGCAAGACAATGTTTGCAACTACACCCCTTAATCATGTTTGAGACTCAAAGGAGTGTAGTTCTCGACCCTCGGACCATCAATCGCGCATTTCAATGCATGATGGCCAAAAGAGTCAAGTGTGCAATTCAATATCAAATGAAATGCACAAAACACATAAGGGACCTTGACCTCTATCATGTGTGATCAAGAGGCAAGGCAATGCACACACAATGCGATGCAACCTAAGCATGCAACAACATGCAATGGAACTAATATGTAACGAGCATGCGACAACATGCAAGGCAAGATGAATGAGCATGCAACAACATGTCAATTAACAAGCATATGATAACATGCAATATGACAAGCATGCAACAAGCATGTAAGTATGATGTAAAGTAGCAACTTTGAACAACATAGTAAATAGACTTAAACTAAAGATGGACAGACCTCAGCCATGCCCAAAATCAGTGGCCAAAGTTATGAGTTGGAAGCATGAAAGTACAAGACAAACATGCACATGTAAATGGTCCAACACCTAGGCATAGGAGGGAAACTTTCAAGAGCACTTAAAAGGGGACAAATATGGATGTGTGACAAACATTATAAGCTCTGAAATCATGCATGGAAAGGTGTCAAATGAACCAAACAAAGCAAGCAAAGCATACGAGAAAGCCCAAAGCTTAAGGCTAGCCAAAGGACTCAAACCATGGCCATGCAAGGCAAGCCCCAAAGGGCCAAGGGCTATCAAAACAGTCCCAAGATAGGTCAATACAAGACCAAAAACATGCTCAAAACTAGCCAACACAAGCTAGAACACAACACCAAAAGCATGAGGCATGCAAGGCTACAAAGGGGTGTTACACTACACCTATCAAAACCAAACATGGTATGAATTATCCAATGAAAAACAGAGTCATGGCATATCAAAATAAGCCTAAAAACCCACTTAGATGGCATCCCAAAGACTTAAGCATGGAGGCATACACAATGGTCCATTTATGAGGCATAAGACATCAACTCTTTAAAGCATTAAAGGAGTGATAAGTGCAAGCATATGAGCATGAAACATGGACTGAAATATCATAACAAATGATGCCAAATCATTGAAATAAGCCAAGTAATGCATGCTAGTGACTTGGACACTTGAAGCTAACAAGCTAGGGTGCCTTAGGGCTATACAAAGCATGTCATGCATGGCCAAAACAACCAAAATCAGAGCTTAAGCATGCTACAACATGGACAAAAACTTCTTAAAGTTAAGCCAAAATATGCAAGAATGATGGTCCAAATGCATGAGACACATTAGGCTACTTCATGGAAATGCACTACAAGTGCATAGAGCATGCAAGGAGCTATTAAACCAAACCCTAACAAAGGTATGACATGGTGAAATAAGCCCAAGAGCATGTTGAAATGGACACAACATAGGCTAGAATGACATGCTATTTCATGAAGCATATAAAACTAGTGTGTGTGATTTACACTACAAGTGTATAAACTATGCATGGAGTGACCAAACCAAACAAAAATAGTGTTGTATCATGGCAAAACAAAGCCTAATACATACTAAAATGAAGCTAAAACAAGCTAAGCAAACATGCTACCAATATAAGCCATTTATACTAGCATACAAGACAACAAGGAGAGGGGATGACCCTCTCCTATTTAAGACCTCAAAACTACACTTCCACCACTGAAAAACCTCTAGATTTCAGTGGTAGAAAGGTCACGCAAAGCCAAGAAGAAGGGCCAAAAGGGATGGCCTAAAACAAGGCCTAATAAGGCCTAAGAGGGGGTAGATGATCCCCAACCAAAAAATGACCTTAAACAAAGATCTAAAGCATCAAAAATTAGAACTTATTATAGTTTAGAGTTAAGCTTAAAACAATAAGCAAAAGGGTCTAAAAGCTTAAGCAGGAATGGGGTATTAAAAGCAAAGAACTCACCCTTGAAGACCACCTTCAAGAACACAACTCCAGCAACTTTTCCAAACTTTAACCAGTCCAAGAACTCTGAAATCAACCTCAAGGGACCTCAGCTCCAAGAGGATGGTGTTCTACTAGGTGTTTGTGTACAATAGTAAGACAAAATGACACTTTTGAAGCACAAAATGAAGAATCAAGGCAAGATAGATACAAAACTATATCTAACACTCAAACCCTAATTTTCTGAACCTATGAGAAGGGAGGGGGAGCTCCCTTCTTATAGAAGTCCAATTCCTAAGCTTGTTAAGCAAGTGTAGACACCCCATTTTTGACCGTCCTCAAGACTTGGACGTCACCGTTGGAACACCCGGTGATTATCCATGTTTGTGTTCGTTTGGAGTTCCCGAAGGTCTCGGCTACGCGCCTTATCTCAGGATCTCCGAACTCGACCGTTTTGTGTCTGGTTTTGCACCAAACACTTGTGTTTTGCCTTGGAATGGCAGGGAATGCCTTGTGAGGCATCCCCACGCATCACCGGCCATGGCTAGAGGCCACCGGCTGGTTTTTGTTGCCATCGGCAATATATATTGCCGGTCGGCACTTTTTGTTGCCGGTCGGCAGTCCATTTTGTCAAAATGGCAATTTTGAGCAGCCGACTACTGTTCATCTGCTTTTGCAGATATTTTAGGACAGCTGTATGGCATTTGGTTCCCCTCCATACATGTGTATGGAGGGATGCCCCCCTTGTAAGCTTATTGAACAAGCTTTACAAGTTTGTTTGCCTATAAGAGGAGGGCTCCTCTCTTGGCCTTAGGGTTGGAGAATTTTGTGAGAAAAACACAGAGGAGAAGCTCTGGTTTTAGGGTTTGAGTTCCATACATAACCTATCTCTATATCTCCCTTGTTTATGTTCTAGGTGCTTTTGTCCATACTATTGCACACAAACACCTAGTCTTTCACCTTTCCTTGGCTTTTGAAGGATCAGAGGTTTGTTCTTAGTGTTCTTGGCTGGATTTGAGCTTGAAGAAGCAACAAGATCATCATTGTTGAAGAAAGGCTTCAAGGGTAAGAAACTAGTCCTTTTTACCCCATTTTTGCATTGCTTTTCTACCTATCTTAGAACTGTTTTTGTGCTTAGTATATAATACAAAAGAGTTCTATTTTTAAGCCCTCTTGATTGTTTGTTAAGAGTGTTTTGTGGTTTGGAGGTGTTTGACCACCCTTAGGCCTTGAGAGGCCCTATTTTGTGCCATTTTTGGTGAGCTCCGAGACTTTGGTGCTTGGGCCTCCTCACCACTGAAATCTTGAGGGATTTCAGTGGTAAGGATGGTGCCTTGAAGTCTCAAGAAGGAGAGGGCCACCCCCTCTCCTTGTTGTCCTTGAAAAGGACCAATTTTGGCCTCTTAAGGGAGCATTATGTTTAAAGGTTTGTTGATCATGCCATGGCTGTATTTTATGCTTACATTGTCATGATTTAACCTTGTATTAAGTTGGTTTTGGTACACCATGTTAGCTTAACATACATGCCATGTAATGCCTTGTTGTTGCCTTAATATGCCTTAGGTTGTTAGCCTTCATTCTAGCATGTTTTAGGCTTAACCTTATGAAGGTTTTGTGTTTATTTTGCCATGTTTAAGGTCTGTCCATAATTGTTTGGGTCAATTTTGGCATGCTTGGTATAGCTCCTTTGTATTTTAGCTTGTATGCTTCAAGTATGTGAATGTGTAGCATGTATTGCTTGCATTAATTTAGCGGTTTGGAACCACTTAGCACATCATTTCAGTCCCTTTGACATGCTCATATGCTTGCCTCGGATGCCTCTTTGAAGCTTTGAAAGCTTGTCTTGCACGCTCCATGTTTTAGTATTTGTGCATGCCTTTGAATTCAAACCATTTAGATGCCATCTAGGTGGTCTTTTGGGCTTTGTTTGGTGTGCTAAAACTCTATTTTTGGTCACTTAAGTCTTGCCATGTGAGGTTATACTAAGTGTAGTCCATTGCCTCCTTGACTTGTTTCAAGTACTTGGGCCATTTGCATGCTAATGTTTGCTTCATTTGAGTTGGTTTGGCACCTTCTATAACATGATTTTCAAAGCTTATGTTGCATGCTAATTGTCCACATTATGCTCTTTTCAAGTGTGCTTGAGAGTTGCTTGTTTAGTGCCTAAGTATTGGTCCAACTTACTTGCATGTGTGTATGTATGTTTGATCCCAATTCTTTGGTGCATGGCCACTGTTTTGGGCCTATTTAGAGTTGCCTAATTCATGTTTAAGTCCACCCTTTATTTGTTTTGCATGCTTGCTAGCTTGTATGCTTGTTTGCATTGCCATGTTGCATGCCTAGTTGACATGCTTAGGGTTGCATTACATTGGCATGCATGCTCTACCTCTTGACTAAGTCATGATGGAGGTAGAAGCCCCTTGGTTTGATTGCGTGCATTGCATTTCATTTGACATGAAAGTGCATGCTTGATTCTTTGGGCCATCAAGCATGGAAATGCGTGATTGGTGGTCCGAGAATCGAGGCACATGCCCCCTTTGAGTCACAAACATGATAAGGGGCATGATTGGTGCATACATTGCTTGGATTGCATTGCCACACAAGATTTTGCCCTCTGCTGCTGTGAGTTGCAGGTTCTGCAGGAACTTCTTGCCGACCGGCAATATTTAGTGCCGACCGGCAATATATTGGTGGCCGATAGCCTCATTTCCAGCCGATGATCACATACTGCAGCCGGTGGCCATTCTACTCAGCCGATGGTTATCCCCAGAATCTGAAGAAGCATCTCTGAGACTTTGGCAGTCTTCAGAAGGGCAGAGCAGGGAAAACAGAGGCAGTCTATGCATGGCAGTGCAATTCCGAGCAGGACCCGAGCATGCGTTGCATCAGGCTCTCTTCCCGAGGCAGTTTACTGTTTTGCCTAGTTTAGTTAGTTGTTAACTAATTAGGCAATTTGTAATATTTAATTAGCTTGCGTAGTTAATTAATTTGTATTATTCTTTTAGTCCCTCCGAGCGAAGGCGAATCTGTAATAAGTGTGGGTACGTGTGTGTGCATGTCTTCCAATCCCCACTTCTTTCTTCCCTTTTATTTACCTGCTTATGATGGTAGATTAGGGCATGTTTAAATTAGCATACCTTATGCTATGCATGCGTGCATCCATACATTTGTCTTGCATGCACCGGGCTCGGCGCATCATACTAACTGCATTTGTACTTCAATTCCCAAATTGAATACGTGCATCAATTGATTGCATTTCGCATGCCATGTTTAGGTTAGCCGAGCCTGCTCTAATTGTATCATGTATGTGTTGCATTAGTCAAATTGCCATGACCTAGGACCATGCATGTTTGCTAACTAGTTTTTTGTTTTGGCACGGAGTACAATGTAAGTATTTACGCTTTAGCATCTCACATGTGTGTGAATGTTAACATGACAACATGATTACCATGTGGCTAAGTGCTTATATGAGATAAACTGCTTGATTGCTTCTGGGTGAATGTTGGATTGTTTGAGTTGGAAAAACTCGTTGAAATCCTTGTTTTAGCCTACTTGCGAGTAGCAAATTCCAAAACATTTTCAAAACAAACGGATATGCAATGCTTGTTTCCAAATTAGGCAATCTAGTCTATGCTTGTTTGCTGCGCGCATGACATAGTAATTCTAGGCTAATAACCGGTATAAGAACACATAACGTTTTCAAAATTGGATATCACGGTTAGTAGAGGCCGATCTTCGGATCAGGCGAAAGGGGGTGCTCATAGCTGACCTTCCCCAATCGTACCCAAGCTCCCGAGCCGAGGCAACTTTGGTGATGACGGACACGTGGCCTTTGGCACCGAGTCAGGGTTTCCTAAATTTCCCAAAATAAAATATTTAGGTGGCGACTCTGTATCTGGCAAAGCAGTCCATGTTTGGCACTTCTTTTCAAAAATCTGTTTTCTCAAAACGATTTGCCAGAGTTGGACTCTTTGGTTCAGATTAAGAACCGCAACAAACAGAAAGGGAGTCCGAACTGTAGTAAGCCCACGGGCGCGTCTACAGCAAGCTAAGCAATTGAAACAAATCCCTCCATACACGTGTATAGAGGATGTGAATTGTGCATGCTAGCTATGACAACTGGCATAAAATATCTGCATAAAGCAGATAAACAGGGCTCGGCCAGAAAATATGGCCGATCGACCAACATAAGTGTCGATTGACCAAAAAAAGTGCCGATCGGCCAACACTTTTGGCCGATGGCAAGAAAACAAGGCCGATGGCTTCATGCCTTGGCCAATGGGTTGAGGGGATGGCCAACAAGCCATCCTCTTCCCTCAAAAGCAAAAACACAAGTGCTTGGTCCACAACCAAGTACAAAATAGTCAAATTGAGAGATCTTGAGGCAAGGCGCGTGGCCGAGACCTCCGGGAACTCAAAACGAACACGAACATCGATGATCATCGAGTGTTCAAACGATGACGTCCAAGTCTTGAGGACGGTCAAAAATGGGGTGTCTACAGTCATATATGGCTTGCTTTGTATAGCTATGGCATAATTGACTTCACTAGCTTTATGTTTGAGGTCCTTAGCATGTTTGGAATGTGATGTTTGCATGGTATAGCCTCATTTCTCGCATGATTTCAGAGCATATTTCATTACCACACTCTCACATTTTCCACTCCTTCAATGTGTTTGAAAGTTGTGTCTTCATGCCTTGTTTGTGAGCCAATGTGTATGCATGCTTGTATAAGCTTTTGGGCTCCCTTTTCAGCATGTTTTGGCTTTTGTTTTGGCATGGTTGAGCTCTGTCCAGAGCTACTTTAGTTGTTTAAGCTTAGTATTGCATGCTCCTTGTGTATTGCTCTTTACTAGCTTTGTGCTTTAGGGCCTCTTGCATGCTATACTTGTGTTGTTTGAGTGATATGGCATCATTTAACACCTAATTTCAGAGCATATAGCCTTGTTATACTCTCATGTTTATCACTCTTCAATGCGTTTGAGGGTTGAGCTTTGTGCCTTGCTTGCGAGCCATGAGTTGAGCATGCTTTTCTTGCTTCTTGTGTTTAAGTTTCAGCACATTTTGGCCATTGTTTGGGCACGCATGAGGTCTATTTGGGGTTGGTTTAAGTCCATTGAGCATTGTATTGCATGCCTCTTGTATGATGCTCTTTACTTGCTTTGATGCTTTAGCCTCCAAACATGCCATGCATACATTGCTTATATGATGGAACCTCATGAGTGCCACTCTAGCATTGATAGATAGCATGTTATTTGCATGTGTTTGGATCGGACGTTAATCCAAACACGAGAAACGAGGGACGTTTCATACTTGAAGTGATGAAACGTGCCTCATTTCTTAGTCGCCGTCCCCCTTGATTGTGCATGATAGGGTGGAGGCCTCTCGAGTTTTGTGTGTTACTTATGCATTCATCAATATTGTGTAAGCTTGACTCTTTGGCCATCATGCATTGAGATACGTGATTGGTGGCTCGAGAGCCAAGCACTACACTCCTTTGAGCTTGAGATATGATAAGGAGTGTAGTTGCACACACATTTCCTTGCAAATACACTGCCATGCCTCTATTTGTGCTCTGTTGCAGCAAAAGGAGAAATTGCAGGAAACAGTGGCTGACCGGCCATCAAAGCTGCCGACCGGCCACCAAGGCTGCCGATCGGCTATCAAAAGTGGCCGATGGCCATCAACTTTGGTCGATGACCACCATCTCTGGCCGACCATCCCTCGGCATGTTCCAAAGGTGGGTCAGAAGCATTCTGGAAGTTGGCACAATTTTCAAAAGTCCAAAAGAGTGCAAACAGAGGCATCATGAGGCACGGTAGTGGATTTCCGGGAGGAAGCCGACCGACCGAGCATACATGACCCACATCCTTGAGTCCATTTAATCGTTTTTGTTAACTTAGAATAAGTTATCTATTTCATTCATGCAACTGTTGTAATTAATTAGTTAAAGTGTTTAATTAATTCATTTGGTTTGTAATATTCTAATTAGCCTAGATTAGCTAGTTATTCAATTGTATTGTAATTAATTAGCTAGAATAGTTAGTTAATTAGTTGGCTTGTAATAGTTAGCTTAATTAGCGTAGCTAGCTTGGCTAATTCATTCGGACCCTCCGTCGAGAGGGCACAATGTTGTAATAAGTGTGTGTGAGTGTGTGAATGTCTTTTAACCCCACGTCTTTCTCCATTTATTTACCAGCTTTTGATGGTTAGTTTTAGGGCATGTTTCAATTAGCATACTTATGTTTGCATGCGTGCATCATTCATTTTGTCTTGCATGCACCGGGCTCGGCACATCATTCAAACTGCATTGTATTTCAATTCCTATTTGAATACATGTATCAAAGTGTAGCATTCATATGCCATCTTAGATAGCCGAGCCTATTTTAGTTGCATTTTTGCATGCGTTGCATTAGGCATCTTGTACAGTTAGGATCATGCATGATTTCTAATTAGCTTCTTTTTTGGCTCGGAGCACACTGTAAGTGTTTATGCTTTAGCATCCTTGCATGTGTGTAAGTGACTGCCATGATAGCATGCTTGCCATGAGGCTAATTGCTTAATTGATTAACTGCATGAATGCCTGTGGATGAAGGCCTCATTGCTTGAATTGGAACAATTCATCAAAATGTGCGTTTTAAGCCCACTTGAAGTGGCAAAATCATGTCGTTTTAAGCCCACCTTGTTTGGTGGCAAATCCGCGTTTTTGCCTACTTGCGAGTAACATCTTCAAACCATTTTCGAAAAACAAACATGAGATGTTTTGTTCCAAGTTGAGTGATTTAGTCTATACTTGTATGATGTGCGCATCACGTAGTAAGTTAGCTAATAAACCGAAATAAGAACACATGTATTTTCAAAACAACATATCATGATTAGTAGAGGTCGATCCTTTGATCGGGCGAGCGGGGGTGCTCATTTCATGACCTTCCCCCTTCGTACCCAAGTTCCCGAGCCAAGGCAACTTTGGTGATGACGGACACGTGGCCTTTGGCACGAGTCAGGGTTTCCTAAATTTCCCAAAAATAAAATATTTAGGTAGCGACTCTGTAATCTGGCAAAGCAATCTATGTTTAGCACTTCTTGATTAAAATCGATTTTCCAAAACGATTTGCCAGATTTGGACTCTTTGGTGATTTATCAGTCTTACATTGCACTTTGTGAGATTAGATTCAGAACCATGACAAGAGTCCGAACTGTAGTAGCTAGAACACAATTCGCACCCTCGCGCGCGAAGCGGAGTTCGGGCGGTCTACAGTATACTGACGAGATCAATCATATGACTCGGAGCTGTCGGTACTTCAAACCCACAACATTAGACCAGCTAGAGACCTTTGTAAAGGAGGCTGAGAGATTAAAAGAGAAGGATGTTGAAGAAAACCTGATCTTGAAACAGCTCAAGAAAATTCAGGCTAACATATCAATCTGGGGGCTGATAATGGCATCTCAGGAGCATAGACAGACACTGTTAGAGGCAATGAACCAGGACTTTTAATGCGCTGGTTAGGCTCATATGGACTTTTAATGCGCTGGTTAGGCTCATATGGAGGGGGGTGAAAAATCTACCCTGAGCTCGGGCTGGGCTGGCTATTTGTAGGCTGGCCTTGGTAAAAGGGTCGGCTATGGCGACTGTGTTGACTTTCGCAGGTTTGGAAACAGTGCTACCGCCAGCATTGGTACTCCCGACTGGGAGCCTTACGGCAACCTCGGCAGACCCATCCTCAATGTCGTGAATGGAGTTAAGGCCCTGTGTCATTTTGAATTGCTTCTCAAGGTTCGCAATTTTCACTGCAGTCGGATTGAATTCATTGATATCAGAGGGATGAAGCCTCTCAGTAGGCTGCACCAGGGGTATGGAAACTCGAGCTTGAGTCAACTTTTCTCGGAGATCTGGACTCTGCAAATCTTCAGCTGGCAGATGTGGATCAAAGTTCGGCTGGGGTCCCGAAGCTGGATGCGAGGCAGATGCCCCAGATGGGCGTTGCGTTTCAGCACTGGTCTCATCCTGCATTGCAGTTCCCTGATTTAACACTGTTATCATAGCCACAAATTCTTCTGAACCCTGTGCCATCACGGGTCTACTGATGGTGTGACTGGTGACTGTCGGATCAGATGAACAAATGAACCTTGTCTGGCCTTCCTTTGCCTTGCCTCAGCGAAAGAACACTAGTTTCCCTTGAATTGAATTTCTGACCTAACAAAGTCTATCAGCACTAGTCCAATATACCCGGGGGATATCGAAGCCTTCTGAAGCTATGGTTCCAAGACTACCTAGCAAAAGAGAAAATAGACAGCATCTCAGCCTGATTTCACCTGAACAGATATGAGCGTAGTTGAATGAGTGTGCTCTGCCCAAAATTCTGCCCGTAAATTGATACCCTCAGGTGAACTAAATCCCAAAGTACTAAACTGGTGCCCGCAGGCCTAATGCCCAAACTTGTAAACTGATACATGCATTCCTGTAGAGACGCACTCTAAAAGCACATAGCAGATAAGTGAGAGCCAAAACACCCCTATGTTGGGGTAGGGTTTCCCTGTCCTATTTTGTCAGGAGCTAGGGTTTCACTACGCACGCAGCGGTTTCAAACAACCTATCAGGTAAGCAACCTGTCCTAGTTTGGAATGGTCACTATGGATCCGAATATGCACTAGGTCGAATGGTCAAAAAGGGTGCCCCGGTAAAACCGGGGTTTGTGTTCCCATACTGGCAGAGCCCACAACCGGTCAGCCTTATGGTCATGCCTTGACAAGACAAGCCTCCGGCAAACCGTTCAGGAATAGCAGATGGCAAACACGGTGTCCTAGGCGCACCAATGCAAATGCAATGCAAAGAAACACATAAGTGTAGTCAAAACAAGATATCATGAGTTCGAGTCAAGTTCTCTAGATTCCCCAGCAGAGTCGCCAGAAACTGTAGACGTCCCGCGGGGGGACCTCGCTACAGCTCGGACTCGATTTGTTGTCACGGTTCTTAATCTTGAACCAAAGAGTCCAAATCCGGCAAATCATTTTGAGAAAACAGATTTTTGAAAGAAGTGCCAAACATGGACTGCTTTGCCAGATACAGAGTCGCCACCTAAATATTTTATTTTGGCGAAATTTAGGAAACCCTGACTCGGTGCCAAAGGCCACGTGTCCGTCATCACCAAAGTTGCCTCGGCTCGGGAACTTGGGTACGATTGGGGAAGGTCACTTCGTGAGCACCCCCGCTCGCCTGATCAAAGATCGGCCTCTACTAACCATGATATCAAGTTTTGAAAACATTATGTGTTCTTATTCCGGTTATTAGCCTAGATTTACGATGTGATGCGCACAGCATGCAAGTATAGACTGGGTCGCCTGAATTGGAACAAAACATTTCATGTTTGTTTTTGAAAGATGGTTTGCTACTCGCAAGTAGGCTTAAAATGCAGATTTTGCCACCCTCAGGTGGGCTTAGAAAACATGGTTTTGCCACTATCTAGTGGGCTTAAAACTCACAGTCGATGATTTTGTTCCAATCCAAATAACTCAACCTCCACCCACAGGCATTCAGGCAGTTATATCACATAAGCACATAGCCTCATGGTAAGCATGCTATCATGGCAGTCACTTACACACATGCAAGGATGCTAAAGCATAACCACTTACCGAGTACTCCAAGCCAAAGAAAGAAGCTAATTAGAAATCAATGCATGATCCTAACTATACAGAAATGCCTAATGCAACACATGTAAAAATGCAACTATAGCAGGCTCGGCTATTCTAAACATGGCATATGAGATGCAACGGTTAACAAGTATTCAATTTGGAATTGAAAATACAGATGCAGTTAGTATGGTGCGCCGAGCCCGGTGCATGCAAGACAGATGAATGAATGCAAATATGCTATCATACTGTATGCTAATTGAAACATGCCCTAATCTAACCATCATAAGCAGGTAAATAAAATGGAAGAAAGACGTGGGGTTGGAAGACATACATCACACTCACGCACACTTATTACAACATTGCCCTCGCGCAGAGGGTCCAAATAAATAATACAGTCCCAAATGAATAAATAATACAGTCCCGAATAAATACAAAAATCCTAATTAATTAACAAATTAACTAAGAAAGCTATAAATTGGCATGCAAGCCAGGGACTTCCTCGACTCTGATGAATGATGTATGTTTGGGCTGCCTTGCGCGGAAATCCACTGGGATGCCCCAATTAGCCTCTGTTTTGCAATTATTCTTGGAAAGCGCACCAAGTCCCGGAAGGCTGCTGATTCTTGATTTGCTGCAACAGAGAGCAGGAAAGGGGCATGGCAATGTATTTTCACAAATGTATGCATGCCTCGATCCTCGTGCCACCAATCACGCATCTCGATGCATGATGGCCGAGGAGTCGAATTGCACAACTCAATATGGAATGAATGCACATGAAAATACAACTAAGACCTAACTCCATCATGGACAATCCGGAGTGTCGGTGACTGGGGAATTGAGACACGTTCCGTCACTCGGAGTACGAAACGTACCTCGTTTCCCGTGCCCGGGCTAACTCCTATCCCAAACACAATGCAATATGCATGACATGCATGAAATGCAACTAAGATACAACCTAACATGCACAATGCTATGGAATGGCATACACGATGCATGAGATAACATGGCATATACAATGCGCTAACATACAACCTAGCATACACAATGCTATGGAATGAAATGGCATACACAATGCACAATGGACTTACACCAACACAAGTGGACCTCAGCCGCACTCACATAGGAGGCCATTAGATGAAAATGAGACACTCGAAATGCGTGCACACGTGCACGCAAACCGAGGACCGACCCTAAGGCACGAAATGCCACTCTAACAAGACATGGCAAAGCATAGAATATGGCATACTAGCATGCAAATTTCAGTGGCAATAAGTGATGCAAAACAGCCCTGAAAGATGGCAAAATGACACCCGATGCATGGAATAAATCCCGAAACATGAAATTAGGTACATGAAATGACCTATAGCTATGCAATACATGCATTATTTGAACATGAAGTGTGAAGACAGAAGCAAGGCAGCCCCAAAAAAAGCATATTTACAGTTTTAAGAAAAGCCAAACAGTGAACACAAATGGGGCTAAGCTAGCATGCAAAAATGGCCCTGAAAGAGGGACAATGAAGTAAGTGAAGGCTTCTGGCCTTAAACAGAGAAGGGCCCTTCTACAATGTTGAAGAGGGGCCCAAAATATGATGTTTTACAGTTTACCACAAGCCACGAAAACAGACATAAGTATGGCAAAACTCTCATGCAAAAAGTGGGCCTAAAGGAGGACAAAGAAGCAAGTGATGCATTCTGGCCTCAAACAGATGAAGTCCCTTCAACAAAGTTGAAGAGGGGCCTAATACATGGCATTTTACAGTAGATGATCAAGCCCAAAACAGTGCACAAGCATGCTCAAAATACTATGCAAGATAAGGCCAAAAAGAGAGCTATAACACAAAGTACAAAAAGGATGCCTCAAACGACAAAAGATCCTTAATGAAAAATTAAGAGGGGATCAAAATAAGGCCTTTTATAGTTCGGACCAAAGCCCAAAAATATAAGCACAAAGGGCTAACAAATAATGCAAAAATAAGGCCAAAAGAGGGATATAAAGGCAAGTGGCAAATGGAAGCCTCAAACAGTGATGAGCCCTTCAACAATGTTGAACAAGGGCTCAAAATAAGCCTCTTTATAGTTTACAACATGCCTCGAAACAGTTTATACATAGGTCTAAAATACTATGCAAGAAATGGGCATACAAGAAAGGTAAAGAAGCAAGTGCCACAAGGAAGCCTCAAACAGTGAGAGGCCCTTAAACAAACATGAAATAGAGCTCAAAAAAATGCTATTTTCAGTTAGGGTCGGAGCTCAAAAATATAAGCACAAGGAGCTAGAATATGAACCAGTCTGCTGATGGTACGCACAGTACACAGTGGCGTCATGCGTGGCAGGGAGATTCTTCGGTAGAGGTCGGGGCTCAAGAGGTGTAAGATGCCCCTTTTTGGCCAAAATCAAAAGTGCCCTAGACAAAGGCATGTAGAGAGGATGGAAGACTCGGCGCCCTCGAGGCAGGTACTTTGGAGCCTGGGCGCTCTTGCTAGATGTACTAGCGAACGGATCGACGGGTGCGGCCTTGGATTTCTGATCCTTTCCGGATGCAAGGTTGGGAGCGGGAAGAACTGTTTTGGCAAGACGGGGCCTATCCCGATTCTCTGATTGACTGGAATTGCCCTCAGGCGGAGTAGGGAAAGCGTCCTCCACAGCTTTCGACACAACTGCAGATATCTGTTGCTTGTTCATCCCCCTGGCTTTCAAAGCCTCTACTGCCCACAGTAGTTGTTCGATGGGGTCGGCATCTATCTTCATCTTGCCCTTGTCTCTGGCCTCAGCTTGATCTAGAATTTGGTTTGATGCGTCGTTGCCATAGCTGGAGGCCATCTCCGGTTGGCTGAGTTCAATTACTATCCGTCCCAATAGCGGGGGCTCCTGGGGTACAAAGCCTCCGGCATATGGTGCAGCTGGTGGCGAAGTAGACATTCCATAGGCGAGATCCGCCACGGATCTTTGGAGATCACCTATCGTCCCCATTAGCTCGAATGTGGTAGGCTCGCGAGCCTGATATAGTTGAGGGGTCCAAACTGGGTGGGCGGCAGGCGACCTGGGTGGATGCGGCATATCAACAGTAGTTTCACTGTGTAGGGTGATTCCTTGATCCAACGCGGCCGTCATGACCATGATCTCTTCTGGATTCTGCGTCATACTCAGTCCTGCCTCAGCAAGGAGGAGACACTAGCTGTTCTGTATTAACTCTCTAAATCTCTGAACCCCTGAAACGGAAAACAAGCAGCATTTCAGCCCCAAACAGATCAAACACGGGTGTAGCCGATCAACTGCACTCTACTACTGATCACTGTTCCCCAGAATCACTGTTCAAAACTGAACTGATACCCGCAGACATAACTAATTCTCAACAAACACTGATACTGGTGCCCTCGGGCCTGATACCCACTCTTGCGAACTGACATGTGTGTTCCCTGTAGAGATACACTCTAAAAGCACATAACAACTAAAAGAGAACCAAAACACCCCTATGCTGGGGTAGGGTTTCCCTGTCCAATTTTGTCAGGAGCTAGGGTTTCACTACGCACGCAACGGTTTCAAACAATCTATATCGGGTAAGCAACCTGTCCTAGTTTGGAATGGTCACTATGGATTTCGATATGCACTAGGTCGAATGGTCGAAAAGGGTGCCCCGGTAAAACCGGGGTTTGTGTT
The DNA here is from genome assembly GCA_036172215.1 of Camellia granthamiana. Lineage (NCBI taxonomy): Eukaryota > Viridiplantae > Streptophyta > Magnoliopsida > Ericales > Theaceae > Camellia > Camellia granthamiana. Next base: position 62,325,913 of record CM069914.1, read on the forward strand.
CCCATACTGGCAGAGCCCGTAACCGGTCAGCCTTATGGACATGCCTTGACAAGACAAGCCTCCGGCAAACCGCTCAGGAATAGCAGATGGCAAACACGGTGTCCTAGGCGCACCAATGCAAATGCAATGCAAAGAAACACACAAGTGTAGTCAAAACAGGATATCACGAGTTCGAGTCAAGCTCTCTAAAAATCCCCAGCAGAGTCGCCAGAAACTGTAGCACGTCCCGCGGGGGACCTCGATGCTACAGTTCGGACTCCCTCTAGTTGTCGGTTCTTAATCTGAACCAAAGAGTCCAAATCCGGCAAATCGTTTTGAGAAAACAGATTTTGAAAGAAGTGCCAAACATGGACTGCTTTGCCAGATTCAGAGTCGCCACCTAAATATTTTTAAAATGGGAAATTTAGGAAACCCTGACTCGGTGCCGAAGGCCACGTGTCCGTCATTACCAAAGTTGTCTTGGCTCGGGAGCTTGGGTACGATTGGGGAAGGTCAGCTATGAGCACCCCCTTTCGCCCGGTCCGAAGACCGGCCTCTACTAACCGTGATATCCGGTTTTGAAAACATTACGTGTTCTTATTCCGGTTATTAGCCTAGAATTACTATGTTGTGCGCACGACAAACAAGTATAGACTAGATTACCTAATTTGGAAATAAGCATTGCATATCCGTTCGTTTTGAAAAGGCTTTGGAATTTGCTACTCGCAAGTAGGCTAAAAACACGGATTTCAACGAGTTTTTCCAACTCAAGCAACCCAACCTTCACCCACAGGCATTCAAACAGTTTATCTCATATAAACATTTAGCCACATAGTAATCATGCTGTCATGTTAACATTCACACGCATGCGAGATGCTAAAACATAAACACTCACATTGTACTCCGTGCCAAAACAGAAACCAGTTAGCAAACATGCATGTCCTAGTTCATGTTAAGTGTCTAATGCATCGCGTACAGAATGTGATTAGGATAGGCTCGGCTAACCCTAAAATGGCATGTGAAATGCAATCATTCGGTGCACGTATTCAAGTTAGATTTGAAGATACAATGCAGTTTGTATGATGTACCGAGCCCGGTGCATGTAAGACAAATGTATGGATGCACGCATGCATTGCATAAGGTATGCTAAAATAAACGTGCCCTAATCTACCACCATAAGCAGGTAAATAAAAGGGTAGAAAGAGGTGGGGGTTGGAAGACATGCACACCACTCACCCACACTTATTACAGATTTGCCCTCGCTCGGAGGGACCAAAAGAATATACAAATTAATTAACTACGCAAGCTAATTAAATATTACAGATCAATTAAATTAACAAATTAATTAATCTAATTAAAACAGTAAAGCCCTCGGGAAGCGGGTTCAATGCATGCGCGCTCGGATTCCGCTCGGAATTGCACTGCCATGCCCAGTCTGCCTCGTTTTCCCTGCTTTGCTCCTCTGAAAACTGCCAAAGTCTCAGGAATGCCTCTCAGGATACTGGGGGATCCCACCGGCTGGATAAAATCACCACCGGCAGTGAATTGTGGTCACCGGCACAAAATTCGTCCATCGGCTGTTGATTTACTGCCGGCCGGCAGAAAATGCTGCTGGCCGGCAGAATGCAGAACCTGCAACGCACAGCAGCAGAGGGCAAAACTTGCATGGTGATACAATTCAAACAATGTATGCATCAATCATACCCCCTATCATGCTTGTGACTCAAAGGGGCACGCGCCTCGATTCTCGGGCCACCAATCACGCATTTCCATGCATGATGGCCTAAAGAATCAAGTGTGCACTTTCAATTTCAAATGCATGCAAACCATATAATCGCATAAGGAAGCCAAACCTCTATCACACTCACTTCAAGAGGCCAAGCATGCACAATGCAACGCAATCCTAGACATGTTGGCTAGCATGCAATATGGACAATGCAAGGCAATTATACAAACATACAAGCAAGCATGCAAGGCAAGTATGCAAACCAAATAAAAGAGGGACTTAAACATGACTTAGGCAACTCCAAATAGGCCCAAAATCAGTAGCCAAAGTGTCCAAAAATGAAGGCTAAGCACACACACACGCATGCACATGTTAAGGCACAAACCTAAGCATTAAACAAGCAACTCTCAAACACACTTGAAAGAGGCTAAACATGGACAATTGGCATAGAATGAAAAGCTTTAAAATCGTGTTAAAATGTGGTGCCAAACCAACCCAAATGAGACAAGCACAAGTATGCAAGCATGGTCCAAGTACTTGAGGCAAGTCATGAAGCCTTGAAGCACACTTAGTACAATCAAACATGGCATGCATTAAACAACTAAAAAAAGATTTTTAGCATGTTAAAACAAGGCCAAAGGACTACTTAGATGGCATCTAAGTGGCTCAAATTCAAAGGCATGCATAATGGTCAAAACATAAGGCATACAACACATGCTCTCAAAGCAACGAAGAGGCAACTAAGGCAAGCATATGAGCATGCCAAAGGGACTGAAATTACATGTTGGATGGTTCCAAACCACCAAAATGATGCAATCAACACATGCTACACATTCACATGCTTAAGGCATACAAGCCCGACAAGCCACAAATGCAAAGGAGCTATACTAAGCATGCCAAAATCGATCCAAACAACTATGGACAGACCTAATGCATGGCAAAATAAGCACAAAACATTCACAAGGCTAAGCCTAAAACATACTCAAACAAAGGCTAACAACCTAAGGCATATTAAGGCAATTACAAGGCATTACATGGTAGGTATGCTAAGCATGCATGGTGTACCAAAACCAACACACAACATGATTATATTATGGCATAATAAGTATGAAATGCAGCCTAGACATGATCAACACACACTCTAACATAGGCTCCCTCAAGAGGCCAAAAATAGTCCCTTTCAAGGACAACAAGGAGAGGGGGGTGGCCCTCCCCTTTTGGAGACTTCAAGGCACCATCTCCACCACTGAAATCCCTCAAGATTTCAGTAGTGAAGAGGCCCAAACACCAAAGTCTCGAAACTTGCACAAAATAGCATAAAAATGGGGCCTTTCAAGGCCTAAGGGTGGTCAAACACACCCAAGCCACAAAACACTCTTAACAAACAATCAAGAGGGCCTAAAAACAAAACTTTTCTATGTTATACACTAAACACAAAAACAGCTCTAAGATAAGTAGAAATAAGATGCGAAAATGGGGTAAAAAGGACTAGTTTCTTACCCTTGAAGCCTTTCTTCAACAATGGTGGTCTTGTTGCCTCCTTAAGCTTCAATCCAGCCAAGAACAGCAAAAATAAGCCCTTAGAACCTCAGTAGCCAAGGGAAGGTGAAACACTAGGTGCTTGTGTGCAATAGTATGGACTAAAACACACACAAGAGTAAAAAGAGGGGAAGGTATAGATATAGGATAGATATATGTCCTAAAGCTAAAACCAGAGCTCCTCTAACTCTCCTCTTCAATTTTCCTAACCCTAGAACAAGGGAGAGAAGGCGTCCTCTTATAGAGGAGGCAATCTTGTAATGCTTAGCAAGTAAGCAAACAAGAGGGGCATCCCTCCATACACGTGTATAGAGGGGAAGCAAATGCTATCCAGCTGTTTCAAAATATCTCCAAAAGCAGCTGAACAGTAGTCGGCCAGCCAAAAATGTCATTTTGACAAAATTGAATGCCGACCGACAACAAAGAGTGCCGACCGGCAACATACATTGCCGGTGGCAACAAAAACCAGCCGGTGGCCTCTATCCACTGCCGGTGGTGTGTGGGGATGCCTCACAAGCCATTCCCTGCCCCTCCAAGGCAAAACACAAGTGTTTGGTGCAAAACCAGACACAAAACGGTCGAGTTCGGAGATCCTGAGGCAGGGCGCGTAGCCGAGAACTCCGGGAACTCCAAACGAACACAAACATGGATAATCACTGAGTATTCAAACGGTGACGTCCAAGTCTTGAGGACGGTCAAAAATGGGGTGTCTACAGGAGGAAATAAGGTATGTACCAAAAACTGGAGCAAACGGAGGTGGTTAAGCGGTCCCGAACCGAGGCACACGGCCGACAGCTCCGAAAAATCGGGAACCGGGCTCCAAACGGGGAAAATGGCCTACGATCACGAAACGTAGCCTACGGCCACTGAGAGATGGTCTACGAGACCTCTCCCTCCCTTTGGGAAGAGAAAACGGAGAAAACAGAGCCTGGTTCGCAAACCGAGGCAAGGCACAAAAGAGTCCGGAAGTCTGGGGGCAAGGCTCGCAGCCGAGACTCTGGAACCTCTGAACGAGCACGATATGCAATGTCACCGAGCGCTCAATCGGTGATGTCTGAGTCTTAAGGTCGGTCAAAAATGGGGTGTCTACAGTTGCCCCTCTTTGACAGAACTCGAAAGGCATAAGTGACGGGAGAGTGAATGTCAAAGCCCAGAGACGACCCATTTTTGACAAGGCCGAAGACTTGGACAAGCAAATGAAGTATAGATAAATAAATGGTTGTGCCCGCAGGCTGCCTACGTATCCCTTTGCAAGGAATCAAACCAGCGTAATTCAGGGGGCAGGATGCAAGATGATATGCAGGAAGATTTTGATAATTGGACTTATACGCTACGCGAAGCCGGTTTAATGATTGGACTTATACGCTACGCGAAGCCAGTTTGAAAATTGGACTTACACGCTACGCGAAGCCGGTTTGAAAATTGGACTTACACGCTACGCGAAGCCGGTTTGAAGATTGGACTTATACGCTACGCGAAGCCGGTTTGAAAATTGGACTTATACGCTACGCGAAGCCGGTTTGAAAATTGAGGATTTATGCAATGCACTGTAATGACTAAAATGCAATGTGATAGCTAGGAACAGAGAGGTACCTTACAGGGGCACTTGGCAATGACGTACCTCATGCTGCTGGGGATCTCTCGCTTCTTCTTGATTGAACCACAGGTACTACTTTTCTCCCTAACTATGGTCGCAGCTTTCCCTATTCTCCAACAGGGTGACAGACTAGGTTGGATCAGTATCCAGAATTGAGGTGCATACAGATGCTATCTCAATCTATGGGGCTGCCATACAGATTTCAAGTCGAGGATATACCCCTGGGTATTTAAACCAGACTTTAGTCTCGGAAATCCCGAACCTTTGCGTTCTAGGCATGAGTCATTCGAACTCTAGTTTCCACCGTCTCAGTTGGTCTCCTAGGAACTCACTGCAAACACAGGCAGGTGGCTATACCAGACCACCGGAAGTCGTTCGGGCACGACAAACACCAAAGGAATTGCACCTTTAGAGGATTTAAGGTCTCCTAGACCAGGAGTGCACAAGATAGTGTGATGAAATGCAAGTGCGATGCGCAAAACGGCGCGAATGATGATGCAGGATTTAAGGTCTCCTTAGACCGAACGATAAAACAGATATGATGCAATGGATGTAATAGATGTGATGCAATAGATAATAGATGCAAAATGGTGACATACGCCAACCACGCTGGACTCGTGAGAAGCGGTCTGAAAACAACCGCCCAAGTGCGCGCACAACGCAACCTGAGATAAGATCCAAACACGCTGAAATCTTGTGAGGAACGGGACACTCAAACCACGCTGAAATCGTGAGAGGAGGTCCAAAAACAACCAGCCCAGCGCATCTACAACGCAACCTGGGATAAATTCCAAACACACTGAAATCGTGTGAGGAAAAGAATACTCTAACCACACTGAAATCGTGAGAAGAGGTCTGAAAACAACCGCCCAAGTGCGCGCACAACGCAACCTGAGATAAGATCCAAACACGCTGAAATCGTGTGAGGAACGGGACACTCAAACCACGCTGAAATCGTGAGAGGAGGTCCAAAAACAACCAGCCCAGCGCGTCTACAACGCAACCTAGGATAAATTCCAAACACGCTGAAATCGTGTGAGGAAAAGAATACTCTAACCACGCTGAAATCGTGAGAAGAGGTCTAAAAACAACCGCCCAAGTGCGCGCACAACGCAACCTGAGATAAGATCCAAACATGCTGAAATCGTGTGAGGAGCGGGACACTCAAACCACGCTGAAATCGTGAGAGGAGGTCCAAAAACAACCAGCCCAGCGCGTCTACAACGCAACCTAGGATAAATTCCAAACACGCTGAAATCGTGTAAGGAATGGGACACTCAAACCACGCTGAAATCGTGAGAGGAGGCCCAAAAACACCCGCCCAGGTGCGTACACAACGTAACCTGAGATAAATTCCAAACACGCTGAAATCGTGTAAGGAACAGGACACTCAAATCACGCTGAAATCGTGAGAGGAGGTCCAAAAACAACCGCCCAGGTGCATACACAACGCAACCTAAGATAAATTCCAAACACGCTGAAATCGCGTAAGGAACGGGACACTCAAACCACGTTGAAATCGTGAGAGGAGGCCCAAAAACAACCGCCCAGGTGCGTACACAACGCAACCTGAGATAAATTCCAAACACGCTGAAATCGCGTAAGGAACGGGACACTCAAACCACGCTGAAATCGTGAGAGGAGGCCCAAAAACAACCGCCCAGGTGCGTACACAACGCAACCTGAGATAAATTCCAAACACGCTGAAATCGTGTGAGGAAAAGAACACTCTAAGCACACTGAAATCGTGAGAAGAGGTCATGAAAACAACCGCTCAAGTGTGCGCACAACGCAACCTTAGAAAAATTCCAAACAAGCTGAAATCGTGCGAGGAAAAGAACCAAACTCTAACCACGCTGAAATCGTGAAAAGAGGTAAACAACTCGGGAGCGCGTTCCACGCAACCTAAGTCAAGTCCCAGGGGACAACGATCCTAAATGCTGCTCAGCGTAAAAGGATAAATGGTAGAAGATAACACAAGATGCAAATAAATGCAAGTATGGTGTGTATGACAATACAAGTGAAAAAGTGCATAACAATGCAGGTGGAAGGGTGCATAACTTTGAAGCAGGCTTGATCTTGCGCTTGAGGTAGAGGCACACTCATACTTCGGAGCATTAACAAGGCTTGAAAAGGTACATCCGGAATACAATCACGGAATTTTCCGAAGTTGAAGCACACTCAGATGCTTCGATTTTTCTTCTTTTCTTTTGCTTTGCAGTCTGGAACCCATATAGCTTCAGATAGGTCCTGGTTTTACTGTTCTCACATGACCTGGGTTGAATCGTGCGGTTTTATGAAAGAACGAATCTTGTTTTGCACAAACGTGGAGAATGGCACAGTACTTTAAGCACATGATGATTTTTCTTTTGAAATTGAAATGAGAAAAGGATTCTCAACCGGGTATTGAGCCTACAACTGACCACAGCCAAAACGACTCAACACAGAAAAACAAAAGGTAAACGACCTAAACACAACAAGACACGCTCGGGATGACTCAAAGCAGGAATCGAGACAAACAAAACAAAAGACACGACACACAGACGTATACAGGGAGCCTGTTTCACCGGGTATTGTTTCCCACCCTTTCTTATTTGTGTCTCACATCACTCGGCCCTCGAGCCCTGTTTTTCTGAAAAAGCCCTTTTTCTCACTTTTTCTCTCATCGCACATCTCTCTATTCTTCAATCTCTCATTTTTCATCCCTCCCCTGGGTGGTTAATGGATAAACAGGAAGTTGAAGGCTCTTGCCCCTAGCACTCAGCTAGATTCTTCTTCTTCTGCACGCAGCTAGTGAGTTTCTCCCACAGAGGGGTTGTGCTACAACTGGGTGTGTAGCAAATCTGCAGTTGACATCGGTTGACGATGCTCTACTGGGGAGTTTGGACGTGATCAGATCTGTCCAGATGAGGGAGTGTAATATCTTGCCCCATTCCAGCTCGTGCTTCGCACTTGGCTTAATACCTCGTTGCTCAGAGGATGTGAGAGCTTTTTGGCCCTTTTGCGGTTAGCTTCAGTGGTGCTCTTTTCTAGCAGGTATGGTGCCCTTCTTGGCAAGTATGGTGCCCTTTCTGGCAAGTATGTTAACAATAGGGAAAAGACAGAACACCTGACTCAACTATGCCCCTAGTTCATTATTTCGACCATTTGTTTGTTTTTGGCTTTCTACTAAAACAATTTTGACCAAAATGAGAGTTAGATTGACATGCTTGTTCAATTTTCTGATTTAAAATCATGCAAGTCAGGCTATGAGCACTAAAAATTTTCCTTTTTTAGGTCCAAGAAATGGTCCAGTTTTAGAAAAATGGGATAATTTTCGAGAGAATTAGTCAACCTCAGTAAAAATTCTCAAAAACTATTTTTGCAAACGGCCACTGCTCAACGAGCATAGAACCCACTCTCAAGATGCACAACCTCAGATCCGGAGGAAAATTGCCCCTTGCTTGAAGAGAGCAGCATGGCAACGGAAAGTTGCCCCTTGTTTGAATGGCACCGCAGCGCATTGTAGTCAGTCCTTGGAGCGTTGATTACAACCGAACTCTAGGATACAGAGAAGGCAAAGATGATCAAAAACCATTACATGGGCACAATCAAATTGAAGTGTTTTACGGCTGGACTTCAGGATGAAGTTGCCTACGTATCCCAAAGATGGGAATCAAGCCTTACGTAGTTCGGGGTTAAGGTACACTCGGGTATTAACCTCTCCTTTTTAGGCTCTAACTTTTGCCAAGGCGCCCGTCGCGGGTTTTCGACCTTGCGAGCTTTGTTCTTCTTTCTTTCTTTTTTTTTTTTTATATTCTTTTCATTCCTTTTTCTTCTTCTTTTTTTGCATTTTTCTTTTTCTTTCCTTTTTGCATTTTTTGTATATATATTTTTTGTCTCGCTCTAACTTTTGCCTGGGTCGCCCTTCTAGGTTTTCGACCCAGCGAGCCTCTCAAAGGGTAAAAGTGTAGCTTGGTCCATGCCAAATGGTTGTAGGGTTTTGAAGTTATCCGTATCCAGGAGAGTGGCTGTTGATTTGCAAGAGGACTCATCTTCGGCTCCTCGAGCACATCGGACATTTTCACCCCTAGTTCGAGGGGTGCTTCTGTTCTAGCTTCGCAAGCTTCTTCTAATGAGGTCTGATCTTCTTGATCTGACTTTGGTGCCTCTTGTTCGAGGGCGGTTTCACATCTGGCCACACAGGCCTCATATCGCGGTTGACCGTTGAACACTCTGAACCCAAGGTCAAGGTTTGAAAGCAAGGGCTCAAGTCTAGAGGCTGAGAGCGATCCTAAGCTGCACAATCTCAAGAGCGATTCCACACAGGTCTTCACAAGACCGCGCAAAACATTTTGTTTTTGAAAATTTTTAAGAAAGCGACAAATCGCTCGCGCTGAAGATAGTGTGAAACCAGTCTGGATCAAGCCAGGGTCCTTCTCAGTACTCACGCTAACAAGCATGATTTCATTCATTAAGGGCTTAGCACGCCTCTCTTTCTCTCAAATGATCAAAGTTTTGCAAATCCCGAGGAATTCCTTCCTCTTCATTTTCACCGCAGTGTTCAAAAAGTTTTGAAAAACTTAGGTCATTACAATGACTTCAAGGCACAAAAAAGACAGAGTTCTTAGTCAAATACTGCCATCTCATTCAGAACTTCCGGCATAACTGGCACAAGGCAGAAACAAATGCGAGAGCGTGAAAATCACTGCTGTTTCATTCAAAATCTGTTGGCACAACTGGCTCCCTGGCAGAAACAGACTCAAAACAAAACGAAAAGACAAACACAAAACAAAATGGTGACGCCCGAGGTAACACCCCCCGGAATCACCCGACTCCTATACAACAGGACTGACTCGATACAACAAGACAGACCCAAAACAAAAGAGACTGACTCAAAACAAAAAGACAAACTCAAAAACAAAACAACAAGACTGACCCAATACCCAAGTCAAAAAGCACAAAAGCTAGCATTCGCAAATGCTCAAAACAGTGCATGCCATCCACCATATCTGGAGTTAATCGAGCGCCACACGCAGCTGTTTCATCCCCCGATCACATGGTCACATTATCTCCCAAGTTCACCGATCCAGTGCCAATAGACTTTACAGAGCTTGGCGGTAGGACAACTCCGTTGTCAAACAGATCCTGTACTTCATGGCGAAGACGGAAGCAGTCGTCGGAAGTATGGCCAGTTTGCTGATGGTACGCGCAGTACTGGGTAGCATCATGTGTAGCCGGAAGAGGGTTCGAGAGAGGCCGAGGCTCAAGGGGTTTGAGATGGCCTTGTCCAACAAGGATTTGGAAAGCTTTGGACAAAGGCATATAAAGGGCATGAAAGACCCTCCGACCTCGGGGTTGGTACTTCAAGGTTTGTGGATTTTTCCTGGGCGCACCAGCAAAGGGATTGGCAGGTGCTGGCCTGGTTTGCTGATCTCTTCCGAGCGGAGGATTAGAGCTAACAGGATCATTTCTGGTACGACGGCCCTTTTCCCGGTTTTCCCCTTGATTCAGACTGCCCCCAACTTGAGTGGCAAAAGTATCATCCACGGTTTTTGCAACCACTGCAAGCACTTGCTGTTTGTTCAGTCCTTCGGCTTTCAAAGCCTCAACAGCCAACAGAAGATGTTCATGGGGATCCATGCCCGCCCTTACCTCGTTCTTACCACCTGCCTCCACTTTGCCAAGGGTTTGGCTTTCTTCAAATGTAGTCAGTCCCAAGATTGGGGAGCGTTTTGACATGAACTCCCTGGTAAGCGATATGGTTGATGATGGCGCCAAAACTCCAAAGGTTAAATCTGCCACTGTTCTCTGAAGATCTTCAATCATGCTCCCCAGCTCAGAAGTAGTAGGTTCACGGGTTTGAGATGATTGGGGTTCAAGTGCATCCATCGTGCTTAAGCCCATGCTTTCCGGGATAAACATCTCGGGCTTGAGTATATGGGTCGGGGGGTATATACTGGGGTTGTAGGTGGGTGGCAGTGTATGGCTGAGGTTGAGATGAGGTACTTGGTCCTTGGGGTTTTGAAGTGGAGCTATTGTCCGGTTGGCAATGAGATTCTGGATCTCATGACGAAGGTGGTAACAACCATCGGTGCCATGGCCGCGCTGCTAATGATATACACAGTATTTGCTGGGGTTATGTCTGGCAAGGAGTGGGTTTGGCAAAGGTTGAGGATTAAGGGGTTTGAGATGCCCTGTTTCCATCAGGACTTTTAATGCGCTGGTTAGGCTCATATGGAGGGGGGTGAAAAATCTACCCTGAGCTCGGGCTGGGCTGGCTATTTGTAGGCTGGCCTTGGTAAAAGGGTCGGCTATGGCGACTGTGTTGACTTTAGCGGGTTTGGAAACAGTGCTACCGCCAGCATTGGTACTCCCGACTGGGAGCCTTACGGTAACCTCAGCGGACCCATCCTCAATGTCGTGAATGGAGTTAAGGCCCTGTGTCCTTTTGAATTGCTTCTCAAGGTTCGCAATTTTCACTGCAGTCGGATTGAATTCATTGATATCAGAGGGATGAAGCCTCTCAGTAGGCTGCACCAGGGGTGTGGAAACTCGAGCTTGAGTCAACTTTTCTCGGAGATCTGGACTCTGCAAATCTTCAGCTGGCAGATATGGATCAAAGTTCGGCTGGGGTCCCGAAGCTGGATGCGAGGCAGCTGCCCCAGATGGGCGTTGCGTTTCAGCACTGGTCTTATCCTGCATTGCAGTTCCCTGATTTAACGCTGTTATCATAGCCACAAATTCTTCTGAACCCTGTGCCATCACGGGTCTACTAATGGTGTGACTGGTGACTGTCGGATCAGATGAACAAATAAACCTTGTCTGGCCTTCCTTTGCCTTGCCTCAGCGAAAGAACACTGGTTTCCCTTGAATTGAATTTCTGACCTAACAAAGTCTATCAGCACTAGTCCAATGTACCCGGGAGATATCGAAACCTTCTGAAGCTATGGTTCCAAGACTACCTAGCAAAAGAGAAAATAGACAACATCTCAGCCTGATTTCACCTGAACAGATATGAGCGTAGTTGAATGAGTGTGCTCTGCCCAAAATTCTGCCCGTAAACTGATACCCTCAGGTGAACTGAATCCCAAAGTACTGAACTGGTGCCCGCAGGCCTAATGCCCAAACTTGTAAACTGATACATGCATTCCTGTAGAGACGCACTCTAAAAGCACATAGCAGATAAGTGAGAACCAAAACACCCCTATGTTGGGGTAGGGTTTCCCTGTCCTATTTTGTCAGGAGCTAGGGTTTCACTACGCACGCAGCGGTTTTAAACAACCTATCGGGTAAGCAACCTGTCCTAGTTTAGAATGGTCACTATGGATCCGAATATGCACTAGGTCGAATGGTCAAAAAGGGTGCCCCGGTAAAATCGGGGTTTGTGTTCCCATACTGGCAGAGCCCACAACCGGTCAGCCTTATGGTCATGCCTTGACAAGACAAGCCTCCGGCAAACCGTTCAAGAATAGCAGATGGCAAACACGGTGTCCTAGGCGCACCAATGCAAATGCAATGCAAAGAAACACATAAGTGTAGTCAAAACAAGATATCATGAGTTTGAGTCAAGTTCTCTAGATTCCCCAGCAGAGTCGCCAGAAACTGTAGACGTCCCGCGGGGGGACCTCGCTACAGCTCGAACTCGATTTGTTGTCACGGTTCTTAATCTTGAACCAAAGAGTCCAAATCCGGCAAATCGTTTTGAGAAAACAGATTTTTGAAAGAAGTGCCAAACATGGACTGCTTTGCCAGATACAGAGTCGCCACCTAAATATTTTATTTTGGCGAAATTTAGGTAACCCTGACTCGGTGCCAAAGGCCACGTGTCCATCATCACCAAAGTTGCCTCGGCTCGGGAACTTGGGTACGATTGGGGAAGGTCACTTCGTGAGCACCCCCGCTCGCCTGATCAAAGATCGGCCTCTACTAACCATGATATCAAGTTTTGAAAACATTATGTGTTCTTATTCCGATTATTAGCCTAGATTTACTATGTGATGCGCACAGCATACAAGTATAGACTGGGTCGCCTGAATTGGAACAAAACATTTCATGTTTGTTTTTGAAAGATGGTTTGCTACTCGCAAGTAGGCTTAAAATGCAGATTTTGCCACCCTCAGGTGGGCTTAGAAAACATGGTTTTGCCACTATATAGTGGGCTAAAAACTCACAGTCGATGATTTTGTTCCAATCCAAATAACTCAACCTCCACCCACAGGCATTCAGGCAGTTATATCACATAAGCACATAGCCTCATAGTAAGCATGCTATCATGGCAGTCACTTACACACATGCAAGGATGCTAAAGCATAACCACTTACTGAGTACTTCAAGCCAAAGAAAGAAGCTAATTAGAAATCAATGCATGATCCTAACTATACAGAAATGCCTAATGCAACACATGCAAAAATGCAACTATAACAGGCTCGGCTATTCCAAACATGGCATATGAGATGCAACGGTTAACAAGTATTCAATTTGGAATTGAAATACAGATGCAGTTAGTATGGTGCGCCGAGCCCGGTGCATGCAAGACAGATGAATGAATGCAAATATGCTATCATACTGTATGCTAATTGAAACATGCCCTAATCTAACCATCATAAGCAGGTAAATAAAAGGGAAGAAAGACGTGGGGTTGGAAGACATACATCACACTCACGCACACTTATTACAATATTGCCCTCGCGCAGAGGGTCCAAATAAATAATACAGTCCCAAATGAATAAATAATACAATCCCGAATAAATACAAAAATCCTAATTAATTAACAAATTAACTAAGAAAGCTATAAATTGGCATGCAAGCCAGGGACTTCCTCGACTCTGATGAATGATGTATGTTTGGGCTGCCTTGCACGGAAATCCACTAGGATGCCCCAATTAGCCTCTGTTTTGTAATTATTCTTGGAAAGCGCACCAAGTCCCGGAAGGCTGCTGATTCTTGATTTGCTGCAACAGAGAGCAGGAAAGGGGCATGGCAATGTATTTTCACAAATGTATGCATGCCTCGATCCTCGTGCCACCAATCACGCATCTCGATGCATGATGGCCGAGGAGTCGAATTGCACAACTCAATATGGAATGAATGCACATGAAAATACAACTAAGACCTAACTCCATCATGGACAATCCGGAGTGTCGGTGACTGGGGAATTGAGGCACGTTCCGTCACTCGGAGTACGAAACGTACCTCGTTTCCCGTGCTCGGGCTAACTCCTATCCCAAACACAATGCAATATGCATGACATGCATGAAATGCAACTAAGATACAACCTAACATGCACAATGCTATGGAATGGCATACACGATGCATGAGATAACATGGCATACACAATGCGCTAACATACAACCTAGCATACACAATGCTATGGAATGAAATGGCATACACAATGCACAATGGACTTACACCAACACAAGTGGACCTCAGCCGCACTCACATAGGAGGCCATTAGATGAAAATGAGACACTCGAAATGCGTGCACACGTGCACGCAAACCAAGGACCGACCCTAAGGCGCGAAATGCCACTCTAACAAGACATGGCAAAGCATAGAATATGGCATACTAGCATGCAAATTTCAGTGGCAATAAGTGATGCAAAACAGCCCTGAAAGATGGCAAAATGACACCCGATGCATGGAATAAATCCCGAAACATGAAATTAGGTACATGAAATGACCTATAGCTATGCAATACATGCATTATTTGAATATGAAGTGTGAAGACAGAAGCAAGGCAGCCCCAAAACAAGCATATTTACAGTTTTAAGCAAGGCCAAACAGTGAACACAAATGGGGCTAAGCTAGCATGCAAAAATGGCCCCGAAAGAGGGATAATGAAGTGAAGGCTGCTGGCCTTAAACAGAGAAGGGCCCTTCTAAAATGTTGAAGAGGGGCCCAAAATATGATGTTTTACAGTTTACCACAAGCCACAAAAACAAACATAAGTATGGCAAAACTCTCATGCAAAAAGTGGGCCTAAAGGAGGACAAAGAAGCAAGTGATGCATTCTGGCCTCAAAAAGATGAAGGCCCTTCAACAAAGTTGAAGAGGGGCCTAAGAAATGGCATTTTACAGTAGATGATCAAGCCCAAAACAGTGCACAAGCATGCTCAAAATACTATGCAAGATAAGGCCAAAAAGAGAGCTATAACACAAAGTACAAAAAGGATGCCTCAAACGACAAAAGATCCTTAATGAAAAATGAAGAGGGGATCAAAATAAGGCCATTTACAGTTTGGACCAAAGCCCAAAAATATAAGCACAAAGGGCTAACAAATAATGCAAAAATAAGGCCAAAAGAGGGATATAAAGGCAAGTGGCAAATGGAAGCCTCAAACAGTGATGAGCCCTTTAACAATGTTGAAGAAGGGCTCAAAATAAGTCTCTTTACAGTTTACAACATGCCTCGAAACAGTTTATACATAGGCCTAAAATACTATGCAAGAAATGGGCATACAAGAAAGGTAAAGAAGCAAGTGCCACAAGGAAGCCTCAAACAGTGAGATGTCCTTAAACAAACATGAAATAGAGCTCAAAAAAATGCTATTTTTAGTTAGGGTCGGAGCTCAAAAAAGTAAGCACAAGGAGCTAGAATATGAACCAAGAAAAGGGTCAAAAAGGGGAGAAGATGACTTACCCTTGAAGAGTAATCTTTGACAGCCTTTTGGACCAAAATGCAGTACTCCTAGGCTCTGAAGAACAACCTCAAGCCGCTGGAATGGAGGATGGAAGGGTGGGGCTATGGGTTGGTGAAGAACCAAGGGGGTTTTTAAGGCTTAAAGTAGAGAGAGAGAGAGATTTAATGTGAGAGCTCCAAACCAAAATTTTCTAACCCCTAAAACACAGCTGGGGGGTCTGTTATATAGACACAAGAGGGTGGAAAAGAGGGGGAAAAATGGAGGGGAAATGAAATTCAAATTTCCCCCCAAAATTGGCCTAAAAGGGAGATAAAGGGGCAAATGATAGTAGGAGATCTCAAACCGAAGAGAGCCCTTCAACAAAGTTGAAGAGGGACTCAAAATAAGACACTTTGTAGTTTATGACAAGCCACGAAAATAAATACAGGTAAGGCTAAACTATCATGCAAGAAAAGGCCTAAAAGAGGGGTAAAGAAGCAAGTGGCAGTAGGAGATCTCAAACAGCAAAAGGTCCTTAATCAAACATGAAAAGGACCTCAAAATATAACTATCTCAAGTTCGGGTCGGAGCCCAAAAATGCAGAATGAAGATTCGGGAGCCAAAACACGCAGTTCGGGGCCCCGAAAGTGGGCTGTTAGGCACCGGAAGTGGTGTCCGACCATGAAGTTGGTCTCTCGGACCACAGTGTCCCTCAAAAGGGAGGAAATAAGGTATGTACCAAAAACTGGAGCAAACAGAGGTGGTTAAGCGGTCCCGAACAGAGACACACGGCCGACAGCTCCGAAAAACCGGGAACCGGGCTCCAAACGGGGAAAATGGCCTACAACCACGAAACGTAGCCTACGGCCACTGAGAGATGGTCTACGAGACCTCTCCCTCCCTTTGGGAAGAGAAAATGGAGAAAACAGAGCCTGGTTCGCAAACCGAGGCAAGGCACAAAAGAGTCCGGGGGCAAGGCTCGCAGCCGAGACTCTGGAACCTCTAAACGAGCACGATATGCAATGTCACCGAGCGCTCAATCGGTGATGTCTGAGTCTTAAGGTCGGTCAAAAATGGGGTGTCTACAGTATCGTTGGTAACATCTGGGGACGTTACGCCAGTGATATCTTTTACAGATAAAGAGTTACCACCTGAGGGTGCCAACCACAACCAACCCTTACATGTAACCCTGGAAAGCCGAAAAAAGTGGATTCCGGTGGTGTTAGTAGATACTGGATCAACGATCAATATGTGTTCAGTAAGGACTGCCTATGCCATCTGTAGACACCCCATTTTTGACCGCCCTTAAGACTTGGGCGTTACTAATGGTTTACTTGTTGGAGAAAGGTGTGCAGGGCACAGGTTCAATTTCTTCGGCAAGGAGAGAGACAAATCTCAACTTCACACCCCATTTTGGACCAAAGCTATTTTGAATGGTTTTTAGACCTTAAAACCCTCTCTTTCAAAACATTTTTGAAATAAAATTCCCACGATGTTCCGACGCTCGCATTTCGGTAAATGGTGCGCTTTTCGATAAATCGAGCAAGGACAAAGTGGAGATCAATGAAAGAGAGATGAAATCTTTGAAAAATCTTTCAAAACACTTTACTTGGGGGTTTGAAGTTGAAGAAAAGAGGAAAGGAGAGGAGAAAACTAGTTTGGGAGAAGTTCGGCATGAATCCGGGTAGAAGAGGGTCGAGCAGCCCTCGCTGAATCGGGCTTATTTGTCTGCACACTTGGAGTTTAGCTATGGGGCCACCACCGTCGGAAAGCTTACTTCCGGGGCTTCATTTTTCATTCAAGAATCTCTTAAAGCCAAGTCTGGGTGGGGGAGATATGATCAGTTGAAGTTGGGCATCCTCCCGGTTGGATCGAATCTGCGCGGCTTCACCAAAATGGGCATAACTTTTTGCACAGGAGGAATTTTAATGCAAGGTTTGCGCCATTGGAAAGATAACTTCCGGGGCTTCAATCTGGACATCCACCGGCACTTTTTGACCTCATCGGCCACCCACCGGCACTCCATTTATCCGACCGGCCAGAAAAGATTACAGGCCGGCCATTTATTGTGCCGATCGGCCATTTATTTGGCCGATGACCCTTTTTCTTGGCCGGTTTGACCCTTTTGACTCTTGCAGGCATGGTGCATGCCAGCTGTGCTAGCTGGAGTGCACAGACCCAACCCCCCACTTCTCTCTTCCTTTTTATTTACCTGCTTATGATGGTAGGTTAGGGCATATTTAAATTAGCATACCTTATGCTATGCATGCGTGCATCCATACATTCGTCTTGCATGCACCGGGCTCGGCGCATCATCCTAACTGCATCGTACTTCAATTCCAAATTGAATACATGTTACTTGTAGCATTCCACATGCCATGTTTAGGATAGCCGAGCCTGTCTAGATTGCATCTTTGCATGTGTGGCATTAGCCATTTTTAACATGAACTAGGATCATGCATATGATTACTAACTAGTTTCTGTTTTGGCTTGGAGTACTAGGTAAGTTTTTACACTTTAGCATACCGCATGCGTGTGAGTGTTGCCATAATAGCATGATTACCATGAGGCTAGCTGCTTATGTGATATAACTGCTTGAATGCCTGTGGATGGAGGTCGAGTTGCTTAAATTGGGATAATGCATTAAAACTGTGAGTTTTAAGCCCACTAGATAGTGGCAAAATCATGTTTTCTTAAGCCCACCCGAGGGTGGCAAATCCACGTCTTAGCCTACTTGCGGGTAACACCATCAAACCATTTTCAAACAAACAAACATGAAATGTTTTGTTCCAATTCAGGCGACTCAGTCTATACTTGTATGCTGTGCGCATCACATAGTAACCTAGGCTAATAACCGGAATAAGAACACACAATGTTTTCAAAAACAGATATCATGGTTAGTAGAGGCCGGTCTTTGACCGAGCGAGCGGGGGTGCTCACGAAGTGACCTTCCCCAATCGTACCCAAGTTCCTGAGCCGAGGCAACTTTGGTGATGACGGACACGTGGCCTTTGGCACCGAGTCAGGGTTTCCTAAATTTCCCCATAAAAAAATATTTAGGTGGCGACTCTGTATCTGGCAAAGCAGTCCATGTTTGGCACTTCTTTCAAAAATCTGTTTTCTCAAAACGATTTGCCGGATTTGGACTCTTTGGTTCAAGATTTAGAACCGTGACTATCGAGTCCTTGAACTGTAGTGAGCCCAAATGAACAGAACGGGAGTCATCCTCCCGGGGCGTTCGGGGACGTCTACACCATCGGTTTGAGGCCAATTGACTTTACACTCATGACCCAAGCTGTCTGGGCTTATGACAATACAAACCGGGATGTTATGGGGACATTCAAAAGCTATATCCTAATCGGCCCATCTGAGCATGAGGTGGAATTCCATGTCATGGACGTTCTGGCCACTTTTAATCTACTGTTGGGAAGGCCCTGACTACATCAGATGAGGGTTGTGTCATCAGCAGTCCATCATTAAATGCGAGATTGCCACTGTGTATGTTAATTTTGAGATCTATCCTCCCCAGGGAACCACTACACTACTATTGGAAATCATACATAGGGAAGAAGACGTGTTCCTTTCTGGCTTCTCTTTGGCAGAAGCCCCGGTTGCTCTAAACCATCATGGCAGAGGGCGATGGAGACTATGTAAGTGCGCAATCCATCTACATGATGACCAAACAAGGGCATATGCCCATATTAGGACTAGGCCGAAGTGGTAGACAGGGAGGTACTGTTGCTAAGGAGATCAGTCACAACCCCCGCGCCTTCGGGCTGGGATACAAACCCACCACTGCAGATTAGCAAAGGAAAAGGCAGGAGCTGAGAGAAAGACTGAAAGCAAAGAGGACTGGGAGGCAGTACGAGTTAGTCCACAAACCGATATAGAGAACCTTAAACGAACATTTTGTCTACCAAGGGGAAGACTTCCCCTTTTGTGGATTCCCAGAGCCCTGGTATAACTGGGAAACAAAAACAAGGTATCCGGGGTTCGAGATCTTTTTCGGACACCAGCTACCAGAAGAGGAGGATGAATAAGTAGACTTGGGCCCTAGCACAGATCAAGGCAGGAATGCAAACCTGGACATCGAAGAGGAGGAGCTGTTGGGAAAAGTGCTGGCTGACTTACTGACAAGTTCTACTGTTGGAGCTGGGACCACCAACTTGGGGGATAGTTTTACTATCTTAATGATTGGGGATAACCTAGTAGCAGATTTTTCCAATCTTATCATGGATGCGTCTGAGGCTCCGCGCTTGGTCTGGAAGTTTGAGCAAGGCGTCATCAACAGTTCTGAATCAAATAGTGAGTCCGGATCGGATTCCACTGAGTCTGTGGAGTCAAAGTCAGATTCGAGTTCCTCTAAGTGTGGTACTTCTGGGAGTGGTAACCCGGATACCAAAGTCCTGTCCAAGTCATCTTTTAGTTTTTCTTTTGAGTCCACTATAATCGAAAATCCAAACTTTTTGAATAGGAATGCTGTGGACTTTGCCTACTTCTCAGTGCCATTGGTTTGTTGTATTGATCTTAATTTTCAAAATTTTGACATAAACGAAGAGGAAGAAATTCCTCGTCTTTTGAAAAATATGGTTGATCATGAGGAGGAGAGGCGTGTTAAGCCCTATACAGATGAAATTATATCAATTAATGTGGGTGCTGAGAAAGATTCTCGCTTCGTCCAGATCGAGTCCACGCTGTCTTCGGAGGAACGCGAGCGTTTATTAAAAAATTTCAAAGATGTTTTCACGTGGTCCTACGAAGACATGCCTGGAATCGATCCTGAGATTGTATAGCATCGGATCCCTCTTGACCTTGAGGCCTGGCCAGTTAAGCAGAAGCTACGCAGAGTTCGTCCAAATTGGGCTTTGAAGATCAAGGAAGAAGTTACCAAACAGATTAAGGTAGGGTTCTTACTTGTATCTGAGTATTCGACATGGTTGGCCAATATTGTTCCAGTCCCAAAGAAGGATGGCGGAATCAGAGTTTGTGTTGACTTTAGGGATCTGAATAAGGCTAGTCCGAATGATGATTTTCTACAACCGCATATTAATGAATTGGTAGACTTCACCGCGAGCCATGCATAGCTCTCGTTCATGGATGGATTTTCTAGGTATAACCAGATTTTGATGGCACCCGAGAATAGGGAGAAGACCTCTTTCACCACTCCGTGAGACATCTACTGCTATCGAGTCATGCCGTTTGGATTGAAGAATGCTGGGGCCACTTATCAAAGGGCTACAACTACCATTCTGCACGACATGATCCACAAAGAGGTTGAGGTGTATGTGGACGATATGATTGTCAAGTCCAAAAATCGAAAGGGCCACTACAATGCCTTGAAGAAATTCTTTCAACGGATCAGAGAGTATAGATTAAGGTTGAACCCGAAAAAATGCACCTTCGGCATAACAACAGGAAAAATGCTGGGATTCTTAATCACACAGAGAGAAATTGAG
Organism: Camellia granthamiana; assembly: GCA_036172215.1. Taxonomy (NCBI): domain Eukaryota; kingdom Viridiplantae; phylum Streptophyta; class Magnoliopsida; order Ericales; family Theaceae; genus Camellia; species Camellia granthamiana. The sequence goes on from CM069914.1 coordinate 62,346,811, forward strand.
GTAGATCCTTCCAAAATTAAGGCCATCTTAGAAATGGCACCACCAAGAACTGAAAATGAGGTGCGCGACTTTCTAGGTAAAGTGCAATTCATAAGGTGGTTTATTTTAAAACTAACTTTGACTTGTGAACCATTGTTTGGTCTCCTAAAGCAAGGAAAGAAGTTCTAATGGGGCGATTGGTTCACTTTTGAACAGGTTAAACAGTACTTGCAGAATCTGCCTGTTTTATCACCGTCAGAATTGGAAAAACTGCTGATTTTGTACCTGTCAATGACAAACTCAACCATAGGGTGTATGTTAGCTCAGGAGTTTGAGGCCAAGGTGGAGAAAGCCATTTACTACTTGAGCAAGAAAATGCTGGATTACGAGACCCGTTACACTCCCCTCGAGAAATCTTATCTAGCCTTGATATGGGCTACCTGGAAGTTGAGGCACTACCTATTATCTCACTCTGTAATCCTGGTTTTGAGATTAGATTCCATCAAATATCTCTTTGAGAAACCAGCGCTTACGGGTAGGCTAGCTCGTTGGTTGCTTCTTCTCTTTGAATTTGATCTTACATATGTTACACGCAAGTCGGTTAAAGGGAGAGCTGTAGCGGAACTCCTGGAAAATCACCTAGTAGAGGAAGATGAAGCAGTGGAGTACTTTTTTCCAAATGAAGATATTCTACAAATAGAGGAGAAAACGTGGACGATGTACATTGATGGAACAGGCAATCAATACGGTTATGGGATTGGTGTGTTGCTGATAGCACCTGATAACTCCCATATACCCTTAGCCTTCAAACTCCAGTTCAAAGTATCCAACAACGAAGTAGAATATTAGGCGTGTATTGCTGGATTAGAAGTTGCCCTGGAACTAGGGGAAAAAAGGTTAGACGTCATTGGGGTTCATTTGTGGTTATGTCTCAAGCCAACAGAGATTGGCAGGTAAAAGAAGAGAAAATGAAGGTTTACCATCAGGTCTTGGATATGCTAATTCTGAGGTTTTAAAAGTTAATGTTTACCCATCTACTAAGGGAGAACAACCGATTCGCTGATGCACTAGCAACTCTATCTTCTATGGTAGACATTCCATTGGGAGTCAGGATGCATTTGATCATTATTGAATAGAAGTACACGCCGGCTTATGAAACCATTGCTGCGATAAATAAGGCTTCAGACAAGAACCCCTGGTATTACGATATTTGGAATTTCCTAGAAAATGAGGTTTATCTGCCAAGAGCAAATGCCAAGGACAAAAGGGGCATACGACGTCTGGCCGTCCAATTTATCATCTGCGGAGGTAGGTTGTACAAAAGAGGTCATCTAGGAATACACAAGCTATGTGTTGAGGAAGAGGAATCAAAGCGCCTTATGGAGGCCATTCACGGAGAAGAGTGCGAAGCCCACATAAACAGTGTGATGCTCGCCCAAAAAATCCTTAGACAAGGCTATTACTGGTCAACCATGGAAGAGAATTATATTGGTTTTGTTCGGCGCTGCCACAAATGCCAAATTCATGCCAATCGCATGAACATTTCGCCGTCAAAGCTCAACAACATGACTTCACCATGGCCATTCTCTGTCTGGGGAATAGATATTATCGGTGCAGTCATGCCAAAGGGGTCAAAAGGACATGAATTCATCTTGGTAACAATCGACTACTTCATGAAATAGGTAGAGGCCCAGTCTTACTCTGTATTGAAAGCGTCGCATGTGGCTAAGTTCAACAAAAACAACATCATCTGCCGGTATGGGGTTCCGAATGAGATTATCTCCGATAATGGGTCACATTTCAAGAAAGAGGTGATAGACTTGCTTGAAAAATATAACGTGGCTTTCCATAAGTCGTCAACCTACGGGCCACAAACCAATGGAGCCATTAAGGCTACAAACAAAAATATCAAGAGAATTCTGCAGAAGATGGTGGAAACTTGCAGGGATTGGCCAGATAAATTGCCATTTGCGCTCTAGAGCTACAGGACCTCAATCCGAACATCTACAGGGGCGACCCCCTATTCTCTCATTTACGGGATGGAGGTTGTTTTGCCAATCAAAATTGAAGTGCCCTCACTACGAATTATGGCTAAGTGTTAGATAGCAGAGGCAGATTGGCAGCAAAGTAGGTTTGAGGAGTTAATGTTGTTTGATGAGAGAAGACTAAGAGCATTGTATCATGTCCAGGGCTAACAACGCCGAATTGCCAGGGCTTTTAACAAGAAAGTTAAGTCTAGAAATCTTCAAGAAGGGGACATGGTGCTTGTTAGGTTTTTATTGTTGGCAACTCCGTTTGACAAAACTCCTTTCAGTTGTATTTATTTTCGCTCTTTCATTTCAGTGAGGCTATGAGTTTTTAGATGCGAATCCAACCCGAATCGAGCTTTGCAGAGAAGTTTGTATTGTTAATGCTTTCAAGATTGCCACTTCGCTGATTATTACGGGGGTCGAGCTGCCCGGTCAGGTCGCGGCCGAAGCAAAATGCAAAATTGCATGTTCGTCGTTGCTCGCTCGAGCCAAGGAGTGCTCTCTCGAGCTAAGGCTTGCTCGCTCGATCCAAGGAATTCTCGCTCGAGCGAAGGATTGCGTCTATACAAAAACCTGAAAAGTTCATTGGTCGCTCGAGCCAAGGATCCGTCGCTCGAGCCAAGGCACTAGTAGAAATCATGAAAAATACACTCCTCGCTCGAGCCAGCAAAGCTTCGCTCGAGCGAGCCTCAGAATCCGGATTTCTCAAGGAGTTTGTTTTCTTCCCAATCTAGGATTACTTTTGGTTCTCTATAAATACTTGGTTTTCTCCCAAAACTAAGGTATGGATTGAATTCCTCCAGATCTTCTTTTTGGTTCTTGAAGGTTTATATCTAGGGATATTTTATTATTTTTCTTTGATGTTTTATTGAGTATTCAACTCATGGTTTAAAGAGAGTACATCAAAGGTTTGTTTGTTATACACAAAAGAGAGAATTGTTCTTCAGTTGTGGATTCTGAAGAATTCGAGCCTGAAGCTTTAGTGGAATCCGGAGTGGCTCATCAAAAAGACAATTCCGTGGTGAAGATGGGGTTGGAAGAGGCACATAGAGGTTGGTTCAATTAGGCGTTGTGGATTCGCTAGATAATTGAGAGTATACCTGTGTAATTCCTTTAAATCTTCTTAGTGGATTGTTCTTGTGGCTTTTGCCCGTGGTTTTTTTTATCACAATTGGAGGTGTCCAATTGTGGTTTTTTCACGTAAAATCATTGTGTCTCTTTGTCTTGATTGTTTGATTGGGATTGTTATATTCTGCTTAAAATTGATACATAATCACAAATCAACATCTAGGAGGTTTCTAGATTTTTCAGTGCTAAAAAACAACCAAGCACCCATCCATGACCCTAGAGACAAATTCAAATCCAACTGGACTGGTCCTTATATTATCAAGTCAACCTGGTCAGGAAAGGCGGTTATTCTTATGGACTTGGATGGCCTAGAGTTCTTGCAACCGATCAATATGGACAAGTTGAAGAAATAGTATCCCTGAGAGGCTCGCCAGGCCAAAAACCCGAAAGGGCGACCCAGGCAAAAGTTAGAGCATGAAAAATTAGAAATAAAGAAAAACTGAGCTCGCAAGATTGAAAACCTTAAAGGGCGACTTTGGCAAAAGTTAGAGCGTAAAAGGAGAGAGTTAATACTCGAGTGAACCTGAACCGAACTACGTAAGGCCTGATTCCCATTTTTGGGATACGTACGCAACTTCACCCTAAAGTTCAGCCATAACTATCTCCAATTCAACTGTCTTATCTGTTTTCTTGATCAGGTCATCTTTGTTCATTATCTATTTAGTTCGGTTATGGTCTTTATTTCGGGAAGAAAAGCTGAGTACTGTGCAGAGCAACAGTATGTAATAAGGGGCAGTTATGATTTCTTTTGATTCGGGACTATACATCTTGAGAATTGATTACATGCATGTCAGGTGGTGATCATTTCTGAAAATTGTTTTGAAAAGTTTCAATAAAAGTTGATTTTGTTCAAAATTTTACCCTTTTACAACTTGGACCATTTTTGGGACCGAAAGGAAAATTTTTAGTACTCGCAACTTTAATTTTATTGATTTCAACACAAGTACATTCTCCAACTCTTTGATTTAGATCAAAGTTGCTTTTATATCTTAAAACTTGAAAAGAAAATATCAAAGCAGTAATACCAGTGGCACAGCTAAGTCAGGTGGCTTTATGCCAAAGATGGCCCAACCTCTGCCTCCTCTTCAAGCCAAGCCAAACACTCCTCAGACAGGGTGTAACTGAAACTAATGGCAGGGGCCAGAATCTCTCTCGTCCTCCAGGCCGCGAGATACTGAGATAGGTGTGAGGCGTGAACCGGAAATGAAGCTCTGTATTCCGCTCCCTCATCTGGAAGTATTTGATCATGCCCGAACTGACGTCTGAACCGAAGCGAAAAATAGAATACGCAATGTGTGAGGCCAATCAACTCTACACCCGATTGTCGGGACATGATGTAGCTCATCTTAGCTAAATTAAGCCAAGAGCAACACCGAGTTATGTCAGCTACGGACCAGCTGCACATCCAATCACACCATAAACCCTCAGAGGGGAAATCAACTAGTCGTTGACAAAATAAGTAAGCTCGGGCTGAGTACTTGGGGCAAAGGTCCACTACTTGCAGTTTATCCATCAGCCATACCTGGGGAGGGATGAAAAATAAGAGAGATTAAAGAATAGAGAGGTGTACGAGAAGAGAAAAGTAAGAAAGGCTATGAGAGAAAAACAAAGAATGAGTGTTGAGTGATGTAAGAATCATAAATTAGAATGGTGGAAATAATACCTGGAGAAGTAACGGACTCCCTGCCAATCGAGTGGTCTCTTCTCGACGGAAAGCATCTAAACCCGTTAAGGTTTCGGCCAGTGCCAAACCCATGCAACTCTTACCCTCTTTCAAACATTGGGCCACTTCGATAAACCAGACACTAGCTTCATCGAAACTAGGGGCAAGGAGGAATTGTGCAAGGAGGCATAAACAAAGAGCATGTTGCCGGTGGCCTCTCCAAAGAAGGTCACTGCTATCTCCAATGGTGGGAGATTGATGAATTAAGCTGGGGATGTCTAGCTCCCCATCATGTGCCAAGGATCAAGCCTTGTGTAATGTTAACCCACACATCCGTCCCAAAGCTTGGGCATGGCCAAAACGGGGCTGCGATATGATTTCTTCATCACACCGGGACTTCATTAAAGCTCAAAATTCCTCGAGTGTCGGACACACCTCTTGTGATCCAAATTGAAATACATGAGTGATTGGGTTCCAACATCGAATAGCGGCATGGAGGAACAGAAAGCAAAGAGGAGTGCGGCTCAGAGGAAAAAGGGCATTTAGGCCAAAACAGCGAACGATCACCTTTTCTGAGCCGTCCAAAGTGGCTATCTAGTTTTGGAGCCTATTGTTGCACAATGTCTCCATCTTGGGAGCAAAATATCAAAGACTTGTTATTCTACCAGAAAAATAGCATGGGAGCACCATTTATAGATGATGAGAAAGAGCAGTGCATGACAACTGGGTAGCACTGACCGACCACACACTTAGGCCCGGCTGTGCCTCAGTGAAGCCCGGTCGTGCCTATTTAGGCCCGGCCAGGTCAAAATGATGGCTCAGATCAGTGCAGTTACAGGAAAAGCTGGCCTTTGTCTTGACGTACCGCGGTTGTGTTTTAAATCTTGTTTTGTTTGTACCAAGTGTTCTTTAGTATTTTCGAGTTGTTTTCATTTCGTTTCCCTGTTATCGAGTTGTATTTTACATTTTGTCCAGTTATAGATTGCTATCCGACTCAAGAATGAATGCAAGAGCAAATATTCATTGTTTTAAGTCTTATGCGAATTTACCATGTAGAGGATACGCCATTCATCACATGCCATTCATCACACTATGCAAGGAGATGATTCAAAAACTTGTCTTTTATAAACTAGCGGGTCCAACCTCGATCATTGTTTTACAAGGCAACAAAACAAAAGAAAATCCTTCAAAAAACAAAAGGGTCCATCTGAAACTAGTCTTTAACTACAAATCAAAAAAAAACAAAACAAAAATAAAAACAAAATCGTTATCCTCATCAGTAACCCATCCTTGCCCTCTTCCTCCTCGACTACGGAGCAGGTGCATCACTATCATCGCTGGGGCTACTGGACTGCAAGTCAACCTCCTCTCCCTCATCCTTGGGGGTCGTAGACCCGTCAAAAGACTCCTCAAAAGGTGAGCGCTGCCTCATTCGGCCTCTCCCTCAATTAGCTCCCCCTCGGCCCCTATCTCCTTTTTCTCCCAACCGAAAAAAGGTCTTGCGGGTACTGCTGGCATCGGCTCAAGCTGAAAAGAGTACAGGAATCAGTATGGATTAACAGGAATATAAATAGTATAACAGGAATATAAACAGTATGACAACAACAGTGACCTACAGAGAGAGTATACCTCAATCCCATTAGTGACTAAAGCGGTCTGTCTCCTCCGCACCATAAGGAACAGTCGGTCAATCATCCAAAGGAGGTCATTAGCATATGCCTGGGGTATGTGCAAAAAGAATAGAATTTGAGAAAGGTAGACAGAAGTAATAGAGAACAATGAACAGAAATAGTAGAAAACAAAACAAGATAAAGTGCAGTGAGCAGAAGCATAAAGAAATGTATACCTATTCGATGCCATAAGCGAACGCTAGCCTGCGGTCCCTCTCCTCAATATGCTCAAGCGGGATTTGCTCGATCACTCCATTTGGACACATGTACATGATCTCAGTAGGAATCACAAGAAACCCAGGAATGGGAGCAACGGCAGGGGCACCTCCAGGAGGGGAATCACCAGCAGCAACAGCAACAACCTCTGTAACAGCGCGAACCACGCCTAGGGTAAGAGGCGCTATCACCTGAGTATGTAAGAAGGTGGTGAAGTCGTCGGGCTCATGATGTTGATCGCCATGCTCTCCCAACATCAGGAGGTCGATCTGAGGATCGTCCTGAAGCTCATTAACTACCCTCATGACTAGAGGAAGAGGATGTGGATGTCAAGGTCAGCAACGCCTCGTGTCTGGCGGATGAACCTCTCCCCAGGTAATAAGCCCAGCCAAAGGGGCTCTCAAACAGAATCTGCATAGTGGAGGCATGCCATGCAGCAACATAGGTCATCCTCGACACCTAGGGAATACTCGCCCAAGGATGCCAATCAACCTATGGAAACAAACGTCAAATGTCAGAAATCTAAGCAGTATAAAAATCATAGTGCAGTATAGAAGCAACAGTATGAGATTGACCATGTAGTATGGGAAACAGTGCAATATGCTTACAGTATATAAAAGTTAAAGGTAGATATTTTGTTACCTGATCCGTAGTGATCGTGTCAAAGAAACGGCGAAAGTAGGGGAAGTCTCGATCTATATGGCAGCGGTGCTCAAATCGGGAGTTGTAGTACCAGGAGCAGGGTACTAACAACTCAATCGGCCTCATTGGAACCGGGGCCAGAGAGTTGAAATATATGTAAACCCAGAGCTGCAAGCAGAAAAACATGAATAAAGTAAATAAGCAGTTATGAACAAAGCAGATAAGCAAATGAGCAAGCAAATAGGAAATACAAAGCAAAGATGAGTAGGAAATGCAAAATTGAACGGAATGTAAAACTGAACAAAAAAAGTAAATATGGGGTATACCTTCCAAACCCTCTAGTAGTTGCCAAGTGAATCCGCCTTGCGGCGGGGTACAGAGCTCATATAGCAGTATAAAGTGGCCAGGCCAGCGCCACCCCAATCATACTCTGTCACTTGTGGTAGGTGCACCAGTGCCCCCAGAAGATATAACCCCACAGTATTTTCCCTGTTCGCAAACAGGGTAGTACCGAGAAGATACATGAGGAAGCCGCGGGTGTACTAGGAGACCTCATCTGTAGTAGTGGACTGGGAATCAGAGAAATGATCATAAAGCCAACTATACCTTACCATCCCGTGGCTGGTGGTGTCTGGGGTCACCCCGAGAAGCTGACGCTGTGCGGCTCTCCACTGTGTCATGTCAAGATCACATAGGATCGGGCTGCCAACCCCGACCCGTAGGCTAATGAGCATTGAAAAATCATACGAGGTCAGAGTCAACTCCCCAATCGATGAGAAGTGAAATGAGTCTATAGTGTCCCACTATCTCTCTACTAGGGCCCCATACAGCAGTGACTCGGCCCTCATTTGTATAAGCCCTGAGCAGAAGGGCCTAAAGACGACAACATTAACCAATGCGCGGACCTCTACGGGCAATCTCTCATACCAATGTCGGGGACCGGATATGGATCCGTAGCCGCCAATCCTCCTAGCTATCACCTGTAAATGGGGAATGTATATGGCATTAACTAGTGGTCTACTTGTGAGATTCAACAATGTATCAAAACAAAGGAAAATTGCTTACCGTGAAGGCATCGGCAGACAAGTGCACTGCGGGCACTTGTAGCAGGATGTCCTCATCTATCCCAGGGATGAGGCCCTCAAATCTCAAGATGCCACCTGAGGGCAGAATATGTGTACGTGGCTGGTAAGTGGCCGCATCGAATGGCCTATCAATGAAGGGAGGCAATGCGGTAGTGTCCTTAGCCTCCATATCTGAGCCTAAGGCAGCCCCATTACCAATGGCGAGGTTCGGGGATGGTAACTTCGTCACTAGCCATGGAGAAAAGTGGAGGAAATGAAGAAAAAGTGAGGGGATGAGTGAAAATAGGTGAAAATCCAAAATTTCAAACCCTAGGGGAGAGAAAGTGAAGAAAGTTTTGGAAAATCAAAAGGGAATAAAAGGAAAGTGTGGGCAAATGTGAGAAAAACCAAGGGAAAAGCTCAAACTCCACCGAATCAAGTTTTGTTCGGTTCAAAGTATAGAAGAGTGGAAGGGTTTCAAAGAAAAAATGGCAAGGGTTGTTAGGTACTTCAAGGAAATGGGAAATCTAGAGAAAGAGGGAGGTTAGAGAGAGAGGAGAGGGAGTTTCGGATGAGAGGGTGTGAGAAAATAAGGGTTTGAGTTTGTTTTAAACAAACATATCGCACGAAATGCCCAAAACTGCCCCTGCCGCTATCGAAGCCCGGCTGACTCTTAGTGTAAACTTAGTTTTTTCTTTTATTTTATTTCTTGTATTATGGAGTTTTAATCTAAAAAAAGAAAAAAAAAAAGCAAAAACAAAAAAAACAAAAAGAGAGAAGTAAACAAAAAAAAAAAAAACAGTGACAGAAAAAGAAAAAAAGAGATAAGCAAACGAAAAAGAAAAAAAAATAGTGAAAGAAAAAGAGAAAAAGAAAAAAATGAAAGAAAGCAAAAAAAGATAACAAAGGAACAAAGGAAAATAAGGGAAGGGAAAAATGAGCGGGTAAAATATAAAGAGAGGAATTTCATTCTATTCTATTTTGTTTGATTGTGTTGATTTACTTGGTTTGATTTGCTTGGTCTCATTTGTTTAACTCAAAGTTTAAACTCATAAGTTGATTTGTTTTGTTTCAAAACTTTTGATTTGTTTTAAACTATTCTGTTAGGTTGTAAATTGTTTTGCTTGAGCAGGTAAAACTTTTGATATTGTATGTATGGTTCATTCAAAGGAGTTCCAGATAAAATCATTCGTGCCACAGTAAAATCATCATCCATTTTACAATCACATTGAAATGCGGTGCTGTAGACCGCCCGAACTTCCTCCGCGCACCCCCCTTTTGGAGAGGGCGCGGATTTGGGTTCATAGCTACTACAGTTCGGACTCCTGTCATGGTTCTGAATCTAATCTCACAAAGTGCAATGTAAGACTGATAAATCACCAAAGAGTCTAAATCTGGCAAATCGTTTTGGAAAATCAATTTTAATCAAAAAGCGCCAAACATGGACTGCTTTGCTAGATTTCAGAGTCGCCACCTAAATATTTTGTTTTAGGAAATTTAGGAAACCCTGACTCATGCCTAAGGCCACGTGTCCGTCATCACCAAAGTTGCCTTAACTCGGGAACTTGGGTACGAGAGGGGAAGGTCCTGAAATGAGCACCCCCGCTCGCCCGATCAAAGATCGGCCTCTACTAACATGATATGTTGTTTTTGAAAACACATGTGTTCTTATTCTGATTTATTAGCTAACTTACTATGTGATGCGCACAGCATACAAGTATAGACTACATCGCTCGATTTGGAACAAAACATCTCATGTTTGTTTGTGAAAATGGTTTGAAAAGTGCTACTCGCAAGTAGGCTAAAGCACGGATTTGCCACCTTCAAGTGGGCTTAAGAAAACATGATTTGTCACTCCGCAAAGTAGGCCTAAAACTCACAATCAATGGATTGTCCCAATTTAAGCAATGAAGCCTTCATCCACAGGCATTCATGCAATTTATCAATTAAGCAAATAGCCTCATGGCAAGCACGCTATCATGGCAGTCATTTACACGCATGCAAGGATGCTAAAGCATAAACACTTACAGTGTACTCCGAGCCAAAATAGAAACCAATTAGAAATCAATGCATGATCCTAATGATATAAGATGTCTAATGCAACACATGCAAAATGCCACTAAAATAGGCTCGGCTATCTAAGATGGCATATGAATGCAACACTCGATAATATGCTGTGAAACACATATTCAAGTAAGTATTGAAATACGATGCGGTTTGGATGATGCGCCGAGACCGGTGCATGCAAGACAAATGAATGATGCATGCATGCAAGCATAAGGATGCTAATTGAAATATGCCCTAATCTAACCACTGAAAGCGGATAAGTAAAAGGGAGAAAGACGTGGGGTTAGAAGACATTCACACACACACACACACACACACACTTATTACAACATTGTGCCCTCTCGACGGAGGGTCCGAATGAAATGAAAGCTAACTAGCTACGCTAGTTAAGCTAACTATTACAAATTACTACATAGATCTATTAGCTAAGCACGTTAACTAATTAAGTACAGAACCAATGAATTAACGAGCTAAGCAAAGCAGTTAAAAGGCCTCGAGGGCGAGGGATGCATGCATATTCGGTCGCGTCTTCCCGGAAATCCACCGCCTTGCCTCAAGATGCCTCTTTTTGCACACCTTTAGACCTTTGAAAATTGTGCCAACTTCCAAGTTGATTCTGACCCATCTCAAGAACATGCTAAGGGATGATCGGCCAGAGATGGTGGCCATCGGCCAGTAATGATGGCCGGTCGGCAGGCTTTGATGGCCGGTCGGCTGCTCTGGTGGCCGGTCGGCCACTGATTCCCTGAATTTCCTCCTTTTGCTGTAGCAGAGCACAAACAGAGGCATGGCAGTGTATTTGCAAGGAAATGTGTGTACCACCACACTCCTTATCATATCTCAAGCTCAAAGGAGTGTGGTACTCGACTCTCGGACCACCAACCAAGCATCACAATGCACGATGGCCGAGAAGCCAAGTTTGTACAAGTTGATGAATGCATAAACAAGACTTGATGAACGTCCACCCTATCATGCATTATCAAGGGTGTCGGTGACCTAAGAAATGAGGCACGTTTCATCACTTTGAGTATGAAACATCCCTCGTTCCTCGTGTTTGGATTAATGTCCGATCCAAACACATGCAATGCAACTCAAACATGTTATCTTGGCATGTTTTACTTTAATTAATTTTGTTTACTCATTTTAGATTACCGATAAGTCCTTTAACCGGTTAAGTCCAAAAGTCAGAGTCCTCTAATTTTGAAAGAGGATCTAAGCCACAAGCACCTTGAGCATGGAAGAAGCTTTATACCGTTGGTTAGTAGAAACCCGCAAGAGAAGGCTAAAACCATTGGGCATGAGCCTCAATTCCATGTTCAAGCCGACAAGGGGCTTAAGATTACTTTCAAAGCGAATAAGAGAGTGAAATAATGTGATGCAATGGCACATATTCCAGCACTGAAATAGCATGCTAAAGACACTAAATCATGTAGACAATGCATGCAAGACATGTTTAGAGCTAAGAACGACAAAGCTAGTGAAGTGCATTATACTATATGGGAGCCGAATATATGGCAAAATCAGAAGGTGCGTACCATTAGAAGACTGATATTAATCGGCTGTATCCTACGAGAATGGGAAGCCGAATATAATATATGTGCTGAATAAGTGTAGATCCTTAGAGCCGAATAATAGAAAGGACAATGATTAAAAAGTAAGCCCTGGCCCCGAGGATTAAAAGGAATAGGTATAAATACAGGAACAATGGATTGAGAAAGGAATGTAAGAATCACTTCACTTAACTTAGTAAACAAGCTATCCTGAGCGTCTAAACTGACTTGTCCGTTAGAGTGCTAATTCCGGCACCCCCGACCGGAGTGTTTGTATCTTTTCAGGTGACTGGCTGAGGATCACTAGCGTCTCCCAGGATCTGAAGAGTATTTCCAAACCACTTCTCCACAATTGGCGCCGTCTGTGGGAATACTCAAATACATCCATGGCAGGCGTGACTGAAGATCCTCCGATAGCCACTGACGAAACCGCACAGAGAGATGACCTCACTCCAGCAAATATGCTCGGAAAGGAAACCATCGCTGCAAGACGCGCCTTGAACTTCGACTCACCAACGACTTCAGCGCAAGAGACAATGCAAGCGATCATGGAACAAGCAAAGCAGAATGAACAAAGGCTGGAGAACATGATCGTTGAAAATGAACGTCTCCGTCAAGATTTGGCCCTAGAAGTAGCAAAATCCAGAGAAGCCGTGCGCCAAGATCCCGAACGACCTCCGAGGGCAGGTGGACAACGACCTCGAGCCCAACCAAAGGATATCGATAGCGACTCCAACTCATTACCCACGGAGCTCAACAAGAAGGGATGATCCGAAACTTCCAGCTCTTCTAAAAAGAGTCTACATACAAGGAACAAGCACAGAAGAAGTAGTTCAGACGAAGAGGACCAGGACGATCCTTTTGTCCGACGGATTGCAAGGGCGACCCTGCCCAAGAAGTTCAAAGCTCTGTCATTCACTCTTTACGACGGAAAATCAGACCCCACTGATCATATCCGTCACTACAAGCAAGCCATGACATTGCATGCAGACAACGAAGCCCTCATGTGCCAAATATTCCCCAGCAGCCTGGGGCCATTAGCTGCCAGGTGGTATTACAAGCTGGAGCCGGCTTCGATCAAAAGCTTACATCAATTACAGAAATCCTTCAGGGCCAGGTTCATTACCAATGAGGTACAGCCGAAACAGGCCGACTCTCTCTGGGCTATGCAGATCAAGTCAAGAGAAACGCTCAGAGCGTATTCGGCGCGCTATTGGGAGTGCTTCAACCTTGTCGACGACGCTTGTAACGACTGCATGGCCATCACCGCCTTCAAAATAGGACTACATCCTGACAGTGCTCTTCGTAGTTTCTTGACTAGAAGACCCCCAAAACAGTCTGGGCGTTGATTGAAGAGTATTACAAAGTGGAAGATGATGCCTTGAGAATAAAAACCGGACAAATGTCCAACAAAACGGCCCCCCTTGAAATTGCTCAACCAATAAGTTCTGTGCCACCTCCAAGCCTTAAGCCACGGCAACGCGCTAAACGAGACAAAAGGCAAGGCTCTCAGCCGATCAAGCGATCAATGCTCCCACCGGACGAATGAACAACTACAAGTCGACAGCAGGCGCTCGAGGCATGTCGACAAGAAGTACACAGAGTTGTCAGAACCAATCACTGCAATAATAACCAAAGTCCAACACCTTCCATTCTTCAAATGGCCATCAAAGATGGTGGGGCCACCCGACCACACGAAGAAGGGATAGGCAGTGCGAGTATCACAAAGATCACAGCCACGAAACCGAGAGTTGTTATGCATTAAAGGATCACTTGGAAGAACTGGTGCAAGACGGCCGACTGCAACAGTACGTGAGAAAGGGAAAGCCAATCAAGACACTAGCCTTAAGGCAGGACTCACCTCCACTTGGCGTGATCCATATAATCTACAGCCTGCCTACATCCCCAACCGTGTATACAATTCAATCGCATCCAATCCCCCAAAAGCAACGTATTCCGACCGAATGGCCCAGAGAAGCTCCGACAATTACTTTCAATGACTTCAATCTTAGCGGCACAACAGCCTCCCACATCGATCCATTGGTCATCAAATTACGTGTAAATCGGTTCACCATTGAACGCATTCTCATAGACCCAGGAGTACTTCAGAGGTTATGTATTACAAGACTTTCATCAAACTCGGCTTCAACGAGTCAGATCTGTCTCCGGCGCCTCACCCATTGTTCGGCTTTAATACGAATCCTGAGTACCCGTTAGGGAAGATCATACTACCCTGTTCAAGCAAGCTCCAGAGCGGTTGAAGTAGAATCCTGGTCGTAAAGCTCCCTTCACCGTATAATGTCATCATGGGGCGAACCTAGTTACATAATTATGAAGGGCCATTCCAAGCACTTATCATCAGCTTGTGCGCTTCCCGACAGCCCATGGCATTGAAGAAATCAGTGGCTCCCCGCAATCGGCACAAGCAGAGATTTTATGAAAACCCTATCACTGACCCGACCTGTGGGCTTTGATATTTGTACATATATCACTTCTGCAATGCAAACTATTTTTCTTCGTCGCTCAATTCATTTCTCAAACCCCATTATAGCGCTCGTCATGTCGACGATTCAAAGCCCCCCTTTGATGCATGACACCTTAGGGCCGATTAAGCCTCCAGATTCGGAGCCCCTCTTTGCTACATGACACCTTAGGGCTGATTAAGTCTCCGGATTCGGAGCGCCCTTCGTGGATATCACGATTGGCCACGTTAAGTCTCCGGATTCGGAGCCTCCTTTGGTGCATGAGACCTTAGGCCCGATTAAGTCTCCGGATTCGGAGCACCCTTCGTGGATATCATGATTGGCCACGTTAAGTCTCCGGATTCAGAGCCCCTTTGATGCATGACACCTTAGGGCCGATTAAGTCTCCGAATTCGGAGCGCCCTTCGTGGATATCACGATTGGCCACATTAAGTCTCCGGATTCGGAGCCCCCCTTTGGTGCATAACACCTTAGGGCCGATTAAGCCTCCGAATTTGGAGCCCCCTTTGGTGCATGACACCTTAGAGCCGATTAAGCCTCCGGATTCGGAGCCCCCTTCGTGGATATCACGATTGGCCACGTTAAGTCTCCGGATTCAGAGCCCCCTTTGGTGCATGACACCTTAGGGCCGATTAAGTCTCCGGATTCGAAGCGCCCTTCATGGATATCACGATTGGCCACGTTAAGTCTCCGGATTCGGAGCCCCCTTTGGTGCATGACACCTTAGGGCCGATTAAGCCTCCGGATTCAGAGCCCCCTTTGGTGCATGACACCTTAAGGCTGATTAAGTCTCCGGATTTGGAGCGCCCTTCGTAGATACCACGATTGGCCACGTTTAAGTCTCCGGATTCGGAGCCCCCTTTGGTGCATGACACCTTAGGGCCGATTAGGTCTCCGGATTCGGAGCACCCTTCGTGGATACCACGATTGGCCACATTAAGTCTCCGGATTCGGAGCACCCTTTGGTGCATGACACCTTATGGCCGATTAAGCCTCCGGATTCGGAGCCCCCTTTGGTGCATGACACCTTAGGGCCGATTAAGTCTTCGGATTTGGAGCGCCCTTCATGGATATCACGATTGGCCACGTTAAGTCTCCGGATTCGAAGCCCCCTTTGGTGCATGACACCTTAGGGCCGATTAAGTCTCCGGATTCGGAGCGCCTTTCGTGGATACCACGATTGGCCACGTTAAGTCTCCCGGATTCGGAGCCCCCTTTGGTGCATGACACCTTAAGGCCGATTAAGCCTCTGGATTCGGAGCCCCTTTGGTGCATAACACCTTAGGGCTGATTAAGTCTCCGGATTTGGGGCACCCTTCGTGGATATCACAATTGGCCACGTTAAGTCTCCGGATTTGGAGCCCCCTTTGGGTACATGACACCTTAGGGCCGATTAAGCCTCCGGATTCAGAGCCCCCCTTTGGTGCATGACACCTTAGGGCCGATTAAGTCTCCGGATTCAGAGCGCCCTTCGTGGATATCACGATTGGCCACGTTAAGTCTCCGGATTCGGAGCCCCCTTTGGTGCATGACACCTTAGGGCCGATTAAGTCTCCGGATTCGGAGCGCCCTTCGTGGATATCACGATTGGCCACGTTAAGTCTCCAGATTCGGAACCCCCTTTGGTGCATGACACCTTAGCGCCAATTAAGCCTCCGGATTTGGAGCCTCCTTTGGTGCATGACACCTTAGGGTCGATTAAGCCTCCGGATTCGGAGCCCCTGATTAAGGCCGAAATGTACATCATTGAGGCCGTTAATTAGAATCTCTTAACTTCACTTGCTGGTCAAACCGTGTATTTTATGTGTGTTGAATGTCAATCAGGTTATACATCGTCGGAGCATAAAATGGGCAAAAAGACAAAATTTGAACGGAGTTGACTTTTTCTGGAAAAGTCAAACTGATGTTTTAAACCTGTTTGGAAATGAGTAGAAGTATAAAAAGAAAAGAAAAAGGCTTTTCTAGGGTTCTGAAACTGTTTTAACCTAAAGAGGGAGGCTAGGGTTTGGAAAGGAGAAAGAAAGCAAAAGCTCCAAGATGTCTTCCATGGTGGTTTCTTCTCCATCTTCCTCCTTCCACTCCTCCATGAGTGGCTAGTCGTCTTTTCTAGGGTTTTGATGAAACCCTAGCCATGTAACTATTTTGTTTTCCTTTTGATTCTCAATTATGTAAAGGTTTGAACCATTGTATGGTGTTTTAGAAATTCTTTATATATAATTTTCATTATCTTTTCAAATATTTGACTTTCTGTGATTGTTGAATGTTATCCATACATGAGTTTTCTATTCTTTTACATTCAAGGTATGAGACGAACCATACTACGAGGGACGAGTCGTGTCACTACCCTAGTTTAGAGTGAACGGTTCGTACTACTTGAGATGATTCGTGCCCGTACATTGAATGTGATGATTTTCTTGTTAAATGCTTTGAACTTGTAGTTGCAAAGCATTAATCTATTCAAACCCTAGGATAATTGATTTCAATTGGAAACCCTAGTTACGTGGCTAGTGGTGAATTCTTTGCCCTAGTTTTTCCCCCAATTCAGTAAACCAATTTCATTTATTATTAATAATTTAATTCCTTAGTTTAATTTATTCGTTATTAAATTAGGTTATGATCATTCAATCTTTTTATCAAAATTAATTTAGGAATTTAACAATTAAATTAGTTTAATTTCACAATAGTCCCTGTGGATCGATACCTGGACTTGCCATTATTCTAATAGAATTTGGTATAGTTTAGTATTTAATTTTGGTGTGTTCAACGACCCATCAAATTTTGGCGCCGTTGCCAGGGACTTCTGACGAAATTAGTTAATTTAAAGTTACATTCTTATTTTAATTTTTAGTTTAGGATTTTATGCTTTTGGTGTTGCTAAGTGTGCAGAGCGTTTGAAATTGGAGCTATCATTGAAGTGCAAGCGGAGCGCAGCTAAAAAAAAAAAAAAAAACCGCAGCACTAAAGTGAGTAAACAGAAGCAAACACTCACAAGCAAAGCACCAAAGTGCTAAAACGAAAGTCAAAGCTCAATTGGGGGTTGGAGACAACGTCTACATGTCAAGCATCCGCAAGACGAGTAAAGCGTTTTCGTTAAACCGCTGTGAGTATTTCTTCCTTTGGTATTTTGCTTTCATACTTAGTGCACAGAGTCGGAACTCGTTGTGTGTGTTTGGGTAGTGTATGCACGGGCGTCGTTCTTGTCACCCTGAATTGTGGAGTTTGGACCTTGAACTAGAAAGGACCCTTAGGAGACTTAGGACCTCTGCCCGTATTCCTAGGCTTGAATATTCATACATTGAGCCATTAGAGATGGCAGATCCTAATGTCCCGAATGTGCCTAACCGGACCCTTAAGGATTATTTTACACCCACTGCATATACATCACCATCATGCATCCAATGCCCAACACCACTGCTGCTCATTATGAGATTAAGTCCAGCACCATACAAATGCTCCCATCATTCCATGGACTAACTCATGATGACCCTTATAAACATTTGAATGAATTTCTGGAAATTTGCTCGACAGTGAGGATCCAGAATTTCACAAATGAGGCCTTAATGTTGCGATTGTTTCCATTCTCGTTAAAGGATAAAGCCAAACATTGGCTAAATTCTTTACCTGCGAATTCAATCACAACTTGGGACCAATTACAGCAACGGTTCTTGGAGAAGTACTTTCCATAGGCAAAACCAACCAACTTAGGCGAGCCCATCACAAACTTTGCTCAAATGGATGGCGAGCAATTCCATGAGACGTGGGAAAGACTTAGAGACCTTCTCCAACAGTGTCCCCACCACCAAGTGCCTGATTGGCAACTTGTTCAAACATTCTATTATGGCTTAACTGAGCCACACCGCCAAATGGTGGATTCGTCCTGTGGTGGGACATTTATGTCTAAAAATGATGCCGAGGCATGGCAATTGTTTGAAAACTTAAGTGATAATTCCCTTCACCCATGCCTCCGCAAGCCCGGCAAGTCCGGCAACCCGTAGTTGGAGCCCCGAAAAGAGGGGGGCATTTATGAGGTCGGGCAAAACTTAGAGTTAGCCCAACAAGTAGAGGCGCTATCCCGCAAGATAGACCACTTATTAGCTACGGGGACCATGCCCCTACCCAGCAAGATCAGCCTCAATTCCGTGAGGCATGTGTTATATGTGCGAGCCCTGCTCATGACTTGAGTGAGTGCCCTTCGGCATCACAATTTCCGGAGTTAGTCCAAGAGCATGTGAATGTGGCTCAAGGATTCAACCCGGGTAATGACCCATACTCCAACACATATAATCCGGGATGGAGAAATCACCCTAATTTCTCATGGAGACCCCCTTCACAAGGCACTTCTTTAGGGATGGCAATTTGAAACCGGCCCGACGGGGATCTCCGACCCCGACCCCCGATTTTAGCAATTTTTTCCCGAAAAATACCCCCGACGGGGAGGGGACGGTATTTAAAAACCAATCCCCGATCTGTTCGGGGCCGGGGATGGGGATTAATTTCTCAACCCCGGCCCCGGCCCGGCCCCGGCCCCGGCCCCGAAACTTCCCCGAAGTTTCCCCGAAGCTTCCCGCGTACTATTAGTTGTATATTATATTTACCTATTAGTTGTATATTATATTATTATATTTACCTATTATATTATTATATTTACCTATTAGTTGTATATTATATTATTAGTTGTATCATGCATCTCTGACTCTAAGCTCTCATTTCCCTCTTTCCCTCTTTCGTTTGTCTCTCTCTCTCTCTCAACCCTCTGTCTCTCGTTCTTCTCTCCATTACTCTCTCTCAACTCTCCTTCTCTCTGTGTCAAATCTCTCACTCAGTCACCGTGTAACAACACCACCACGGCTGTCCCCGACCCCCTCTCACTCTCTTCTTCTCACTCGTTTCTCAGTCACCGACACCGCCACCCGCCACCGCCACCGCCATCGCCGCAAGTCTGTCTACGTCACCACCACCGAAGCCACCGCCACAGCTAGCCACCGTCGATCTCACTCAAATCTGTTAGATCTGAACTTAGATTTGTAGATCTGTTAGCTCTGTCTCTGTCTCTGTCTCTCTCTCTCTCTCTCTCTCTCTGTGATTTGTTAGATCTGTTAGCTCTCAAATCTGTTAGATCTGTGTACTCAGATCTGTATCTCTAGTCTTCTTGTTGAAAAT
Organism: Camellia granthamiana; assembly: GCA_036172215.1. NCBI lineage: Eukaryota > Viridiplantae > Streptophyta > Magnoliopsida > Ericales > Theaceae > Camellia > Camellia granthamiana. Next base: position 62,366,463 of record CM069914.1, read on the forward strand.
AGATTTTTTTTTTTCAGGTTAATTTTTTTAAAATTTGAATCTGTGTGTGATCTGATCTATGTACGCATTGATGCGTTGATTTGTTGATGATGATGAAGAAACATATTGTTGTTGAAAGCAGATTTTTTTTCAGATTATTTTTTTAAAATTTAAATCTGTGTGTGATCTGATCTGATTTGTTGATGATGATGAAATATAGTGATATATATTGTTTTGTTGCTGTGTTGAACAAAATTCAAAATAAAGTTCGGGGATTTTTCGAGGTCGGGGAAACCCGATCCCCGTTAGGGGACGGGGACGGGGAGTTGATGGGTTCCCCCGTCGGGGATCGGGGGCGGGGACGGGGATTTTTGAGCCTTCGGGGATCGGGGACGGGGAGGGTGGTCCCCGGCCCCGCCCCGCCCCGTTGCCATTCCTACACTTCTTATAATCCTCCACCACCAAGGCAGAATTTCAATAATTTTGCCAACCAACCATCCTATCAACCACCGCAACCTTATCGACCCCCACAACCGTACCGGCAACCACAACCCCCGCCTGTTTTTCAGGGCAACTCTGCCTTTGAGACTCAGGTGTTGGAAGTTCTCTCAGAACTTAAGGGGTTAGCACCGATAGTTCACTCCCACACTCACTCTATTGCCAAGATAGAGACCAAATTGGGTCAAATAGCTAACAACATGAATCGGAGAGAGGAGGGAAAATTACCAAGTCAAACTGTGGCCAACCCTAAGGGACAATACATGGCAGAGAGTTCGGGTGGGAATGGAAAGCAACATGAGCAAGTGCAGGCGGTGGTTGCTTTGAGAAGTGGTAGGGAGTTAGAGCCTCAGTCAGTTGCGTCTGATGCAACTAGAGTTAGGAGGGGTGACCACGGTGGTTCACCCAGTGAGAGCAAGGGTAAGGGGGTAACACTTAAGAGGGATGACTTAGTCCCTAATACTTCACTTGAGCCCAAGGCACCATATGTGCCTAAGGCACCCTTTCCCCAGTGCCTTGATACACCGTCCCCTTTTAATAAGAAGGCGACATCTATGGAGGCAATGATGGATGTCTTTAAACAGGTAAAAATCAACCTCCCCGTGTTGGAGGTGATTAAGCAAGTACCATCATATGCCAAATTTCTGAAGGACCTTTGTACGCAAAAGCGTAAATCTAGGACACCTGTGTCCCAAAAGGTCCTACTCACGGAGCAAGTAAGCTCCATCTTGTTGAATGGCACACCTCATAAGCTTAAGGACCCAGGTGCCCCAACCATTGCATGCATTATAGGGGACCACTTCATTGATAGGGCCTTATTGGATTTAGGAGCTAGTGTTAATTTGTTGCCGTACTCGGTGTACGAGGAATTTGGGCTTGGCGAGTTGAAGCCCACTACTGTTACTCTTCAATTGGCTGACCGGTCCCTCAGAGTGCCACGTGGCATGATTGAGAATGTGCTAGTTAAGGTTGATAGGTTCTACTTCCCTGTTGACTTTTTGGTGTTAGATATGGAACCAGTAGCCAGTTCTAAGAAACAAATCCCGGTGATCTTAGGTCGACCTTTCTTGGCTACGGCCAATGCATGCATCAATTGTCGGACCAGGGTTATGGAAGTTTCATTTGGCAACATGCAAGTGAAACTTAACATTTTCCAAGCATCCCAACAACCTCATGAGAGAGAGGAGTGCTTATTAGTGGATGTTGTGGATGAGATTGTGGAGGAGGCTTTGCCCTCCATTTTTGTAGAGGACCCTTTAGAGGCTTGTCTAGCTCATTTTGGGATTGAAAATTTTGATATTGATGGGTCAGTTGAGGAGGTATTAAAATTGTTGGATGCGGGTATTATATACCCCATCTCAGATAGCAAGTGGGTAAGTCCCACACAAGTGGTGCCCAAGAAATCGGGCATCACCGTTGTTGAGAATGAGGGAGAAGAGTTAGTCCCCACACGAACCACTACTGGGTGGCGAGTGTGCATTGATTATAGGAGACTAAATTCCTCGACTAGGAAGGATCATTTTCCTTTACCCAGGGGTTTGATGGACCCATTTTATTATGCTTGATAGATTGATTCTTTATTTTTTTTATTTATTTATTTTTTTTTTTTCTTTCCCTTCTATATTATTCTGTTTTTCTTTATTCTCGTCATGTTTTATTAGCGTCTAGGAGACTTTAAATCCTCTAAAGGTGTAATTCCTTTGGTGTTTGCCGTGCCCGAACGGCATCTGACGGTCTGGTATAGCCACCTAACCGTGTTTGTAGTGAGTTCCTAGGAGACCAACTGAGACGGTGGAAACTAGAGTTCGAATGGCAAAGCCTAGAACACAAAGATTTGGGATTTCCGAGACTAGAGTCTGGTTTAAATACCCAGGGGTATGGAGATTGCTTCAAAACTACCTCGGCTTGAACTCTGTATGGCAACCCCATAGGTTGAGGTAGCTTTATGCGCCTCGATTCTGGATACCGAATCAACCTAGTCTGTGACCCTGTTGGAGAATAGGGGAAAGTTACAAACACAGTTAGGGAGAAAAGTAGTACCCGTGTTTTCGCGTGAAGATTATACCTTTAGTAGCCATTCCGTTATTTTCCCATGTGTTATATTTATTTCGAATGTCAATTGAAGGTAGAAATGATTTAGTATATTTGGGTTGTACTAGCCCGAAGGCTATAAACTACGCTGGGTTTTATTACCTGGGGGATTCAGAAGTGGCAACTTTATGCCATAATTCTGGTGCCTTTTATTAGGTGCTGAGAGTTAGTAAAAAAAAAAAAAAAAAAAAGGCCTGCTTTCATGTTTATTTTCTGTGTTTTAAAAAATAAATAAATAAATAAATAATTGTTATACTTGTTCAATTTAAAAATAAAAATAAAAATATTTTTTTTATTTTTTATATTTTTTTATACATGTTCAATTGTATTAAAAAAAAAAAAAAAAATTTGAATTTGAGCTGTAGCACCCTGCTTTAAAAGCAGGTGCGGCACCAAAGGCATTCACCAAGCCGCACGTGCGGCTTGGGCCCCGCACGTGCGGGACGCCGAATTCAAAAAAAAAAAAATCGCGCGAGGTTGTGAAATCGCCGCACGTGCGGCCTGAGCCCCGCACGTGCGGGACATTTGTGAAGGCTGAGATTTGCGCACTGCTTTAAAAGCAGATGCACCGCCAAGTGCGGAAATTTCTAAATAAAAAAAAAAAATGTTTTGTTTTTGTTTTAGTGTTCTTTTTATTATTATTTTATTTTATTTTTTTAATTTCATTTTTAATTTATTTAAGTAAATAAATACATAAATAAATTTTAAAAATAAATAAATAAATATATATTTATTTTATTTATAATTTTTTCTAAAAAAATTTATTTTTATTTTCTATTTTCGTAGAAATAAAAAAAATATAAAATAAAAATAAATAAATAAATCGTTTAGTTTAGGTTATTTTATTCTATACTTTAGTCTCTTTTGTAATTTAGTTATTTTGTAGTTTAGTTTAGTTTAATTTAGTTTATAATTTAGTTCATTTAATTTAAGGTTTTTTTTTTATTCATTTATTTAATTATTTTCATTTTTATTTTTTATTTTTTATTTTTTTTTAAAAAAAAAGGGAATTGCATGTGGGACATTAGTGGGCCAACTTGTGCTTTCATATTTTATTTTATTCTCATGCTTGGTTCTACGATTTTGTATCTATTTGCTTTTGGTGTGTGCAGGCTATGAGTCGAATGTGTATCTGCTCGGGCCTCCAAAAAGGCCAGCGGTCCCAGCATTTCCCACCATCACCACCACCGGCTTCCCCATAGTGCCCTCCTGAATATTGTTTTGTCTCTTTTATTTTTATTATTATTTCTTCTTTCTTTTTAGTTCTTTCTTTTATCAATTCAAAAAAAAAAAAGTGTGAATGTGTCTCTATTACTCTCTGCCTACCTGAATCTGCACCTACATTTCTGGTAATTTTCCTCTCATTTCTCTTTACTTTTCCATTGAGAACAATGTCATATTCAAGTTGGGGGATAGGGTTATATTTTCTTTTGTGCATTTCTATCTGGCTCATAATTCATGCTTATACTTGTTTCACTTGATTGCATTACTTCACTTGATGTGACTTTTTGCTAGTAGGGTGATGATATTTGCATATGTTAATTAGAGAGCATAGTAAACTTGCATGAAAAGGATTTATTGGGTAGATACTTGCATGCGATGTTTGCACGAGGAGAGTTGTCTGTGTTTGTGATTTTAGTACACTTGTCATGAGTATGTCTTAATTCACATGAACACACTATCATAGCGGTGATCTTTTTATTATAATCCCTGGTGTACATCATTGATAATAGTTAGAGTTGCAGAAAAGAATGAATGAGGAGCCAAGATTCTTAAAAAAAAAAAAAAAAAAAAAAAAAACACTTGACTTGTTTGGGTTCGTAGCCTTTTTAACTCGAGTTATTAAGCCCGTAGGGGTGTCTTTACACCTAATGCCCTAAAACCGTCTGGTTTGGGAGTCATTGGCCCAAAACTTGCTACATGGGTTGATTAGAAAGCTTAAGGGACTTGGACATTGCACAGTTAAGGAAAAATAAAAAGAATGACTTGTTCGGATTCGTAGCCTTTTTAACTCGAGTTATTAAGCCCGTAGGGGTGTCTTTACATCTAATACCCTAAAACTGTCTGGTTTGGGAGTCATTGGCCCAATGCTTGTTACATGAGTTGATTAGAAAGCTTAATGGATCAAGACATTGCACAGTCATTAAAAAAAAAAAAAAATTTCTTTTGAAAATCTTGGCTGCAACAGGTTAGTTTTTCTATATATGTTGGGTGTTATTATGAGTTACACTGGGCTATTATAGTGGATAGTTAACTAATAAGGAGATTGCACTTTACACCAAGGGTACTCATGACTTGTTTACTAGCATGCACAAGTATAGGGAACTTCACTTTTGTATTAACTGAATTGTGGTTTTGACTCAATAGGTTCCTTCATGCTTGTCCACTGTGTCTTTAATGACTCATGATGTCTCAATATCACACTGTAGTGGCACATAAGTTGATTGTTAGGTGGAGTAGTGTGGTCATTTGTTGCTAAGTATATATGAATATGTTAATGTTTGTGGGTATCATTTCTGGAAACCCTCACGAGACTTTAATCGTCCACTTGGGGTAACCTTGTGGTTTAAAGGCTTGTTGCATATGCTAAATGCAACCGTTTTCCCACGAAAGAGGAAATAGATAGATTTTGTTTTATTTTATTTTATTTTACTTGCTTGAGGACTAGCAAGTAGTAAGTTGGGGGATGTGATTAAGGCCGAAATGTACATCATTGAGGCCGTTAATTAGAATCTCTTAACTTCACTTGCTGGTCAAACCGTGTATTTTATGTGTGTTGAATGTCAATCAGGTTATACATCGTCGGAGCATAAAATGGGCAAAAAGACAAAATTTGAACGGAGTTGACTTTTTCTGGAAAAGTCAAACTGATGTTTTAAACCTGTTTGGAAATGAGTAGAAGTATAAAAAGAAAAGAAAAAGGCTTTTCTAGGGTTCTGAAACTGTTTTAACCTAAAGAGGGAGGCTAGGGTTTGGAAAGGAGAAGGAAAGCAAAAGCTCCAAGATGTCTTCCATGGTGGTTTCTTCTCCATCTTCCTCCTTCTACTCCTCCATGAGTGGCTAGTCGTCTTTTCTAGGGTTTTGATGAAACCCTAGCCATGTAACTATTTTGTTTTCCTTTTGATTCTCAATTATGTAAAGGTTTGAACCATTGTATGGTGTTTTAGAAATTCTTTATATATAATTTTCATTATCTTTTCAAATATTTGACTTTCTGTGATTGTTGAATGTTATCCATACATGAGTTTTCTATTCTTTTACATTCAAGGTATGAGACGAACCATACTACGAGGGACGAGTCGTGTCACTACCCTAGTTTAGAGTGAACGGTTCGTACTACTTGAGATGGTTCGTGCCCGTACATTGAATGTGATGATTTTCTTGTTAAATGCTTTGAACTTGTAGTTGCAATGCATTAATCTGTTCAAACCCTAGGATAATTGATTTCAATTGGAAACCCTAGTTACGTGGCTAGTGGTGAATTCTTTGCCCTAGTTTTTCCCCCAATTCAGTAAACCAATTTCATTTATTATTAATAATTTAATTCCTTAGTTTAATTTATTCGTTATTAAATTAGGTTATGATCATTCAATCTTTTTATCAAAATTAATTTAGGAATTTAACAATTAAATTAGTTTAATTTCACAATAGTCCCTGTGGATCGATACCTGGACTTGCCATTATTCTAATAGAATTTGGTATAGTTTAGTATTTAATTTTGGTGTGTTCAACGACCCATCAGCCCCCTTTGGTGCATGACACCTTAGGGCCTGATTAAGTCTCCGGATTCGAAGCACCGTTCGTGGATATCACGATTGGCCACGTTAAGTCTCCGGATTCGGAGCCCCCTTTGGTGCATGACACCTTAGGGCTGATTACGCCTCCGGATTCGGAGCCCCCCTTGGTGTATGACACCTTAGGGCCGATTAAGCCTCCGGATTCAGAGCCCCCTTTGGTGTATGACACCTTAGGGCCGATTAAGTCTCCGGATTCGGAGCACCCTTCGTGGATATCACGATTGGCCACTTAAGTCTCCGGATTCGGAGCCCCCTTCGGTGCATAACACTTTAAGGCCGATCAAGTATCCGGATTCGGAGTACCCTTCGGCACGAACAAAATAAAACAAAACAAAACACACCAACATCCGAAATAAGGTGCTTAACTAAGCATATAAAATTCAGAATAAGACGCAAATGTTTGAAATAAAACTTTTTATTTGATCAAACAGTTGTTACATAAACGCAACCCGCATTTGAGCATTACAATTTTTATTTGATCAAACAGTTGTTACATAAATGCAACTCGCATTTGAGCATTATAATACCCATTTTCAACCTCAAAAGCTAAAAAGGGGTAAAGACGCATTGGTAAAGTGGCAGCACCGAATCAGCTCCCGTCACCTGGAAGTCTTCCATGGTTTGTAGTGCCTTGAGCCAACTGTGCCCAAGCCCATGACTTGTGCATTGCCATTAACAATGTCAAGGCAAAGATCCAGGACAAGGAAGGATAAACCCAATGGTCGTTGCCTTTCCTTTCGGGGTGATCTGCTTCGACGACTTGAAGACTCATACCAACTTTTGGACGCCCTACCTCCCATACGAATGGGTCCTCTGCCGCGCTCCATTGCAACACCAAGCTCGGCTGAACTCCGAGCCTCCCTAACTAACATCCCAACTTATCTCACCTCACATAATAAGTGATTGTTTATCTGCGCGAAGCGCCTACTCATTTTATTTTCAATACTGGCAGCAATCTCAAGGCCCCAATCCCGAGGCGATTGCATTAACACTAAACTCCATGAGACAAACATCGGTTGACATTCGCCATGGCCTAGTTATCCAAACGACTTTTTGAAGCACATGCACTGGCCAAAAATCCAGTCCCCGAGCCGAGTCAAATTTGCCGAGTCAAATTTGCCGCAGCCACTCTACTCACTGGTTTTCGGCTTCCTTAAGTTACAATGGCCTCATTCAGGAATAACCGGCTATCACGTATGGGTCGTCCCTGCCTATAAACCGGTGTATCACTAGACACTTAACAGATACTCGGACCGATCAACGTTTATACATTCATTCAAACATGTATACAATAAAACGAAACACGTACATGCCGAATACGAACTGCAATGAAATATTTATAATAAAACGTTTGTATTCAAAACAAACAATAAATTACATAGTTTTGAACGTGATCTGCATTTCAACCTTACGATAGGTATACTTATACGGCGTCACCCTCATCCTCACTCTTCTCGACTTCAAAAGTGGAAAACGAAAAATGTTTATTGTGGTAGAGTGGCGATGCCAAATCAATGGCCGACGCTCGAAGAGCTTCCGCGGCTTGAGATGCCTTGATCCAGCCGTGCCTAAATCCACGATTTTCACATCGGCAAACTTCTTCGGCAAGTTTCTCCTTGGTCTTTTCGATTCCAACTTTTCGGCCTTCATGAAAACCTTTTTCATAGGCCCTCCCCTTCGCGGTCTCCATTGCGAACATACTCGCCGTCTCACGATCGGCAAACGCGATACTAATAAGCCGACTAGTAACCCTTTCTTCCACAATTGGGTTTCCCTGCCCGGCGGGTTGTGCCTGAGCCGCCTTGGTCTTCCTTAACTCGCGCTCAGCTGCCTTCGCGCGAGCCTCCAAACTTCGAATACGTTCCTCCTTCTTCTCCATTTCTCGGCAGGCAGCGCGCAACCGCATACCAATTTCATAGGCAGTGTAAAGCCCCTTCACTGCCCCGTGAATGCCTTCACGAAATACTTCGTAGTCCTGTCGACCTACCATCGATTGCTGAACCTCAGGAGGAAAAATTTGTCGAGCAAACTCGACCGCTACATTTGGGTCTCAAACGATCGAGCCCGCCTCTGTCATGGGTCTATTCCCCACAAATACTGCAAAGCTTAATGGGCACGGATTCGCATTAAATCCCCTCTCGACTCGAGGTTGAAAAGATCTACCCTGCGACTGCTTGTCCCGCCTGGGCGACCTTCTTCGACGTCGAGGAGACTGACGCCTCTCTCGATCCCTGGAACTCCTACTCCCTGTGCGCGAAGGGTCACTACCTCGATTCATGTCTCCACCCAGCTCAGCTGACGTCCTCGCTTCCCCTCTGCTGTTAAAGAAGAGTCTATTCGACATTCACACGATACCTTCAAAAGCTGGAGTCAGTTGTTTACTGTGCTCATAAAAGTTGTACCTTTAATCATTTATCCTTTACAGAGGTAGCACCCTCGAGGCAATCTCATTAATTGTGAAAACCTCAATCGCCCGACGCCGACTGGATCATGCCCTGCCTGGGGCAAGGGCAGATAGATTAATCAATCTATTCGGCTCAAGTTCCCCAGTCGGCCCATGAACCGACTTCAAAACTCCTAAGTTTCTCATCCGGCGCCCGACTGGATCATGCACCGCCTGGGGCAAGGGCAGATAGATTAATCAATCTATCCGGCTCAAGTGCCCCAGCCAGCCCATGAACCAACTTCAAAACTCCGAAGTTCGTCTCATCCGGTGCCCAAATGATCATGCACCGCCTGGGGCAAGGACAGATAGATTTATCAATTCATTCGGCTTAAGTGCTCCAGCCGGCCCATGAACCGACTTCAAAACTCCTAAGTTCGTCTCATCCGGTGCCCGAATGATCATGCACCGCCTGGGGCAAGGGCAGATAAATTTATCAATTCATTCGGCTTAAGTGCTCCAGCCGGCCCATGAACCGACTTCAAAACTCCTAAGTTCGTTTCATTTGGCACCCGCATGATCATGCACCGCCTGGGGCAAGGGCAGATTAATCAATCTATTCAGACTAAGTGCCCTAGCCGGCCCATGAATCGGTTCAGCATAATACCCACGAACTATTCGGCATACGAATGATAAGTCAATATTGCCAAGATATTCAATCGTAGAAAGCTCAACAGAGTAATCATTTTATCTAAAGTAGTGAAAGGCAAAAATTCTTCACCAACTTAACATCACAAACTACGCATAAGTAGTAGTGAAACGACAAGATAATTTTCATTAATAAATTGAGCGCAGACAATAACCAATTTATACATGAAAACTACTCGGAACCAACAAAAGTCCTTAAAACAAAAACATACATTAAAAAGGAAAGCATTTCATAAAATTCGAATGACTCCCAGATCAATTCTCGGGGTCAGACTCGAGTGGCTCAACGTCCACCTGCTCATAAGGAATTGGCAACGCCAATGTAACCCCAGCGGCATCAAGGGCCTTAAGCCACCCATGTTTCAACCCCCGATTCTCAAACTTGGGGACTTCATCTATGTATTCCTCGAAGGCGGCGCCTTTTCCTGCTTCGAATGCGGCAGAAGCCTCAGATTCTGCCTTTTCCTTGGCCGCCTTCAACTCTGCTAACTCAATCTCCATCTTTTTAAGCGCCTCCTCGGCTAGCCTAAGCGATTCTTTGCTCGCGTTCGCCCTATCTTCGGCATCAGAACGGAGATGATCGGCAGTCCAAGCCCTTTCTACTTCGGCTTCGGCTCACGCAGTCTCCATTGCAACTCTCATCATCTCAAACTCGGCCCTACTCTTTTGATCACCCACTTCTAACTGCAAACGGTCAATCCTCTCAAGGGCATCGTGTAGGCGGCGGCCCAAGTCGGCGATCCTGTCGACCGTCTGCAAAACGAGTTGGGATCGTTAGATGTCATAGGCAACCAAAATCAAAACAAGTCAAATTCACCTACCAAAAGGGCCGACTGCGCAGATAGGGATACTGCCACCAAATCTAGCACAGCATGAAAGGATGCCTTATCAGCTGGTAGGGAGACTGAAGCCACCAGGCTCAAGGCTACCGCTGGGTCAGTAATGATGGATGCATCAGAGGAAATCAGCGTGTCTCTGATCTTTGGCTGAACAATGAAAGGAACAACCACGTCCGACTCTTCTAGGCGAGGCCTTTTGTCAGCAGGACTATCTTCTAAACCGGCCTCTCCCTCGGCGCTACGCTTCTTGCCCCGCTCTTCCGGAATCAACCGTTCTTCAATGGCCGGTTGTTCAACCTCTTTCGCCGTTTCGGCCGCAACAATCTGAGCCGGCTCCTCAATAACGGGTTCAAAAGACTCAATCAAGGCAAGTCTAGAACGGGCGGCCTCGGCCTTTTTCCGAGCGGCCATTCGCTCGGCATTTTTCTTTCGAGCCATCTGCGTGAGGTTTTCCCTAGCCATACCTTCGAAAAAATCACCGGGTAGGTCTCCCAAACTTCCAAAAATATCTCCAGAAGAAAACTCCGCCCGACCCGAAGTGGACGGCGAGGTAGGCTAACTAGGTCTGGCTGCCTCAAACGCTGAGTTTAGGGCCTCGTCAACCTCTTCGGCCTCCTCAGCGAACTCTCTAGCTGGTTCGGCAACTACCTCTACCACCGGCTCCACGTCTTGCCCCGAATCAGAAGCTTCGAGACTAACTTGCCTAAGGCTCTTGAAGCTAGGGAAGATAAGAGCCGCAAGGTATTGATCGCCGGATGGAATCGGAATGTTGTCAGCAGCCGAAAAAGTAGTATAAGTAGGCTCGTATCGAAGAAGTATGTGGGCCACTCTCCCTTGCTTTTGTACGTTTGGACGACCGAAGTATCCGAGTGCAGTCGCAATCTGTGCAAGGACTGCGTCATCAGTAGAAACCAGAATCTTCTTCAATTTACTGCCTGCAAAGACAAAGGGTTAGACACGGAGAGAAGGCCGAGTAAAAGAAAAGTTCAATAAACGCAAGGAGACACACGGCAACCTGGTTCACCCCTCCGTCAGGGAATAGGGTCTAGGCAACCCTCGCCTTCGCCAAATTTCCAGTTCCCTCAGACATTGACCATTACGTCATCCACACGCTTACCAGAACTAGCAAGCATGGTTACCAAATGATGGTCAGTATCCTTGGCCCTAAGAAAGTACCGCCCAAGCTGACCGGAAGATTTGGCTAAAGCATAGCAGTGCCGAATGGCCGGAATGCCAAGATTGATCCTGAGGCGCCGGTTCAACTCTACGATCCCCATTACGATTCGAAAAAAGTTCACGTTGGGCTGAGAAGGAATCAGACCCCAATAGCGGAGGACGGCACTAAGAAATAGATGTAGGGGAAAACAGACCCTGCCCTCTGCAATGGATAGGAGAGGAAAGACGATTGAATTTCAATCCTCTCTCTCTATATCCAGAGTATTGTCCGTCACTAGAGATAGATGGACATCGTCGGGGATGGAAAAGTGTTGCCGGAATCCGGAAACACGACCCTCAGAAAGGAGGTCTTTCAAGTGTTTAGCCATTTTCGCGAGGAATAAAGGGTTCGCCAAAATTAAAATAACAAACAGAAAGTAGGATTGCAAAGAAAAGAGAAGAAGACTTACGAGGAGCAAGGGGGACGAGGGTAGACGGAGAAGAGTTGCAGAAAATGCAAGTCAGAGAAGGGATACCCGCTGGCGGTCCAAGAGTCTCGAATACTCAATGAAATGTGCATTCGAAAGGACTAAAATTTCAAATTGCAATAAATGCGAGACGCACGAATGAGGCGGGAAAGTGTAATGATGATTGAAAAGGTGTGCGCATTCTGACATCTGTATTGGGGTACGCGAAGCCGCCTGACCTATTTTAACTTTTCCAATTCAAGACCAAACACACCGATTAACTACCGTCAATGGGGAGTTCGGGGGGCAATGGTGGGAGCCGAATATATGGCAAAATCAGAAGGTGCGTACCATTGGAAGAATGATATTAATCGGCTGTATGCTACGAGAATGGGAAGCCGAATATAATATATGTGCCGAATAAGTGTAGATCCTTAGAGCCGAATAATAGAAAGGACAATGATTAAAAAGTAGGCCCTGGCCCCGAGGATTGAAAGGAACAGGTATAAATACAGGAACAATGGATTGAGAAAGGTATGTAAGAATCACTTCACTTAACTTAGTAAACAAGCTATCCTGAGTGTCTGAACTAACTTGTCCGTCGGAGTGCTAATTCCGGCACCCCCAACCAGAGTGTTTGTATCTTTTCAGGTGACTAGCTGAGGATCACTAGCGTCTCCCAAGATCTGAAGAGTATTTCCAAACCACTTCTCCACACACTAGAAGCATGCCATACAATGCTCAAATGATTAAACCAACCCAAAACAGAGCTATAGTAGGCCAAAACAGTGGCTAAAATGAACTGAGAAGATAGCATGAAAAGCAAGAAAGTGATGTTCATGCATTGGCTCATAAACGAGGCATAAGGCTCAACTCTTAAAAGCACTTAAAGAGTGATATATAGAAGTGTATGATGGAAGTATATGCTCTGAAATACCATGCCAAATGATGCCATATCATGCACACATCACAAATGTAGCATGCTAAGGGCCTCAAAACTCAAGACTAGTGAAGCCACTTACACTATAGCTATGCAATACAAACCTCAAAGGCCTAAGACCTTTCAAAACAGTCCTAAAACATGTCAAAACAAAGCCAAAAACATGCTTGAACATAGCCAACTCATGCTAGAATAAAAGGCTAAACCATCAAGTACACTAGGCTAGTGAGCAAATTTACACTACAAGTGCAAGATGCAAGCAATGATTGACCAAACCAGCCAAAAATAGAGTAATAGCAAGTCCTAAAAGTCACAAAAACATGCTCAAACTAAGCCTCAAGAAGAGAGAAATATATGCTCACTTGATAGTCTAACAATACATGTAAACAAGACAAGAAGAGGGGGGACCACCCCCTCCCATTTAGGACCTCAAAACCACCTTTCCACCATTGAAATTCCTCTGAAATTTAGTGGTTAAAGGGCCAAAACAAGATGGTTTCAAAAGGTTAAGAGATAGCTCAAAAGGCTTTACAAGCCAATGAGCAAAAAAAGGGAAACACCCCCTAACCAGACAAGGCTTAAACCACCATTTTAAACACTTAAAAACCAGCCCTAAAATAGTCCAAAACAATGAAAAAAAGGATGGTGAAGCAAGCATGCAAAATAAGCTAAAAGGGAGAAAGTTCTTACCTTTGAAGCACAGCTGCAAAACAGGTCCAAAATCTGAGCCAAAACCAGCTTTGAGAGCTCAAATAAGACCTCTAAGAATCTCAGCCCAAAGGTAGAGGTGTTTGGTCTAGGGTCTCTTTGCAAGAGTGTAAGAAATTCTCACTTCTAAGCCTAAAACAAGAGGAGAAAGAGAGAATTCTAGAGAGAGGGGAGAATTTGCTCACAAATCTTCTAGAGAGAGAGGATTCTAGAGTGAGAAGCTCCCAAATTTCCCAACCTTTCAAAATGTTCTAACCCTCCCAAAAACAAGAGCTTGGGTCGAAATATCTGAATTGGGACAGCTGGAGCTTGTGTGGAACAGCTGGAGGGAAAAGATCTTCAAAAAATCTGAGTTTGGGTCATTTCTGGCCGATCGGCCACTTCCAGTGGCCGACTGCAAATTCTGCTCTACAGGTCCGACTTCAAATGTGCATAACTCCTTCATCTAGACTCCTTTGCAGGGCATTCTTGTTTCTAAAATGAAGCCCCGGAAGTAAGCTTTCCAATGGTGGCAGCCTCACCTAAAAATTCCAAGTGTGCTAAGAGATATCCCTCTTTTAGTGAAGATTGCTCATTTCCGGCTCAATCAGATTGATGCCTAACTTCAACCAACCATATCTCCCCCATCCGGACTCGGCTTTAGGAGATTCTTGAGTGTAAAATGAACCCCCAGAAGTCTTCTTTCCAATGGTGGTGGCTTCATGGCTTAAATCCAAGCATACAAAAGGATAGGCCTGATTTATCAAGGGCTGCTCGACTCTCTCTTAACAATTCATGCCCAACTTCTTCCTCAACTAGGTTTCTTCCCTCCACTCCTCTTTTCTTCAACTCCAAACCCCTAAACAAGGTGTTTTGAAAGATTTTTCAAAGATTTCATCTCTCTTTCATTCATTTCCACTTTGTCCTTGCTCAGTTTACCGAAAAGCGCAGCATTTAACAAAATGCGAGCGTCGGAACTTCGTAGAATCATTTTTCAAAAACTATTTTGAAAGAGAGGGTTTCAAGGTCTAAAATCTTTTGATCAAGATCGTTTTAGTCCAAAAGGGGTATGAAGTTGGGATTTGAGTCTCCTCTTGCCGAAGAAATTGAACCTTTGCACTGCACACCTTATCACCAAGTAAACAATCAGTGGCGCCCAAGTCTTAAGGGCGGTCAAAAATGGGGTGTCTACAGGTGCGTTGTGTTCATTATTTCAACACATTGGAAAATTGGCTTTCACTTTACTACATTGCTTTGATTGTTATGATTTTACGTATCTCTATATAGAATCCATGTTTCTAATTAACGCTTATGCGATTTGTTTGTTCCTTTATCAATTCAACCTCTCCTCATATCACGTGCAACGCTTTAGGATTGTAACCGCAGTTAAAAACATCGGGTGCGCTCGGTGTTCACACCACATTTCCTCCTCTTGTGTGCAATGCATTAGGATTGTTTACCTCAGTTAAAAATAGTGGGTGCGCCCGTTGTTCACACCATCTTTCCTCCTCTCACGTACGACGCGTGAGGATTGTACCCTTAGTTAAAAACAATGGGTGCGCCCGTTGTTCACACCATCTTTCCTCCTCTCGCGTGTGACATGTGAGGATTGCTTACCTCAGTTAAAAACATCGGGTGCGCCCGGTGTTCACACCAATCTTTCCTCCTCTCGCATGTGACGCATGAAGATTGTTTACCTCGATTAAAGACATCAGGTGCGCCCGTTGTTCACACCAATCTTTCCTCCTCTCGCGTGCAATGCATTAAGATTGTACCATCGATTAAAAACATCGGACACACCCAGTGTTCACACCAATCTTTCCTCCTCTCGCATGTGACGTGTGAGGATTGTTTACCTTAGTTGAAAACAGCAGGTGCGCCTGTTTGTTCACACCACCCTTCCTCTTATCGCATGAGACGCGTTAGGATCTCCGTTGAGACCTCAAGTGCGCTCGATGGTTACGTCGCCCTTCACCCTTCCTACGTGAGGTGTAGTTAGGTCTGCATTTTCTTACATCCTTTCTATGTGAGACGTAGTTTGGTTTGCGCTTTCTTTGTCCTTTCCACGCGAGACGTATCTGTTTATTCACTTCTTTCCATGTGAGACACGGTGTAGACTACCCGAGAACTCCGCTCTCCGCGCGCGAGGGCGCGAATCACTTGTTCTTAGCTACTACAGTTTGGACTCGTGTCACGGTTCTAAATTTAATCTCACAAAGTGCAATGCGAGACCGATAAATCACCAAAGAGTCCAAATCTGACAAATCATTTTGGAAAACTGATTTTTATAAAGAAGTGCCAAACATGGACTGCTTTGCCAGATACAGAGTTACCACCTAAATGTTTTATTTTGAGAAATTTAGGAAACCCTGACTCGTGCCTAAGGCCACGTGTCCGTCATCACCAAAGTTACCTCGGTTCGGGAACTTGGGTACGAGAGGGAAAGGTCATGCAATGAGCACCCCCCGCTCGCCCGATCAAAAATCGGCCTTTACTAACATGATATGTTATTTTTGAAAACACATGTGTTCTTATTCCGGTTTATTAACCTAGAATTTCTATGTGATGCGCAAAGCATACAAGAATAGACTAGATCGCCTAAGTTGGAACAAAACATTCCATGTTTGTTTGTTTGAAAACTGTTTAGAGGTGCTACTCGCAAGTAGGCTAAGTCGTAGTTTTGCCACCCTCAAGTGGGCTTAAAAAAACATGATTTTACCACTCTCAAGTGGGCTTAAAATACACAGTTTTGATGAATTGTTCCAATTCAAGCAATCCAGCCTTCACCCACAGGCATTCAAGCAGTTAATCACTTAAGCAGTTAGCCTCATGGCAAGCATACTAACATGGCAACATACACATCTCATGCAGTATGCTAAAGCGTAAACACTCACAGTGTACTCCGAGCCAAAACAGAGAACTAGTTAGAAATCATGCATGATCCTAGTTCATGTTAAGATGGCTAATGCAACACATGCAAAAATGCAACTAAAATAGGCTCAGCTATTGTAAGATGGCATATGAAATGCAGCTTGATAACATGTTGTTGAACACGTATTCAAGTAAATGTATTGAAATACAATGCAGTTAGTATGATGCGCCGAATCCGGTGCATGCAATACAGATGAATGGATGCACGCATGCAAGCATAAGGTATGCTAATTGAAATATGCCCTAGAACCAACCACTGAAAACAGGTAAGTAAAACGGAGAAAGAAATGGGGGTTGGAAGACATGTATCACACACACGCACGCTTATTACAACAATTGGCCCTCTCGACGGAGGGTCCGAATAAGAAGCTAACTAGCTAATCTAAGCTAATTAAACTAATTATTACAAGTAAACTAATTAACTAATCCTAGTTAACTAATTATTACAAAACAAAGCTAATTAACTAACAAGTTAACTAACTAGTTATTACAACACAAATAAACAGCTAAACGCATTAACTACTTAAATACAAAACCAAAGCATAAACTAGCTAAGGAAAGCAGTAAAGAGAGGTCCTCGGGAAGAGGAGTGCATGCATGCTCGGTCGGCTCGTTCGGAAATCCGTCGCGATGCCCCAACTTGTCTCTGTTTGCAATTGTTCTCAGAACCTTGCACCAAGCTCCAGATAGCTTCTAACTCAGCTTGGGGACCTGTAGGAACATGGCCGACCAGTTGTTGATGGGGGAGACCACCTGCCGACCAGTTACCATTGCTGCAGACCAGAAAAAGTGGTCGGCCAGCTAGTTTTTCTGGTCTGCTGACCACTTGTTGCTGCACTTCTCCAGTTTGCTGCAACAGAGAGCAAGAAAGGGCATGGCAATGTATTTGCAAGGTATGTGTGCACAACCACCCTCCCTATTATTTCATAAGCTCAAGGGAGTGCGGTTCTCGACCCTCGGGCCACCAATTGCGCATTTCAATGCATGATGGCCGAGAAGCCAAATTGCACAATTCAATCTGAAATGAATGCACACATAAACACATAAAGCCTCGACCTCTATCATGTATGATCAAGAGGGTCGGCGACCGAGAATTGAGGCACGTTTCATCACTTCAAGTATGAAACGTCCCTCGTTTCTCGTGTTTGGACTAACACCTATTCCAAACACAATGCAAGCAACAATATGCATAACTCAATGCAATTAACAACATGGCATACACAATGCAAAGAATAACATGGCATACACAATGCAAAGAACAACATAGCATACGCAATGCAATGTAACATAAGCATGCAAACGATATGGCATACACAATGCTAAGAACAACATGACATACTTAATGCAATGTGACATAAGCATGCAAACAACATGGCATACACAATGCAATGTAACACAAGCATGCAGGCAACATGCAAATAACATGCTAAATGGACTTAAACCGAATGTGGACAGACCTCAGCCATGCCCAAAACAGTGGCCATAATGCTAAGAAATGAAGGCACAAAAGCATATACAAGCATGCACATCCATTGGCCTATCAACTAGGCCTAAGAACACAACCCTCAAGAGTGCTCAAGGAGTGATAAACATGGGAGTGTAACAACACTATAAGCTCTGAAATAAAGTATGAAATGATGCCAAATCATTCAAACAACATAAGCAAGGCATGCAAGAGTCCTTAAGCATTAAAGCTAGCAAGGAGGACTACTCTAGAGACATGCAATATATGGCACAAATGCATGAACCAAGCATGGACAGAGCTCAAATAGGTCAAGACAATGACCAAAACATGCCAAGATAGGGGCTCAAATGTCTAAGCATGCATTCATGCACACTAGGCCACAAACAAGGCAACAATGCTCAACCCTTAGAGGCACTCAAAGGGTGAAAGAAATGGGAACATGGAAGTCCTATATGCTCTGAAATGTCATGTTAAATGATACCAAATCATGTACATGATACAAATAAAGCATGCTAAGGTGCTCAAAACTTGAAGCTAGCATATGTATTTATACTACAACTATGCAATACATGAAGCATATGGCAAATACAACCCAAAACAGTCCTAGAGCATGTTAAAATGATGCTAAAACATGTATGGAAGGAAGCCAAAATAAGCTAGCATGGTGAGCATGAAGCATGAAATATGCGAGGCCAAAATGAAGGATTACACTACACCTACCAAGACCAAGCATGAGATGGCTTCGCCAACAAAAATTAGAGTTATATCATGGCAAAATAACCCAAAAACATACTGAAAATGATAGCTCGCAAGCTTAGGCATGAAGGCATACGCAATGACTCATTCCTAGGCATAAAGGACCAACTCTCCAAAGCATGGAAAGAGTGGACAAATGTGAGTGCATGAACATGAAACATGAACTGAAATCACATAACAAATGATGCCAAATCATGTAAATAGCCCAAGCAATGCATGCTAGTGGACTTGATACACAAAGCTAACAAGCTAGAATGCATTATAGCTATACAAAGCATGGCATGCATGACCAAAACAACACAAATCAGAGCTAGAGCATGCTAAAACAGGGATAAAAGCTTCTTAGAGTTAAGCCAAAATCATGCTAGAATGACAGTCTAAAGCATGATACACATTAGGCTAATTTGTGGGATTGCATTACAAGTGCATGAAGCATGCAAGGGGCTATCAAAGCAAACCTTAAAAGAGGTATATCATGGCAAAACAACACCAAAAACCTACTGAGATGGCCCCAAAACAAGCTAGAAAGACATGCTACTTCATGAAGCACACAAAGCTAGTTTGTAACATCTACACTACAAGTGTATAAGGCATGCATGGGGTGACCAAACCAAGTCAAAACAGTGGTATTCCATGTCAAAATAACCCCAAATACATGCTAAGATGGAGCCAACACAAGCTTAACAAACATGCTCAAACATTAGGCAAATGAAGCAAGCATACAAAACACAAGGAGAGGGGATGACCCCTCTCCTATTTGGAACCTCAAAACACTATTTCCACCACTGAAATTCCTTTGAGTTTCAGTGGTGAGAAGGCCAAAACAAGATGGTCCCAATAGCTTAAAAGGAAGGCACAAAACAAGGCCAAACAAGGCACAAGAGGGGGTAGACCACCCCCAACACCAACAAGGCCTTAAACAAACATTACAAGCATCAAAAACTAGACCTTTTTGTAGTTTAAAGTTAGGTCTAAAACAACATGCAAGTAGGGCCAAAAGCTTAAGCAAAAATAAGGGTTTAAGAGGTTAGTTTCTCACCCTTGTAAAACAACTCTAGAGCAACAACTCCAGCAGCTTTTTCTGACCAAAACCAGTCCAAAAACTTCAAAAACAACTTCAAGGGACCTCAACTCCAAGAGTATGGTGTTTCACTATGTGTTTGTGTGTTAAAGTGTGATAAAAAGGCACTTTGGAAGCACAAATGTGAAGCAAAGAGCAAGATAGAGACAAATGTGTATCTATATCTCTCAAGCACAAAATTCTGAACCTGGAGAAGGAGGGGGGAGGTTCTCTTATATAGAGAACCAAAGTGTAAGCTTGTTGAACAAGCTTAAGGTCTAGAGCCATCCCCCCATATGGAGGATGGTTTTAGAGCCCTCCAACTGTTCCAGCTAAAAAGAAAATATCTCCAGGAATGAGCTGGAAAGCTGCCGACCACCTGAAGCGGTCGGCCAGCTACTTACACTGGTCGGCCGACCAGTGCAAGTGGGTCGGCCAGGGAAGAAAGTGGCAGGCCACAGGGGTGGAGTGGTCTGTAGCATGAAAGCAAGGTGGTGGTGTGGTGGCCGACCAGAAAAGGTGGCTCAAAGACCAAGAAAACCAGTTGCCCGACCAGAAAACTGGCTGGCAGGAAGGAAAGTGGTCTCCAAGGGGAAGAGCTGGTCTCCCACCCCTGTACCACCTTCCAAACAAGGAAAACAAGGTTTGTACCAAAAACAAACCAAAAAAAGGAAGCAAGACGAAAGTCCGGGAGGCAATGCACGCAGCCGAGAAACCCGAAAACTAGTCTACGAGCACCAAAAGTGGTCTCCCAGACCACAGTGTCCCTCTAGGCAGAGGCAACAAGGCATGGTTCGAAAACCAAGCCAAACGGAGAACATTAAACGGTCCCGAGACAAGGCGCACAGCCGAAGGCTTCGAAAATCGGAAACTAGTCTCCAAGGGAAAAAAGTGGTCTACGACCACAAAAAGGTGGTCTACAGACCTCCCACTCCTTCCAAGGAAGGAAAACAAGGCTTGGTCCACAAACCGAGCCAAAACACAAAGAGTTCAGAGGCCCGGAGGCAAGGCACTCGACCGAAAACTCCGAAAACTCGAAATAAGCACAAACATGCATAATCACCGAGCGCTCAATCGATGACGTCTAAGTCTTATGGTCGGTCAAAAATGGGGTGTCTACACACGGCGGGATTTGTTTTGCTTTAATTTACGTTTTCATTTAAACATTGCTTTGTTGTTTAGATTGTAGCGTTGTTTCATTGCTTCATTTATATTATGTTTCATTGGCATTGTTTCATTGCATGATCATAAGTTATTTGCTGCATTTTGTTTGCTCTTTGCCCTCAAGTTCAATCTTTGCATTTATGTCTTGATTTCTTGCCCAATCCTTGTGGCCTTGTCAAATAGACCGTCTCTGGGCTTTGACATTCACTCACGTCACTTTATGACTTCGAGCTCTGTCAAAGAGGGGCAACTGTGGACACCCCATTTTTGACCGCCCCACAAGGCTTAAGCGCTTTACCCAATACACTCGATGATGAAAGTGATGTTGTGCGTGATTCGAGGTCTTAACGAAGTGGCCATGTTTAAGCTCCAAAACAATACCAAACCTCTCATATTCCCACTAATTATACCCAAGAAATCTATTTGTACACATTGTGCCACCCTATGCTGAGCCTGGAGTAGAAAAACAAGGGAACACATTAAGGCCTAACTGTGCCTCATTGAGGGCCGACCGTGGCTATTGATGGTTGGCCATGCCTTAGTAGCGAGAAACACTATTCTGGGCAGGAGCCCGCCAACTGTCCATTTTTGAAGATATTTATGACCCCTCTTGCTCAATTCTATAAAAACGACCATATATCTCTATTTTGAGAGTTAAAGAATTTCTAAAAAGCCTCTACACCTTTTTGAGAGCTCCTTCTTCTCCTTCTTCTTGTGTAAGCAACCCTTTGAGCAAGCCTATCACCTTGATTCTATATCCATGCACCATATACACATTCACACCTTAGCCTAGGCACCTTGGTTGAGCCTTGAACACCATAATTCAAAATGTGTTGAGACTTAGTTTGATTCATAAGCAAATGCTCACTTCTTTGAGAGGTATAACCTTGCCATTCTCTTTTACTTCTTGTTCTATCTATTACTATCTAGTTCTTGTAGTTTTGTGTTATTTTGATTCTCTTTCAAGTGTTTGAGTTTGGGTTTGGAGAGCTACCAAAAGGGTAGAGAGAGTTTACACTCTTTCTTACACATTTACTTATAGCTCAAACCCTTACTTTTGTACTCTTTTTCTTTGCTTTTTAAATTAATTTTCAGAGTTAAAAAGAGGGTAAAAATCATGCTTTGAGGTTTCAAAGAGAAGGGGTTAGCCACCCCTCCTTGTTCTTGTTTACTAGCCTTGTTTTCTCTCTTTGTTGATTAGCTTTTAGGCTCTTTTCATGCACTTTGAGCCACTGTTTTTCATCTCTTAAGGGCAGTTTTGGGGATGTTCTGGGGCTGTTCTAGGTTGTTTAAATAGTTCATTCTTTGATTAGCTTGGTTGTTGTCTCATAAGTTTGCCTACATAACTTGTTGTATATTATTCTTAGCTTTTCTTTAACCAACTTCCATGTTTAAGAACCTCATTTTAATAATCAACCTGCCATTCATCTCTTTCATTTGAGAATTATTTCAACCGGTTGACGGTTATTCAAAACGTGAACTAGCAATTTATGCTTAATGGCTTAATCTCTACGGAGGTTCATTGCCAACGATGTAGTGTCTTTTTCATGTTGAGAATCACCTCCCATTTGACATATTTCTCACTTAGTGGACGTAATCTCTAGCAGATGTAACAATCATCTTGGACTTAATGGATTAAAGGATGGTAAAGACTAATGAATTTAGCTTAAAATGCACTAACCCACATAAAGAAAATGAGTTATGTTGCTTGGGGTTCGGTCGAACGTTATGCCGTATCCATTGTGTCAAGGTTTGTCTTACATCAATTCATGATGTTTTGATGAACCTTAAAACATCTCTACCTCCCTCTTTGAGTTCACTCTATGATAGGAAGGAGGTGTAGTTGTTGTTCATTGCATTTACTAATTTTTGTCCAAATTGTACTCGATACCATCAAGCAATCAACTTTCTCATTGATGGTTTTGAAAATGATTCCAACCTTCTCTCGAGGCTTTCCCATGACAGAGAAATGTGAGAAGGACAAATAGAGTTCAGAACACTCTGTCTGCACAGTTTTCATTTCAGAGCACAAAACAGAATTTTGCATGAAATTGAAGCACGACTGGCCTTTTTTAGGCCCGGCCCGGCTTCATTAAGGGCCGGCCGGTCATCAATGTTTGGTCAACAGTGTATTTTGCAGAAAATAGAGGGCAGTGGCTGAAAATAAAACAGAGCAAGCCTAGGCAGACAGAGTTGTTCTTGGACATTGTACATGCAACCCTTGTGCATCCTTACTTACATCATTATTGTCAATTAATGCTCCGTGCATTGTTATAATTAATTTATTTCAGGTGTTATAATTAGTCTTGTTAATTATTAGTGTTGTAATTATTATTATTGTTTATTTGTAATTGTTACAGCTAGTTAGCTTAAATAGTTAGTTTACTTCTCATGATTATCCTTGTTGTAATAGAGTGGTTAGCTAGTTAACTCTTCGTTATTTATTCATTCGGTTTTGTAATAATTAGTTTAATTTGGACTTTTGGACTTTGATTCGCACCCTCTTGCACGAGAGTAATTATGTAATAAGTTGTATGTCTTCCAACACCACATCTTTCTCTCTTTTACTTACTTGCTTACAATGGTTAGTATAGAACATCTTTTTTGCTTTTTTTTTAAATTAGCATTCTTATGCTCGGCATCCATTGTCTTGCATGCATCTAAGGCTCAGCTCATCATACTAACCCAATATCAATTTTCAAATTCATTACTTGAATATGTGCTTTATCGCATGTCTTGAATGGAATCATATGCCATGCTCATAGCCAAGCCTATAAAATACATAATGTGTGTGTTTCATTAGTCATATTGCATTAATTAGAAACATGCGTATTTTTTCTACTTATTTTGCTTTCTTTTGACTCGGAGTACTAGGTGAGTAATTTTATGTTTTAGCATATCGCATGAGTGTGGGTGTACCATGTCAAAGTGTACTTCCATGAGGCTAATTGCTTAAATGATATAACCGTTTGAATGCCTGTGGATGAAGCTTAGTTGCTTGAATTGGGATAGTTTGATTAAATGTCTATTTTACGCCCACTTTTTCAAGTGGCAAATTCACAAAACGATTTCAAATAAAACACGAAATCAAGTGTTTCAATTCTTGCAAATTAGTCTATACCTTGTGTGCATCACATAGTAAGTTAGCCTAATAAATTGGAACAAAAGCATATAATGTAGATAAAAATTACATCATGATTAGTAGAGGTTGATCTTTGATCAGGCGAGTGGGGTGCTTAATTCATAACCTTCCCCTCTCGTACCTAAGTTCCCGAGTCGAGACACTTTGGTGATGACAGACTAATGGCCTTTGGCCAGAGTCTTGGGTTTTCTAAATTTCACAAAAATATTTAGGTGGTGACTCTGAAATCTGGCAAGGTGGTCCATTTTTGGCATTTGATTCAAACATCGATTTTTCAAAAGAATTATCGGATTTGGACTCTTTTTGTGTTACTGTTTCACATTGCACTTGTGAAATTAGATTCAGAACCACGGGAGTCCGAACTGTGGGGCTATTCGTCTTTCAAAAGGAGTACGAAAAGTCAAGCCACAACCACTTGCTAAGAAATTGCCCAAAGCTTATCAATCCTATAGCAAGCCCCTCTGGACCAGCCCCAAAACCCGTGGTACCTAAAGAAGTGAGGAAGGACCAAAAATGCCAAAGAACAGCTTTTGCCTTGGTGCCTGGAAAACCAGAAGTTACTGAGAATGTTGTGTCAGGTGCACTTTCTATTTGTGGTCACTTAGCTCATGTTCTCTTTGATTCTAGTTCAACTCATTCTTTTGTTACACCACACTTTGCTACCAAGTTGGCATCATCACCCGAATCCTTAGGATATATATTATGTATGTCTTTCCCTTCTGGTTATTCCACCATTGGTACAAATCTTGTACTATATCCTTAAAAGGTGAAACCTTACATGTAGACTTGATTCCCCTCTGCATTAGTACCTTTGATGTGATCTTAGAAATGGATTGGCTGGCTGCCAATCACGCCTCTATCGATTGCAAAGCCAAAAAGGTCTCCCTTCAGTTACCCAACCAACTCGAGCTTATCTTTGATAGAACTGAAGTATCCACCCCTCCATGTGTCATATCCTTCATGACAGTCCAACAACTTCTAAGAAAGGGTTATTGTAATTATATTTATTATGTGATCGATACTCAACAAAAGGCCCCCACACTTGATATAATCCCTGTGGTTCGAGAATTTCTGGATGTATTTCCTAAAGACCTACCTGGTACTCCAGTTGATCGAGAAATCGAATTCACTATTGAAACTCAACCTGGTACACAACCAATATCCAAAGCTCCTTATCGCATGTCAATAACAGAATTGAAAGAACTAAAAACCCAACTTGAGGAACTCTTGGACAAAGGCTTCATCCGACCAAGTACCTCACTATGAGGAGCTCTAGTACTGTTCGTAAAGAAAAAAGATGGCACGATGAGGCTATGCATTGATTACAAGGAGCTGAACAAAGTCTCCATCAAGAATCAATACCCTCTACCACGAATCGATGACTTGTTTGATCAACTTCCAAGTATTCTCAAAAATTAACTTACGTTCCGGCTATCATCAACTAAAAGTTAAAACGGAAAGTATCGAAAAGACTGCCTTCAGGACATGTTACGGATACTACGAGTTTCTCGTCATGCCATTTGGCGTCACAAATGCTCCAGCGGCCTTCCTGGACCTCATGAATTGAGTGTTCAAATCCTATCTTGATGAGTTCGTCATCGTCTTCATTGACGACATTCTCATATACTCCAAGTCACCGGTGGACCATGAACAACACTTGTGAGCGATTCTACAAACACTACGTGATCACAAACTCTATGCCAAGTTGAAGAAATGCGACTTCTGGATCACTAGTGTACACGTCCTCGGTCACGGTCATTAACAAGGATGGCATCTCGGTCGACCCCCAAAAGGTTACAGCAATTGTGGATTGGCCAAGACCTACTAACGTGTCCGTGATTCGAAGATTCTTGGGTCTAGCCGGCCATTACTGGCGCTTCGTACAAGATTTCTTGAAGATAGTATCACCCTTGACCCAGCTAACTTAGAAGAACACACCCTTTGAATGGATGGACAAGCAAGAACGTTGCTTACAAGAGTTGAAAAGCAAACTTATGGCAGCTCCTATACTAGCACTCCCTACGGGAACGGAAGGGTTCGTAATTTATAGCGATGCCTCACACAATGGTTTGGGTTGGGTTCTTATGCAAAATGGAAAAGCCATTGCGCATGCCTCGCGTCAACTAAAAACTCACGAAAAGAACTACTCGACCCACGATTTGGAATTAGTCGCAGTAATCTTTGCTCTCAAAATTTGGCTTTACTATCTCTATGGAGCAACCTGCGAGATATATGCCGATTACAAGAGTCTTAAATACCTATTTACACAGAAAGAACTGAATATGAGGCAACGACGATGGCTAGAATTTATGAAGGACTACAATGTAAAGATCCATCACCATCCAGGCAAAGCTAACGTGGTGGTCCAGGCAAAGCTAACGTGGTGGCAAACGCACTGAGCCGAAAGACGACCAGAAGTTTGGCATGTACCCTCGTCCCTCGCAAAATCAATGGATTGCTCGCCAACGTAATCGTGGAACCCGCATTGATTGAAGAAATTAAAACATGCCACCAATGTGAAGATAAACTTTCGAAGAAGAAATACGATGAGCAAAGAAGTAAATCCAATCCTGACTTTACTATGAGCAATAGGATGCTAAAATTTCGAAATTGAATTTGTGTACCCGACCTTCCAAAACTCAAGAAGAAGATATTGGTAAAAGCTCATAGCTCGAGGTTTGCGGTCCACCCTAGCAACATGAAGATGTATCACGATCTGAAGGAACATTACTGGTGGACAAGAATGAAAAGAGACATAGCAAGCCACGTCTCTAAATGCCTGCATTGTCAACAGGTTAAGGCAGAACATCAGAGACCTACAGGAATGTTACAACCACTATTTATTCCTAAATGGAAATGAGAGCACATTACTATGGACTTCGTGGTCGGGCTACCACAGTCAGTCTCAAAGAATGATGCAATATGGGTTATAGTGGATCGATTGACGAAGTCAACACATTTTCTACTAATCAAAATCACATACCCCCTTACTAAGTTTGCACTCTGTACATCAAAGAAATCATTCGATTGCATGGTACCCCAGTTTCAATCATGTCTGATCGAGACCCCCGCTTCGTGTCTCACCTCTGGAACAAATTGCAAGAGGCTTTGGGAACTACATTGAAGTTTAGCACTTCTTATCATCCACAAACTGACGAGCAATCTAAAAGAACAATCCAAACTTTGGAAGATATGTTACGTGTGTATGTGCTAGACCTTAAAGGTAATTAGGATGATCACTTACCCTTGGTGGAATTCGCCTATAACAATAGCTACCAAGCAAGCATCAGAATGGCACCCTATGAAGCACTGTATGGAAGGAGATGCCGATCACCTCTGTGTTGGACGGAAATCAGAAATAGGAAACTGTTAGGCCCCGAGATCGTGCAAATAACGAGTGATAAAATTCAACTCATCCAACAATGAATTCGCACTGCCCAGAGTCGCCAGAAAAGCTATGCAGATACACAAAGGCGGGACTTAGAATTTTAAATAGGAGATCATGTGTTTCTAAAGATCTCACCCACGATAGGGGTTATCCGATTTGGAAAATGAGGAAAGTTAAACCCACGTTACATCGGGCCATTCGAGTTACTAGAAAGGATTAGTCCTGTGGCATATCGCCTTGCGCTTCCACCCGAACTGTCCAATGTCCACAATGTGTTTCACATTTCGATGCTTCGGCGGTATCTTCGGGATCCAGAGCATGTTGTTGATTATGAGAACCTGGAAGTTCAAGAAGACCTTTCTTATGAAGAACAACCGGTGCAAATTCTCGATCGTCATGATCAGGTCCTTCGAAACAAGACTATACCACTTGTAAAAGTCTTATGGAGAAACTATTGTGTCGAAGAAGTAACATGGGAAACTGAAAACTAAATGCGAGCCAAATACCCACACCTCTTCGAAACCCAAGGTATGTCAAGTTTGGGGACAAACTTCTTTTAAGGAGATGAGAAATGTGACACCCGAATTTTTTTAAAAGTTAATTCAATACTGTGTTACTTAAATAAATAGAATTCTGTGCTTTATCAAAAAATAAAATAAAATAAAACATTTGATTCTATAATTATACGTGCCAAAATGAAATCTAAATATATTGTTAAGGGCTAATTCAAAACAACTATAAACATATATGTATTAAACACGGGGACCATTAAGATTTATCAAAAGATAGTATATGGTATATATTTATTAGGCCCAAGTACAAACTTACAAGTGGCACAACGAAGGGGTATAATCCGTTGGTCAAGCTATGTATAGGAAAGGTGGGGTTTAATGTACTAAAACAATGCCACCTGAGAGCATGGTTTTGTAACATCTGTATAGTAGTTAAGTAGGGAGAAAATTTTGCTTGTTGAGCAAGCATATGAACCAAGTATAAAAAGGGGAAAGGTGAAAACGTAGGAGGAAGGCAGAGAAAATAAAATAAAAATAAATAAAAACAAACAGGAAAGACAGTAAAAGCACGAAGTGTGACTCGAAGCATCAAGTGGGATAAATAGTAAGGAATTAACATTAAGGTGAGTTATATTATACCTTGAGTCGCCATAATATATTTTACGTATGTTTTGAGTTACCATAATTTATTTTACACAATTTGTGCTTTATAAATTATATTAAAATTTTGATTACATAGATTATTTTCTGACTCCTATTTACTTAAATAGAAACACATAGATATGTTTGTTTAAATTTTAGAAAGTATTTGACAATGATCTTATAACCAATTATTTTCTGTGAGTACCACTACAGGAGTCTCATGCCTTGGGGGACTTAAATAACCATTAACCCCTGTTTGGCAACTTTGTGGTCCTCTGTTTGTTATTGATCCATTGATCCATGTTCTAATTGACACTCTAGTGACCTCTGCTCTGTTATGTTCTGTTTTGTATCGTGGTTATGGTTATTTACTTACATGATTCCCGCATTATGCTTCAGTTATTTAAAATTAATTATGTATTTCAGTTACCAAAGTAACCTTTGTTCTTAGCCAAATAATTATTCATGATAATTTCTGTACCCTCATGCTCATTGTATAATATTTCTCATTCTGCTATGTGCTTATAGCTGTTATCCCTTTCAGGTGATGAGATTTAGCAGGATCGAAATTGGGAATGAACCGCAGTGTTTTATTTTTTATTTTTTATTTTTTATTTTTTATTTTTTATTACTATCTGTAATTCTAATCGAACTCTTATAATAAAATAAAGCCCAGATGACTATTTTCTTTTTTTTTAAATAAACTTTTGGTACCTATTTATTTTATTTAATTTATCCGCTTGCGCTACTGCTATAGAAATTTTAATTATTTAGTTTTTATTGTCTTGTTGTGACACCAAACCTTTGGGTACCGGGTTTGGGTTGTGACAATATATGTCTCTTTCCTTTGATCTCTCAGTTTTAATACTTTTTTTATACTATACACTTCTATTTTCCTGTTATAATGGATAAAATTTTTAAAGTCTGAACAAATTATTATCAAATTTTAATTACAAGAGGTGAAAATTATAAAATTTTACAGTTTCATAACTTTCTTTAGAATTGTAAAATTTTACAATTTTATTACATATTTTTCAATTTGATTAATAAGGATAAATATTTAATAGAATTATACTTTGAAACTGTAACATTTTACAGTTTCAAAACTTGCTTTTCAGTTTGATCAATATTAGAAATTATTTGTTTAAACCCTACAAAAATTAAAAATAACATTTTTTTTTTCATTGCTGCTATTTGTTAGATTTTTTTTATTCCTTCAATTAATCAATATTTAGCATATTTTATTATATTTTTTAACATTAATTTATCAATTTATTCTTCTTCTTTTTTTGGGCAATATTTTAGACATTTCGGTGAGTTTCGAACGATATTCTTGACGTCCAGCAAATATTCTAGACATTCTAAGACTTTCGGTGACATTTAGAACATTCCGATGATACTCCAACGAATTTCTGATGATATTCCGGTGACTTTTCGGTGATGTTGAATATTCTAACAAGTCTCCGATGATCGTTTAACAGAAGTCCGAAGGTGGTGGGATGTAGAAGTGTCTTTAAATTATTATTTTTTTAAAAAAAAAAAGATTTTTTGGTAACAATTTAAAATATATAGGATTAATTGGTGCAAGTATTTTGTTTTGGGATTAGATGAATTTAAAATTTTGTGTATGAGACTTATCAATAAGTTTTTTATTTTATTTTTTTTGACTAAATTTGAAATTAACTAAATTTATTTATATATAAGTTTTACTCATTTTTTTTTTATCTATTACGGCTGACTGAAGTGGTCGTTGACATTCAGAAATGGCTAAAAATGATCGCGGTCAACTAAAAAAAGTGGTCGAAGGCCACTGACAAAGGAGTCTTTTGGAAAGGAAAAAAAAAAAAAGCTAACATTTAGCTTTTTATCCATTTTTGATCGCATTATTTCTTACATTTTTTACTTATAAAAAGATAAAATAAATTAAAAAACTCAAAAAATTAATTTTTTACCAATTTTCTAAAACAACACAGAATGAAAGGAGTGTGCCATGACAATGCTAACAATAAAAATGAAGAAAGTGAGGAGAGATTATTTTTAAACAACGGCGATACAGACCCCCTCCCCTTTTCACCCCCTCCACCCCCCACACACACGTGGGGGTTGGTGAGTGGGGGAAAAGAAAAAAAAAAAAACAGTTTTGACCAATGAAAAATCAAAGGGGGTCGTGGGGGTCACAGTCCATGGGGGTCGCAGTCTTTTTTCATTTTTAAAATACTGATAAGTGCTACACGCGCGCGTACACACGCACCAAAAAAAAAACTAAAATTATAAATAAATAAGTCAGAATATTCCATAATTATCCTAAAAATTAAAGATTTAAGAATGAATAAATCAAATATTAAATGGACCCAAAATAACCAAAATTGGACACCGGAGCCAATTATTTGGACCCCTCTACAGTGTCATAGTCCCGCGTGTACCACACCTTTCGAGAAAAGGCTGGACTTTTATCTAGTCTGTAATCAGATTGAAAGGTATTGATAGACATGTAGAGACTTATTACGGGTCTCATTTTAATAATTTGAATCGTTCAATATATAGAACTCATTAATTATTATATGTCTGTAAAAAATCACATTAATCAAATATTGATAACTATCTCATTAAATCAGATTTCTATCAACAATTTATTTTTTTACCGTCAAATTTTTTTATATAAAACTAATATAATCACATAGTTATCAATATCCAATCGATATAATTTTTTATAAAAATATAATATTTAATTAATTTTATATATTAACAATTCAAATTATTAAAACGAAGCTCGTAATAATTAGCATCACGAATCTGACAGTATCTTTCTGCTCAGGGACTAGAAAGAAACCAATCCCACCAGAAAAAAACTTGTAAAAGCTTTTGGCCATTATTGTTCTTGGCAACATCGTCAGCTTTAAAGGCCCACAACACAAGCTCGCCAACAGATAGATATTTCAGTGCTCATCTCTCTGTCTCTCTCTACCGTTGAACCATAACAATGGAGGTGATAGTACTTCGCTCCAAGCTCGCACTTCTCTTCCTCTTCGCGGCTTGTGCCGTTTTCCCTTCGATTCAAGCCACCGACATCAAATATTGCAGTGAGTTCACTTTTCCCTAATTTCTCTTCCCCTCCGTTTGGCTCCCTAATTTCTCTGACACTAAATATTGATTATGATTTGCTAGCGAATATTTGTGTTTTTGGACTCTAAATTTCGGATTAATTGCCGTTTGAATGCTTGCTTTTCTGTTAATGCTTCTGATCAAATCAATTCAGGACCAATGTTTAAATTTGCGAATGCATTAGAAAATGAAAAGGACTTCAAATTTGATAGGTGTGAATGAATGTAAAAGTAGATACTGACATGTAAAACACAAGATCGAATTCAATAGATTAATGATTCATCCACCGAATTTGTTGTTGTAATGAATGAAGCGCTTGGAAATTAAAAATTAAACAATCTGAGCTATGAACTGGAAATTGGAAGCTAGCTAGACATTGCAAACAATAGTTTTAATGTTGAAAAATATGCTGGAAATAAAGTGATAGCAACTGCTATTCCCATGTGGCTGCTGCTTTGTAGGAAAGTGTTTCGAAATAAGTCGTATGGCCCTTCATTCTTGGCATTATCTCCATTACCTGTTAATTGACCAGCAAATATTCTGCAACCTCATCAACAAATACCCATGTATGGAGAGAGAGAGAGAGAGAGAGAGAGAGAGAGAGAGAGAAACGGAGGGAAGCACACATTCTGCTAATATGACCCTTGTCTTGTTAGACATAATCTCACATCGCCAATCTAAGCCACCCAAACTTGGTTAATATAAGGTAAGGGTCTTTCCACTCATAGCCAATTGGTTTTGAGGTGGATATTTTAACATGGTACCAGAGTTGGGTCTTAGGTGGCCACTCACCTCCTATGGTACAACGGTCTATCTCTCAATTGTACCTCTGAATCATCTCCACATACTATTGGGTAGCATGTGAGGGGGAGTGTTCAACATAATCTCACATTGCCAATCTAAACCACCAAAATTTGGTTAATGTAATTTAAGGGCCTCTCCACTCATAGTCAATTGATTATGAGTTTGAAGCTTTAACATGGTATCTGAATAACATGGTATCTAAGTTGGGTCTTGGTTGGGTAACCTCTCACATAACGGTCTATCTCTCAATCGGACGTCTCAATCACTTCCATGTGCTATCAGGTAGCACGTGAGGGGGAGTGTTCGACATAATCTCACATCAACAATCTAAGCCACTTAAGCTTGGTTAATATAATTCAAGGGCCTCTCCACTCATAGCCAATTGATTTTGAGTTGGATGCTTCTTTCACAATCACCCCCTACCGTTTTAGCCTCATCACTCTAACGGACAGCTGGCCTCCATCAACTACTTCTCCTCATCTACCTTAGTTGCATCACAATCATTCGACTTGGCGCTATTCCTTGGCTATTTACTTTTGGTTCAAACAGTTGTTACTGTATTCTCTATGTGGGTATATATATTGCTAAGTAAATTGTATTATAGAAGACCATAATGGGCACAAGCTGCGCAATTTGATTTGCATAATGGTTTGATGAATCTGTGGCTGATATTTTCTAGGGTTTTATTGGTATGAGTGCAGACAAGAAAGCTAATTACATTGTTAAGGTTGATGATGTAGAGATATCACCTTATCCAGTGGCGACTGGCAATCCTACCACCTTCACCATTAAGGCTTCTACTGGTAATTTTTTATATACGTGTCCCAATTTTCTCATTCTGGATATTTGTAGCTGTTGTGTGATGATTCTGATGAATATATTGAAATATGGCCAAATTATGGCATCAATTAATATTCCATTATATCTTGTTGATTTTCTAATTTCCTTTTATATTCTATAAACTTGTATAAAGTACGTGGGCAGAAGGCATTCTGTTCACATACCTCAGACAAATTCCTTGCCTTATCATCAATCAAAATGCTTTCTAACTTCATGCAGATCAAGTCTTAACTGGAGGGAAATTGTCTCTTGCTGTTTCGTATTTTGGGGTGAAAGTCCACTCGGAAACTCATAATATTTGTGAGAAGACATCCTGCCCTATATCAGTTGGCAAATTTGTGCTCTCCCACACACAAACTTTACCTGCACTCACGCCACCAGTAAGTCAAAAAATTTCCTGATTTTGTACAAAGCTCTTACCAACATACATTTTAGTTAGATTCACCGCACCAGTTAGTCACAGTTTTTATTTTGGCTCTTAACATAATTGCATGAAGGACAGATCCAGGATTACCACTATGGGGGTACAAAAGTATGTTTGGGGGTACAAAGCGTTATAATTTTTAACTATTTTAAATTTTCTGGTATAATATATGATATTTTTCAAATTTTTGGGGGTGCGGTAGATCCATCCTTGATGAAGCATGCTGTGTATGATGTATACTTTATGCTGCCAAGATGCTCAACGAACCACACACTCAGCTGCTAATTATTTTTGTTTTCAGTTTTTTCAAAGGCACATGTCTAGTGATCTGACTTTCATAGGGTTTTCTGACATACTTGAACTGCACTTTCCACCTTTTTACACTGCCATTTGATATCCCAATAATTTTCCCGAAGTCAAACAATATTCTAAAAAATGGTTTGTGAAAATATAAATAAAAAGTAAAATACTCAGGGACTGATTTTTGGAAATTATTGTATATAACAAATAAATTGTGAAAAATATGGGGAGTGGCTTGGGGAGGTCAAATAAGTTTTTTTTTTAAAAATTGGAATATTAAAAAATTTGTTGGCCAATAAAGGGGGCGACTTTGGGAAGTTCACAATATATAGATTATGGGATCGAATTATACTAAAACACCACTTTTATGGGTATCCATTGAAAATCAGCACATACAATTATGACCTAAAGAAATTACCAATCCACTCAGATTCAACATAAGTTCATTATTGTCATCATTGTTACCCCAAGAATGAACACACATTTTGGCCCTATTTGATAGGGTTTATTTCCAGCTTATTTCAGCTTTTAGCTTAATTTAAGCTATTTTGATGTGTTTGGTTCAGCTTAACAATACAGCTTATAGCTTTTTGTAAATCAAAAATCAACTTATTCTTTGAGTGTGGGAGGAAAAACTTAATTTATAAGTCAAAAATCAGCTTATGTTCACAGCTATAAGCTATAAACTGTTAAACTATAAGTTATAATCACTTTCCCACAGCTCTACCAAACAGGGCCTTTATGTGAATTTCTTATATGACTAAAAGTATTTGGCATGTTCAGGGTTCCTACACTCTTAAGATGAAGATGCAAGATGAGAAGAAACATGAGTTAACTTGCATTAGTTTCAAGTTCGACATCAAGCTCGGTTCATTCATGTCTATTTAAAGTGCTTGTAAGAATGCATCTACCTTATATTTACTTGTGTTTGGCTTGTAAGATAACTCTTCCATGAAAGTACAACATCTTGAACCTACTTCAAGTATGTCTATTTAAAGTGCTTGTAAGAATGCATCTACCTTATATTTACTTGTGTTTGGCTTGTAAGATAACTCTTCCATGAAAGTACAACATCTTGAACCTACTTCAAGTATGGCCTTGCCTGACGATCTTCCATGCTGCACTTATTCCACTGTAGTAATAATGTAAATCTTGCCTCAACTGGTGTGTGTTCTGTATTGTGGATGTTCGTCCAGTTTAAGCAACTCCATGCATTCATGTTTGTAGAGGCTCTAACCATTTTACAATTTATTATTTATTTTTTAATTCAAAATCAAAGAAATAGTGTACAAACAAACTTCATTCTGTAAAACATGATTAGCAAGTGAAAAACTTAGTTAGCAATCACGTTTTATTTTTAAAAAAATGATTGCTAACTATGTTTTATTGTAGTTTGGGAATAACTTGTTCTTTATCGAAGAATCTTGACTAGTAAATCAAGTCAGTCTGTCCATCCGTGCCTTCTTGTAAGCTTTAGAAAGTCGCAGATAAAACTCTTATGTTGTGTTTGGTTTGGAGATTTGAGAAGGGATTTGAAAAAGGAAATGAAAAAGATAAGTGAAATGGGAATAAAATATACTTATATTTCACTTAGTTTTACACATCTTTTTCCTTTCTCTTTCTAAATCCATTCTCAAATCCTTCAACCAAACACAGCGTTAGGAAATGTTTGGTTCACTAGAATGGTGGATTGGAATAGAATGGTCATTTTTTTTAGCCTCCTTATAGAATGATAATTTTATTTGTAAGTTTTTTAGTAAATCAAACATGAAAATGGACTGATTCCATTTTAGTTCATTCCAATGAATTACACATAGCTTTAGTTTAGTGCGGGTTTCATAAGCGCTCTTGGTCAATCATAGATTTCTCCAGACATGATGGGGGTGTAGATACGTGCGCTATTTGTTTAATTGTGAATTAAAAGGAAAATAAAATGGTTAAAAGCCCCATATTTGTAAGTTTGCATACATTGCCTGCTGTGTTCATCTCATCATTGTCGCAAATAGGCAAATACTGTTTACTATATATCTCAACTAAAGTTAGACAAATTAAAAATACACAAAGAATGGTAGAATTTTTGGGTTTTTTTCTTTGTATTTACTAATTTTTTAAAAAATTATTCATAGATATTTTACTTTTTTAAGTATCTAACAAAAATTATTAAAATGTGATTTTTTTTTATTTATTTAAAGACACAGTGACCTCGTTTGGGAAGTTTTTAATAGGTTAAAATTTTTGTGTTTAGAAAAATAATTAAATTTTTTATAGTTAGATGTAATGTTTGTGAAAGAAAAAGTGAAATGATTATGGATTTGATATGATATTTTATTTTATTGACTATTTTAGCTTATTTTATTTTTTTTAAGATTTTAACCAAAAGAAAAAAAAATCAAAAATCCACTTGCCATGTAAAACAAAAATATACTTTTCAAAAACTAAACTAAACTTTTGACATAGATCTTTGTTTTTGATAAAATTATTA
Source organism: Camellia granthamiana (assembly GCA_036172215.1). Classification (NCBI taxonomy): domain Eukaryota; kingdom Viridiplantae; phylum Streptophyta; class Magnoliopsida; order Ericales; family Theaceae; genus Camellia; species Camellia granthamiana. The sequence goes on from CM069914.1 coordinate 62,403,019, forward strand.
TATTTAGGGTTCGTTTGGGATGTTTGTTGATTTTTTGATTTTTTTTTATTATTTTAATCTGGAGTTAAAAAGCTTAGTTTGGGATAGGCTTTTTGACTTTTGGTAAGGTGTCCACGTGTCAAATTATCCAAATGCCCTTGGGGTGAAGGTGTTCCCCCAATCTGTTGGCCAGTGCTGGGCGGATGGGTTGAGGCTGACACGTCAACCGATTAATTTGGTGGTTTATTTTTTTTTATTTTTTTGTTTAGCATGCTTTTTTATTTTTTTACTATTACGGGGAAACAGATAATTTTGTTCTTTTTTTAAAAAAAAAAAAAGAAAAGAGAAAGGCAAACATCTCAAAATATTTATGTCAACGATTGTAACCTTTTGTTGGAACATTTTAAAATATATATATATATATTTTTGTTAAAATTTTTTGTAAAAATAATTTGGACCATCCATCATCATACAAAACAAATAAAGAACATAAACACATACAAAAAATTAGATGAAATTTTTGAATCACCTAGAACAATGCCTTTCAAAGATAAACATACCAGATTGGGTTGAAGGAGACATTATTACGCAAAACAAAAAAAAAAAATTCTAGTACTTGATGATCAGTGGTATCGAGGACGCGATGGATGCAGTGTCGTCGCCAATGTGCACTCTGGTGGCCTTGGGCTATGGAGAACTTTGCTATTCTTCTTCGCTGTTCAACGTTGTGTTTTCGCCTCCTTCCTTCAGCGTCTGTCGGTGCCCTAAGTGAGAAAGTATTATGTGGTTTGAATTGGTGCTGGTGTGAAACAGATTGGCATTGAGGAGTAGTTTGGTAAATTCCATCGATGTTGAGTTGTTTCCCAGCATGTGAATGTGTTTTGTCTCTTGTGGCTAATTTAGCCTATTTTGGATGAATGTGGCTAAATTAATCCAAAATCGGATTGCCAAACTACGGCTTAAATGCTTATTGTCAAAATCTACCAATGATGAATATGAAATTATTTTTTTTTTTAAAAATTCTGAAAAATTATCATGCTATCTATTGCCCAAATAGTGAAATTCCCCCGACTTTGGACAATGGATAGGGAGATTTCACGATTTGCTAGCAGTGAAATTTTCAAGTGAGGCTAAAAATGACAAAATTGAGGATTAAAAATTTTAAATTAAGGGTTTCAAATTGACAAAATTAAAATTTTCTTTGTTCATTGCATTTGCCACTACCAAAGCAGATAAATCTGTCTTCAAACAATGATATTTCATTGTTTTCAAAATAGTGAAATTTTCAATTGAAGCTAAACATTGAAAAACTGTGAGCTAAAATGTATTAAAAAAAGAAGAGGAAAAAAAAAGAAGATTGACTAATAAATCTCATATTTTGGATTTGTAATCTATATAGTCTTATATATTTTTCTTTTGATCTATTTAGTCCTTTTGAATGTGTAATGACTTATTTACCCGCTACATTAGAGTGTCACATTTAGAAAAAGTATACTAAGGAGTTTTTTAGTATCACACCATATCCGTCACGTTGGAGTGTTACATTTGGAAAAAAATACACTATCGTTGTGTTTGGTTGGAAGATTTGGAAAGAGAAAGGAAAAAGGTATGTGAAACTAGGTGAAATATAAGTATATTTTATTCACATTTCACCTACCTTTTCCATTTCTCTTTCCAAATCTCTCCTCAAATCCCCCAACCAAAGACAGCATAAAGAGTTTTTAATTTTTTTAGAATATCACATCATACCTGTCACATTGGAGTATCACATGTCACATTTAGAAAAAAGTATACTAAAGAGTTTTTAATTTTTTTTAAAATGTCACATCATACCCGTCACATTGTCACATTTGGAAAAGTACACTAAGGAATTTTTATTATTTTTTAAGTATCACATCATATCTGTCACGTTGTTACATTTAGGAAAAGTATACTAAGAAGTTTTAAATTGTTTTAGAGTGTCACATTAATACCTACCACATTAGAGTATCACATCATACATGTCACATTAATAAAAAGGTATAGTTGTCCACCAAAACACTATCAAAATAAAAAATAAGACCATATGAAAAGAAACTCTCCACTAATAGGACTTAATAGATCAATACAAAAAACTTGAGACTAATTGGGATACTTGTTTGTGAGATGAGATTTATTGATAGATATCTCAAAAAAATGGGTTCCTAATATTAATTTTTTTGTCTAAATTTTCTAAATTGAGGGCTCTAAAATAAAATTTTAAAAAAAATTCACTTTTCTAAAGCAAAAAATTCTTCTGACCAATTAATTTAAAAAATCGATTGATAGCAAAAATCTTGTAGCAAATATGCCTTACTCTGCTCTGTTTTTAAAAAAATAAATAAGTAATAAAAAATGAGGGAAAATGCTGAGCAGTTGCGATGAATTCACATTTTCTTACAACTTAATTTTAAAGAGAATCAATTTTTTGTTTTTTGCCTTTCCTTTCTCATCAATTAAACCTAGTAAAAATATCACCAGCATAGAAAAAGTGAGAATATAAAAAAAGTGGAAAGTAAAAAAATAATTACAGAGTGACAAAAGTATAAGTAATTTATATATTAGATTGTGCATATAAATCTTAAACTTTCATTACTTTGCAATTATTTTGTATTGATACTATTTTTTAACAATTGTCCCAATAAAAATTAAGAAATGTGAGTCTCGTGACCCAAAATGTCATTGCTATGAATAAATTTCATGTATTAAGTGTTCGGTTTGGCTAAAAATTCTCTAACAAAAAATTTATAAAAAATTTAAATATAAAAATCATAGAAATCATGAATCACATTTTCATTTTCTCTTAATATTATTTTTGTCCAAACAAAAGTCTCGTTTAAAAATATGCTTTTTTTATTTTTTATTTTTTTTTGAATAAAAAATAAAATAAAAAACAAGTATATTTAGAATAATTTTTTTAACTTTTTACCGAAAAAAAAAAAAAATAGAGAGAAACAAGAATCTTTTTGTATAATTTGTTGACCTTTTAGCTTTTTAATGAGTTTTTTGGCCTTCTAAGTTGAAAAGTGAAGTTGCCAAATGAGGCCTGAGTTAAAAGGTAATCCAATTTCATAAACAAAAAGTGAAATTCAGTGAAGCTAAACAGTCATATTTAGATTACATCAAGGTACCAACGACAGTCATGAATTGTGTTTTGACAAGTTAACAAGTTCATCATTAAAGTTCTACATAACTAATGACGATGATACAAAAACAGATCTATCATTGTCGATTAGATACCCTCACTAAACAAACGAACAAACAAAATTATGTGAAAAAGACGGACCGTTAAGGGTACATGAAGAGCCTAAAGAAACATCAACAGTTAACCTGAGGGGCCTTAGGCTCATGGGGCGCTTCCTCGCAACTCATTGAATGATTCTCCACAGCTTTTCCCACCTCTGGGTCTTTCATGTCGCTCTTGTCTGATTCATCTTCCTCCACTTTGTCCACTTTCTCAGTTGGCGTCTCTTTGTTGTGTTGCTCTTCTTTTACAATTTTTGCATCTTGCTGAGGTGGCACAGTCTCATTGGGCACCGGTGGTTGGGACAGTGCTTCAGGCCCTGCCAGCTCGAGATCTGACATCAGCAGTGATTTATTCCCTACATCATCACTCTCTGGTTTCTCCTTGCTTATCTCATCAATCTCTACCTTGTTTTTCTGCTCCGAGTCTTCCATATTGTCTTTATCCACAGCAGCTGTCTCCACATCTTCCATTTCTGATTCTGTAGCAACTGCCACTCCTTTGCTATGGTCTCCCACGTCCTCCATTACATCTTTCAATTCCATGTTAGCACTTTTTTTGATTTCTTCTTCAGTTACTTCTTTCTCTTCAGCAGTCTCACCGTCTTCATCAACATCGTCCTTCTCTTTTTCTCCCTTCTTTGAGCTTGATTTCTTCTGCACTTTCTTGGTGGGCTCGCTTTCTGGGGTATCTATTGCCTTTGATTTCTCACCAATTCTTGCAGAGCGCCTAGGAGTGTCACCTGTTGACAGGAGTATAGCAGCAGATTTAACTCAACTAAGTTATAGGCAATTGTTTAAAAGTTAGAATTCTAGCTACCTGGGTGATGCCGAACGGTTAATAAAAGATCTGTTCAACTATTCAATTTATCTCAAAAATCATAACATATGGAGAATTGTTCCAAAAGGGAAGAGCAAAAAAATGCAAAGAACAAGGAGAATTAAGAAAGAAGAATACAAGGGCTACAACCCTAATTGAAACAGCCACAGCCTAAAAACTAAATAATATTATTTCAAAGCCAAATGAACATATTACACAATGGTCTATTTTTTTGATTACACAATGGTCTATTTATAAGCATTCAAGAAGTCCTATAAATATTTAATGGAAACCAAAAATAATATAAATAAAAAAAATAGAATGAAATTATTATATTCTTCAATTTGTTATGATCCAATGCCTTTCCAGTTCCATCACTGGGCATCTATTTAACACACATGCAATATCATGCATCACATATATGTACCTGTGCCCCAGTCAAATTCAGATGCAGACGGGCCTCCAGGGTGAGATTTGAGATACTGGTCCAATTGTTTCTTATTCTTTATCTCTGCACCAGTAGGGGAAATAAACATTATCTCATTCCTCCTAGGGGTCCCACCTTTCTTCGGAGTGAACTGTACAAAAGAAAACAATCAGTTCAATACAGGAATCAGATCATTCCAATTGAAGAAATGGAATTATAACTGTTATGAAATTCAATCCCAAATACTGGCTGGCTAAGTGCTCTCATATTTTCTATATTTGAGAAAATAACCACAACGCAAGAATAAGACTGAGATAGAGGAAATCACATGACAGAGAAATCAAGAACCATATCCCATGATAATCACATGACAAGGAAATTGAAAATGAAATAATTTTCGTAGAAGAATTGCAAAAAAAGGGAACAACGAGCAATAACGTACATAAAGAACACAGCTGGAAGTACATCATTATCACCATTCTTAAGTAGATCAAACTATAACAAAAAGGGAATTCAACATTCAAAAATATCCAATGTGTTCCACAAACAAGTTCAATCTAACTCAATAAATAGGCATATTAACCAAGGACATCAAATGCAAAACTTGGAGAAAGAAACAAGTCATTTTGGCTACAAGCTAAATTTGAACATCATACAACTTTGTTTTTTTTTTTTTCAATAAGTAAAGCAAATTGTATTATGCATCAAAAGGGGATGCTGTCCATGTACGAAAAGGTTACATTCTCATAACCTAAGAACCTTTATCATACAGCTATTTAAGGATGATGGTCACATTATCACTTTGGAGGACTGGCACCAAAGAATTCTATTAGCAAATTAAAATTTCCAATTATCCTCTACCCCTATGAACATATTAATGTTAGCAAATAAATCCCAGGTTATTGGAAGAAGTACCAGTCAATTTGAGGCCATTGTACACTTTATGTTGTTCTTGATTCATTTGGAATTAGCTCTTTTCCTCTCCAACAACTGAAAGAAACATTCATCAACTGCCAATCTATTCTTTATTACTAATAAAATAATAATAATAATTGTTTGGTGGCCAGATCAAATTTATTTCATCATTGTCCAAGTCACCTAATCACTTAGGTTGTGTTTGAATCATGGATTTGTAGAGAAATTTGTGGAGGAAAATGTGAATGAAATATAAGAGCGCCCCCCCCCCCCCCCCCCCCCTTCCTTTTCCCATCCCTTTTCTTTTCCCTCTACCAATTCCAATAGAAATCCAAGATCCAAACATACCATTAAGGTTCAACTAAGTGCATCAACAATAGCACAAAAAGGCCTCATAAATTCACGTATCCATGTTTCTATGTGATATCTAGAGAGATATTCCATGGTTTCGTGAGATTTTAGACCTTACTTATGTGACATCCAACAACATTCCAGGCTACATGAATACAACTGATAAAAGTTAAACATCATATTCCTAAACTGAAACTAGATTGCCAGGGGCTTTTTCCATAACATCGTCCCTGCATTTAGGCCAAGTTTGGCTACCCAAAATAAGTACACACTTTTTATTTTTTTATCTTTTTTCCATCACATCACCTCTCTACTTTTCTGTACATCTTTTCGTAAAAAGACAAAAAGTGCACTTATTTAGATCATCCCAAACAACCCCTTAATCAATAGAGCATTTTCCAGTGAGAAATCTGCTTAAGAAACTATGAATTTGTTCCTCCCTCACTCTCTCGCACCACCTACATGATTCTAGCTCTTCCGTGAATCTATTTATGGGGGGGAAATATGAAACTCAAACTCAAAATTCAAGCTCTTGCGTGGATCTACTATGCGAATAATGAAATTCGAAACTATATATCTTGATTAGGCTTGATTCTGCCCACTTAAAATTTATAGTATCACTCTCTATGCCACCTCATTATATGCTTTATCTTTGATACACTCAAAAGCAACAAATTAGTGTCACTATTATAGGCAAAATGGCCAAGCTAACATTTCCTAACAAAGACTTTGAACAGTTTGCATTAGACCAAAATCCTTTCATAGAGACTGTTCACTTGGTTTATAATGGCTTCAAGCTTGGGAAGTCAACACTTGAACAACTTAAACTGAAAGCCTGAAATATACTGGGGGCGAAATCACAATTCCAAACTTTCAAATTTATAAGGAATAAAATGGAACCCAAACTTCCTCAATTAACATATAACAAATTTGAATATCCGACATAAATTTGAAATCACGATTCCACATTTCGATCCACACCTTATGCAAATTTCACTAAATAAACCCCAATTCATGGACACCAGGTTTTACCCAAAAATAAAGATTTCAACCGTTCAAGCAACTTCCATGAATGAATGAATGCCTTTCCACAATTAGGTCACTAGAAGATGCAACTTGAAAAGCCAAAAGCCATCTTCATTAGGTGGGGCGAAATTGTTTCCTGAGGACAGCTGATTAATTTCCACGCCTCGGTTTTTCATTCTCTCCAACTTCGATAAGTTTCTGTTCTCTGTTTTATTTGCTGAGTTTGTTAATCAATATCAATCATGTTTTTATAACTAATTTCCTAACAACCACTAAGAACAAAATTCAATGGACTAAAATTTTAGGTCAAATGTAAAATGCTAGAACTTCTAAAACAACCTTGTGCTTTCTCATTCGCGCATAATCACACACTACAGTTTCAAACCCTAAAACGACAGTGTGTACAGAGATTAAAATAAATAATTAAAAAATTTAAAAAAAAAAAAAAACTCAAGAGATACAAATTTACTATAATTTACAACAAACTGGCACCAAGGCTAGATTGAACTTGAAATTATACTTTAAAAAGTTAATTCAACAAAATCAGCTATAAAAAAAAATAAAAAAAAATAAAAAAGCCCTAGCCACACACAGAGCACGAGCAACCAACAAATTGGTAGAAAATTGCACGAATCGAAGCCGAGAGAGTAAATTAGGGCATAGAAAAGTCAAACGAAGTATCAGAGAAAATTCGAGAGCAGAGAACGAAGTGAGGAGAGAGAAACGAACCTTCTTCTTCCAGCCTTGGGGAGCAGGGAGATCGACGGAGACGACGTCGTCTCTAGTGGCATCCTCCTCGTTGGTTGGGTTGTGGGACTCCATCTCCATGGTTTGCTCCTTCTCTGCTTCGATGCTCGCCATTTTTCAGATTCAGAGACCTTCTACTCACAAATTACGAAAGTTCCCGCTCGCTCTCTCTCTCTCTCTCTCTCTCTCTCTCTCTTAAATAAGGTACTGCTACCTAGCTCCCGTTTAGTCGGTGGTTCATAATCAAATAAAATTAATAAATTTAAAATTCATAATATTACATGTCAATGCAAATTTATAAAAACATGGGTTTTTTTATTGATAAATCTGATTTAGAGGGGTTCTATCTCAATAAATTCATAAAGAAAAATTATAACCTACTTAGTCTTATGTGTTTATGTTTTTATCCCGTGAAGTCTTTTTTTCCTGATTTATATTTTTTGTTAGACTATTATACTCTTATATCTATTATTGATATATATTATATATAAGAATGATATATATATTTCCTTATATTTTTGTTGTGGTATGATTTCGTTGCTACAGAAGAGAAGACGATGACATAGAGTTTGTGGTACTATTTCGTTGCGGTAGAATTTTATTCCTGTAGGAGAGAATGAATCGAAGGAACAAATGAGATGGCTTGCAAACTTGTTCAGTCGATTGATTGAAACTCACATTCGACTAGATTGAATCAAAGGGAAAGAGGAGATGGAGGAGTTCGTGCTCTGTTTCTGGTTTTTATGTCAAATAGTGTGAATGTTTACATTTCATATGGTTCTTATTTTTCACAATTGTTAAAATTATCGCCCACCAAGTGTTTGATTATATGTTCAAATAAGAAATTTAACAGACAAAGTTGTTCCCATTGGAAACATCTCCAATGATATTTGCTTAGATTAGTGAACACGATTATGTTATTGTCATTAATTTTGATTTTTTTGTTATTGAATTTCAATGTAGCAATGATTTTTTGAAATTGATAATGTGTCTGATATAAAAATGATATAAATGTTCATATTATTAATCAATGTTAATATTCATATTAATTTAAATTGAAAATTTGTCATGTGAATATTAAACACATTCATGTGAATATTCACTATGGTAATATGGAATGATGATATTAAAGTTTACCACACAATTGCATTGCACACATATCACATTAAGCCAATGATTATGTGTACACAATTGTAAAGCAGCTAACAACAATGTGAAGGTTCACATCGATTTTTTAATCTCTAAAAATATGACTACATCAGCATTGCATTGACCATAAACCATATTTCTGTGTGTACACAAACATGAAGTGTACATTTATGCACAATTAGATTATTGATCTGAATGTTAATATCACAAATAAAACATCAAATAAATTAATTTAGTTACATTAAGCCAATGGTTATGTGTACATAATTATAAGACAACATAAACCGATATGAATATTAACATTGACTTTCTAAAAACAAATATTATGACAACATATCATTATATCTTATTAAGCACAATCAAAATAACTAATTATAGTTCTTTTGTCTAATATATTCTAATATTTACAAAATCGCAAATGATGTGAAATTCATATTCATATTTAGAACATTGTTTGGTCAACTGTCATTGTGTGTGGTCAATATTCTTTTTTGATATATTTGTGAATGAATCATACACCCTACATATGTAAAATGTGAATATTAACATCTGTAGTCAATCACAGTAAACATAAGACATATTTTAAACATTCACATTAATTGAAAATGGGCATTAACATAAATTACGATGTCATTCACACCAATTTCTGATATGTTTGTTCATAGATCGTATACCTAATTAATGTATAATGTGAATATTAACATCTGTAGTCAACCACAGTATGATGGGAATATTCACAATGCAATAAAAATGTAAAAATTTGCATTAATTCTAATATATTTGTGCATAAATCATACACCTAATTAATGTATAATGTGAATATTAACATTTGTAGTCAACCACAATAAACATAGGACATAATTTGAACATTCACATTTATTGAACATAAATTATGATGTGAATATTCACACAAACTTCAACATAAGAAAACAGATGTGAATGTTCACAGTTTATATTGTTTAGCACACATAACACATCAACACCAAATATACCATCAAAACACATAGGTTTGTGAGAAGTATATCATTGATTTATATATATGTTGTCAAGTGTTTTCAATTACAAGTTATCAAAATTACCAAAAAAAAAAAACAAAACAAAACAAAACAAAAACTAGCACTATATTTTGGTATAGCTAGTGTATGGTGGACAACTCCAACCATCGAACAACGGAGTTTGCCTCAAATAGTCCAGCTGAGGATCCCAAAACTTGGTGCTTGTCATCGGTTTTATTAAGCCTGTAATGTTTGATTGATAATTGATATATCGCATGTAGATGTGGGTGCTGCTCTCTAGAGGCATGCTCTCTTCTTTGACATGATACTCCTCTTTCTTCCTCTTTGTGCAAAATTTAGATGCAACATCTATTACACAAGCATGCACAAATAGTGAGTGTTTATATGAACATTAAATTTGATTTCAATAGAATTTGTAGAGTAGGCGTGCACATTGACATCAACACATTATTAGTCAGGTGAATATTCACATTCAACGATATTCATATAAATAAAAGCAACAAAGTACTATTTAGGTCACAAACATAATAATGTGAACATTCACATCATTAAAGATGTGAATATTCACATTTCTGCCAGAGTACAAATAGGAGTGGTCACACCGAATATTAATATTTACACATCCATATAATATTAGGTATGTCTATATGTATAGAAAGGAATGTTAAAGTTCACATCAATATTTAGTTACAAAAATTCACAGTAAAACAATAATTATATGTACACATTTATAAGCAAATAGCACTAATGTGAATATTCATAGTGGCTATAAACAACCAAACAACATGACAACATCACCCATTCATTAACCTCAAACCACATATTTTTAGTATACACATGTGATGTGAATATTAAGTGGATAACTATGAACAACATCAGTGTCCACAATGTCAAGGTTCACATCAAAATTGAACTACAACTAGAAGAAACATTTTTATTTGGGGATTTATTGACACAATGTTTACAATCATATAACAAATTTATTCAGAACATGGTCACCATGTGAATGTTGATATCATGTGAACAACAACAACAATATCCGAAACAACAACAATTTTCTATTTTCTAGGAGAAGCAACAAATTTGGAAGTTTACATCATTTTAACAATACCAACAACAGCAAAAAAAGGGAAAATAACAGCAACAACATGAACAACAAGGACCAAAAATAACAATGGCAATAGGTGAGAAAGTTTGCATTGGGACCAAAAAAAATGTAATTTGATTACACAAAAAAAAAGGGGAGGGGAAAGGTGATTACATTTAGTCCCCATGTCGAGTCGATACGCTCCGATAGATGAGAATGTTCACAAAGTGAAATATAGTTTCAAACATGGAATAACATAAGTGATAAATACAGTGATGAATATTCACAAAGTGACTAATCAATTTACACATGTTATGAATGTTCACAACATAATTATATATACCAACATCATCTGACACAAGCAAGTTGGACCATGATTCTTTGTTTTCATGTGAATGTTCACTACTGTTAACAACAACAATATTATGGGCAAGAACAGTAACAATATGAAATTACACACATTGTATGAATAGAAGTAGGGGATATGTATGGAAGTTCATATTGGTGCAATTTGAATAGGACATTTACATGATCAAACAATACAATAACAACAAGAACATCTGCAACAATTGGCTTGGCCCAACATGTTAACTTCCCTGTGCATGTCCACTACTGTTAACAACAATAGTAGTAGGGGCAATAACAATAATAATATGAAGTTCACACATTGAATGAATAAAAACAGGGGCTATTGTGGAAGTCCATATTGATGCAATTTCAATAAAACATTCACATGACTAAAACATACAACAACAATAACAACATCTGAAACAATTGGCTTGGCCCAACATATTGACTTCCCTGTGAATGTCCACTACTATTAACAACAATAATAGTAGGGGCAATAACAATTATACTATGAAGTTCACACATTGAATGAATAAAACCATATACTATGAAGTTCACTACTGTGGAAGTTCATATTGATGAAATGTGTATAGGAGATTCACATGATTAAAACATACAGCAACAACAAGAACAACAATAACATCTTAAACAATTAGCTTGGCCCAACATTTTTCATTCCTATGTGAATGTTCACAGCTTTTGACAGCACAATGTAATTGCCACTGCATTATTTTTAGATGAACAAAACCATATACTTGGGAATTGGGATTGAGGGGTTCACATTCACGATTAGGGCATAATATGAAGTTCCACACATTGTATAAATAGAAATAGAGGATATTAGAAGTTCACAATGGTGTAATTTGAACAAGAGATTTAGGGTTTACATACAAAATTGGTGAGATTACTTACTCTTTTTGCCCATATCGACGGTTGGGTTGTCACAAAAGGTCATCGATGGTAATCTTGACAAAGATGGAACTTCAAGATGTTCACTAATGGTGATTTCCACGTTTCTGTACACAGATGGCGGAGGTATGACGAAGCTGACGATGAAACGTTGCGACGATGAGACAATGAGAGACGTGTGGGTGTGAGACGATATGAAATACGATTTTGGATTTTCGAAATGGTGGAGATACTGTGTGTGATTTTCTGCAAAAAGAGAGGGGAAGAGGGATGATTATTTGATTCAAAAAGAGATAGGAAGAGGGGAAGGGTGTTTTGGTCTTCTAATATGAAATGGGACCTAATGGAATAGTAGAAAACACTATAGGGTTTATGGAATAGGATTCTTAGAGAGTGGATTTACTAAAAAAGTTCCCTAAAAATAATTACATGTTAATAGAAATTTTTATCAATATCAATAATTACAATTATAATTTTTTTAATTATTTTTTTAAAAATACACTTGATTGTTGTTTTCTCTTTAAAACTTTGATACATATTATTATATTATTATTTGTTAACAAAATATCTTGAGCATAGTTTCATTACTCCACTATCTTCAACTGCCACTGAAACCTTTAATCGTAGGTTTCTCACCTTTGGCCATCAACAATATCTTTTTGGTGACTAATGTGGATTGTTTATAATTATTTTTCGATGATAATTTTCTAGTGATTCTCTGATGAAATAAAATTATACTAACTTATGACTAATGTTATAGAAATTATATTTTTATACAAACTTATATGACATAATTGTTTCTATCATTTGAATATAGATCCTGCTACTATCACCGTCACCACCCACTATATCTGGTCATTCCCACCTCCACCCACTATCACCAGTGACCTCCACTATTTTTTAGCGAACAAGTAATCCCTTCAGTCACTGCTAATTGCCTCATATTCAAAGAGCTTGTTTGGGAAGATAATTTGAGTTAAAATAGTTATATAATACAAAATAGGCTATTTTAGTTAAATAGGATAAAATGGCACATCAAACCCATAATCATTTCATTTCTTCTCTCACAAAAGTCAAAAAAACCAAAAATCCTATCATAAATGCGATTTTTTAACCCCATACTGAAATAACCAAAAAACTAACCCACATCCCAAACGAGCTCATAATAACAAACTTTAACCATGACATTTTTATAAAAATTCACATTCAGGCACCACCTTCAAAAATTGTCAAACACTTATGATCACAATCTCTGATGAGCACTGTTGGAAAATAATGGGTTTTCGGTAATTTTAATTCGAAATTAAAGTGGGATCCAACCGCCGATTGAGGTGGGTCTTAGTGGTTTTGTATTCTCTTAAGTAAAAATATTGTAATACAAAAATAATGAGCCGAAACCATTGAGCTGTGAATGAGAATTATCTCATAAAGTGGGCATTAATAAAAGTTGGTTTAGATTTGAACTTAGTCTTTGTTTGGACTGGGCTTAGAATTGTGCTTGTGCTTGTGCATATGTTGGGTTTGGCCTTGGACTTGGATTCTTACTTAATCTTGAGCTTGGACTAAGCTATATTGTGTTGGGCTTAGCATGTGCATGTATTTGAGAATTGGGCTTGGATCGGGTTTTGACCCAACATTAGTATCTATGTTGTGACTCATCTAGTTGGTTTATTCAAACATCATTATACACATATTTATTTGTAGGGGAATGTACTAATAAGTCCCATATACGAAGTTCAAAACCCATCTAATCCCAAAACAAAACACTTGCATCAATTAGTTCTATATATTGGTAATTATTACCCAAAAATCCTATTTTTTTTAAAAAAAAATTTACAGACGTTGTTACATCCCACTACTGTCGGGCTTCCGTCAGATAGTCATCAGAGATTCGTCGAAATGTTCAACATCACCGGGAAGTTGCTTGAGTATCGCTGGTAAGTCACCAGAGTATTGCCGAAATTTCAACGGAGTATTATGAACGTCAATGGAAGTCGCCGGAATGACCAGAACGTTTGCTGGACGTTAAGAACATCATTGGTATGATAACCCAACCCGTATTACATTTAATTATGCATGGGATTATGTGTTTGATATGAATTTGCAAGTTTAAGTATGTGAATTTTGTGATTTTGGAACTTGATTTGTTGAATGTAGAAATATCTGTTACAAATACCACTCTAAGCGGAAAATTGATAGCGTTAGAGGCGCAATAAATCAAAACCGATTTCATATTTGTGATTAGCATGATTTTTAGAGCCTACAGTGAAATTTTGTAAAATTACGATTCGTAATGATTCAATTAAAATTTATGAGTTAAGCCTTATTTTTGTTTGGCCTCTGGTGTTCTTCATTTTGAAAGAGAGTTTGTTAGAGTGAGTTAGAGAGAGAAAAAGAAGAAGAGCTAGGGTTTTGGAAGAGAATCAAAGGACAAACCTTAGACTTGAGTTAAAGTATGATAATCTACTTATAATCTTTGTCTCTAACTGATCTTTGGCATGAAATCAAGAATAAATTGGGAATTTTGAGCTAGGGTTTGAGTTGTGTAGGGGTTTGGAATAAAATCAAGAAATCTTTTCATTTTTGTTTGATTTGGGTTCAATCTTGTTTAATGCATGAAATAAACTCTTGATGGTTCATACAAACAAGATTTGTTGGAAGATCATTCATAGATATATATACATATATATATATATATTGAGCTTGTATATGAAATTCATGATTGTATGGAAAAGATGAGACCGTGAAGTTGATGTTGATGCAAGATTGATAAGTTTAATGCACAATTACACTTGTATCATGCTTATGTATCATGTTTTGAAGTGAGTTTTGCATTGATTTGAGCTTGGAAATGAGTTTGGAAGGTTTGCATTTTTTGCCATTTTCAAACTGTCCGATTTTGCCTAGACCGCACGAGTGACCACGGGCTTCGCACGAGTGGAACATGATGAAAAATAGAGGTCTACATTCTACTTAAACCACCGCTCGAGTGGCCAAGGCCACCGCTCAAGCGGTCAAAGTGGGCGCACGTACAGCCAGCTCTGTTTCAACTTATACCTAGTAACTTCAAAAAGGTATATCTCCCTCATCTAGACTCCACTTTAGACAATTTTTGAGCCTAAATTCGAGTCCCAAAAGTCTAGTTTTCAATAGAAGTGGTCACATATCCAAATTCTAAGTACACAAATAGATATGTTCAAATTAGTGAAGGCTATTCACTTTCTTTGTAACCGTTTCATACTATTTCCTCTCCTAACCTAGTTTCCTTTCGTTTCGTCCTATTTTCCTAGACACAGATTATGACCCATTGAGGACTAATGAGTTTAGAAACAATAAAAATAATTGGTTAAGGAGCAAAGTAAGGGATTGATTTATTTGGTTAAGAAAAGATTAAGAGAAGTAAATTTGATCAATAGAGTAATTCTATGTTCCGATATGTTATGCCATGCGCATTGTATTTGCAGGTCATGATTCGAGGATCGATCAACCATTTCTGGAAACCACTGTGAGTAATAGTATAGTAAAGATATATTTTTCATTATCTATTTTGATTTATGTACGACATGATCTTCTAAATATCATATTTTGTCAACATGCCCAAGTTTCCAAGAAATGTGAAATGAGTTATGAATAAGAAATGTGAATTGTTTGTAATATGATATAGTGGGCTCAAGGTCGTTCTGTTTATGCTATGACATGATATGAATTGTTCAGTCTTTAAAACTTATTGATTTCAGGAATAGAACAAAGTGCTACAGTGGGAGTCACCTCTAGAGTCCATACGAGTCACCTCTTGGGTCCATACATATATAAATATTGGGCCCGAGGCTGTTTTGATAAATGTTGGGCCTAAGGCCCTTTCGATATATGATTAGGCCCGAGGCCATTTTGATATGTGCAAATTAGGCCCGAGGCCATTTTGATATGTGCAAATTAGGCCCGAGGCCGTTTTGATAAATGTTGGGCTTGAGGCCGTTTTGATATGTACAAATTGGGCCCGAGGCCATTTTGATAAATGTTGGGCCTGCGACCGTTTTGATATATGATTGGGCCTAAGGCCGTTTTGTTTACACAATTATGGATATTGTGAGAATCTTATAATTATTACGCTGTTTACTGTATTATTACTCATTGAGCTTCGCTCACCCAATATTATGTATGCACATGTAGGTAATTTGCAACATGGAGCACACCCTTAGAGTTAGTTTCAGGAGCTATTCTTTTTGAGACCCAATCGAGTCTACCTTCGAGATGGAGTTTTGTCTTAACTCACACCACATCTTGATCTAATTTTGTTTTTTGCTTTTATGGTCTTGGGTTATAAACACCATATACAATTTTTCTTTTGGCTCCTATATTTTTGTTGCGCTATTAAATGTATTAATGTGTTACATGGTTATCTCTATGATCTTGCTTATGATTGACACAGTTCAATGGACTCCTTCTCATTATATGCTTCCATTATGGCCCCATTAACATAAATATTTTTTATGTTCGTTTAAGGCCTTCGGTAATCCACGGATTACTGGCCGGTTATGACCCAAACTTTTAGAGGTGGGTTCGGGTCATGACAAAATGGTATCAGAGCATGGGTAAATACCTCACACAAAAGTCCAATTGAGCAATAAGGATTCTAGAAAAGAATTAGGAACATTTTCATTTTGCACTACTAGTGTATGAGATAAGGTGTGAATCCATGATCTTTGTATGAGCATGAAAGATAGGAATACGAGTGTGTTTTCTAAACTTCTTATGGAATATAAAGTATATGAGAATACATGTGTAAGTATGATTATTACTTGAGCAAGTATGGCTTTATTTGGGCATGAACATGGAAATTGTGAAACCTTGTGTACGTTTCTAATCTCAGCATAAGAAGTAACCTATGTGTTATAAGTATGAACATAAGCTATTTGAATTGATGAGTAATATGGATTTTGATATGAACGAGTGACTTATGTAAGCATGAGTATATGAACATGAGGGTTATTTGATTTACATGAACCCACATATGCAACTTTGTTATAGATGCGGCGAAATAAGTCATAAGGTAAGGGATTATCCCTGGATCGAACAAAGTGTGAATGGACCCGCTACCTTGATCAGTTTTGTCCTAATGGCAAGATCTGTTACGATGAGTGGAATCGCAAACCAAGGTAGAGTAACTGCACTCGTCCCAGAAAACACTCAGAATACTAGGACCGTTGTTCCAGGTACCGTCAGTATTTATGAACGAATGCTTATGTGTTGGTTGACTAGGGACTCTTATATATATGCACTGTTGCTCGGAATGTTAATTGATTATGGATAAATATCTCTCTGTACCTTTGTTCGAGATGATTGTTATAGTACTGATCCCCACTCCCTAGACCATTGGAGCTAACGCTACAACTATGTAGCTAGATTGGATATCCTGTTTAATGAACCCCATATCAGCTGTGATTACATACCCTGCTTAGTTATCATGGACGAGATTATTTGATTGGGTTCTTATAATCATGAATTTGTGATGATATAATCTACTTGGAATTTCCGTATACCAAATTATGTATTATGTAAGCACTTTATGTTATGAACAACTATGTGCTCGTGTATCTGCATGTGAACTTATTCAAAGGAAACTATATGGTATAGAACCTCAGCCACTTTGATATGAACCATTATGATGCCTGATCTGGAGAACAAATGAACTTAGCATGATTATGCGACTTTGGCCGGAATCTCTAGGCGAACTGATTGAACCATCAAAACCAAACGTACCATGTTTGAGAATGATGTGATAGGACCTTCATCTGATTTGATTTGATGAGAATCTCTATTTAGTTTGTTTTTATTCTAGATGAATTATAAATTGTTAGCAAGCAATGATTGGGTTATATTGTGATAAAGACCGCGTGTAGATTACTGGCAACAGACATGAACCCTATTAAGCACAACATTCAACTATAGGGCAGATATGTGGTATGGGTGAAGTAGGTTATACGGGGCTGGCAACTAATTGATTTACCAAATTGTTACTTCTGTGTTACCGTGTTTTGTCTTGATGCTATAAGAATTGTTAATCGTGAATTATGTGTTTATGAACACTACTTGAGAAAAACCTTAATTATTTGAGAGTATTTGAATTATAATTAGTACTATGGGGTTGTGAGAATTACGCACGTCATGTAATTAATTCTTTCGGTGTTATCCCTGCTAACTTGGGAGTGTGTTGAGAGAGAACAACAAGAATATGTTTTATAAAGTGTGAGGAGACTTGAACTAGAATTGAATTCCTTATTGTAGCTCGACTTTTTTGCGCCCCCTTTCAAAAGTCAAAATAAGCCTTACAGTATTAGACTTCTGCAGTTCTGAATCTGATTCCACAAGTGCAATGTGAAATAGATAAACACCAAAGAGTCCAAATTCGGTGAATCTTTTGGAAAATCGATTTTGAATCAAATTGTCAAAAATGGACTGCTTTGCCAGATACAAAGTCGCTACCTAAACGTTTTATTTTAGAGAAATTTAGGAAACTCATGACTCGTGCCAAAGGCCACGTATCCGTCATCACCAAGATTCTCTCGACTCGGGAACTTAGGTACTAGAAGGGGAGGTCATGAATTAAGCACCTCCGCTCGCCCGATCAAAGATCGGCCTCTACTAATCATGATATGAATCTTACTTTGCATTATATATTCTTGTTCCGGTTATTCATCTAGCATTACTATGTGATGCGCACATACAAGTATAGACTAACTTGCAAAAATTGGAACACTTGAGTCATGTTTGTTTTCTGAAAAAAAAGTTTGAATTTGCCACTTGAAAAGTGGGCTTAAATGTGCATGGCTCAAAGTATTCCAATTCAAGCAATTAGCTTTCATCCATGGGCATACAAGCAGGTATATCAATTAAGCACTTAGCCTCATGGTAAGTATGCTAGACATGGCAACAATCACACTCATGCAATAGGCTAAAGAAAGTAAAGGCTCACCTCATACTCCAAGCCAAAAAGACATAAGAGTGTTAGAAAAAATACATGATTCCTAACTATGCAATATGACTAATGCAACACATGCGATATGCAATCTAAAATAGGCTCGGCTACTTAGTATGGCATATGAATCAATTGATAGCATGTAGTTTAAGCACGTATTCAAATAAGTATTAAACTAACAATGTGGTTGGAATGATGAACTGAGTCTCGATGCATGCAATACAAATGGATGCAAACATGAAGAATGCTAATTTAAACGTGATGTCCCTATACTAACCATCACAAGCAGTTAAATAAAAGAGAGAAAGACGTGGGGTTAAAAGACGTACACATTATTACAACATTATGCTCTCACGAAGGAGAGTCCGAATAAATAAAATAACTAGCTAACTATTTAAGCTAAACTAATTAATTAACTATTACAAACCAAATGAAATAAATTAACTCACAACTAATTAACTACTTTAGCTAATTAAATAATTACAACACAAGTATAATTAAAAGAAGCAAGTAAGCTAAACAACTAATTACTCCGTCTTGGGAAGAGAGGAATGTTCATGCGCATGCTCGATTTCCACCCGAAAAGCCACTGTTTTGCTTCTAGAGAGCTTCTATTGCACGATAGAACACATACACTGTTGCCCATTTCCAGAATGACTCTTCTCCGCCAAAGGAACACATTGCTGAAATTTTGCATTAGTGGCCGGCTGGACACTGGTGAGGGATGCCAGCCATCAAAGGTGGTCTGCCGACCACTGTTGGGCATGTAAAGTGGCTTGCTGGCCACTGCTGCCCAGTTCACCTTGTTGCAACAGAGGACAAACAGAGCATGCATAGGGTATTCTCTAGGGTTGTCTGCACAACTTACCCCTCATTTTCATGAACGAATCAAAGGAGAAGTAAACTTAAGCCATAAACCACTAACTCAAGCAATTTCATTGCATGATGACTTGTGAATCAAATTGTGCAAGTTCAATAAATGCAACAAAATATGACTCTAACCTCTTCTTTTTCATGGAATTGATCAAGGGAAGTGGTGACTTTGGAAACTTGAATCATTTCATCACTAATGAGTGTAAATTGCCTCAAGTTTCCATGTGTTCAATTAACGTTCGATTGAATACAATCAAATTATTATCTTGCACCATTTTAACCTCAATTTTAGTTATTCAATTTTAAATTACCATCCGTTCTTTAATTCATTAAGTCCAATGGTGAGTTTAAGTGCTCTAAATGGAAAAAAACGTCAAACAAGGAGTTGTTATTGGCATGAGAGAGATGTAATGCCCTGGTAATGAACCTCCGAAGAGATTAAACCATTTAGCATGGAAGGTCTCTTTCTCATGCTAAAAACAACATATATGGGATATCAATTCATCACTTTCAATTAGGTTACAACAATATACAATATAACAATAAATCAAAGCAAAAAATCTAAATAAGTAAAAAAAATGCAAGGAAATGAAAGATTTGTGAAATTCACCTCATAAGGAAAGGATGAACTCCTTAGTTAACAAACTCCCTCTTGATCACCCTCAAGTGTAGGAAGTGTGTTCTCAAATCGTCAGTCCGAAATTATGGAGTGTTTTTGGTGTATGGAAATGAGGAATTTCAGTAGTTATGGAAGCTTAGAAGTATTTTGGCTCAAAGTTGAAATGTAGACAAAATTACTCTCATTTTCTCTCTCACTCTTTTGAATCATTCCTCCTCCTTTTTTTTAACATCTCCGTTGCTTTATATAAACAACATAATATAATACAATAATATAAATATTATAAAATATATATACATAGAATATAATATGTATATGTTTGACGTCGGCAGCCGAGCTGACCGACATCACAAATGTTTTTTATTATTTTTATTATATAATATATATAATACATATAATATAATATATAATATATATGTTTGATGGCGACAGTCGAGCTGACCGACATCACAAATGTTTTTATTATTTTTATTATATAATATATATAATATAAATATATAAATATTATATAATATATATCTATATACTTATAATATAATATAATATATAATTTATACCAATTGATATAAAAACACCAAAAATATGAACAACTACATAAAATTATGCAAAATTACAAAATACTAAACTAATGAAATATTTAGTAGTTTAAAACAATTTGGCCATAATGGCGAATGTTGAGATTAAAGTTCAAATTCCATCTCTCTTAATGAGGATTTTGTGAGAAACATATTCTAATTGTCATCATCGGGTAATCAAAAGAAAGTGCCCAAGTCTTAAGGTTGATTAAAATGTGGTGTCTACACTTATGGTTGCGTAATCGATTATTGGTAAATTTATAACTCGTCTACTTGGGCATTTGAAACTTAATTTGAGGTTGCTAAAATAATTGGGATGAGAATACTTCGATTTGTCAAGATAACTATTGAACATTTTTATTACGCATGAACAAACGTTTGTCTAATGATTGATTCAGGACCCATTCTTTTATTTCAACCGATTTGGTTATAAATGAGTTGATCATTGGGGCTAATGTTATGTGTTATGTGTCTCATCGTTATTCGGAGTATCCATATTATTTGGAAGTGTTATACTATGAATTTAACCCAATACTTTTGTTTTGAATTATTAAGATGTACCTTCGAATATGATAAGTAAATGTTAATCATATGCCTATGTGAGTTGTCTCTGACTTCTGAGGATAAATGACTTTTCTTGTGGAAATAATGGAGTAAATCCCCACCCTTTTGATTTGCTATTGACGACTTGTGAAGTGTTTAAGAATGCACATCCGGATTATTGTTGCAAATGTATTGGTGGATTGAGATGTTGGATTTGTTATTGATATTGTTTATTAACACTTATTTATTTGGAAAACTTCATATGAGATGTCAATAGAGGAGTATTTGATTTATTTGAAGCTAAGTAGGATCATGAGTA
Organism: Camellia granthamiana; assembly: GCA_036172215.1. Classification (NCBI taxonomy): domain Eukaryota; kingdom Viridiplantae; phylum Streptophyta; class Magnoliopsida; order Ericales; family Theaceae; genus Camellia; species Camellia granthamiana. The sequence goes on from CM069914.1 coordinate 62,424,959, forward strand.
TCATTTGTGATTAATCCTCAACTATTTGGAGGCATGTGGGTTATTTAGAGTCATGTAATTGTTAGACGATATGTGGTTATTCAAATAGAAGTATCTAAAGTTATGTGATAGATGAGAGTAATGTGCCGTGGTTGTATGTTTTGTGGCTTGATGTTATGAGGTTGATTCCGAAATCGGCTGAGTAGCCTTTGATACCAATATTCAATGGGACGGATTAGGAATTTGGGTTATTAACCATTTAACGAGGATGAGTTGAACTTCTATGATGAGAACATCGAAAGGTAAGGAAGTTGCTTGAGGAAAGAGGGAAAAGTAATGGGATCGAGACATATGATTTGTTTCCCGTACAAGTAAACAAGTTTGGTGGACCAAACTTCTTAAAGGAAAGAAGACTGTGATAACCCAACCCGTATTATGTTTAATTATGCATGGGATTATATGTTTGATATGAATTTGCAAGTTTAAGTATGTGAATTTTGTGATTTTGGAACTTGATCTGTTGAATGTAGAAGTATCTATTAAAAATACCACTTTGAGCGGAAAATTGATAGCGTTAGAGGCGCGATAAACCAAAACCAACTTCATATCTGTGATTAGCATGATTTTTAGAGCCTACAGTGAAATTTTGTAAAATTACGATTCGTAATGATTAAATTAAAATTTATGAGTTAAGCCTTATTTGTGTTTGGCCTCTTTTGTTCTTCATTTTCGGAGAGAGTTTGTTAGAGTGAGTTAGAGAGAGAGAAATAAGAAGAGCTAGGGTTTTGGAACAGAATCAAAGGACAAACCTTAGTGTCATGACACAAACTCGCCCCTGTAGGTTTAGCGTCATAACCGGCCAGTAATCCCTGGATTACCCAAGGCCTGTAAATAGAATATCATATGATTAGGGGCTGCGGAAGCAGATATATAAAACATACATAGTCTATCGAGCTGTGCAGACATACATGAGACATATAATCTTAAATTTTAGACGCATATATGTGACGTCATAGAGGTATAGTAGTTTCATATCATCCATTTACATATAAACAAAAATGTTTGTTCATAAGCCAAAAGAAATAAAGTCTTAAGCATTCACAAAAACATGGCCACGAGACTTGACTTAATTCGGAACCTCATCGGGAGGCGCAAAAGGTGGCTGACAAACACAAAATTCTTCAAGCATCATCTTAAGCCTGATCACGAGTCTGCTCATCTATATACATAATAAATAAATAGTGAGCGGGAGCTCAGTGAATAATAACAAGGTAAAGGGTTTCAATGAATCATGTCCATCACATAATTAGAAATCAGAGTTTATACCAAAAACGGATTCTTTTCAGAAACAGAATCATATGTATATTCAGATTTCAAATCAGAAACAGATTCAGATTCACATACTCTTTAAAAATCATCAGTAGGTATTTGTGGTACATCCATTTAGCTATCATGACATATCAAATTTGCATAGTCGGTGCCGACAACCATAAAGGTCCACATCTTGCGCGCAAGTTGCCATGGTATTGTTATCTCCAGGCAAGGGCCACGTGGATATAGGCCTCGGTATTATTACCCCCGATCAAGGGCCACGTGAATATAAGCAACGATATTGTTACCCTTGGAAGAGGGCCACGTGCATATTGGCCATGGTATTGTTACCCCTGGGCGAGGGCCACGTAAACTAAGGATGCCACAAATACATTTCAGAAAAATGGACATTCATTTATAATTCATAAAATAGCATTTCAAAAAGTAAATCGTATCATATCAGTCAGAAAATACTTATAATTAAATATAACTTTACAGAGTTATTACTCACAGATGGCTCCAAGCAAACAGACAAAGTAGACAGATCAGATAACTTGCGACGCGTGACCTATACAGATACAGAACGAATACGTACAGAATTACACACTTGGAATCATTAACTTAGTTCTTTCTTATCTTGGTGTGTTTTACTTCTATTTCTCATTATTCTGGCTTAATTAGGGCTTAGAAATGCCTAGGATGCAATGAGGATACCAAAATGTAATTCAAAACACTTATTCAAATTTGCTAAAAATAGGGGTCTCGCTCGAGCGCACCTTATCTCGCTCGAGTGGTTTGTAAAAGTACTGGTTGTGTGAAATTTTCGCTCGACGGTTGCTCGAGCGTGGGATTCATGACTTCACTCGAGCGGTCTACAAAACATATAAACTTCTAGGAGCATAAATTTTACGCTCGAGCCAACTTCTTGTCGCTCGAGCGGAGATGCAAAACAAAGGGTGGTCGCTCGAGCATAGGATTCAGCGCTCGAGCGAATAGGCAGAATTTGGAATTTCCAGATTGCACTCCATAGCTCAAAACTCGAATTCAACCTCTCAAAACACAACTCTTGGGCCCCAAAACTTGAGAAAACACTTGTAAACTTGTAAAATATGAAGAATTAAGGATTAGTTCATGAAATCAATGCCCAAAAGCTTGTCGATTGTGCACATCAACACTCAAGTCTTGGAAAACATAACATACATGCTAGATTTTGACTTCAAAGGTTCCAAAACATGATCAAATGAAGCAAATTGGTGGAAAACAAGATGAATTTTCAAAACAAAAATAAACTTGACACATGCAAGTGAAAATTCTTTGGAATCAAACTCAAAATACTATGATATATGCATACATGCATGATTTAAGTTACAATTCTATAATCCTAGTTCATTATGATGTCATTCCACCTCATTCACTTGAATTTTTACAAAACTAACTCAATTACACGACTAAGGGTTGGATTTCTTACCTTAGATGCTCAACTATGCTCTCTAGAGTTAATTGATTGAAGTTCCTAGCCAAATCTCCAAATTCTTAAGCAATTCCTTTGTTTGAAGTCAGTTCTCTCTTAGTCTCTCTCTCTACACGTTTTGAGCTCAAGCAAGAGGAAATCAGAGTGCAAAAAGTGTATAAGAGGTATTGAGATGGCCTCATATAGGCTTGATCAAATTAATTAATTAATTAATTAGCTTACCACTAATCTAATGAGCATTAAATTATTCTAATTTAATCGTTCCAAACCAAATTAATTTAGACCTACCATAATTTTCTAAAAATCCTAAATAACACATAAATCAAGCCAATTCCGCGATTGATTGCCGATAAGGCCTTCAATTCGTAAACCGAAACAGAAACACAAACAAATATTTCTATATTAGACAAATATAAACACAAATAATGTAATGCACAAGTAATTAGCTCAGGATTTCATCTTAATTACTTATTAGGCTTATTTAATCATGGGTTTATGTTAATCAGAGGTTGGGGTTGTTACACTTAGACTTGAGTTAAGGTATGATAATCTACTTATAATCTTTGTCTCTAACTGATTTTTGGCATGAAATCAAGAATAAATTGGGAATTTTGAGCTAGGGTTTGAGTTGTGTAAGGGTTTGGAATAAAATCAAGAAAATCTCTTCATTTTTGTTTGATTTGAGTTCAATCTTGTGATTAATTCATGAAATAAACTCTTGACGGTTCATACAAACAAGATTTGTTGGAAGATCATTCATAGATATATATATATATAATTTTTTTTTTTTTTGAGCTTGTGTATGAAATTCATAATTGTATGGAAAAGATGAGACCATGAAGTTGATGTTGATGCAAGATTAATAAGTTTAATACGGAATTACACTTGTATCATGCTTATGTATCATGTTTTTAAGTGAGTTTTGCTTTGATTTGAGCTTGGAAATGAGTTTGGAAGGTTTGCATTTTTTGTCATTTTTTGACTGTTTGATTTTGCCTAGACCGCACGAGTGGTCACGAGCTTCACACGAGCGGAACATGATGAAAAATAGAGGTTTGCATTCTACTTAAACCACTGCTCGAGTGGCCAAGGCCACCGCTCGAGCGGTCAAGGCCACCGCTCGAGCAGTCAAAGTAGGCGCATGTACAGCTAGCCCTGTTTTAGCTTATACCTAGTAACTTCAAAAAGGCATATTTCCTTCATCTGGACTCCGTTTTGGATGATTCTTGAGCCTAAATTCAAGTCCCGGAAGTTTAGTTTCCAATGGAAGTCGTCACACATCCAAATTCTAAGTACACAAATAGATATGTTCAAATTAGTGAAGGCTGCTCACTTTCTTTCTAACCGTTTCATGCTATTTCCTCTCCTAACCCAGTTTCCTTTCGTTTCTTCCTATTTTTCTAAACACGGATTATGACTCAAATTTTTAATTACCAAAGCCTTTAAATTGGTCTTTTTTTTTTTTACATACAAATATCTATTACACTCGAGTAATAGAAATACAATGTTACATGTTCTCTCTTCTTTCAATGAATACAACAATAACATTAATACATGCTAATCTCCTACTGAAAAGTTACAAATAAATAAAATATAATATCAACATATAACAATTACTTTCCTTACATTCACAACAAGATTCCACACACAAACTTATATACTTCGTAATTCTTCAACTATAGGATCCCAACTTCCTTCCTATAAAAAGATAAAAACAACAGGGGTGAGCACTAATGCCCAGTAAGAGTCTCATAATTCTAAGTCAATAGCCAACATACAGATAGAAATGATCATGCATGCAGGGTGATACTATATAGTAGGGTGACGTTTTATAATTTCAAAATACCTTATATAGACTATCTTTTTCTTAAAAATTCATTCGAACCCTTAAGGAAAACCTTCAACCATCAAAACTATTCATTTTCATTAGAAAACCATAAATTCTTTTTAAAACACTTATATTTAAGGAATCACATCATTTTATATTTATTAACTCATTCCAAAACATTTCTCATTTAATTTCCCATATTTAATATTCCTCTTTTCCTTTCATTCTTCTTTCCTTCTCATTATATTTAATTAAACTCCATCACTTCAAATTCAGGTTCTCTTTTTAATTTATTAACGATTCTCCTAAACTTTATTTACACCGTTAATTACACTCTAAAATTTCCTTCTCAAGATGACACAAGATTAATAAACCCCTTTTCAATTCAATCTCTTGTTTATTTACAGAACAACACTCGCAGTTTACCTTTATTTCCATAACTAATTCATTATATTCCCCATCACCAATCCATCATCCCCTTACTCATTTTTGGGTTCCATACATTACAAATAATGTCTATATACATGTCCTCTTTAAATCAATATACACATCAATTCACAATTTCACAGAGTCATCACAAGTCACAAATAGCATCATCAACTTGACACATATATCAACACAATCATTATTAGTTGTATCAGTTTCTGATTGAGTAGAAGCCTTGTCTAAAGGTTGGTTTATGACAGTAAGACCTTTTTCCTTAGACGGTTGTCACGACCCAAACCCGGCCCTATGGGTTTAGCACCGTAACTGGCCAGTAATCCGAGATTACCGAAGGCCTGCTGAACAGTAATACAGTAAAACAGAGTACAGGGCCTGACGGAAGCCAATACAGTAAATAAATAGTGTCCATTGAGCTGTGAAAATCTGTATGCCAAAAACATTTTTCATGCATTCATTCAGTTCAAACAGTACAGTCTATATACAATCATATACAACATTCAGTACGGGAATCAAATCCCTCGATAACAGTACAGTAAACAGTAGACGGTCTATACAGTAGGGGACACAAAAACACCCCAAGCCATAGCATGGCAACACGGAACCTCGCGGTGAGGCACATAGGCTGGCTTGACAAACTGGGGGACTAACCCACGCTCCTAGCTCCGGTCTGGCTGCTGAGAACCTACATATATATATAAACAGTGAGCTAAAGCCCAGTGAATAACATAATGTATAAAGAGGTTAAGAATGTAATGTCCTTACAGTAATGAAAACAGTTCATTAAACAGTATTTCAGTCTTTCAGTATGTCAGTCAATCAATCATATGTGGTACATCCATTAGCCTATAAACAGTAGGTCCAAAAGGACCGGGCCTCAACGGACCCAACAGTAGTAATGGCCATCAGTCAGTAATCAGTATGGTTCCACAAGGGAGCCGACAGAGCTCTGTAACAGTAACAGTCAATGCTAAGGATGCCACAATACAGTTCACAATACAGGACATACATTCATTCAGTAAACAATATCAGTTCAATAAACAATTCAGTTCAGTATTCAAAAGATAACCATTTTGAACATATCTTTACACAATCTGTTACTCACAGAGATTGGGCTACAGTATGCTAGAGCGCGTCCCCGAGTGCCAACCCTAAACAGTAAACAAATTGAACACACTCTAAGTTTAACAGTTGGGGAAGTACAATAATTAACTTCCTATTATGCCTCGGTGTGTTCTACATCTATATCCTCATTAAGATGTCTTAAACGAGGCCTAAGAATGCCTAGGATGGGATGAGGATGCAAAGATGTATACAGAAAATATTTTCAGACTTTTCAGAAAAAAGGGAGCCACGCTCGAGCGTACACATCTCCGCTCGAGCGTACAGGCAAAAACGTTACCCGCTCGAGCGTGAGTTCTTCCGCTCGAGCGGACTGTAAAATATACTGGATGCTCGCAAAACAAGCTCGAGCGTAAATATTTCCGCTCGAGCGGACAGCACAAAATTTGCAAAACTGCTGGGGACTTGATTTCTGCACTCGAGCTCACAACCCTCCGCTCGAGCGTACACCAGAAATCTGGAAAACCCAGAATTGTGCTCTGAATGGGAAACTCAAGTTTGGAACACAAAAATCGATCCTCTTAGGCCCTTTTCCTAGAAAACTCATGAAAACACATAGTATTACTAGGTTCAAAGCTCAATTTGTAAAATCAAAGCCCAAGGGTTGGTCAATTAAAGCCATTTTCAAACCCATTTTCAAGAACACTTTCAAAACATGCAATGCATGAACTTTAAACCAAAATCAAGCTTCAATTCTTGCTCTCAAGAGCTCAATAGTTGGAAAATAAGGTGAAAACATGGACTTTAACTTAAACATGGACATGCATGTACAATGCTCCAAGAATTCAACTTCAAACTCACTAAATTCAACATGCATGCAACAATGGAACTTCAATTCACCATTTATGAGCAAATTCATGACTTACTTCCCTATAATCATGATACATGCAAGATGGGACTTAAAAGCAACAAGAAGATGATGATTTCACTCACCTAAGTCTTGTATTGAGAGCCTAAGAGATCAATAATAGAGTCAACACTTCAATCCTCTTAAGTTCAAGCACAATCAAGCAAAAATGTGATGAAAATCAATCCTCTCTCTCTCTCACTCTCTTCTACTTTCGGTGGGGACAAGAAGGGAGCTGATGAAATGTTGTTTTTAATCAAGTGTATAAGGCTCATTAATAAGATTAAGCAAGGGTCTATTCAATGGCATAATTGTAATTAAGCCCAACTTGACAATTAACTTATTTTAATCTAATTTAATCATTCCTAATAAATTTTCAGATAAATATATCATTAAATCCTAAATATTCTACTGATTCCAAAACATCAAACGGTTTCGAATTCGGCCGCCGATAAGGCCGCCGATAAGGCCTCCAATTAGCAGTTCAAACATAAGAATTCAAACAGATATTCAATCAATCAAACAGATACAATATGCAATTCAATATATGAACTCATTCAATTTCAGTTTCAGTTTCATTCAGTCTGTTCAGTAGTTCCTCCAATGCACTTATCAGTCATTATCAGTTCAGTTTAGCAGTAATCAGTACATAATTCAGTAATCAGTACGAGGGTTGTTACAGTCTCCCTTCCTTATAAGGAGTTTAGTCCTCTAAACTCGAGTTACCTTCAGCTTGGAAGAAAACAGGATTCAGTGGAAACAGTTCTGGGTATCTTTTAGCCATGTCATCTTCCCTTTCCCAAGTGGCATACACACCACCATGATTCTGCCAATCAACTTTCACTAGCGGGATCTCTTTGTTTCTCAGTTTCTTGATCCGTCGGTTTACAATCTGTATAGGCCTCTCCTCGTAAGTGTAGTCATCACTCAACACTATCCGAGTAGGCTCAATCACATGGAATGGATCCCGAAGATAATCTCTCAACATCGAAATGTGGAAGACGTTATGCATATGCTCCATCTCAGGAGGAAGTGCAACTTGATACGCCACCGGATTGATTTTCCCAACAATCTCATAAGGTCCAACGTATCTCGGCGCTAACTTGCCTTTGACTCCAAAACGAGTCTGGCCTTTCATTGGTGTCACTTTCACAAAAACGTGATCACCCACTTCATACTCTCGGTCTCGTCTTCTAACATCTGCATAACTCTTCTGTCTACTCTGTGCAGTTTTCAATCTTTGCTGTATTAGTTTTACCTTTTCAGTCGTTTCATAAACAATTTCGGGCCCAAGTAACGGCCCATCTCCAACTTCTGCCCAGCAAATCGGAGATCTACACTTTCTGCCATACAACGCCTCAAAAGGCGCCATACCAATGCTCGAATGGTAGCTGTTGTTGTAGGCGAATTCAGCCAATGGCAAATGACTTTCCCAGTTTCCCTGAAAATCAAGGACACACATTCTCAATAGATCCTCCAGAGTCTGGATGGTCCTTTCTGACTGTCCGTCTGTCTGAGGATGATAGGCACTACTCAGCCTCAATTCAGTACCCAATGCAGTCTGTAGGCTTTGCCAGAACCTCGATGTAAACTTCGAATCCCTGTCAGAAACAATAGACACAGGCACTCCGTGCAGTCTAACAATTTCATCAATGTAGATAACAGCCAATTTGTCCGCATTATAAATTGTCTTGACAGGTAAGAAGTGAGCAGATTTAGTCAGTCTGTCAACAATAACCCAAATTGAATCCATACCTTTTCTGGAGCGAGGTAACCCCACGATAAAATCCATCGTGATATGCTCCCATTTCCATTCTGGTATGGGTAAGGGCTGCAATAGTCCAGCAGGTCGTTGGTGTTCAACTTTGACTTGTTGGCAATGAAGACATTTGGATACAAAGTCGGCAATTTCTTTCTTCATTCCTGGCCACCAGAAATTCAATTTCAAGTCTTGATACATTTTCGTATTCCCCGGATGGATAGAAAATTTTGAATTGTGGCCCTCTTGCAAAATTCTCCTTTTCAGTTCAGTGTCATTCGGCACACACAGTCTTTCTTGAAATTTCAGTACATTGTTCTCAAATTTGTATCCCAGTCTCGGTTTTGAATCTCTTTCTTCAATAATCCTCTTTAAATAATCATCCAGTTGCTGTTTCTCTTTAATTTCTTCAATCAATGCTGGTTGAGCAGAAATAGCAGCTAAGGTTCCACCTTGTTCCTTCAAAACAATTTCAATTTCAGACTTTTCAAGGTCGCAAAGCAACTCTTTCTGTCCAGTCAGCAAACAGGCTAAGTTCCCAATCGATTTTCGGCTCAAAGCATCGGCAACGGTGTTGGCTTTTCCCGGATGGTACAAAATCTGTAAGTCATAATCTTTTATCAGTTCAAGCCATCTCCGCTGTCTCATATTCAGTTCTTTCTGAGTGAAAAAGTACTTCAGGCTCTTGTGGTCAGTATACACTTCACATGTCGCCCCATAAAGATAGTGACGCCAGATTTTCAATGCAAATACCACTGCAGCAAGTTCTAAGTCATGGGTCGGGTAGTTCTTTTCATGTGGTCTCAACTGTCGGGAAGCATAAGCAATAACTCTCCCATTCTGCATTAAAACACATCCCAAACCCTTATGAGAAGCATCACTAAATACAGTATAACCATCCGTACCTGAAGGTAGAGTCAGAATTGGTGCAGTCACAAGTCTAGTTTTCAACTCCTGAAAAGCTGATTCTCGTTGGTCAGTCCAGTCAAATGATATCCCTTTCTGTGTCAACTGAGTCAGTGGTAAGGCAATTTTGGAGAAATCCTTGACAAATCTTCTGTAATATCCAGCCAATCCCAAAAAGCTTCGGACTTCAGTCACATTTGTTGGTCTAGGCCAGTTCACTACAGCTTCAATTTTCTGCGGGTCAACAGAAATTCCATCTTTGCTAACAACATGCCCCAAAAACATGACATGATCAAGCCAGAATTCACATTTAGACAGTTTACCATACAGTTTCTATTCTCTTAAGGTTTGCAGGGCAAGTCTCAGATGATGTTCATGTTCTTCTACAGTCTTAGAATAAATCAATATGTCATCAATAAATACCACAATAAAATCATCAAGGTACGGTTTAAAAATCCTGTTCATGAGGTCCATAAATGCAGCTGGGGCATTTGTGACTCCGAACGGCATAACTAAAAATTCATAATGGCCATACCTCGTTCTAAAAGCAGTTTTGTCAATGTCTTCCGGTTTAACTTTCAATTGATGGTACCCCGATCTAAGGTCAATCTTGGAAAACACTTGTGCACCCTGTAGCTGATCAAATAAATCATCAATACGCGGTAAGGGGTATTTGTTCTTTACAGTTACCTTGTTCAATTCGCGGTAATCAATGCACAGTCTCAGTGAGCCATCTTTCTTCTTTACAAACAGGACAGGTGCACCCCACGGTGAAGTACTGGGTCTGATAAACTTCTTGTCTAACAGTTCCTGCAATTGTACCTTCAATTCTTTCAGTTCAGTTGGAGCCATTCTGTAGGGAGTTTTAGACACTGGCTGTGTACCCGGAATTACATCAACGGTGAATTCAATCTCCCTATCAATCAAATCCCCTGGCAGATCATCTGGAAATACATCTGGGAATTCTCTAACTATAGGAATACAATTCACATCAGTTTTAACATTATCATCAGCAGATACAGTCAATACAGAACACAGATATCCTTTACACCCCTTTCTAATCAGTTTAACAGCTTTCACAGAAGAAATCAAATACGGAGGAGGTACTACTCCACTCCCATTAAACACAAATTCAGGCAAACCCGGCGGACGGAAAACAACTTGTTTCGTTACACAGTCAATGGTGGCATGATATTTTTGTAACCAATCCATCCCTAATATCACATCAAAGTGATCTATGTTCAACGGTAGTAAGTCAATAAACAGATGCATATCCCCAACAATAATTTCACAAGCAGGATACATATATGCACATGTCATGGATCCTCCAACAGGTGATGATACAGCTAACAAGTAATTCATAGGTTCTAAGGGTCTATTCAATTTCCATGAAAAAGCATGCGACACATAAGAATGTGTAGACCCCGAATCAATCAATACATATGCATTTTGAGCACAAATAGAGAGGATACCTGACACAACGGTCTCAGTATTCTGAACATCTCCCGGTACTAGGGCAAATACTCGGCCCTGCCTCACAGGCTCTTTCCCGGTAGCTTTGGGGTTAGGCTTTGGTGCTACATTTGATGCTGCTGCGCTTGGTGCAGCTTTACCACTAGCTGGTGGAGCAGAAGAACAGTCTTTAATTCTGTGGCCCACCTTGCCACATCTGAAACAAGCTCCTGAAATCTGGTAGCAAACCCCTTTGTGCTTGTTGCCACATACGGAGCAGGGTGGAATAAATCCACTCCCTTGGCTGGGGCTAGTAGTTGACCCCGTATTCTGTTTCTTGTTCAACTGGTTGTGCTTGCCTTTCTTAAATTTAAAACCCTGTCGTTTACCATGCCATTCAGTTGTTGGTGTTTCAGATTGTTTCACTGCTGCAATATTTGATTCGGCCATCAATGCACGGTCGAGCACACCCACATAAGTTGGCATTTTCAAAACATTTATTCGGTCCTGTATAGCAGCACTAAGGCCTCCTTCAAACCTTCTGGCCTTCTTATATTCGGTATCCACCATATGTGGTGCATACCTGGCAAATTCGGTGAATTTCTTCTCGTACTCGGCAACAGACATATTGCCCTGTCTCAGCTGTTCAAACTCAGTCACTTTTCTGTCCCTGATGCACTGGGGAAAATACTTTTCAAAGAAGGACTCCTTGAACTGAGTCCACGTCACAATAGTATTCGCATCACGGGTCAACATCCACCACCTTCTTGCTTCTTCCTGAAGGGTGAAGGTTGCTAACAGTACTTTGTTGGCTTCGGAGCACGGAAACATTTCAAACAATTTCTCAGTCTCAAGAACCCAAGCTTCAGCCTTTAACGGTTCTAAGCCTCCCTGAAAGGACGGCGGTTTCATCTTGCTGAACTTATGAGTTAGTGCGATAATGTCCACCTCATTAACATTCACATTTGCATTCTGTACATTCTGTTCCGGTTGCACCGGAGGAGGAGGAGGTGGGGGCTGTTGGTTCTGTTGTTGGTCCAGTCTTTCAATTACCAGTCCCATCAGTTGTTCAAGTCTGGCCATTCTGGCCTCAGAGGATGATGATTCAGGTTCATTTGCATTATCCATTCCGCTATAAGCAGTTATAACAGTTATCATTATAAGCAGTTGTACACTTAAACAGTTTAACATTTAGCATATAATCAGTCAGTCATAAGCACACACTTTTCAAGTTCATGAGATGCCCTAATCACTTTTCTAGGACACCCTATAGCTCATTTGGACACGTGTGTGCGGTATAACTCGTGGTTAAGTATCGCTCTGATACCACTCTGTCACGACCCAAACCCGGCCCTATGGGTTTAGCACCGTAACTGGCCAGTAATCCGAGATTACCGAAGGCCTGCTGAACAGTAATACAGTAAAACAGAGTACAGGGCCTGGCGGAAGCCAATACAGTAAATTAATAGTGTCCATTGAGCTGTGAAAATCTGTATGCCAAAAACATTTTTCATGCATTCATTCAGTTCAAACAGTACAGTCTATATACAATCATATACAACATTCAGTACGGGAATCAAATCCCTCGATAACAGTACAGTAAACAGTAGACGGTCTATACAGTAGGGGACACAAAAACACCCCAAGCCATAACATGGCAACACGGAACCTCGCGGTGAGGCACATAGGCTGGCTTGACAAACTGGGGGACTAACCCACGCTCCTAGCTCCGGTCTGGCTGCTGAGAACCTACATATATATATAAACAGTGAGCTAAAGCCCAGTGAATAACATAATGTATAAAGAGGTTAAGAATGTAATGTCCTTACAGTAATGAAAACAGTTCATTAAACAGTATTTCAGTCTTTCAGTATGCCAGTCAATCAATCATATGTGGTACATCCATTAGCCTATAAACAGTAGGTCCAAAAGGACCGGGCCTCAACGGACCCAACAGTAGTGATGGCCATCAGTCAGTAATCAGTATGGTTCCACAAGGGAGCCGACAGAGCTCTGTAACAGTAACAGTCAATGCTAAGGATGCCACAATACAGTTCACAATACGCGACATACATTCATTCAGTAAGCAATATCAGTTCAATAAACAATTCAGTTCAGTATTCAAAAGATAAACATTTTGAACATATCTTTACACAATCTGTTACTCACAGAGATTGGGCTACAGTATGCTAGAGCGCGTCCCCGAGTGCCAACCCTAAACAGTAAACAAATTGAACACACTCTAAGTTTAACAGTTGGGGAAGTACAATAATTAACTTCCTATTATGCCTCGGTGTGTTCTACATCTATATCCTCATTAAGATGTCTTAAACGAGGCCTAAGAATGCCTAGGATAGGATGAGGATGCAAAGATGTATACAGAAAATATTTTCAGACTTTTCAGAAAAAAGGGAGCCACGCTCGAGCGTACACATCTCCGCTCGAGCGTACAGGCAAAAACGTTACCCGCTCGAGCGTGAGTTCTTCCGCTCGAGCGGACTGTAAAATATACTGGATGCTCGCAAAACACGCTCGAGCGTAAATATTTCCGCTCGAGCGGACAGCACAAAATTTGCAAAACTGCTGGAGACTTGATTTCTGCGCTTGAGCTCACAACCCTCCGCTCGAGCGTACACCAGAAATCTGGAAAACCCAGAATTGTGCTCTGAATGGGAAACTCAAGTTTGGAACACAAAAATCGATCCTCTTGGGCCCTTTTCCTGGAAAACTCATGAAAACACATAGTATTACTAGGTTCAAAGCTCAATTTGTAAAATCAAAGCCCAAGGGTTGGTCAATTAAAGCCATTTTCAAACCCATTTTCAAGAACACTTTCAAAACATGCAATGCATGAACTTTAAACCAAAATCAAGCTTCAATTCTTGCTCTCAAGAGCTCAATAGTTGGAAAACAATGTGAAAACATGGACTTTAACTTAAACATGGACATGCATGTACAATGCTCCAAGAATTCAACTTCAAACTCACTAAATTCAACATGCATGCAACAATGGAACTTCAATTCACCATTTATGAGCAAATTCATGACTTACTTCCCTATAATCATGATACATGCAAGATGGGACTTAAAAGCAACAAGAAGATGATGATTTCACTCACCTAAGTCTTGTATTGAGAGCCTAAGAGATCAATAATAGAGTCAACACTTCAATCCTCTTAAGTTCAAGCACAATCAAGCAAAAATGTGATGAAAATCAATCCTCTCTCTCTCTCACTCTCTTCTACTTTCGGTGGGGACAAGAAGGGAGCTGATGAAATGTTGTTTTTAATCAAGTGTATAAGGCTCATTAATAAGATTAAGCAAGGGTCTATTCAATGGCATAATTGTAATTAAGCCCAACTTGACAATTAACTTATTTTAATCTAATTTAATCATTCCTAATAAATTTTCAGATAAATATATCATTAAATCCTAAATATTCTACTGATTCCAAAACATCAAACGGTTTCGAATTCGGCCGCCGATAAGGCCTCCAATTAACAGTTCAAACATAAGAATTCAAACAGATATTCAATCAATCAAACAGATACAATATGCAATTCAATATATGAACTCATTCAATTTCAGTTTCAGTTTCATTCAGTCTGTTCAGTAGTTCCTCCAATGCACTTATCAGTCATTATCAGTTCAGTTTAGCAGTAATCAGTACATAATTCAGTAATCAGTACGAGGGTTGTTACAACGGTGAAGCTTGTTCCGAAGTAGTTAATTTAGTGAATAGTTGTTCTATAGCTTTAACAGTAGAAGTATCTTGAGTGACTAAACTATTTCTTTTAGAACGATTATTGGGTAAGTTAATCAAAGGTTGATCTAAAGATTGTTTAGTGGATGTAGTGTTAGCAGAATAATTATCTAAATTAGTTTTTAGTTTATCTAATTGTTTACCAATTGTTTCTAAACATTGATTAGTATAATTATTTTGTTCAATAACTTTTTTAATTTCAGGGTCAGTGCCAGGCAACTTAAAAGGAGAGGCTGGGACTTCAAATCCTTGATGTTCAATAATAATATTAGATAAAGGACGATGATTAGAGCTAACAGTTGTATTAGGAGAAATTTTCCATTTATGTTTTGTGATTGTATTAACTTTTTTGTAATAGTTGCCTAAATATTCAAAGAAAGGAATTTCCATACTATATTCAATCATAAAATCATATCATTTTCTAGTAAGCTTAGATTGTTGAGTAGAATTATATTTAGCACGATAAGCATGTCTTTTAGTTCTATTTTCTTTAGATTTAAATTTAACATGTAATTTATCAAGATCAGGAGCAAAAGATTTACTAATTGTCATTAATTGAGGATTGATTGGAGGTATTACTTCGAAATCAGTTTGAGTAGGGGAATTATTTGATTCAGTATCTTCTTCAGGGAAATGTATGTGAGTAGAGTAAACAGGTTTACTAATTTGAGAAGTAGTAGAGTTATCAATGCCTTTTAATTTACTATGGGAGGGTTGACCAAGATTAATTTGACTATTTTTTCGGAATAAAGAAGTATTAAATATTTTATCTTCAGTTTCAACATCAGTAGGTATACTAGAAGTACTATGTCTAGAAGATTGACTACGATTAAATTTAATACGGACTGAACCATCAGTAAATTGTATATCTTGGATATCTTGACTAGTGGATTGTTGTTGATTATATTTGTAATTTTCATTGACCGTAATCCATTGATCAGGGAGAGTAATATCTTTTCATTCTATCATTTGAGGGATATTTATATTAGTATCATTGTTACTAGTTTGAATTAGTATTGTTTTATCCTTAGGACTTTTATGTAAAGCTTGAACATTTAAATTGGTTTTAATACATTTATAATGGACACGGTAAATTAAAGCAATATTATGAGTTTTTTCTTTCATATTAGTAAATAAACCATTTAATTGAATATTTAAAATTAATGTATCTAATATGTGTGGATCTCTAAGACTGAGTGTGAAATCAGGAAAATAATTAAAATGAATAGGTCCTTTGTGAAGATCAATTTCCACCATACTCATTAAACTATCATTATAATCAATAAAACAAGCATCTCTTAAACATAATAAAACATAAGTATTTTTACCTTGTGGAGTTAATGGTTTGATTCTAACTTGAATTAATCCTAAATGAATAAAATTGTGACCAGTTTTTAAATGACGTTTAATAGTGTTAGCATCAAATAAGTGACAGGTTTCTCTAGGCTTTTCTAAAGCATAAACTTGTTCTAATGTTTTAACATGCAGATTAATATTAAAAGCAGATTGTAAAAACGTAGTTTTATAAATCTCTTTAATTGATAATTTTGGTATATTCCAACTTAAATCCAGTTTATCATTTTGTATTTCTAATTCTTCTTCATTAATTACTAATCCTTGATTAGGTATTGAAGGCAAAGTTGTTAACCTATAACTGACTGAAGAGCTACTTTTAAATAATCGACTTATTTTTCTTTAATTAAACTGTTTTATAGGAATCTTAATACATTGTCTAAATTTATCATGTTTTCACATACTAGGTTTTCACACATACCCATTTCGGAGGACCCCTAAAATCCTACACTGCCTAACCAAATGACTAACCAAGGATAGGGACGAAGATTGGGTGGCTAGTAACAAAGTGGAAAACACAGATATAAATTTGACAGATTAAGATGACTGGAAACAGATTAACAGACAGAAAATAGAGTTGACTCAATAGGAGTAGCAAAGCAGTAAGAAAGAGATAGCAACATAACTTGGCTCTGATACCAAAGGGACGGAAGCAGGAAGTAAAAAATTGAGTTTTTTTAATTTTTTTAATTTTTTTTTGAAACTTTTTTGGTTTTTAGTGATTTTTAAAAACATTTTAAGTAGATTTTTTATTTTTTAGATACACCTAACCTAAATATACATAAATAATAAATATTTATAAAAAAATTTAAAAAATCAATAAATACACAATAATCTGAAAATATATCAATTTTTATATTTTTAATATTTAGTAAATTTAAAAAAAATCACATATGCTATACTTTTTAAATATATTTATACTAGTTGACCCGGGGTAGACAATCAAAGCTTGGGTACATCTAAAACTATTTTCTAAAAAATATTAAAAAAATTCTTCAAAAAAGAGATTCAGACCAGGTGATTAAGATAGTGTTTGGTAAAATTTTAAAATTATGATTTGAGAATATGATTGTATTTTGAGTTTATGAGTTTTGAAATTATGATTTGAAAAAAGAAATTTATTTGATTATGAGTTTTGAATTTTTGACATGACATATGAAAAAAGAAAATTTGTTTGGTTATGAGTTTTAAAAAGAGTTTTCAATACTTAGCCTTCGTTTGGCAATGACTTTTTTAGTTGACTTTTTGACTTTTTTGATTTTTTTTGTCTGAGACTTTTTTGTTTGTTTGGTATTCTTGATTGGTTTTTTTGGTTTTTTTGCTTTGAAATAGTAGATTTTTTTTGTTCTTTTGTGATTTTTTGACTTTTTTTTTTGTCATTTTGTGATTATTTTGCCTAAAATGAAAACCAAACAACCCCTTAATAACCAAACACACAATTCAAAATTCTATTGAAAATTCTATTTAAAACTCATAAGCAAACTATTTTTAAAATTCAATTAAAAAAAATAATTTGTCATTTTCGTCTCTATATTTAAAAAATATCAAAAACAAATATAATTTTTGCCCTAAATAACAAGTGGCAATTGGCAATTGCAAAAAAAAAAAAAAAAATTATTGTTCCAGTCAACCGACCAGACATTGGGATGTCTGGGCGGACAACTGGGTAGACTAAGGCCAAGTTTAGCTACTCAAAATAAGTACACACTTTTTATCTTTTTTCCATCACATCACCTCTCTACTTTTCTGCACATCTTTTCGTAAAAAGATAAAAAGTACACTTATTTAGGTCATTCCAAACAACTCCTAAAAATTCAAAAATTCAGCTTTACTAAACATGTACGAAAGAGAGGGTATGCACGAAAAGGTGAGAGTTTTGTTTGGAAGGAACTCTGTCAACATGAAAGAGAAGTGTATTTTAAAATGTGTGGTAGAATTAAATTTTAAACACCCCCATCAAACTCAGAGATTTCAAGTGAAAGGTAGAATTATAATTAGAATGCTGCACCAAACAAAGTCTAAGGTAGCGTTTGGTAGAGTTTTGGAAATGTGATTTGAGAGTATGAGTTGTATTTTGAGTTTGTGTGTTGTGGAATTATGATTTGAGTATAGAAAATTTGTTTGGTAAAGAGTTTTGAAAATAGTTTTGGAAAAGATGTTTGATTTAAGTGGGGAATTGTTGATGTGACATTTGATATGTGATACAAAAATTTACAACTCATAACTAAACATACAATTTAAAATTATTTTAAAGCACATAAAAAATTTAAAAATTTTCAGAAAATAATTTTTTTTATTATATAAGTCAATTGTAAAAAAAGGAAAAAAAAAAAAAAAAAAAAAAAAAACAAACGAAATTCCCTGTACAGTTGAGGACATCCAAGTGGATGTCCCCATGAACATCCGGCCGGAAGTCAACAATTGCACCAACAACGGCAGATGTGGACAGTGGTCTCTGCAGAGCATTTGAAAACTGATTTCAGAAGCCTTACCAAACATCATAGTGGAAAACAGGGGTAGAAAATTGATTCAAAAACACAACCAAACAGAGCCTAATTTTTTCCTATCCAAAAATTGGATATCATAGACACGGGTAATTGGATAGTCCGAATCGGGTTAAAATAGACCCGTTCAAGGACTTGTATGGTGTCGACGAGCCAAACCGAACGCAGACCCAACCCTCGCCACACCAGAAAAGGAAAATATCCTCGGGGTTCGCCGACCTCATCTTCCCCATCTCTCAAAACTCATTACAGCAATTCGAAGGTACAAAAAAGCGCTTTTTGTATCTTATCTATCAATTGTACGTAATTTAAGCAAATTATTTATTTATTTGTTCTTTGTTCCACCAATTTTACCTTTTTTATTATCAGGTAAACTTGCCTTCATCGTATATTGAAGTTCTCTAGTGTCTGAATTTGGAGTATTTTGTGTATTAGGTAAACTTGCTTTTCATCCTAGGTTTTTTTATTTTATTTGTGTGAATTGGGTTGTTGTTGTGTTATTCTGATATATTTCGATTATATACGTATGTATTCTAAATTTGCTGTTCAATCATGGGTACTCGGCTCAAAATTGTGGTGCATAAGCTCTCAAGAATTTAGGCATTGGGGGAACAACTATTTTGGATGGAACAATTTTATTAATGGGATCTGTTAGTGTTGTGAAATTGTTGAAATTTGGATGTTATCTTGAAACTTTGAAAAATTAGATGTGTATTTAAGTTTGACAAGAAAAAAGGTTTCTTTAAATCTCAAAGCATTTATCTTTTCTGAGAGAAAAAGTTTTTCTTTCAACATCTTCAGGTAAATAATGACAGTATGTCAGTATCCATTATGAAACAAATGTTTTATATTTGGAATGCTTAACCTTGGTGTTTTTTTTACATGTCTTATGTTATGTTACATGGACTCGGGTATGCGTAGATATCTAGAGGTTTGACCCGTTAAACCTCAAATTTAAGGGTATGTAGATTTGGCAAAATATGGTCATACTTTTAATCTATTACGTGAGATGAAATAGTATTATATGTAGAATACAGTGTTAAAAAGATATTTGACTCATTTTATAGCAATTATATGACAATATATACATATAATGATAGTGTGAAATACAAATATATAAGAAGTGTCTGTGGTAAAGCATCAGACACATTCCACACCCTTATCTCAATGTTCGGGTGTCTGAAATGAGTATTTAATTTATTTTGAAAAGCCCATGTGACATAGGTCTTAATTCGTACTTATGAATTGTTTTGTGAAGCTTATCCTTGTATGTAATCTCATTCGTTACAAATTTTGTGATATGCATACTTCTTAGGCTATTACACTCAGATTATTATTTCAATCATAGTTCCATTATTTTTCTTCTTTTATATATAATATTGTTATGTTATTATGGCATGGGTTTGCTCACTTTCTTTCATGTTATTATGGAATCATATTTTCATTAGAGTTCTGTCATGTTTTTTCAGGTCTGGTGTTCAAGCTGTTTAGTTAGGTTGTAGAGATGAGACGGCCGGGGCACTATGGTGATTCAGGTGGCAATGCATATGTCACTGCTCAGATGCAGCATATGTCTGGTCAGAGGATGGAACAAAAATCTGGTCATTACCAAGGACGGTCAGAGCCATTGACCTCTGATAAGGAGCATCCATATGGAGCTTCAAAAGCAGATGGACAATGGAGATGGGAAAGGGATGGATCCAAAGTACCAAACTCGATGTCACCCCAAATGTTCAATGAAGGCAAGTAATGCTATTTCATATGACCCTCCTTTGACACTCCTTCGACACGTGTTGTGGCCCTCCCCTTGTGAAAATAAAATCCTATTTAATCAGCATTTGAGCTAGTCTGAAGGCCTTGCAAAAAACTGAAGTTGAAAATGTGCGTCCTTACTCTAAACATTTAGAATTATGGGTGCATAATATGTCCATTAGTACTCATCCTATCCTCCCCTTTTGGTCATCATTGGGCATTAGATACTGTTAATTTTACTAGTATGTCAAGCTCTGTATTTTTGGTATACCTGTTATGAAGCTAAAGCTCTGTGTAATTTTCTCACCATCATGCTAGCTATTAGATAAGAAGATGTTTTCAGTCACGTGTTCAAAGTAAATAGTATTTTTCCTCCGTCAAAATATTAGAGAAAAACTGGTTATTTGTTGAAGTAGAGTAAGGTGTATTCTTAAGCTAGTTCCATATAGCTGTCAATTATAAAATTCATATATGGATGCAAGATTTTATAGTCCAGCCTTGGATGACCAATGCAAACCAGCAAACCAGCAGCAGTAGGTTCCTCTCTGGCTGATTGGAAGTAGGTTATTTTAGCCTATTTTACATGGACTCAAGTACGGGTGTGAGGTGTCAGGTTATGCATCTATGTGTCTGATTCATTTATGTACTCAATTAAGGCAATTGATTCGGAAAATGCTTTTTGGCATGCTAATTTAAAGTCTCATGGTTGTGGATTTACATGACTGTGTTTATTTAATCTATGAAGCATGGGCATTTCAAAAAATATGCCGTATCCGTACTGGCGTATGGTACCTCGTATGGTACTTCTGCATACATACCGGGTACACAAAACACATATCCAAACTTTTTTTTCTTAATTTTTGACATACTCAGACGTACCTAGTATACACCAAGCCGTACCGTATCTCAGTTGAAATAATATTTTCTTCTATTACAAAGATAAAACTCTTTTCAATAGACTTTTTTTTTATTTTTAGTTTTATGCTTAGCATGATTTTAAAATTAAACTATGGGTTGTAAGTTATTTAATATATTGACATTTAATTTTGATTTATACCTTTACTTTTGACATTAAATGTTAATTATAGGTTGGATCTTAATAAATTAAATCATTTAATTAATTTTTGCATTATTCTAAATTAAAAATAAATATTTTTTTACAAGCGTACCAAGCTGTACCCGTACCTTATTTTTTTTGGATTTTACCGTATCGACATACCCGTATTGTACCAGTACCTGTGCTTCATAGTATTTAATGAGTAAATTATGTTGAATTACTAAAACTGGTTTAATTCAATTTGTCAAGATTCTGATTGCGGACTTCATGTGCTGGATATTGTTCTTGTGTTACAGGTCAAGGGGGTGATACATCTAGATCCTATTTCCAAGGCCAGAGGCAAGATTCCAAAATGGCTTTAGAGAGACAAGGGAACAATGATCCTAGATCGCAGCCTCGTGAAGAGGATATGGACATTGGATATGAAGATAATCCCTCGTCACGGACTTTTGAAGGTCTTGAGCAGAGATTCCTTGATGACATCATGAAATTATCAAAGGAACAAACTGATGCAGAGGATGCAGAAAATGCAAGGCATAGGGAGGTTAGATTATAAACTAAAAAACTTACTCTTTTTTTTCATGTAGTTTTTTCCTTTACTTTCTGCTTACTTTATGCTTTATTTATGAATAGTTGAACTCAGATATTTCGAAATTTTTTTTTTTTTTTTTTTTTTCTTTTATAGAACAATCTATATCAGGCTCTTGCACAATAAAAAAAACTTGTGTGATTCCCATTTCTCTATTTTGTATAATAATTTATTTTCTAAAAGAATGTTCAAAGGCAACAATTTGGCCATAGTATAATAGTTTTTTGGCCTATTGGGTGGGGGCAACCGGAGGAAGACAACACGGGGCAAAGCAAAGGGCAGAGTTTCGAGTGACTTGTTTGGGCTGCTGCTGTCTATCTTGGATTTGTAATGCCAAAGTGATTCTTGCTCAATAGAAAATCTTCGTTACCACTCATCAAGAAGAGCAACGTTCCTTGCTACAATATTTTCTACGGCCACCCCTTCCCCCCCTTCCCCCCCTTCCCCCTTATTTCTTGGGAGAGATGGTGTGCAATATCCCAATATATCATTTTTCAAGATTCAGGTAGGGGTTGCAAACAAAATTGAAAACATGATTAGGGGCATTTTGTGGAAGGTTTAGGTGAAGGGAAAAGGATTCATTTGGTTTACTGGGAGACGGTCTGTCTACCAAGAACTAAGGGGGGGTGGCTCCTGCATTCTAGCAATGACCATTGTTGCTCTTCTTGGTGAGTGGTTCTAGAGATTTTCTTTGAGCGAGAGTGACTTTGGCGTTCCACTATTGAGGGAAAATATGGGGTTCAAGCTAACGGCTGGGAGTCTCTTGTGGCTCTTTTAATAATATTTTTCCTTTTGTCGTTGCCTATAAAAAAAAGAGAGATTGTTTTCATATTGGTTTTTGACTAATCATGATTTTAATGGGTATCTTTTGCATTATTTTGTCTTATCATGCTGTTTAAACTGACGTCATCCATGTTTCTTGGTAATCCAAACCGTTCTTCAAAATTTATTGTCCTCTATCTTATATATAACATTTGCATGTGTTTCAGAGAATAAACACAATCAATGCTCAATATCAAGAACAACTAGCTGCGCTTCGAGCTCGGCACTCCGGTCGTCGAGATGAGTTCCTTCGGAGGGAATCCCATGCACGACAACAGCAGTACCAGCAGGCTACGATGGATCACTACCCCAATAGTGGCATGGGTCCTAGTGATCCTCATGGGTATGGTGGAGCTGCAGGTAGCGAATCACACCGAACATATAATGTTGATCAATATGATTCCTACAGAGAACGGGCTCGATTTCTTGGGAGTACACGAGATCATGGCTTCGAGTCCAGAGGTCCATATCCTGGGGGCCGTGTTTATGATACTGGCTCTCGCTATTATTGATATAATTGATTAGGGTAGGTTATTAACTTTTCCTTGCATTTCCCGTTATTATTGTGTTTGTTTTTCGTCTTACCTGGTTCTATGTTGGTTGTTTCTCTGTCTGTAATGTTCCTTGTGCAAGGGAAAAACAAGGTCTGTAAGTTTTTTTATTACGAGGTCTAATTATTATAGAAGCATTTGCTTTGGAAATTTGTTGGAAATCTTATGGAGATTCTGCATCTTGATTTCCTTTTGTTCTGCATATGCATTGTTTCATGGTTTGGTTGTATAAGGTTGTAGCCAGAGAAGGACTCGAACTTTTGACTGTTCTAGTGAGGTGAAGGAGTTCTAGCCTACTGAGCTAACTTTAGTTTGTTAAGGTAACTTGTGACGCAATAACACTCGTAAATATTAGAAGAATCTTATAACACTATATACCAAATTAATTGAGATGCCATATTGATGATGGTAATCTAAGATTTGAATTCTCTACCTTCTAAGAATGGAGATATCTATTTCATTTTAAGGCCTTGTTTGGGAAGACTAAATAAGTGTACTTTTTGTCTTTTTGGACAAAAAAATTGAGGTTGAAAATATGGATGTTTGGGTTAACTTTTTGACTTTTTATGGAAAAATGTGTAATAAAAAATTGTGAAAATTGGTTTTTAGAGGAAAATTTGAATTGGGAGTTGTGCAGCCATAATTGTTGACTTTTGGTGAATAGTGTTAACTTTTTAACTTTTTGAGTAATTTTTTGGCTTTTTGGATTATTTCAAAGTATCCAAACTTGGCCTAAGAATCATTTGATAGTTGGAAATTGATAAATTTCACAGTTTGAGTTTTGAGCTTGCGAAATATCTCTATTTCAGTTTTTTACATAATTGCATATTTCACGGCTTTGAGGAATTTTTCAGTTTTGAAATTGAGAAATTTTACAATTTAAGAAATTCCTCGATTTCGAGTCATTGTGACCATTTTAGGGTTTTAAAAAAATCAGAAATTGATTAGTTTTAGTTTTAAAAAGAAGAAAAAAAAGGTTATGACCTGAAATCGAATTTTTTTATAGTTTTGAAAATTGTGAGGAATTTCTATTTTTAAAAATGGTTTCGTTTCAAGCCATTGTCATGGTATTTTGACGTCTTAAAATTAAAAATTTATGAGTTTCGTTTTTGAAAAATCCTAAAAATTAAAAATAGTTTTGTAAAAATAAATATTTAAAATATATATTTTTAAAATTTTAAAAATAATTTGTTCATCAAACAAAAAGAACAAAAAAAATTGATGAATGTTTTTTATTTTTATTTCTGAATATTAAAAAAAAAATTCTCAAAACGAAATCAAATATTGTAATTAATTTTTGGGGTCATTTCTTTCTTTTATTGATATTTAAAATCTCATACGGGTAGACTTGACTCTATTCCCTCTGTTTGGTTTTCATTTTCAGAATTTATTTTTCAAAAAATTTTATTTTTTGTATTTTTTTTATTGTCACTGAATTATTTTAATATTTTAAATAATTTTTAAAATTTTTAGACACATTTAATATAAATACATTTAAAAAGTATAATATTTATGATTTTTTCTTTAAAAACTTAATTTTTATAAAATTAAATTTAAAAAATTGAAACCAAATATATTAATTAATTTATGAAGGAATAATCAACTTTCGCCAGAACATCGTATCACTGTTGATACATCCCACAGCTGTTCATCTCTCAACAAATAGCCAACAATGCATTGTCAATAGCAAAACCCAAAAATAAAAAAAAATTATTTTTATTTTTATTTTCCCTCCTTGAATCCTCTTCACAGAAAAGCTCGATTTGTTTCTCTGCAAATCTCTCTCTCTCTCTCTCTACTGAGAAATGATGTGCATTGTACTAGCAAATCTGTTCCGCCAATTTTGAATCTATACAAGCTCCGTCTTTCTTTCATGGAAGATCTCCCCGAAGATTCTTCTCACACTTGTCAACAATCCTCCCTTTCAAATCACGACGACCTACGATTCTACTTCGTCCCCTATCGGTACATAAAACCCTTTCTCACTCACTCACTCACTCACTCACTCACTCTCTTCCACTTCTCTCTCCTCAATCCGCATTTCCAAATCCACAACTCAAACTTCAAATCTAAATTCGAATCAACACTTCATTTTCTTTGATTTTGATTTTGATTTTGATTTGGGTGATTGGGTCTGCATTGGAATGAAATGATCAAAAATTAAGGTGATTATTGGCTTGGTTTGGTTTTGATATGTGTTTTTTAGGTGGTGGAAAGAGGCACAAGACTCTTCTTCGTGGCTTGATTCGGATGGGAAGAGAGGGATTTTGTACACGGCGTCGTCGGCGTCATTGTTTGCCGGTCCGATGAAGATAATCAGCAACATATTTAACTCAGATCTTGTGTTGAATTTGAGGAGAGAGGATGATTCTGTGCATAATAAAGAGAATGGTGGTGAAGTTGGGATCTCGGGTCGGGACTATGCTTTGGTTACTGGGGAAATGTGGTTGCAAGCACTTAAATGGTGAGTTTTTTTAGCAATTTGTGTGATAAGGGTTGTTTCAAGTTATTGAATAGCCAATGGCTTGGCTTTATTGTGTTTGTGCAATTGAATTGGGTTTCGATTCGAATGGGCGTGAAAATGGGTCTTTCTTTGATGCCATTTGTGCTTTAGATACCTTAATTTTCATGATTTGAACAACTGGTTTAATTGCCCGCCTCCGATAACTTATTTATGATATGATAGATTTTATAGAATCCTTACAAGTTGTGTAAACTGTCTTATCCTTGTTTGTTGGAGTACTATTATTAGTTTCTTTTTCCACGTACGCAACTGAATTAACTGTGAACTCAACAATAAGTTATAACATAACATGTTGCTCCAATTCTTTTTTGAATATTTCATAGAATTTGTAAATGAATACAGTTTCTTTATATGTTGGTTCCTTTTTCATCTTTCAAATACCCTCTTGAAGTTGATTCTATCATTTTTAAAATTTAATTTTATTGCTTCTACAAATTGTTAAATAATTTTTTTGTGTCAGAGTTGCGTGGTAAATTGATATATTGGCAAGGCTATATTTTATATTGATGGTTTTATCTATATTACAGACAGCGTATGCCTTTGGATACAAGTGATTATCTAATAATAGTTTGTCCCAATAAAGATCTTTGATCTCTCTACAACTGGTACTGTTCTCCTGCTCCACTTAGGCACATTGATTCCAAAATTGCAATGAAGAATGGTAGAAGCTTTTCAGCAGCAGAAGATGATATGGCTGATGTCTATCCTTTACAACTTAGGCGCTTCGTTTTGAGAGAAACAAACTCGGTGGGAGTAAAAATAAGCAAAAAGGTGATTTTTCCCCCCTAGTTAATCTCCTTTTTTGTTTATTTTTTTTTGGAGACATGGAACATCACAATGGCTATGAATTTATCTGGTACTATCATGGAATGCATATTATGGGTCCCTATTTGGGTTGTTGATCTTTCTTTTCATTCCTTCACTAATATTCATTTCTTGATTGGTCATTTTAGATTTTCCACCTTTGCCCTCTTCTGGAAATTTATGAATTTGAAATGCATTCTTTGACATTATCAGACAAAAAACATCTAGCCCTTACATGATGCACTACTAATACAAACTACAAAGTGCCATAGTTACATGTGAATGTAATATTAGTTTTAATAGCTAACCTTGAGGGGTTGGCCTAGTGGGCACAACTTGGGGTCTGGCGGTGTGCTTCCTTCAGGTCACAGGTTCAATATGCACTAGCTCCAATAAGCACCTTGGGGCTTGGGGCTAGTCCAGGGAGCGGTGGGATTGGTCTTCCGAGATTAGTCGAGGTGCGCGTAAACTGACTCAGACACTCAGTTATTACAAAAAATAAGCAACTGGATGGTGTTCGTGATTCATGGAGTATATTAAATTTGTGTAGAAGTATTTTTACATAATCTTATAATTATCACGTGTCTTGTTTGAAAGATCACGACAAATGGATTCAAAAAATGTAAATTATATAAAAATGAACCTGTAGAACAAAAGTTATTTCATTTTAAAATTTGAAATAAATCAAAATATAGAAAGTTGTTTGAACCTAAGAAAATGGATAAAATGGTTATCGAGATAACATTTATTGTTCAATGTTTACTGTGCAAGGGTAAATACATTTTAAAAAACTAAGGCTGTGTTTGGAGAAGCTTTTGAAATATGATTTTACCCCTTCCCCTGAACCCTCTATTTGGATAGAGTGTTAAAAAATTAATTCTACACCACTTTTGAAAGCTCGTTTCAGGCGGGATTTGAATTTTGAAATTTTGCCCATCCGGTTATCCTCTCGGACGTCCGGCCGGTTGATTAGAACAGTGCGAATTATTTTTTATTTTTATTTTTATTTTTTTTGGCAATTGGCACCTGTAATTTTTTATATATTAAATAAAAAATGTTTTCCGAATTAAATTTTTTTTTTTTTTTATGAGCTCTGAATAGAATTTTAGATTGTGTGTTTAGTTATGAGTTGTAAGTTTTTGAATCAAATATCATATGTTACATCAATTATTCAAAACTCAATTCAAAACTCATAACCAAACAAATTTTCCACATTCAAATCATAATTTCAAAACTCACATACTCAAAATACAACTCTATTCGCAAATCATAATTCTAAAACTCTACCAAACACAACCTAATTCTCGCTTGAAATGTGGACTAAACGTCCCACTGTAAAAAAAGAAAAATGTTTGGGAGCTCTAATTGAGCACCCCTAATCCACTTCTAATGATGTGGAATGGATCATACTTCTCACTTCTCATCTTTCCTCTCTCTATTCTCTCTCTTTGCCACCTCATTAGAGGTCAAATTAGGGGTGATATATTAGGGGGATATAGTACCACTTATAAAAAAATTTGTGGGATTTTTATGGTCAACAAAAAAGCAATTGGACTAAATGTTCCATATTAAGGGCTTGTTTGGGGTGTCCTAAAAAAGTGCACTTTTTGTCTTTTTGGACTAAAAAAGACAAAAAAAAAATATGGAGGTTTGGGTTAACTTTTTGGATTTTTTTGGAAAAATGTGTATTAAAAAATTGTATAAAAAGAGTGTGTAAGAGATGAATAGTGACAGGTGGGGCCCAGCAGTACATTTCGGCAGTTGTGAGGAGGAGTTGGAAATTATTGGCTATTTTTTTTACAAAGCACTGCACGGTTTTGTTTGGTTCGTGGAGGTCATCACGGGTCCCATTTTAATAATCTGAACCGTTCAATGTGTATAACTCGTCGAACACTATGTACCTATAAAAAATCATGTTAATCGGATATCGATAGCTATCTGATCAGATATATTTATTTTTCAATCATTAATTAGAACACCATCCATTTGTCGTACATAACTGATCTGATCATATAGTTATCGATATCCGATCAATGTGATTTTTTGCAGACATATAGTACTCGATGAGTTCTACATATTTAACGGTTCAGATTATCAAAACGGGACCCGTGATAGCCCCCACAAGCCAAACAGCAGTGTGTGCCAATCACACCCAATCATTTCCGTATATATATGCAGTGCCGCTGCAAGCAGCCGGCTTTGGTCAATTCGGTCTGTCCTTTGGGCAGAAAAAAAATATATATATATTTTTTTTTTGGTGAATAGTGATATCTTTTTGGATTTTGGAGTAACTTTTTGACTTTTTGGCTGAAATAGTGTACCCCAAACCAGCCCTAATTATGTTAAGAACTAATCCCTAAAATTTATTTAAAAGGGCTGCTACGTGCATAGATCCATAAATATACCCAGATGGAACAAAATGCGATATATTCATTTAGCCCTCAAAATTCTCTATTAATTTAAAAAAAAATCCTCATTCATTGGGTGTTTTGTATTCCTTGCATCATCTCGATGCTTTCTTAATAAAGTTTATTTATCAAAAAAAAAGAAAAAAAAGACAAAAACATAAAAACTAACCCTTAAAATTTGTTTAAAAGGGATGCTACCGGCATAGATCCACAAATATACCTAGATGAAACAAAATGCTATATATTCATTTAGCCCTCGAAATTCTCTATTAATTTAAAAAATCCTCATGCATTGGGTTTAATACTTGGGAGATCCACCTATATGAGAGTCAAAAAACAAGATTTCATGACATGGAATTCTAATGTTTGGGGTATTTAGACAACTGTTATTGAATTGTCGGGCTAAATCAAAATTTCCTTTTAATAGCTAAAATGGGGATTGTGTATTATAACTGATATCTGGTTTCTTGTTTTATGAATCATTAGGCTATCTTGTTTGCCTATTGATTCATTTCTTTTCCATATGTTGAAGTGCATTTTTTTGTATTTCCTTTTCAGGACAATGCAGCCGAACACTTCAGAAGAGCCTGCAAGATTTTCAGTGCTGAGACTGAGCTAGTAAGCATTCAATTTTTTTGTGTTTCCCAAAGAAGCAATATAATTTCAAGTGGAATCGGATGGTTTGAACTATGATTATTAATTTACCTTTTTGTTTTCACTTATTTGCAACTTACTTAGCTTAAAATTTGAAAACACATGCTTTAGCAATTGTATTTAAAAAAAGTTAGGGTGTTTGGTTACAATTATTTGGTTTTCAACTTGTTTTTTTAGCTCAAAAAGTTTAAAATAAGCTGAAAAAGCTAAGTATGTTTATTTATTAAATGGAAACAAAAGGGTCTCTCTGTTTATTTAAGCAATAGGATAATTTCCCATGGAAGTGGATGCCTTCTAACTCCTGCTGTTATGCAGTTGCGCATATGGGATTTTTCTGGGCAGACAACCCTATTTTTCTCAAGCGAAAAAAATATGTTTGTAAAAGAGACTCAGCAGCAGTCAGAGCAGGAGGTAGGTGGTAGATGTGTGTGATAAGATTTCTACTTTTCACTTTGTTGTAATTCCCATTGATGGCTGTGCCTCTGATTTGTCACTTGAGAGGAATTCAGAACTGAGAAACTGTATGCCATGCTAATTATAAATTACTATATACTAAAATTGTTATGCCATGCCAATTATAAATTACTATATACTAAAATTGTCTTATGGATCAAGTTATTCTATCCAGTCATTACATGTGGTTTATTTAGTTCTAGATTATTCAATTCACCATAATTCTTAGTTAGTTTTAAGTCATAATCCTAGTAGAACTAGAAGTATAGTAGCTTATAAATCTATGTACTTCTTCTAATTAGTGGAGTTCAATTTTGAAATTTTATGTGAAGCTTTTGAGCTTTGTGTGATGTTTTATGCAACTTTACCTTGGGGGTAATTTATTTTATTTTATTTAAAAGTGAGATTTTTAGATTCTTCTTCTTCCTTTCTCTTCCACAATATATTTGTTCTTGAGTTACAGTTCACAGCCTCAAAACAGTCCTGATTTCTGCCACAAAACTCTACTTGATCAAGCATTAATTTCACACCTAGAACCCTTAAAACCTTCTGTTCACAAACTTCTAGCACACTGTATCTAAAAATCCTGCAACCCATCTTTCAGGAAATCAAGACAATTCTCGCATCTATTTGTCTCTAAACCCTAGAACTTTGTTCTACATTTAATTCCCCAACAGTGGAAGCTTTTCATAAATCAGAATCAAACTTATCACCAACTCTAATGTAGGAATTGGGAAGCGTCATTCCATTAAAGTTTCCTTGTGTTCCACATCACTGGCTCACCTTTCTAACAACAAAAGTGATTTTAGTTGTGTCATAGTCAAATATATCAGCCTTCGAACTTCAACTGTTTTACCCTCGCCTCTACAAAGCTTGATGTTCAGGTCCATGGGGTTTTTATAGGTTTGGCATCTAACATATTGTTCTTAGAAAAAAAAGACGAGTTTCATATTTCCTTTATCTAGGTACATAGAAAATATCTCCACTTGCCTTCAAGGGCCTAATTTCATGACATCATTCTCAGTAACTACAATATCCTTCACATGAGTTCCAGAAGTATAATCTTGCTTAAAGTATGAACAGTGAGCGATTTGGTATCACTCTTCGATCCCTGTGCTGTTTGTTTCAAACTGAATTAAAAAAACCGTGTCCTTGGAGATAGTTTGTGCCATAAAATGCATTGCTTAGCTTAGTTTGTAGGCATGCTAGGCTAAGTAGCATAGACACACGACACTGACTTGTCGCCACGTCAATTTTCGAAAAATGCAGGACACGATAAGCTTGGGACACGTTAAAAATTTATTATATATTGAATATATGAATAGTTTATTCAATGGTAATGAAAAAAATAAGAGAGTAATATAACATTAATTAAATTAAAAAGGCTTATATTCCATAATTTAAACATTAAGATAACATTCACATAAAACAATTGCAATTTAAAGAATGCAAAACAATTGTAGCAGTAGAACACTAAAGTACACCTGATAAATTCATCTTATATATTCATCTAAGATGCTAGGCAACCAATTTTTGTAAATTGCTTAAGCTGTTAGGGCATGGGTCAAAAAAACATAAGTCAAGCTCTTGCAGTCTTATTTGAAAATCTGTTTTGCACAAAGGGAGATAGGCACAAATTTGTACTTTTACTTTTTTAAATTTTAAAATTGAAAAAAAAAAAAAAAAAAAACAAAAAATGGTGCAGTAACATACAAACATAATAGAGAGGACATGGGAAAACATGATTGGGGAATAAATACACGCGAAGAGACCTCCTGGAGTCAAGGTGGGTCATACCATGTTTGCTATTCAAGAAGAGAGAGAGAGAGAGCTTAAAATAGTCATAAGCAGGCTACTCTACTTCTGTCATTGTTAAAAATTTGAGTGCAAAATACTATTTGACTATCTTAATAACTTGGTTACTAACTACTTAATTGTCATCATTATATTCGACTGTCATATTGATGCACGGGCATTTATGTTTCTTGTTTGTCTGTATACAGATTCTCCTTGAGTTGCAAGTTTACGGGTTGTCAGATTTCATTAGAAGCAGAGATGTGAAAAAAGGTGATGCGGCAGGGATTCATCTTAATGGCACTTCATTTATGATGAATGGTGGTGCTACCAATGTGAACTCTAGTTTTGTTCGGGGCAATTCACCTGCCTTTTGTGGCTGCTTTGGTGAAGTAGGTTCTTTGGGCTTGACAGGATTACAAAACCTTGGGAATACTTGTTTCATGAACAGTGCTCTTCAGTGTTTGGCGCACACACCAAAGCTTGTGGACTACTTCATTGGAGATTACAATAGAGAAATAAATCATGACAATCCGTTAGGCATGGATGTATGTTATCATTTGTTTGTTCTTGATGTAGACTCTTCTAAATTTGTGAAGGACCTGTGTAGGACACTTGACATTTGGGTTAGGGTATGAGACATGTGTTTGACAAGTCTAGTTGGACATACACCAATAAATATGTTTTAGTAGTTAACTATGAAATTATGCACAAGACTCCCATTCTATGCATAAAAGCTCTATGTTATTTTGTAAACACCATTTTATCTTAAATAAAGTATTTTAAGAAATATGAAGTTTAGCGATGTCTTGGTGTCCTTGGTCATGAGAATTAGATGAATTTGACACATAGACACATACCTGACATTTGACACTCCACACCTGTACATTAGTTCATGTAAAATAGTCTTGTATAACAATGCCATGCTCCTGTATGGATTTTGCTCTTTCAATCTCTCTCTCTCTCTCTCTGACTTTTTTTGGGTGTTATTTTGTTTCTGTTTTCTAAGTTCTATTTTGTTACAATAATAGTAGTTTGGTAATTTCAGTGTGCTTGTTTCCTGGAGATGGTCCATGCAAATGCAATCTCTTGAAATGCCTGCCCCTTTTTGAGTCTATTATTGCTTAGTCTCCATTTATTGTTCAGGGTGAGATTGCTTTAGCATTTGGAGATTTGTTGCGGAAGTTATGGGCTCCTGGAACAACTCCGGTAGCACCAAGAATGTTTAAGTCAAAACTTGGTTGTTTTGCTCCTCAGTTCAGTGGTTTTAATCAACATGATTCCCAAGTTAGTGCTTCTCTCGATTTGAAATTTAGAATTCTATCTTCCGTTTCTAGTCAAGGAACTAATGATTGTTTTTTACGGCAGGAGCTTCTTGCTTTTTTATTGGATGGGCTTCATGAAGATTTGAATCGTGTTAAATGCAAACCTTATGTAGAAGTCAAGGACGGGGATGGCCGGCCTGATGAAGAACTAGCTGATGAATATTGGCAGAACCATCTGGCTCGCAATGACTCTATTATTGTTGACGTCTGCCAAGTGAGTATCGTTTCTTAGGTTTCTTCTACATTTTTTTTTCTAAAGGAAATCAGAGTTTAGAATTTTGGAATCCTTGTATAAATATGACATATGCTCTAATTTTTTTTTTATTTTTTTTCCCTTTTCCAAGGAAGAACAAAATTAATTATCTGGTTTCATAAAGTTATATTCACATGCCACTTAGTATTTGAGGTTAGATTTTTGCACAAAGGTTAGGAGTGCCATCTAATATAGGTATTGTAAACTTTCATGTTGAATATAGAAATTAAAATATTATGTTTGAATATGGAAATTAGAATATGAATTATTTTGATTATAGGAATCTTACCTTGTGTATATTGTTTCATAAATTGTATCATGGA
The DNA here is from genome assembly GCA_036172215.1 of Camellia granthamiana. Taxonomy (NCBI): domain Eukaryota; kingdom Viridiplantae; phylum Streptophyta; class Magnoliopsida; order Ericales; family Theaceae; genus Camellia; species Camellia granthamiana. The sequence goes on from CM069914.1 coordinate 62,459,004, forward strand.
TATATTGTATATACATGGCCTCTATCTCATTGATTGGTAAGCCAAATAATTCTTTTCATTCTTTTTGATATCAGAGCCTCCTTAGCCGTCTCTCTCTCAACCACTTATCACCACCGATTGCCTTTTTTTCTTCTCTCTAGCCTCCGACAGCCCTTTCCAACTCCTTTTCTCCCTCTGACAGCCTCAGCCCAACCTCAACCCAGCCTTCGTAGCCCCTCTCCTTCCTTGTTTTCACCTTGGTAGGCTCTTTTTATCCTTGCCAAGGCTTTGGTTGTTGCTGACCAGACTTGGCTACCTCTTTAGGTGGTCTGTGGCTTTTTTTTTCCCCCCGTTCTTGGGTGACTAGACTGATGTATTAAGCCCTTTTGTCTGTCTTTTTATTCTTTTAGACTACCGGGCTTATTCGGTAGTATCTATTTAGATAAGCCGTTGAGTTTTTTCCGACTTCTTATTTTTTCTTGGATTTTGTTGTTATCTTTGTGTGTTTTTCAGCCCATTTTATTCCACCATGACTCATCCATCATTTGCTGATATACCCACCAAGCCTGTTCGAATTAGTTCTGATTTTTCTTTTTCTCATCACACTCTTGTTCATCGTATTACGAGTGTGGTGTTGAATGGGAAAATTTTTGCCACCTGGAGTTGCTCCCTTAAACTCTATTTAGGGGACAAAGGGAAAAGCTCATTAGCTTTTATCTTCCACTACCCAGCCTACTGCAACAGATCTTACCTGTGCACAGTGGGATATTGATAATTGTACTATTTTGGGATGGATGTTCAACTCCATGGAAGATGGTATTTATCACATGTTTCTCTGTTGCGACACAGTTCCCGGTCTATGGCATGCCTTGTCACAGATGTATGCTCATGCTCATAACGATGCTCGCATCTTTGAGCTGTATAAGGATATTACTCGTACTTCCCAATCCGCTTTGGGTCTTTCTGTGGCAGAATTCTTTGAATACCTTTAGGCCCGTTGCCAAGAATTGGCTCAATATGAGCCATTGACTGAGTTACCAGCAGATGCTGCCTTTCTTGTGTCCAAACGCCTTGCTCGCCAGCATACTTACCAGTTTCTGATGGGTTTGAACTCTGAGTTTGAATCCCTTCGAACTTAGATTTTAAACACATCACCTATACCTTCTCTTTATGAGGCCTTTGCCACCATTGATAATGATGAGCGTCGTAGGCATCTGGTTCAGTCGAATCCTTCTCCTCTGTCTCCAGTTTCATCTAACCAGATGGCTCTTGTTGTAAAGTCTGGTTCTCGGAGTTCTACTGGTCCAGTTACTTGTCATCATTGTGGCGTTTTTGGTCATGTTAAGGCTTGTTGTTTCAAACTTCATCCTGAGTTGAAGCAACGTTCCTCTCGCCCTCATGGTGCTGGCACCTCTCGCACTGTGACTCTAGTGGATTCTGCTACTCCTGTTCCTAGGTCTCCTTATTTCCCTAATTTACAGGAGTTACAGAGTCAGATTGGTCAGCTTTAGGCTCAGCTTGGATCTCTTATTGCCAGTTCTCTTGGCCCATCATCTACCACTGCTGCCACCCTTGGAACAGGTACTTCTACTACTTTCCATGTTCGATTTGCTAGTCTCTCATGGGTTCTGGATTCTGGGGCTAATGATCATATGACAAGTGAGTTTTCCTTTCTTTCTTTGCCAGTCTCTATTACTATTGCCCAATTTGTATGTCTTGCTAATAGTTCGTTATCCTCTGTTCGTCATAAGGGTGTAGTGTCTTTAACCCCTACCATTACTTTATCATCTGTTTTACATGTTCCAAATTTTGCGTATAATCTCTTATCTGTTAGTTGTTTTGCCAAACAATTTAATTGAGCTGTCATCTTCTTACCCTCCTCTTGCCTTTTACAGGACTTGAGTTTGAAGATGATTTTTGTCAAGGGCTATGAGCGTGATGGGCTGTACTACTTTGGAGATCCACCAGACGAGCCTTCCTCTTCTTCCTTAGCTAGTTTTCAAGCCTTTGTTTTGCCTGCTTCCGTGTCTTGTGTTTTTAATATTCAAACTTTTGAATTATGGCATACTTGTATGGGTCATGTTAATTTTCAGTATTTATGTCAACTTTTTCCTTCATTTAATAAAGTTTGCAAAGATTCTAAGTTTCATTGTGTGGTTTGTGAGTTGTCTAAGCATACCTGTACTAGCTATATCTCTTATATGACTCGTATTCCTAGTGCTTTTGATCTTATACATTCTAATGTCGAGGTCCTTCTCCTGTTACTGCTTTTTTTTATCATAGATATTATGTGATTTTTATTGATGATCACACTAGGTGCACTCGGGTTTATTTAATTTGTTGTAAGTCTGACACGTCTTTCCCATTTTTGTCCAATTTTTACAGATGGTTAAAACTCAGTTTCATGCAGTTGTTAGGACTATCCATTCTGATAATGGTGGGAAATATATTTCTAATACATTTCATTCCCATCTTAATCAAATCGGTATTCTTCAGTAACTTAATTGTCCTCAGACCCCTGAACAAAATGGTGTAGTTGAATGCAAAAATCGTCATATTGTTCGATGTCTTCTTCGAGATATGGGTGTTCCCAAGTCTTATTGGCATATGACTATCCTTACTGCTGGTTACCTCATTAATATTGCATAGACTCACTCCGTTCCGTACCCTTATGTTCACCACCACTCTATTTCCACTTTTATCTCGTGTCTTTGGATGTACTTATTTTGTTCAAAATCGGAGTCCTACTCGCACAAAGTTAGATGACAAATCTATTCGTTGTATCTTCTTAGGTACTTTTCTATGTCCAAAGGGTATAGGTGTTATGACCCTGTATATCGTCACTTTCACCACACTTTGGATGTTAGGTTTTGTGAGGATCTTCCTTCCTTTGGTACTAACCCTTCTTTGCAGGCTTTTCCTCGTATTATTTTCACTGTTCGCCCGGTGACCATTTTGGACGAGGTTAAGAATGAGGCTGTCCTCCTTCCTACTTCTCAACCTTCGCCTTCTCCTCTATTACAAGTATACTCCTGTCACCAAGCCCCTTTGCTGCCTCTCCGATCTCTGGGTCAGGTAACTCTTCTCCTTTAACTTCTCCTTCACCTCCTCCTCGTAATCCACATCGGGATCGACATCCTCCAAATTGTTTGAGTTATTTGAGTAGTACTTATTATCCTATTTCCCAGTATCTTTCCTATGACAGGACTTTCCCTTCTTATCGTTATTTTCTTGGCAAGCTTGAGTCGGAGTCTATTTCTCGTTCTGTATCTGAGGCTTTTTAGAATCTCAAATGGGTAGCAGCTATGCAGACTGAGATGGCGATCTTAGAATAGAATCACATTTGAGGTCATGTACCTTTACCTCGTGGGGAAAGCACAGTTGGTTCAAATGGGTGTTCACTATAAAGTACCTCGCTGATCGCTTAGTTGATCATTACAAAGCCCGCTTGGTGGCCAAAGGTTTCACACAATTTCCTGGCAAGAATTTTGTTGCCACTTTTGCCCCTATCACCAAGCTTACTTCTGTACGTGTTCTTATCTCCACTGCAGCATCTCATTCTTGCCCTCTTCATCGGCTTGATGTCAAGAATGCATTTCTCCATGGAAATCTTCTTGAGACAATTTATATGGCTCTTCCACCTTGTTTTCGGGCTGAGGGGGAGTATTTGGGGAAAGTGTGCCGGTTACGTAAATCCTGTATGATTTGAAACAGTATCCACGAGCATGGTTTGGTCGCTTTAGTTTTGTTATTATATCTATGGGCTTCGTTCAGTGCCACTCTGATCACACTTGTTTCATTTATCGGAATTTTACAGGTCAGTGTATAGTCTTGTTAGTTTATGTGGATGATATTATTCTCACAGGTAATGACTTTGTCAGCATTGGTCAAGTAAAGGACTTTGGCCAAACTTTTGATATTAAGGATCTGGGATGTCTCAAATATTTTTTGGGAATTGAGGTGGCTCGCTTAAGAGAGGGGATCTCCTTATCTCAAAGTACACCCTTGACTTGCTTCAAGATACTGGTATGTTAGGGTGTAAACTTCTTTCTACTCCTATGGATCCTAATGTCAAACTCACATCAGAATCTGGTGAGTTACTAGATGACCCAGGCATATATCAGCGTCTTGTTGGATGCCTCATTTATTTGACCAACACTAGAACTGATTTGACATTTGCAGTTAGTGTTGTGAATTAGTTCATGCATGCACCTCATAAAGAGCACCTTGACACGGTTCATCATATTTTGAGGTATTTAAAAACTTCTCCTAGCTTGGGATTGTTCTTTATCGCTGGTCTCCAATCTGGGCTTTCTTGTTTCACTGATGCAGACTATGTAGGATCTAGGACTGATTGGCGTTCCATTTCTGGCTTCTGTGTTTTTTATGGTGATCATCTTATCTCATGGAAAAGTAAGAAGTAAGCGGTGGTTTCTAGGTCTTCTGCAGAGGTTGAGTATTGGGTTATGGCACATGGTACATGTGAGATTCTTTGGATTCACTCTATTTTGGCAGAGTTAGGTTTTCAGGAGATTGTTCTTTCCTCTTTATTTTGTGATAACAAATCTGCCATTATGTTATCCTCTGATTCTGTACTTCATGAGCGTATCAAGCATATTGAGGTTGACATACATTTCATTCGAGCAAAGGTTCAGACTGGCATTGTGCGTCCATCCTTTGTCTCTTCTTCTCAGCAGTTGGCAGATATGTTCACAAAATTTGTGAGACCAACTTTGCTCCAGTCTTGCATTGACAAGCTGCGTTTGTTGAATATCTTCACGTCAGCTTGAGGGGGAGTGTTGAATATAAAAATCAAAATATTATGTTTGAATATGAAAATTAGAATAGGAATTATTTTGATTATAGAAATCTTACCTTGTGTATATTATTTCTTAAATTGTATCATAGATATATTATATATACATTGCCTCTATCTCATTGATTGGTAAGCCAAATAATTCTTTTCATTCTTTTGGTTTCTCCTAGATAACTTGGATTTCTCAAATAATTTAATTGAAGAAGGTATATACATGTATATCTCTATACTGATTTGACCTGATTGCATGCAATCATGCAAATAGTGGTATTCAGTTGTTAATTATTATATTTGGAATCCAACAGGAATGCTGGATTACATTTAACTTGATTTTTTCTTTTTCAACAGTACAAAAGAACTTATGGATATATTATAATCGGAAGATGTTTAAATATGCCTAAAATAGATTAGATTTTATTTTGTTTATAGCTTATATGGCTGCATTATATCACCTTTATAGAGTGTCAAGAATAGTTGGTTCTTACATACTTCTGATGATAACTTTTTCACCCTTATTGAAACGGCTCATGATTAATTGCCATTGCAGGGTCAGTATAGGTCAACACTAGTGTGTCCTGTTTGCAGAAAGGTCTCCACTATGTTTGATCCGTTTATGTATCTGTCACTACCTTTACCATCAACAACGATGCGGACAATGACTTTGACAGTCATGAGTACTGATGGAAGTAGTCCCCCATCTCCATTTACTGTTACAGTGTCCAAGCATGGAAAGTTTGAAGATCTTATTCAAGCTTTAAGCACTGCTTGTTCTTTAGGGGCTGATGAGACCCTTTTGGTGGCCGAGGTATATTTTGGTAACTGTAACTCTTCTAAGACTAAATGCATGGTAGATTGGTGCAGTTATATTTACTGATCAACATTAGATTTTGTTTTGAGCTCTAACCATATAGTTACTCACAGATATACAACAATCGCATCATACGCTATCTAGGGGGGTCAGGTGATTCATTATCCTTAATTAGAGATGATGACCGACTGGTTGCATATCGGTTGCCAAAGGATGCTGAGAATGGCCCAACAGTTGTATTTATGCATCAGCACGCGGAAGAGTAAGTTAAATTTGCTTTTCAGTTTGATTATCGTTTCTTTCCAATTTTATTGAAATTTGCATACTATTATTATTTTTTCTTGTATTGTGAGTATTACATAATGAATTCAGGTATGGGAAAATTAATATACTAGGAATGGTTGTATATAGTGCAATAGCTTCAGAAAATCTTGTAGAAAAGTACAAATTAACCGAAATGTTTGGGACCAGGATAGAGCAACACACTGTATGCACCTAGCAAATGATTAGAGTTGCTCATTGATGATTATATTGTTATTGACGTGTTTCAAATGATCTTAAGTTGGTTACCCTTGATTGACATCTTTGAGCTTTTCAAAATAACTTTGATCTTTTCCATTGTTTTGCACTGAATTAGCTTTCTGTTTTTACCTCTCTTTATAGTTGTTCTTCTGGCTTGTCTTCCAACAGCACCTTTCTTCTTTTGCCTCAAGTTGTTATGGCCTATAGTTGATAAATGGCAAGTAGTGACAATGCTTTTATCTCATGATGGTCAGGGGAGGCTGGGGCAGCCGTGGCCGGGGTGGGGGCATAATTATACAACATCTACTGGTGGTTGCTTTAGTTTTTCCTCTCTCTCTCTCTCTCTCTCTCTCTATATATATATATATATATAAAGAATAGTGTTGGAATCTTCTTAAAGAGTGAATTGTAGAACCTATTGATGATGCTATGTGCTCAACTTTTATCCAATCTCATTGCTTTGTGGAATTGCTGTCCTTTTATTATATGAATTTTCTTTTGGCTTTATGAACAACTAAACCTAATGTTCATGAATTCAAGTTAGAAATGTGCTTGTATTTGTATCTTAGATTTCATGTCAGTCACGGGGACTGGTAATGTGGACAATTTTTATTTTTTTGGATCTTTGATTTTATGATTACTAAATTTGATTTCATATACTGGTAGATGCCATGCCGTTGTCAATGTCAAGATATGAGTTATTTTAGTTCTGTTGCTATCTCTGCCTTAGTAGAACGTGTTACGTCATACATGCTTTTTGCCTTGTTAATGTCAAGATATGAGTTATTTTAGTTCTGTTGCTATCTCTGCCTTAGTAGAACGTGTTATGTCATACATGCTTTTTGCCTTGTTAATTTGCTTCAACGCTTTATCTTAGTTCCTTAAACATCTTTAATGAGAAGGTGTTTGGGGTTCCTAATAAAATTTACGTTGTCAGGTCTTATGTCTGTGGGAAGCTGACATCAAGCTGGAAGGCGTTTGGGATTCCTCTTGTAGCAAGTTCTAAATTTGTTAGTGGATCTGATATCCATAATCTGTATCTAAAATTGCTTGGAGCATTCCTAATACCCAGTGAAGATTCCACAAATGATGACAATAACATTGAGAGAACTGCAACTGCAGAACTAACAGATATGGAGGATGCCACAACCCCTGGTTTTCAAGGTGCAGACTCCGCTAATGGGAATGAGCTCGACACGCATTCTGATGGTGCTTTGGAGTTATATTTAACAGACGAGAAGGGAACAATCAGGGACTCTAGGATTGCAATGAATGAGCCAGTGGCATCCCCAGTTTTGCATGGGAAGTTGAGTGTGCTTGTTTGTTGGCCAGATAGGATGGTTAAGCGGTACAAGACACACCTCCTTAGCTCATTACCCCAAGTCTTCAAGTCTGAATTCTTTACAAAAAGACCTCAAGAGTCTGTTTCTCTATATAAATGCCTCGAAGCGTTCTTGAAGGAGGAGCCTCTTGGACTAGAGGACATGTGGTCAGTGTGTACATCATTAGCTTTTAAGTTTTGATCTGAGAATATTCTTGCACTGTAGGCAGCTAGCATTATCTGACCCATTTACTAGAGGCAAGATAATTTTTTTAAGGGTTTCAGTTTCTTGGTTTATACTTCCTCTGGCACTGCGTGGGACCTGATTTCCAATGCCACCCCCATTCTTTTGACCAAATCAATGCATTCATACCTTACGTACCCATTAAGTAATTTCATGGACGGGTATGGACAAAAGATTTTAGGAAACTCAGGAAGGAAAAGATTCCAGTTTTTTTGGGTAAGGGATTAGGGTTCTTTTAGTGTTCGGGGCTTTTATCTTCTTATTTTTTTTTTAAGAATCAAGGGTATTTTATCATGTCTTTTGTAATGTTTCATCATATTGTTAGTCTATTGAAACACTCAATTGTCCTTCTGTAGGCAGTTCACATGTGATTTCATCATTGATCAACTTTCTCTGTTAAAGACTGGCTTTTGTTTTTTCTGTTTTTTCTTCTTCTTCTATCAATGCTTTGCTTTAGAATTTTTATCTCTTATAAATCAATTTGTACTCATAGATCATGTTTGATTCACAAGACTAATAGTGAAGTATTAATAATCCTATTAAATTAGTGTAGTATTCACCATCCAATTGGATTAATATCCATTGGATTAATAATCCCACCCCTACCCCATTACTAATAATCCTACAAATTTGTTGGATTAATTATCCATTGGATTAATCATCCTAAACCAAAATATTAAAACAAATATAGGATAATTGGGCCCACGGATTAATAATCCCAATCCCATGCTTTAATCCACCCAATCAAACATGCCCATAACTTCTTGTGCTATTGATTCAGAAGGGTTCAAGGTTAATGTTCTTTCAAAACCCCAAAATTTTGATTTAGCAAGCATGACGAACCCTATTTTTGCTTATAGTTTTTCATACAAAAACAGCACACAGTGAGAAGAATTCTTCTGTTCTGTAATGTTAAAATTTTCTTTTGGAAGTTTTTTGTCTTTGTTTTCCAATTTTCCCATCTTGCTTTCTTTGTTTCTTCTTCTTTTTCTCTGATATGGTTTTTGCTTCTTATGCAACATTTTCTTCATCATCAAGTTTTTCCAACCTAATGACCTTTACAGTAATCTGTAATCTCAGGTACTGTCCTGGCTGCAAGAAACATCGACAAGCAAGCAAAAAGTTGGATCTTTGGAGACTACCGGAGATTCTAGTTATTCATTTAAAGAGGTTCTCATATAGCCGGTTTTCGAAGAACAAGCTGGAGGCATATGTTGACTTTCCTGTCCATGATCTTGATTTGTCAACATATATTGCTTATGGGAATGGTCAATCTTGTAACCGTTATATGCTTTATGCAATTAGTAATCACTATGGAAGCATGGGAGGTGGCCATTACACTGCATTTGTCCATGTAAGTGGTGTTTCTTCTTGCTTAATAGTGTTTTGTTCCCCATTTGTTTGATCTCTATCCTTTTCATTTGAGTACTTGATTATGTAGATCTCTATTGCAATTTAAGCAACATCTAAAGTAAATAAACATCAAAACATGGATCTGCTCTGAAATAATCAACGGCAAAACATTTATTATGTAGATATGAGTTATTTTAGTTCGGCTTTGTAGATTCATGGCTAATTGTTTGTGCACCTCATTCAGAAATATTTCACAGAATGACTACGTACATTGTACTGACATTGAAATTTTCAAAAATTGAACTCTTTTTTCTCTTTTCATGCTATATTTAAAAACTCTTTCCGATAGCGTTATTGAGTGGCAAGGATAATGGCATAGGAATTGTTTCTGATAGTGTTAGCCCTCGTTGCCTGAACTTGTGATTTAATTTGATTGCTTTTAATTATGGCAAATTGTTGTGACTTGTAATTGTAGGCCTTGTGGCCGTATTCCCAAAAAACTTAATTATCAATATAAAATATGGAGAATCCACAAGTCCTTGATACTTGATCATGTTAAGGTGTACCGTGTATTAGATTGAATGATTGTTTTTCATTATTAATGATTGCATTTTATAGATTGACAAGCTTATGTATGTTGAATTTGATTTTTCTAATTCTCTTTGTTCGGATGTAGCATGGGGGTACTAATCAGTGGTATGACTTCGATGACGGCCATGTTTCTCCCATTAGTGAAGACAGGATAAAAACTTCAGCTGCTTATGTTCTGTTCTATAGAAGGGTTGCAGATAGCTAACATCAGATTAGGGTTTATCAATTGTCGAGACTAGATCCTCCTTTTTTCATCGGCTTAGTCTTACAGGTATTATTCTAAAATTAGAGCATTCTTTTGTATGTGTGATTTTTTAGTTTCAATTGATTAGTTTCCAACAAAGAAAGGAAGATTTTTGAGCACTAAATTGGTGCCATGGACACTGTAACATAGTCACAACGGAAGAGGGAGTTTGATACCAAAGAGCATCTGCTAGCGTCTATTAACCCTTGGTAAAATGATATTTTCTTAAAACTTTCCATTTTTGTAGAAATCCGATGTGGTTTGTTTCCTGCTCCCATGGAAGTGTATTTCTTGATTTACTCTAGTGTATTTGATTAATTATGTTCTTGAAGCTATTTTCGAAGGAAATTTCATTAATTCCATTGTTCATCATAGATTCCAATGCTGCATAAACTATTGCTCTTTCTTCTTTAAATTTCATTTATTTTGTCGTTATAGTTTTAAAATCAAGTTTCCTAATTTTTTTTAGAGAAGGCGTATGTTAGTATGAATTTTTATTTTTAATACATAATTTTTTTTAACTGTGTTCAAGGCTGCAAATGAATAGAGCCGTTCGTGAACAGGCTCGAGCTCGGCTCGGTAAAAGCTCGTTCGAACTCGGTTCGTTAATTTTTTTTTGCGTTCGAGCTCGAGCTCGAGCTCGTTAAATTTTTAATAAACAAGCCCAAACATTCCAAAGCTCGGCTCGTTAGCTAGCTCGTTTAATATTTATTATTTATATATTAAATAATATAAAAATATGTATAAAAAATAAGAGAAATATGCTATTTATATATTTAAAAAATATAAATGTAAATAATATATAATAGTGGTGGTAGTAGATATTAATATTTTAGTAAAATATGAACTTTTTTTTAGTATGTTTATTTATATTGTATATATAATTGTATAATCAAAGTTTTAATTGTAACTTTAGTCTCACATACAAGTATGAATTTATAAATTTTTTAGCTTGTTAAGGCTCGTGAACAGGCTTGAGCTCGAGTCGAGTCTAAGCCAACTTGGCTCGAGCTCGGTTCGTTAAATTTTGATTCAGCTCGAGCTCGAGTTCGAGCTCGTTAAAATTTTAATAAACAAGCCCAAACATACTAAAGTTCGGCTCGGCTCAGCTCGTTTGCAACCCTTCTGTGTTTGTCCTCCCCGACAGTGAAATTTCACTATCGTGGTACCTAATGGTATATGAGTGTCAAACTTTTGAAATATGTAATGTGTGTGTGTGTGAATAAGAAGCAGCAATCTGATTTTTATGCAAACTACCTGATATATATTTTTATGCAAAGTGCTTGCGGCATTTTTTGATTTTATTTTTTATACTGGTTAATAAACTCAATTTAAACACACCTATTTAATTTTCTATTTATCACTTTGAACTTACAGAGATAGATTTAACTGTGTTTTTAATTGATCTTGTTAGTTTTTAACATCCCACTTTGATGTTGAAACTGCACAATTAAATTTAACTGTGTGTTTAACCTCATTGCATTTTTTGCAATGAGGTATGCAGTGTGAACGCGGCTTGTCCTTTTCTTTTTTTTCTTTTTTTTGGTGTGGCTATTTAAGTTTTTTAAAAAGGTGGTTGGTTTCGACTGATTTTGTTGATTAAAGGGGGGGAAGGTTGTATTTTGACAGAACCCTAGACAAGTGCTTAAAACCCACCCGTAGAATGCATAGGATTTGCATACGAGTGCTTAAAAATCATTTGTTGTTTAGGGTAAAAAAAAAAACCAAAATAGTTAAAAGAAATTATATGTTTTTAATATATTTTATACATTTCAATACATTTTTATATATTCATGTCATGACTAATGACCGTTTAATTAGTAGTAAAGTAATTATTTTGAAAAGAAAAATTTAAAGTACACAAAATTCGATTATAAAATTAGTCACAAGGCCCAATAAATATGTGGGTCGTCTAACTTTATCTGAAAGAATTGTGACTTGTTATTGAATTTAGTACAGTAGAATTGTTTTCCAAAATTGAAAATCTGACAGGGATCTTCCAGCGTTGATGGTGGGGATGAAAAAGAAAAAGAAAAAGAACAGGTTGGGTCTCAGTGGACCCTAATTTCCTTTGTGTTTTTTTTGGTCTTTCTGTGTCTGCCTTTCTACAAAGGCTGTTGTCGTAGCTGGCCCTTCTGGGCTTCTCTCTGTTGATGTTGTGACATGACATGGGATACATATCACCTTCATATAATATACATATATATATATATATAAAATATCAAAAATCTTGGGACATAACATATTAAATTTTTTAGCATAGGCTTATATGCACAGTTAAAATCTATGTTAGGATCGTAATATACCATTACGTTCTTCAACCGATGTTTTTGCGATGGCCCGCTCTATCTTATTTGACATTATTTTAGGTATTTTAATCCAACCTATAGGTTGTCGCCTCTGCGGTTCAAATTGCAAAGCCGGTACCCATACGAGCCCATACTTGCATAGGTACGTTTGGCCCCATACTCAATGTGGTGACTAGTTCTGATACCAAATGATACGAATCCTATAGGACTCATCCTTTTGCAAGGGAAGGGTACCCAAGTGACTCATATGCATGTTGGGAATCTAACTTGAGAGAGTATTTGGGATTAGTAGGCCCATTGTGAGCCAAATTTAAGTGATCTGAGCCGTTTACTTTTTAAGAACTTGTTGAAAATAATATTTGTGTAAAAAATTAAGATGGTTGGATTACGATAATTATATATTTGAATCATATTTGTTTTTAAAAAAAGATAATTTTTAAAAAAGTTATATTTGCCTTCTATTTTTTTAAGCCAAATGTGATTTAAATATATAAATATCGAAATCTAATCATTTTGATTTTTTATATGAATATTATTCGCAACAAATTCTAAAAAGTGAACAGTTTGAATGACCAAGATTTGGCTCACAATAGGTTCACTAAGCTCAAATGTTCTCCCAAGTTAGATCCCTAACATGAGAGAAGATAAACCCTTCTGGGAATTAGTTAGATTTGATAATTACTAATTAAAATAGTTAGATAAAGTTGGTAATTGCTCCATACGAGTTAGATTTGAAAAGAGTGGTGCTATTAACACCTCATCTATTATTTTGGACCTTCTATTTTTTTTTATCCTCATTTATAAATTTTGAAACCCTTAAAATTTCCTCACTCTAAATAATATCAAAATTATCCTTGTGAAAACATTTCATCCATTTAATTGAATGCACACCTCCTACATCTCAAAAAAATCTTTCTTCCAAAAATCCTAACAAAATCCATGAAGAAGAAGAAGAGCCAAGTGTGATTACTGTCTTTGCGCACTCTCTCTCTCTCTCTCTCTCTCTCTCTCTCTACTGCCTCATCCTTTTCTTCAATGATCAATGTTCGGTTATTGGTTTCTGAACAACTAATAAATGTTCGGTTATCGATTCCCGAATAAATAAACAATGTTCGAGCCCATGTTTTCGAATTTTGGTCATATGTTTGGGAGTTCAGTGCCGAAAACATGACGAACATATTTTATTATTTTTTCCATTTTTTTTAAGAAACTTACCCTTACAGGGTCAATTTTCTCTGAGCTAAGAATACTATTAAAGCTATGAACTTCCTCTGAACTTTTATTGTTGTATTTTTTTCGTCTCATGGAATTGTGATTGTCGAAAAAACTTCCATTCATTATTATTGCTAGAGAAGTGTAGGTAATCAAATGGTTGCTACCGTTATCGCCGCAATATTGCCACCAAAAGGTTTTCAAGGTTTTGAGGGTGGATAAGTTTTGAAGATGAGATTTGGGGAAAGATGGATGGGTGGTGACGGAGGTGAGTGCTCTCATAAATTCTAATTTATGATGTAGTGGTATGTGAGTTTAATTGTGAGATGGGGTGTCCCAAAATTAATGATGTCTTTTTTAGTAATTTTATTTGAGGTTATTATTGTAATAAAAAAAACTAAAAATAAAGGGTCCAAAATAATTTATGAAATGTTAATAACAATACTCTTTGACAATAATTGCTCCGTACGATTCTCAGTGTGATTCGACTTCAATTTACACCAATTTAAGAATGGGTCTGGGTTTGGTCCAATCCACCATTGGACTGGACCATGTTGTTGGGCCCGTGGGGGTCCACCACGGGTCCCATTTTGAAAATCTGAATCGTGCAATGTGTAAAACTCTTCGAGTACTGTATGCTTGTAAAAAATCACGTTGATCGGATATCGATAGCTATGTGATCAAATCAGTTTTGTATAAAAAAAAATGGACTGTGAATAAATTAACGGTTGACAAAAAACTGCTTTGATCACATAGCTATCGATATCCGATCAACGTGATTTTTTACAAGCATATAGTACTCGAAGAGTTCTACACATTCAACGGTTTAGATTTTCAAAACGGGACCCTTGGTGCACCCCTACGGGCCCAACAGTACAGTCTAATCCGATGGTAGACTGGACCAAAGCCAGACCCTTTAAGAATTGACGCTACATAATAAAATTGGTTAATAATTATGTGTTTGAAATTTACAACAAAAATAATTAAGAGATCTTGTTTTTTTATTTAAAAAATAAATAAAATTGAAGCAATTTGTTTGACATAAGTTATTATGTAATTGCTTTTGTATGAATATTCCTTCTTTGCGATGTTAACTTTTGAAGTTAAAAAGTCAAAAGTGTTCATCATGCACCAAAAAAAAGTTAGAGATTTTTTGTACTAATTTAAAAAAAATTAAACAACTCTCATCTCATGAATGCAAAACACTTAAAACAAAAAAATTTAACTAGGATATCAGTCATCTACGTTTTCTCATAAAACTTAAAAAAGTCATTTCCAATAACATCAAATTTTTTTTTATCTCCTAACAAAAATTAAAAAGCCAAAAAAATATTTTAAAATTACTAATATGAAACACTCATACTATATATATCTTGGGACACTTACCAGTAAGTTTTATGCATAAAGTTTAAAACCCATCCCATCTAGTCCCAAAACAATACACTTGCATTAATTAGTTTTACATATTTTTAATTGTTACTTGTGTGAGTTGAGTAATTTTTTTGAGCAAACGACAAACAAGATGCCTAGGCCTATTTATCATAAAGCCCAAACCCGATCAGGACCACTGGGTTTGCTGAGAACTCAACGCTAAACAATACGTTTGTTGACCAATAGGCATGTCGACTGAGAGACGCCGATAGAAACGGCCGACATCTATGCCGAGGACTGAAGTGGGCCCAAGATGTCCCTTTCTAAAGGTGTAGTAGGAAATTGGGTCCTGACATTCAGGTGATGATGACAAACAGAAATTATGTAAGAAATATCTACAACAAATGACTATATTAGGAAGAGGAAGTGAAGAAAAAAAGTATACACTAGGGGTGGTCGCGGTTCGGTTTTGGACGGTTTGTGGATCAGTTTGGATCCGCCCACATGTATGTGGTTTGAGAAAAATTCAATTCGCAACTGCCTACAGTGTGGGTTGCGGTTTGTGCGGATAGGGTTTGCGAATGTGCGGGCGATTTGCGGATTGGACTTTTAAAAAAAAAAAAATATTTTGGAGCCCTTTTTTCCCATTATGTAAATATTTATTTTAGACCATTTTCTCTCATTTTTTAAAATGCTCCAACATTAATAATTAATGAATTGAAACTTATAAAATTAAAAACACAACAACATCAATTTCTAACACAAACAAATAATTCAAGATCCTAAACTTTTAAATCAAATCATAAATTAATATAAGCATATCTTTTAAAATCCTAAACTAGATCATTAATCTCATTCACTATCTACTACCCAACAATACAATTAAAGTAAAATTATTAAAAATCCTAAACTTTACCTAAAAGTAATTCTTCATTAATTTTTACATTAATCCAAAATGCAATAATAAAATAACAACGATCCAGGTTTTTTTTTTATAAAAAAAATCCAAGTGCAGGCGAGTTGCGAATGCGGGTTAAACTTGCGACTTGCAATCATGCCATATTTCAAACAGTATCCGCCCACATTGTGTCTGCAAAACCGCTCATTTGTATGTGGATCAATTCGGATTAGGTGGGTTGTGCGATTTGGATAATCCTATGTCCAGCCCTAATATGCACCATCAACCCACTAAACTCACTCACTCTCTCTCTCTCAAAAGTATACTCATCCCTCTTCATCTAACTTTTCTGTCGAAGTGTTAATTCTGGTACTCCCAATCGGAGTGTTTCCTGTTTCAGGCACTGGAGCAAAGATCAAGTGAAAGACTGTAATGCCCCAAAATATATTCTCAATTTCAATTATTATAATAAAAATCAAATCTGACTTTAAATTAAGATAAATCATTAAATAGTACAGTTTATGTTTAAAAAATAACCTCTTTCCCTTTGAAATATTCAAGTGATTACATCATTATTCAGTTACATTCGTAAATGTCTTAATAGTTCAAGAAGTTAGAGATTTTAAAATAAAATGCCTTAATGGTGAACACTTTTACAAGGATTTTCCTTGGTTACACAAAAATTGAATTCCTGTCCCAAATACAAAAATAGCTCGGAGTTTCAACATAAAATATTCATAAAGCCTTCGTGCTCCATTTCAAAAAAAGACATCTAATGCCAATTTACTTTGGCGACATCATAGCATCATTTCTTTAAATGTTATTAGTTTTGGGGTGAGCTATTTCCCAATAGGAAATACAATTAATAAGATATATAAATAATTGATATACATATGTTCATGCCATGGAAAGGATGAGAAAAATCCAAGTATTTTCATTTTCAAACCATGATGCCTAAATGCATGATGACAACACATGTTTTAACCAAACCATGGGGTGAAAATAAACTTTGGTGTCACAAGCAAGAGCCACAAATCACAAATATAAATATTTTATACTGAAAATAATCTCACATTCGCCAACTCTAACAATGGTGGGGTGTTGGGCACCAAAAACCTTTCCCTTTCACATTTGCCGACTCTTGAAATGGTGAATTCGTGGACATCCAAAATCATATTTTTTCACATTTACCGACTCTAAAAACGGCGGGCTTGTGGACACTCTAAAACCTTTTCCCACATTTGTTCGGCAATATGCTCAAGACAAGGCAATTGGGCACATTGACCCTCTGTGCGGGTACTAATATACTACATATAACTCATTTCTAAAACCCAACTCACTACCCGGACTCATACGCTATTTACCCCCTCCAACACTTTCCAACATCTACAATTTAAATCATAAAAGAAAGATGTGATGCACATGATGCATGAATTTTCAAATCCCAATTTCCTATGATTTGTCCAATTTACAACAATACATAATATAAATAACAATATTCTTTAACCCCCTAATATCATATTTATTAATTAACATATACATATGTCTAGGATAGTTCTAAAATGTGATATCCAATACCGTTGTTAAGGGTATTCATCCAATTTCATGGTTCAAGAGTCAATTTGGTCAAACCCTTCATTAAATCAATTTTGAAAACTAGGGTTTTGGAAAAATTGGAGCTTTTCCTCCTTTGCACATAAAGAGTCAATATTCATCACTAACAACAATAATCAACAAGGATATACATATCTTTTTCCAAAACATGGAGTATAACCGCTTTTTATTCCTCAAATCCACTTATATAACAAAAATTCTCTCATATATCTATATAATTAAGAAAATACCACATATGTGTCCCAAATCAAAGATATGTCAAGTTAAGAGTACTCTACCTTAAGAGTAAAAACAAAATATGAAAACTCGATTAATTGGTAGAACCTTCGAACTAATTGGTAGAACCCTCAAACTCCAAAGCTTGAAGAAAACAAAAAATAATTGGTAGAACCTTCGAACTAAGCTTGCTTTTCAATCTCCGTGGAAGATCTAGGGTAGATTTTGGGTAAAATCAAGAGAAATCAAGTGTTTTAGGGTTAGTATTTTCAGAAATAGGTTAGAGAGAGAAAGGGTGTGAAAAAGTAAGAGGAAAATGAGTTTAGATCGACTTTTAATTCTGCTATCCTGAATAGACTGCTTGAGCGAATATTTCATCATTCGAGCGATGAACACAATTTTGAATAGACCGCTAAAGCGAACCTTCAACCGCTCGAGCGGTAAATGCAAGATCTCAGAAGTTTTGTCGGTTTACAGTGAAAATACTAGGAGCCTCACATTTTCGCTTGAGCAACCACTTGACTACTCAAGCAGTCTTGCCTTATATCTAGTTGCAGGCGAGATACTAGGAGCCCTCAAATCTTTGCTCGAGCAACCACTTGCCCACTCGAGCGATCTCCTAGAATAGAATCTTACAAAGACTGTTTGGATTAAAGAAATATTGTAGAACCTATAGCGATTCCGATTTTGACCCGTTGTCTATTGTATTCCGGACTTGGGTTGGTATGGTTTAGAGTGGTTATCTATATCTCATTTCACTTGTCTCCCTTCTATTTTGGTTATCGGATTGTGATTGTTCGTTTAAAACAGGTTAGTTGCTTGTTTTTCCAAACCTGTGATGCCTAGATTTTGGCTCTTCCACTTGAGCAAGCATTCGTGCGCTCGAGCGGGCTTCACAAATTTTGCTCCTTCGCTCGAGCGGGATTTGTCAAGTCTCAGTATTTCTTTTTGCAGGTCTGCAAATACTAGAAGAGTGCATCGGACGCTCGAGCGTCCAGTCCCACGCTCGAGCGGGGTCTCTCGTCTACAAAACTTCTGGAAGTGTGTATTTTATGCTCGAGCATCGCTTTTCACGCTTGAGCGAACCTTTGTGTCTGACGCTCGAGCGTCACTTTCTACGCTCGAGCGGACTGCGTGTATAACAGTCCGTGAAAATGATGTTTTGAATCACTTTTTCACTTCTCTCTCTCTCTCTCTCTAAAACCTTCCAAAAACCAAGTTCTTGAGTTTCTCTCTCTAAAACTCACATTCTCTCTTAAATTTCATCTAGATTCATTGATCTTTTCACCCTAGTGCTTTTGAGAAAAAGGTAGAGCATCTCAAGATCTACATTTTGATCTGAATAGAAGTGGGTTTTGGCGTTCTTGAAGTTTCTCTCTTGTTTGGCTCATTTTCTTCCTTTGAGGTAAGAATTTTTTCTACACCTCCATATGATATTTGGTTTAGTTATTTGTATCTTATGTAACAATGATGTGATTTGAGGGTGTTGGAAGCAAACCTAGGGTTTTGGTATAATATGAAAAGAGGGATTGTTGTTTAACATGAGATAAATAAATGTGAGTTGTGAAAATGAGATTATGGTGGGTCAAAATGGTTGAGAATGATATTTGGAACAAGGGGAAACTTTTGCCCTAAAATGACTCATAATTATTATATATAAATAATTAAAATTGACATTGAAAATGTGAAATTGAGAGGGTATTGATATGAATGATGAGATTGGTTATGTATTAACTCATTTTTTGGAAATTTGAACAAATTATCTGTCATGAGATTGAATATCTGTTTAGAAATAACTGTATTGAGCTATCGGTGAAGGATAGTTATGATTGTTGTAGAAATTGCATGATGATTAGATGGATTGAAACTAATCTCTTGTTGTTTGTCATTGAATATGACTATATTTATATACATTGTACATGTATAACTATGTAGGAGTGGAAAGGGGATGTGCTCCATTGATTGATTTTGTGTTAAATACGTTGCATATGTATGAATGATTGTTTGGGAGAAGAAAGGGGATGGACTCCGTTATTTGGAAGGAGAAAGGGGATGGACTCCATTATAATTAAGTTGGCCGGAGTGTCCTGAGTGAAAGTCCCGAAATATATGGGTGCCTAACCTGCGGACGAAATATCCGTAAAATGGCAATTGTAGCGCTTGTATAGCCTACGTTTACATGGGTCCCATTTGATGGTTGCCCGTGGACGAAATATCCGTGAAAAAAAAGTTTGAAGTGTTTATATGTTGATAATGTGATTATAGAACTAATGAGTTGTAGTCTCATTTGGGATGTTAAGAAACGATGAAATTGGCTCATGTAATGAATTGAATTGAAGGGAAATGGCTTAAAAATTGAGTTTAGTGTTTTATAACTATATAAAAATGTGGATGTCTTTATCACTAACGTTGTGTATGCATAGTGTACCTATATCTTTGCTAAGTCTTATATACCGTGTTAGATTATTCCTACTGGCTTACCCTATTTGGGGAACACCATTTTCAGGTATTGAGGGCTTGCCTTCGCTGAGACAATAGCTGGGAGGGACTTTTGGAAGCATGAGTTTCTTATTTTAATTATGTATTTTTTTGTATAGCTAAGGGCTTATTTGTAAGCAATAGTCTCTCTTTTGTTGTAACGAAGCCAAGACTTAGAAAGGTGTAAGCCCGAAGGGCATTTATTTATGTTGAACTCTTGTATTATGAATTTCTTATAATGAAAAGACTTTTTACTCTGATTTATATTGTCATTTATGTACGTCCTTGGGTTATATTTATTGTGTACTTTTGGGGGCGTGACAACTTGGTATCAGAGCATATCGGGTTTGAATACTTTGGATACGTGGAAAGTAGTTAGTACCACAATGGGTTTTTCTCGCTTGCTAGAGACTTAAGTGTGAACGATATATGCTTATATGACAACATGTTTATGTGATTATTTGGGTATGAGATTGAATTTCTTGGATGTTGATTGGGTCTGCGTGTTTCTAGGGGTCCTGTTAGAAAGGCACTTGATCACTGTTATTTCTAATTGGAACTCTAGGAACGCTGCGGGACGGTCATTATCTGGAGATGAAATTCGTATGTGTTTACGTGATTATGTGCTTATGTGGAGTGAATTACTGTTGTCTAATGTATTAGGACACGAGTGAGTTAGTTTTGACACATTTGTGAATGTGCTAATCCTTTTGTTACCTTTATTAGGATGTCAGGACGTGGTCGTGGAGGTAGACGTGGTAGGCCTAGAAGGCACGAGATGCCTATACCAGATGAAATTCCGGCACAGGAGAAAGGGATTGGTCAGGCCAACGTGGCCGAGCCAGTAGGTCAGCTGGCCATGGGCGCCTTAGCCCGTGAAATGGCCGGAGCATTGAGGGAATCGATGGACATTCTCAGAGCTGAGAATCAAGTCCAAGCCCAAGTAGCTGAAGTAGGGCCTTCTTTTCTGAAGAGGGAGTTCTTCTGGTCGAATCCGGATGAGTTTTTGGTCGACCCAAAGGAGCCACTGAAGGCAGATGAGTGACTTAAACAGATAGTAAAGACGTTCGAGATGCTTGGCATCAAGGACGACTAGTTAAGGGTGACTTTGGCGTCTTTCCAATTGAAAGGGGATGCGGGTCAGTGGTGGAAGTATGCGTGGGGACGCATTTGAGGGACTTGGGAGGCTTTTGTCAACGCCTTCCAGGACAAGTTTGCCTCTTACTGTTAGGGAGAAGTTGAGAGATCAGTTTTCTCGCCTCAAGCAGTTAAACACGCCTGTGGCCGAGTTTGAGGCCATCTTCACTAGTCTTTCTAGGTTTGCACGTGAGTTGGTGACGACTGAGGAGCGCCATTGTTTGGAGTTTGAGAAGAGGTTGAGGACCAGACTCATGTTTCAAGTGACTGGGTGCATGATTAGAGATTATGGGCACCTTGTGGAGGCAGCGGCCCATCTTAAGACCATCATGCAAGCAGAGAAGGAGATGATGAGGGGCTCCAAAAGGAATCAGGATAGTCAAGGGGACGATAAGAGGTAGAGGGGTTCTAACTCTCAACAGTCCTAGGGAGTTCAGTCGAGGTCTACCTTTCCAATGCCTAGCTCGGGTTCTGGGAGAAGTGGTCAGGGAGACGTGACTAGGGATGACAATTTGAAACCGGCCCGATGGGGACCCGACCCCCCGACCTCAAATTGAGCGGGTTTTTCTCGAAAAATACCCCCGACGGGACGGGAATGGTATTTAAAAATCAATCCTCGAACAGATTCGAGCCGGGGATGGGGATTAGTGTCCCAGCCTCGTACTCGGCCCGGCCCCGTCCCTGATCCCCGGCCGGTTTATCCCTGATGTTAAATTACGATTTTACCCTTATATACATATATATATATATATATATAAACCACTGACTTCACTGACTTTACCCTTATTTCACCCTCAGATCTCATCTCTCTCTACACCCCGTCTCCGTCTCTCATCTCTCTCTAACTCACTAACTTCTCTCTCTCTCAGATCCACCGCCACTACACCGCGTCTCTCATCCACTCCCTCTCTTCTCGACGTTGCCGACCACCACCACCGTCTAGCTCGTACCACCACCACCACCACCACTGCATCTCTCATCCATTCCCTCTCTTCTCAACATCGCCGACCACTACCGCCGTCCAGCTCGCACTACCACCACCACCACTGCGTCTCTCATCCACTCCCTCTCTTCTCGACGTCGCCGTCCAACTCACAGATCAGATTTTTTTTTCTTTTTTTTAAATCTATTTCAGATCTGTCTCAGATCTGTTTCACAATTTTTTTTTTTGTTTTTAGATCTGTTTTAGATCTGTCTCGGATGATGATGCTGTTGTTGTATTTTCTGAATTTTTTTTTCAGATCTGTCTCAGATCTATTTCACAAATTTTTTTTTTTTTAGATCTGTTTCAGATCTATCTCGGATGATGTTGTCGTTGTTGTATTTTCTGAATTTTTTTTTTTTTTAGCCGGGGAATGGTTGGGGTTGGGGAAACCCGATCCCCATTGGGGGCGGGGGTGGGGGCAGTGATAGGTTTCCCGTTGGGGATCGGGGCCGGGGCTGGGGGAAATTCGACCATCGAGGATCGGGGACGGGGAGTGTGATCCCCGGCCCCGCCCCGTTGCCATTTCTAGACGTGACTCGTTTCAAATGTGGCCAGTTAGGTCATAAGTCTCCAGCTTGCCTGCAGAGAAGAGGATGACAGTGAGCAGCACCGTCTTCGGCTCGTTCTCAAGGCTAGAGTTAGGGTAGAGGACATCCGTCCACTTGTTATCAGTGTAGCCAGGCAGGGCATCTGAAGAGGTCTTGCCCACAGTTGGGTGGCACGCCTGGTGCGTCTGGTTCAAGACAGACACAGAGTCACCAGCTAGCACAGTCAGCATAGGCCTTGAGGGCCAATCAGGGAGCTTCTTTGGCTTAGTCAGTGCAGCAGGCTTATACTCCGAGGGGTAAGCAGGTAGATCAGAGACCAACAGGGCGTGTGTATGTTGTCACAGCGCCATACCTTGTACCTACTCCTTCAACAGTGAGAGGTACTTTCTTGTTTTGCAATTCAATTGCTAATGTGTTGATTGATATGTGTGGATCCCATTCTTTTATCTCTTCTGTATTTGTATCGGTTTTGGGGTTGGAGTTGGCACGGTTAGTATCTCCTATTTGTGTAGAATCACCTATTGGTGGTGAAGTTATTCTAAAACATGGGTGTCGGGGTTGTGACATAGAGGTCGCTAGTCGTCGACTTCCATTTGTTTTCGTTTTACTTGACATGTCTAGCTTTGACGTTATTTTGGGTATGGACTGGTTATCGTCATACTAGGCTATTATAGATTGCTACCGGCAGAGGGTTACTATATGTACCTCGAGTGGTGATTGCTTTTATTTCTTGGGGGACCGGGTGGATAGAGTCCTATCACCGGTATATGATCCGCATGGGCAGAGTGAGCTCAGTTGTCTTCTTGCTAGCTTCTTGAGTGGTGAGTGTGAGGAAGTCCGAGTTGAATTGCCAAGGGTAGTTTGTGAACACCCGGATGTCTTTCCCGAGGATCTTGTTAGTTTACCACCTCACCGAGAGATCGAGTTCTCTATTGATTTAGTACCTGGCACGACACCGATTTCTATGGCACCGTATCGGTTTGCACCTGCTGAGTTAAATGAGTTGAAGGTTCAACTCCAGGAATTGTTAGATAAAGGTTTTATTTGCCCTAGTACATCACCTTGGAGAGCACCAGCTCTCTTTGCCAAAAAGAAAAATGGAACCTTAAGACTTTGTATCGATCACCGAAAGTTGAACCGGGTTACTGTTAAGAATAAGTACCTAATGCCTTGTATAAATGATATGTTTCTCTAAGATAGACCTGAGGTCGGGTTACCATCAGTTGAGGGTTAAAGAAGAAGATATCCTGAAGACGATATTCCGTACGCGGTATGGCCATTATGAGTTTCTAATAATGCCTTTTGGGCTAACCAATGCTCCAGCTGTATTTATAGATTTGATGAACCAGATCTTCCGTGAGTTCCTAGATCATTTCGTGGTCATCTTTGTGGACGGCATTTTGATTTACTCGCGTTCTAAGGAGGAACACGAGGAACACGTGCGCGTAGTGCTTGAATTGCTTGGAGCCCATAAGCTATATGCTAAATTCGGGAAGTGTGAATTCTAGCTGAGAAAAGTTAAGTTCTTAGGCCATGTGGTATCCGGGGAAGGGGTGACGGTAGATTCATCCAAGATAGAGGCAGTGCAAGATTGGACACAACCTAAGAATGCCTTTGAGATTCGTAGTTTTCTGGAGTTGGCTGGGTATTATCGAAGGCTTGTGAAGGATTTCTCTAAGCTAGCTTCACCTTTAACTAGGCTGATGAGGAAGGGAGTCAAATTTGTGCGGGATGAGACTTGTGAAAAATCGTTCCAAGAGCTTAAGGTTAGATTTACCATAACTCTAGTATTGATTATCTCGAAGAGGGGTTTATGCTATTCAGTATATTGTGATACCTTATGAGAAGGTTTGGGTTGTGTATTGATGCAAGAGGGGAGGGTAGTGGCCTATGGCTCACGTTAGTTGAAAACACACGAGAGGAGCTACCCTATTCATGATCTAGAACTAGAAGCGGTGATATTTGCCTTGAAAATTTGAAGGCGTTATCTATATGCTGAGAAATTTGAGGTGTTTTTTTATCAAAAGAGTCTGAAGTATCTATTTACATAGAAAGATTTGAATTTGAGACGAATGAGGTGGATGGAGTTTATAGAGGATTATGATTTTGAGTTACATTACATCCGAGGAAGGCTAATGTTGTGGCTGATGCTTTGAGTAGGAAATCAATTAGTAGTGTAGGTTGTATCACCATCCAGGAGTGGGAAATATTGGGTACTCTCGAGGAGTTTGATCTGTACCTTGGTGAGTCCATTGAATCTGCAGCCTTATTTTCTGTGGTTGCACAACCTACACTTGTGAACTGAGTATTGGAAGCGCAGAGAGGCGATATTGAGGTAGAAACCATCAAGGAGAAGATCTCTAGTGGGAAGATAGAACGGGGCTTAAGTGCATGTCCTAACTCGAGTATTAGATACCGGGACCGTTTGTTAGTATCGGAATCTTACCGAGAGGAATTACTCTGAGAGTTTCACCATTCTTGCCTTGCGGTGCATCCGGGAGGCACAAAGATGTATCATGATCTGAGTCACCGGTTTTGGTGGAGGGGTATAGAGAAGGATGTAGTCGTGTTTATATCGAAGTGCCTTACTTATCAACAAGTGAAGGCCGAGCACCAGAGGCCAGCGGGTTTGTTGCAACCCTTGTCTATAGCTGAGTAGAAGTGAGAACATGTCACAATAGATTTTGTTATGGGCCTTCCGAGAACTCAACGGGGTAGTGATGCCATTTAGGTGGTAGTTGACTGGTTGACCAAATCTATGCACTTTATACCTATGCGCGTGACTGATTCGGTACACCATCTTGCCGACTTGTATATCAAGGACATAGTGAGGTTGTACGGGGTCCTTGTGACGATCGTTTCGGATAGAGATCTGCGTTTCACCGCTTGGTTGTAGCAGAGCTTGCACAGTGCCTTGGGCACTAGATTGACCTTTAGTACTATGTATTATTCTCAGACTGACGGGCAGTCCGAGCGTACTATTCAGATCCTTGAGGACATGCTTCGAGGTTGTGTGCTTGATTTTAAAGGGTCGTGGGAGAGGCACCTGCCCTTAGTGGAGTTTGCCTATAACAATAGTTTTCAATTGAGTATTGACATGGCACCGTTTGAGGCCTTGTATGACCGACCGTGTAGATCCCCTATGTGTTGGGTCGAGGTGGATGATGCATGTTTGTTGAGTCTAGAGTTGGTTCGGGAAACGACGGAGAAAGTGGCACTTATTCGTAAGAGGTTGGTTACGGCTCAGAGTTGCCAAAAAAGTTATACCGACCGTAGGAGGAGACCTTTGTCTCTTGAGGTGGGAGATCATGTCTTTTTGAAGATATCATCTAGACGGGGTTTGATGAGATTCGAGAAGAGTGGGAAGTTATTCCCTTGGTTTATTAGCCCTTTTGAGATCCTTGAACAGATTGGGGAGGTTGTTTATCGTTTGGCGCTACCGCCATAGTTTTCTAGGGTTCACGACATGTTTCACATTAGTATGTTTCGGAAGTATGAGCCGAATCCATCGCATGTATTGGATTGGACCGACTTAGAGGTAGATGTAGATGCCTCGTATGAGGAGAGATCGGTGAGGGTCTTGGACAGACGAGATCAAGTCTTGTGAGGCAAGACAATTTCCTTAGTAAAGGTACTGTGGAAACATCACCGGGTCCAGGAAGCGACTTGGGAACGTGAATTGGAAGTCCAAGAGAAATATCCGGACTTGTTTGTTGATATCTAATCATGTATTGAGATTTTGATTTTAATGATGAAAAGTATAAACGTTGTACATGTTATGGGCATTTTGAAAATATGAATTCAATATAAACATTGTGTATGTTTTAAGAATATGGAATATTGTGGATGTTGTATCACTTTTGGACGCATTGTATATGTTGGGAATATTTTGAAAATTTGGGTTTTGATTAACATTGTAAATGCTTTGGGAAATTGTAAATTTCTTTTAATGTGGGACTTGTGTATCGAGCTGATGAGAATGGATGACCGGGGAATGGGTCATGGTGTTGAACTTGTAAAAGTGGCATAATGATGAATGGTCTAATGTTGATTTTGAACTTGATTCGTAATTTCGGGAACAAAATTCCTTAAATGGGGGAGGTTATAGCGATTCTAGTTTTGACCCGTTGTCTATTGTATTCCGGACTCAGGTTGGTATGGTTTAGAGTGGTTATTTATATCTCATTTCACTTGTCTCCCTTCTATTTTGGTTATCGGGTTGTGATTGTGCATTTAAAACAAGTTGGTTGCTTGTTTTTCCAAACTTGTGATGCCCAGATTTTGGCTTTTCCGCTCGAGCGGGCATTCTTGCGCTCGAGCGGGCTTCGCAAATTTTGCTCATCCGTTCGAGCAGGATTTGTCAAGTTTTAGTATTTCTTTTTGCAAGTCTGCAAATACTGGGAGAGTGCATCGGACGCTCGAGCGTCCGATCCCACGCTCAAGCGGGGTCCCTTGTCTACAAAACTTCTGGAAGTGCGTATTTTACGCTTGAGCGCCGCTTTTCACGCTCGAGCGAACCTTTGTGTCTGACACTCAAGTGTCACTTTTCATGCTCAAGCGGACTGCGTGTATAACAGTCCGTGAAGATGATGTTTTGAATCACTTTTTCACTTCTCTCTCTCTCTCTAAAACTTTCCAAAAACCAAGTTCTTGAGTTTCTCTCTCTAAAACTCACATTCTCTCTTAAATTTCATCTAAATCCATTGATCTTTTCACCCTAGTGCCTTTGAGAAAAAGGTAGAGCATCTCAAGATCTACATTTTGATCCGGATAGAAGTAGGTTTTGGCATTCTTTGAGTTTCTCTCTTGTTTGGCTCATGTTCTTCCTTTGAGGTAGGGATCTTTTCTACACTTCCATATGATATTTAGTTTTATTTGTATCTTGTGTAACAATGATGTGATTTGAGGGTGTTGTGAGCAAACCTAGGGTTTGGGTATAATATGAAAAGAGGGATTGTTGTTGAACATGAGATAAATAAATGTGAGTTGTGAAAATGAGATTATGGGGGTCAAAATGGTTAAGAATGATATTTGGAACAAGGGGAAACTTTTTCCCTAAAATGACCATCATAATTATTATATATAAATAATTAAAATTGACATTGAAAATGTGAAATTGAGAGGATATTGATATGAATGATGGGATTGGTTATATATTAACTCATTCTTTGGAAATTTGAATAAATTTTTTGTCATGAGATTGAATATTTGTTTAGAAATAACTGTATTGGGCTATCGGTGAAGGATAGTTATGATTGTTGTAGAAATTGCATGAAATTAGATGGATTGAAACTAATCTCTTATTGTTTGTCATTAAATATGACTATGTTTATATACATTGTACATGTATGACTATGTGGAAGTAGAAATGGGATGTGCTCCATTGATTGATTTCATGTTAAATACATTGCATATATATGAATGATTGTTTAGGAGAAGAAATGGGATGGACTCCATTATTTGGAAGGATAAAAGGGATGAACTCCATTATAATTAAGTTGACCAAAGTGTCTTGGGTGAAAGTCTCGAAATACATTGGTGCCTAGCCCGCGGAAGAAATATTCGTAAAATGGCAATTGTAACGCTTGTATAGCCTACGTTTACATGGGTCCCGTTTGACGGCTGTCCGTGGATGAAATATCCGTGAAACAAAAGTTTGAAGTGTTTATATGTTGATAATGTGATTATAGAACTAATGAGTTGTAGTCTCATTTGGGATGTTAAGAATCGATGAAATTGGCTCATGTAATGAATTGAATTGAAGGGAAATGGCTTAAGAATTAAGTTTGGTATTTTATGACTATATAAAAATGTGGATGTCTTTATCGCTGACGTTGTATATGCATAGTGTATCTATATCTTTGCTAAGTCTCATATACCGTGTTAGATTATTCCTATTGGGCTGTGGCTCACCCTATTTGGAGAACACCATTTTCAGGTATTGAGGGCATGCCTCCGCTAAGACAATAGTTGGGAGGGACTTTTAGAAGCACGAGCTTCTTATTTTGATTATGTATTCTTTTTGTATAGCCAAGGGCTTATTTGTAAGAGATAGTCTCTCTTTTGTTGTAACCAAGCCAAGACTTGGAAAGGTGTAAGCCCGAAGAGCACTTATTTATGTTGAACTCTTGTATTATGAACTTCTTATAATGAAAATACTTTTTACTCTGATTTATATTGTCATTTATGTATGTTCTTGGGTTATATTTATTGTGTACTTTTGGGGGCGTGACAGAACCACTCACATTACCAACAAATCTTTTTTTTAATAAATTTAAAAATGTTGCTACATTCCACCACCGCCGGACTTCTATTAGACGATCACTAGAGACTCACCGGAATGTTCAATATCACCGAAAAGTCGTTGGAGTATCACTGGAAGTTCGTCGGAGTATCATAACATCGTTAGAGACTCACTGGAATGTCCAGAATATTGCGCCAAAAAAAATAAATGGAGAAATTAGAGTGAAAAAACAAAGAAAAGTGTGCTAAATATTGATAAACTGAACGGAAAAGGGTAAATTACACTTACACCCACTGGGATTTGAGTTTTATACATATCACCTTCTGACGTTTGAAAAATTACACTGACCCCCTTGTCATTGTAATTATTTAGACGAAATTAACGTCAGTATCAAAAAGATATTGAATTCATACACTCTCTTTTCTTACTTTGCTTTAGTTATTCTGTGTTTTTTTTTCTTTTTTCTTTTTTCTTTTCCTTTCCTTTTTCCTTTTTTTTTTTTAATGTAATTTCTTCTATTTTGCTACCAGGAGTTGTTGTTTTTTATATAAACATGGGGGTTTGTGAAATGAGACTATTAACTACAAAGGTGAAAATGTAATTTCTATAACGTTAGGGGGTGGGATGCAATCGGACCAAATCTTAGGGGGTGTTAGTATAATTTATCCAAAGAAAAACAAACAGAAACAATGGAAAAAAATATATATTATTTTTTAATTTTTATAGGGTTTAAGCAAATAATTTCCAATATTGATTAAATTGAAAAACAAGCTTTGAAACTATAAAATGTTATAGTTTCAAAGTATGATTCTATTTAGTATTTATCTTTATTAATCAAACTGGAAACACATGTTATGAAACTGCAAAAAATTTCAATTTTAAAGCATGATTCATTTTAGCACAAAAAAAATAAAACGGTAAAATTTTACAGTTTTCATTGACTGTAACTCAAACTTGAAAACAACTTATTCATAATTTAAAAATTTTCTCCATTAAAATAGGAAAATAAAAGTGTGTAGTAGAGAAAATGTAGAAAAATTGAGAGATCGAATGAGAGAAATAGATATATAGAGAATATTGTATTCCGACAACTATTTTGGTTTAGATCTAGTCGATCTGATATAGATCTACTTATTTTCTTCGCTAGAAGCTTGTCTCCTTCGCCGTCGGTGAGGGGAACTAAGGAGTCAGCTGTCGGTAGTTGCCAGTGAACTCCAATCAATAGTAGTCGTCGATCGCCGGTGACTATCTATTAGAAAGAGAAAGAGAAAAAACAAGGTGTAGTTCCTGGTTGCCGAAAATCAAGAAGAGAAAGAGGTAGAGAAGAATGAAGAAAAAAAATACGTAGTGGACTTTTGAGAGTATCCAAAAGGTTGTGGGACTAAATAGACTTCTGTTTTTTTAAGTAAGACTTCCAAGTAATTTGCCCATATATCTATTAAAAAAAATTACAAAATTTGACCAAACTAATTATATATATATAACAATATAAATGTATATTAAATAAAGTAAAGTGAATCCACACCTATATATCTATAAGGGCGAATTGCACTAATAGTCCTTGTAATTTGGGATTTCTCACTTTGGTCCCTAACTTTTTAATTGTATTATATTTGACTTGAATTTTGAATCTCATTTTAAATAAGGATAATTGAAGACAATATTCCTTTACAAACAAAAAATGCTCCATTTTAAGGATAAAGTTGTCAATTTGATAAAATATAAACTAGTTTGACAAAAATAAATGCCAAAAAGTTATTTTTGAATTTTTAAAATTTATTTCTACATACCAAAAATAAAATTATATAAAAATGATAAATTTTTTACGTTTTTATTTTTTTTATTTTTTTTACCAAATTAATTTTTAGTAAATGCTTGGATGATGATCATGTAATAGGTGGTTGTTTTTGTTGATAATTTTTTATAGTTATCATGTAATAGATAATTATTTTTGTTATTAACAGATATTTTTGGATGATTATTAGACTTTTAATGTGTAATCGATATGTTTAATATATAAAATATTTTGAATTTTGAATTTTTTGATTTAATAATAACATCAAAGTTATTGTCATATTTACCTTTTGAAAAAATAGAAACTAATTTAACGAAAATAAATATATGAAAAAAATTAAATAAAAAAAAATTATTTCTATCCCCTCCCAAAAGATAAAATTATATAAAAATGATGTGTTTTTAATTTTTTTCACCAATTTAGTTTTAGTTTCTTAGAAAAATTTTCTCAAAAATAGATTTTGAAAACTAAATCAACAAAACTTTATAACCAAAAAAATGTTAACATTATTCATTAAAAAAATGTCATTACATTTCAAACAACATACAAATTAATCAATACAAAATAAGTTGTATGACGATTTTACCACTGAAATGGGCTGTTTGCAAATGAAACATATTTGATTGTCCTTAATTAGAATAAGATTCAAAATTTAGAGTCACAAGTATCACAATTGAAAAGTTAAAGACCAAATTGACTTGTAATTCTATTTCCACACACTAATTCATCTTAGTTCACACACTTCATGAAAATTTTTCTTATTAAAATTTTTTCCTACAATAAAAATACTATATTCTCTCTATCTTTTTCCACCAAACCCTAATTATAAAATACCACAGCCATCTTTTATCGACAATGCCACTTTTTTCCTTTGCTGTCCTCTCTTGTTATCATTTTTTTCTTTCACCTATGACCACCTTCCGTTAAGAACCATACACTCCTACAAACCCCACGTTGTGAGTCACCCACAAGCCCTCGGCAATGGAGGGTTAAGTGTAGGGTAGTGGCAACGGGGTGAAGCGAGTGGATAGAAGAAAAATTAGGGTGATATTTGACTTGATTTTTGTTGGCTACATATTTTGTATAAGCCTATCACGGTTCGACACGTGGTAAGATAAGGGCAATGCGGGAAGACAATTCAAATCTTCAATCGTGATCGTAAACGTGGCAGTTAGTATTGGTTTTCACAAGATCTGCGTAGTACTGGATTAGCAAAGAGATGCAAAGTGATGTGGCTTCAACGTTACTCACATTTAAATTCAAAATCAGAAAAGAAGCCTAACTGCAGATATTGGCATAGTGGAGCTAACCATCTGTCACAATCCAAACCCGCCCCTATGGGTTTAGCACCGTAACCGGCCAGTAATCCGCGATTACCGAAAGCCTGCTTAACAGTAGAACAGTAAAACAGAGTACAGGGGCTGGCGGAAGCCAATACAGTAAATAAACAATATCCAATGAGCTGTGGCAGTCTGTATGCAAAAAGACTTTTCATGTATATATATACAGTACAGAACAGTATGCACAATATTTACTATCATTCGAATCAGGGACCTAATCCCTATTAAACAGTACGGTAACAGTCTAAACAGTTATTACAAACAGATGCAGGAACAGACGGGGGAAATTAAAACACCCCTAAGCCATAGCTTGACAGGCTCGGAACCTCGCAGTGAGGCACAGTGGTGTAACAAGCCCGCGGGGGACCTCGCTACAGTTCGGACTCGGTTTGTGTCACGGTTCTAAATCTTGAACCAAAGAGTCCAAATCCGGCAAATCGTTTTGAGAAAACAGATTTTTGAAAGAAGTGCCAAACATGGACTGCTTTGCCAGATACAGAGTCGCCACCTAAATATTTTATTTTGGGAAATTTAGGAAACCCTGACTCATTGCCTAAGGCCACGTATCCGTCATCACCAAAGTTGCCTCGGCTCAGGAACTTGGGTACGATTGGGGAAGGTCACTTCGTGAGCACCCCCGCTCGCCCGATCAAAGATCGGCCTCTACTAACCATGATATCAAGTTTTGAAAACCTTATGTGTCCTTATTCCAGTTATTAGCCTAGATTTACTATGTGATGCGCACAGCATACAAGTATAGACCGGGTCGCCTGAATTGGAACGAAACATTTCATGTTTGTTTTTTTGAAAGATGGTTTGCTACTCGCAAGTAGGCTCAAAATGCAGATTTTGCCACCCTCAGGTGGGCTTAGAAAACATGGTTTTGCCACTATCTAGTGTGCTTAAAACTCACAGTCAATGCATTATTCCAATTCAAATAACCCAATCTTCACCCACAGGCATTCAAGCAGGTATATCACATAAG
This sequence comes from Camellia granthamiana, assembly GCA_036172215.1. NCBI lineage: Eukaryota > Viridiplantae > Streptophyta > Magnoliopsida > Ericales > Theaceae > Camellia > Camellia granthamiana. The sequence goes on from CM069914.1 coordinate 62,492,014, forward strand.
CATGTAGCCTCATGGTAAGCATGCTATCATGGCAGTCACTCACACGCATGCAAGGATGCTAAAGCATAAAACTTACCGAGTACTCCAAGCCAAAACAGAAGCTGATTAGAAATCATGCATGATCCTAACTATACAGAAATGCCTAATGCAACACATGCAAAAATGCAGCTATAGCAGGCTCGGCTATTCTAAACATGGCATATGAGATGCAACAGCTAACAAGTATTCAACTCGGAATTGAAATACAATGCAGTTAGTATGATGCGCCGAGCCCGGTGCATGCAAGACAGATGAATGAATGCAAACATGCTATCATACTGTATGCGCTAATTGAAACATGCCCTAATCTAACCATCATAAGCTGGTAAATAAAAGGGAAGACATGGGGTTGGAAGACATGCATCACACACAACGCACACTTATTACAACATTGCCCTCGCTCAAAGGGTCCGAATAAAATAATATACAGTCCCAAATAAATAGTACAGTCCAAATAAATAATACAGTCCAAATATTGTACAAAACCCGAATTAAATAACAAATTTAACTAGGAAAGCATTAAATTGGCATGCAAGCCAGGGACTGCCTCAACTCTGATGAATGATGTATGTTTGGGCTGCCTTGCGCGGAAATCCACTGCGATGCCCGATTAGCTTATGTTTGCAATTGTTCTTGGAATGCGTGCCAAGCTCCGAAAGGCTGCTGATTCTTGATTTGCTGTAACAGAGAGCAAGAAAGGGGCATGGCAATGTATTTTCACATATGTATGCATGCCTCGATCCTTGTGCCACCAATCACGCATCTTGATGCATGATGGCCGAGGAGTCGAATTGCACAACTCAATATGGAATGAATGCACATGAAAACACAACAAGACCGAGACTCCATCATGGATAATCCGGAGTGTCAGTGACTGGGGAATTGAGACACGTTCCGTCACTCGGAGTACGAAACATACCTCATTTCCCGTGCTCGGGCTAACTCCTATCCCAAACACAATGCAATATGCATGACATGCATGAATGCAACTAAGATACAACCTAACATGCACAATGCTATGAAATGGCATACACGATGCACGAGGTAACATGGCATACACAATGCGCTAACATACAACCTAGCATACACAATGCTATGGAATGAAATGGCATACACAATGCATAATGGACTTACACCAACACAAGTGGACCTCGGCCACACTCACATAGGAGGCCATTAGATGAAAATGAGACACTCGAGATGCGTGCACACGTGCACGCAAATCGAGGACCGAACCTAGGGCACAAATGCCACTCTAACAAAGCATGGCAAGACATGGAATATGGCATGCAAGCATGCAAATTTCAGTAGCAAAATATGATGCAAAACAGCCCCAAAACATGGAAACATGGCACCCGATACATGGAATGAGACCCGAAACATGAAATTAGGTACATGGAATGGCCTATGGCTATGCAAAGCATGCATTATTTGAACATGAAGTATGAAGAAATAATCAAGATGGTCCTAAAACAAGCATATTTACAGTTTTAAGCAAGGCCAAACAGTGAACACAAATAGGACTAAACTAGCATGCAAAAATGGCCCCGAAAGAGAGATAATGAAGCAAGTAGCAGCTGCTGGCCCTAAATGGCAAAGAGCCCTTAAACAAAGTTGAAGAGGGGCTCAAAATGAAACACTTTACAGTTTATAACAAGCCACGAAAACAAACACAAGTATGGCTAAACTATTATGCAAGAAATGGGCCAAAAGGGAGACAAAGAAGCAAGTGATGGTTTCTGGCCTCAAACAGAGGAGGGCCCTTCAACAATGTTGAAGAGGGGCCCAAAACATGGTGTTTTAAAGTTTATGACCAAGCCCAAAACAGTGCACAAATAAGCTTAAAATATCATGCAAAAATAGGCCTAAAAGGAGGTTTAAAACGCAAAGAGCAAAAAGGGAGCCTCAAACAACAAAAGACCCTTGATCAAACATGAAGAGAGTGTCAAAATAAGGCTATTTAAAGTTCGGACCAGAGCCCAAAAATATAAGCACAAGGGGCTAACAAAACATGCAAAAATAAGGCCAAAAGAGAGGTAAAGAGGCAAGTGACAGATGGAAGCCTCAAACAGTGAAGATCCCTTAAAAAATGTTGAAGAAGGGCTCAAAATAAGCCACTTTACAGTTTATAACCAAGCTCAAAACAATTTACAAATGAGCCTAAAATACTATGCAAGAAAGAGGCATACAAGAGAGGTAAAGAAGCAAGTATAAAAAGGAAGCCTCAAACAGGGAGAGGCCCTTAAATAAACATGAAAAGGAGCTCAAAATAATGTTATTTTCAGTTAGGGTCGGAGCCCAAAAATGCAAACATAAAGAGCTAAAATATAGGTCAAAATAGGGCAAGAAAAGAGGAGAAGGAGACTTACCCTTGAAGAACCAAACTTCAACAACTCTTGGTCCAAGAAATGTTGTTCCTAAGCTCTGGAAATGGCCCTCAAGCTGCTGGAATGGAGTGAGGAGGAGTGGTGCTATGGCTTGTAGAGTAAAGGGTGTAGGACTTGAGGGTTTGAAGGTTGGAAGAGAGGGAGAGGAAGGTATATGTATGTAAGGCTCTTAGGCAATTTTTCCAACCCCTAAACATAGCTGGGAGTGCTGGTTATATAGGCAAAAGAGGGGGGAGAAAAGGGGGGGAAATGGAATTCAAATTTCCCTCCAAAAGTTGGCCCCCCGGATACAAAATCTGGGGGGAAAAGGAGGGTGTATCTGCAATGTACCTGATGTGAGGATCATGGCCGGCTGGTTATTGAGGCTGTAGGTGGCCGGCCGGCCCTCTCCATGGTCGGTCGGCCAAGGGTCAAAAGGTTCAAGTGTGATTAGTGGTCGGCCACCCCAGATTGGTGGCCTCCCATGTGTGCACAACACAACCATGTGGTCAAAAGCTAGAGAAAGTGAACCAGGAGAGAGAAAAGCCCATTTTTCAAAGGGGTTCAAAAGGTTCAAGTGCAATTACTGGCCGGCCACCAAATATTGGTGGCCTCCCAGATGTGTACAACACAAATATGGGGTTTAGGTTTAAAGAAAATGGCCCAAGGGTGGTTAACATTGGCTTTGAAGTCGAGAAAAACGGGCGACGGAGGGCGATGAAGAAATAAAACTGGTTGTCAGAACAATTACTGGCCTCCCACCCTTCTACGACCTTCCTAACTATGAAACAGAGGTCCCCACCAAAAATGAACCAAAACCGATGCAAAATGAAGGTTCGGGGGCCAAAACGCGCAGCCCGGGGCCCCGAAAACTGACTGTTAGGCATCGGAAGTGGTGTTCAACCACGAAGTTGGTCTCTCGGACCACAGTGTCCCTCAAAAGGGAGTAAACAAGATGCATGCCAAAAACCGGAGCAAACGGAGATGGTTAAGCGGTCCCGAACCGAGGCACAAGGCCAACGGCTCCGAAAAACTGGAAACTGGACTCCAAACGGGCAAAATGGCCTACGACCACGAAACGTAGCCTACGGCCACTGAGAGATGATCTACGAGACCTCTCCCTCCCTTCTAGAAGAGAAACAGAGAAAACCGAGCCTGGTTCGCAAACCGAGGCAAAGCATGAAAGAGTCCGGAAGTCCGAAGGCAAGGCTCGCAGCCGAGACTCTGAAACTTCCTGAACGAGCACAATATGCAACATCACTGAGCGCTCAATCGGTGACGTCTGAGTCTTAAGGTCGGTCAAAAATAGGGTGTCTACAAGTGGTTGGCTCGACAAAAAGGGGAAGTCTAACCCACGCTCCTAACTCCGGTCTGGTGCCTGAACACCTACATATATATATATAAACAGTGAGCTAAAGCCCAGTGAATAACATAATGCGTAAAGAGGTTAAGAATGGATGTCCTTACAGTAATGAAAACAGTTCATTAAATCAGTATTTCAGTCATTCAGTCATTCAGTCATATATGGTACATCCGTTAGCATAACAGTACAGTAAACAGTAGGTCTTTAAGACCGAGCAGTCAATGATGGCCATCAATCAGTAAGCAGTGGTGGTTCCAACAAGGGAACCGACAGAGATCTCTGTAACAGTAGCAGTAAACAGTAGTTGCTAAGGATGCCACAATACAGTTCAGAATATAGGACGTACATTCATTCGATTAACAGTATCAATTCAGAAACAGTACAGTTCAGTTGTTCAGAAGATAATCATTTTTGAACATATCTTTACACAGTTGTTACTCACAGAGTTCTGGGCTACAATTAGGCTAGAGCGCATTCTTGGATGCCAACCCTACACAGTTACAGATTGAACACACACTAAGCTACACAATTGGGAAAGTAATAACTTAATCCCTAATTTGCCTCGGTGTGGTTCTATATCTATATCCTCATTAAGATGCTTTAAACTAGCCTAAGAATGCCTAGGATGGAATGAGGAGGCAAAGATGCACTTTAAAAGCATTTTTCAGAATTTTCAGAAAACAGGGGTCCCGCTCGAGCGTAGATTACTCTGCTCGAGCGGACATACAGACAAAGGTTCCCGCTCGAGCGTCACTTCCCACACTCGAGCGGTCTACAAAACAGTCAAAAGTACTGGATACTCGAAAATCACGCTCGATGGGCGCTTGAGCATAAGACACAAGGTCTCGCTCGAGCTTCCAATACCCCGCTCGAACGGATCGTAAAACAGTGCAAAGTACTGGGAGTACGAATTTCACGCTCGAGCGCCAGTAACCTCGCTCGAGCATGAGTTCAAAATCTAGAATTCCCAGATTTGAACTTCAAGCTCAAATCCAACTCCAAATGTATCAAATTCAATTCCTTTGGGCCCATTTCCTGGAAAACACTTGTAAATACATAGGATAACATGATTTAAAGCTCAATTTGTAAAATCAAGGCCCAAAGGTAGTTCAATTAAACCCAAATTCAAACCAATCTTCAAGAACATGATCTCAAATGAACATGCATGAACTTTAACAACTTTCAAGCTTCAAAACATGCTCTAATGAGCCAGTTCTTTTCAAAAACAAGATGAAATCATGGTCTTAAACATAATCATGAGCATGCATGTAACATTTTGCCATGAAAACAACTTAAACTCAACAATACAAGCATGCATGCATGGAATGAGCTTCAATTCAACATTATTAGACTAAATCTTGACTTAGATCACTAGAGGCTCATGAATCATGCAAGAACAAGCTTTGAATACACACTTAAAAGGATAGGGTCCTTACCTAGGTCCTCAATGCAAGTCTAGAAGCTCAATTGACAATCTATACTTCAATTTCTTCAAGTTTCTAAGCAAAACCAAGATAGAACCAAGCTTTTTTTTCTACTTCTCTTACTCTCAGTCGGTTATGCTCTCAAAATGAGCTGAGGAGATGTTTTGAATGAAATATAATAAGGTTCAAGAATAGTCCATGTAATGGGCCACTAAGGGATAGGATAGTAAATAAGTCCAACTCTATTAATTTGGCTTAATTTAATCTAAGTTAATCCAGTTTAACCATACCAAAACAATTTTCAACTAAAGATACCATAAAATTACATAAATTCTAATTAACACAGAACATCAATCAATTTCAGATTCGGCCCGCCGATAAGGCCTTCAATTTGCAGTTTAAACATAAAACATAAACAGATAATTAAACAGTCAAACAGATAGACATACAATTAGACAGGTATATTCAATCAATTCAGTTCCAGATTTTAGTCAGTCAGTTCAGTATTTTAATCAATTTGATTACTAATCATGCTCAGTCTCAGTTTAACAGTAATCGATGATTAATCGGTAAACAGTGGTGAGGGTTGTTACAGTCTCCCCTCCTTAAAAAGAGTTTAGTCCTCTAAACTCGAGTTACCTTCATTTTGGAAGAAGACAGGATCCAGTGGGAACAATTCAGGATATCTCTTGGCCATGTCATCTTCCCTTTCCCAAGTGGCACACACGCCACCGTGGTTTTGCTAGTCCACTTTCACTAACGGAATCTCTTTGTTTCTCAACTTCTTGATCTGTCTGTTCACAATTTGAATAGGCCCGTTCTTCATAAGTGTAGTCATTGCTTAGCACTACACGAGTAGGCTCAATCACATGAAAAAGATCACGGAGGTAGTCTCTCAACATAGAAATATGGAACACATTATGCATATGCTCCATTTCAGGAGGAAGCGCAACTTGATACGCCACCGGATTGATTTTCTCAATAATCTCATACGGTCCGACATATCTTGGCGCTAACTTGCCTTTAACTCCAAAACGAGTCTGGCCTTTCATCGGTGTCACTTTCACAAAAACGTGATCACCTACTTCATACTCTCTGTCTTGTCTTCTGATATCCGCATAACTTTTCTGTCGGCTCTGTGCGGTTTTTAGTCTCTGTTGTATCAGTTTCACTTTCTCAGTCGTTTCATATACAATCTCGGGCCCAAGCAAAGGCCCATCCCCAACTTCTGCCCAGCAAATCGGAGATCTACATTTCTCTGCCATACAATGCCTCGAAAGGCGCCATACCAATACTCGAATGAAAGCTGTTATTGTAGGCAAATTCAGCCAACGGCAAATGGCTTTCCCAGTTTCCCTAAAAATCAAGGACGCACATTCTCAATAAATCCTCCAGAGTCTGGATGGTTCTTTCTGACTGGCCATCTGTCTGAGGATGATAGACACTACTCAGTCTCAGTTCAGTACCCAATGCAGTCTGTAAGCTTTGCCAAAATCTCGATGTAAACTTCGAGTCCCTATCAGAAACAATGGACACAGGCACTCCATGCAATCTAACAATCTCATCAATATAGATTACAGCCAATTTGTCCGCATTATAAATTGTTTTGACAGGTAAGAAGTGAGCAGATTTAGTCAATCTATCAACAATAACCCAAATTGAATCCATACCTCTACTGGAGCGAGGCAAACCGACAATAAAATCCATGGTGATATGTTCCCATTTCCACTCCGGTATTGGTAAGGGCTGCAGTAAACCTGCGGGTCGTTGATGTTCGGCTTTGACTTGTTGGCAATGAAAACATTTTGATACGAAATCAGCAATTTCTTTCTTCATTCTCGGCCACCAGAAATTCAGTTTCAGGTCTTGGTACATTTTCGTATTCCCCTGGATGGATAGAAAATTTTGAATTGTGGCCCTCTTGTAGAACTCTTCTTTTCAATTCAAAATCATTTGGTACACACAGTCTTTCTTGAAATTTCAGTACATTATTTTCAAATTTGAAACCCGGCCTTGGTTTAGATTCCCTTTCTTCAATAATCTTCTTCAAGAAGTCATCCAATTGCTGGTTCTCTTTAATTTCTTCAATCAGTGCCGGTTGAGCAGAAATAGCAGCTATTGTTCCACCTTGTTCTCGCAAAACAATCTCAATTTCAGATCTTTCAAGGTCACAAAGCAACTCTTTCTGTCCGGTGAGCAAACATGCCAAGTTTCCAATCGACTTTCGACTCAATGCATCGGCAATGGTGTTAGCTTTCCCGAGATGGTATAAAATCTGTATGTCATAGTCTTTAACCAGTTCTAGCCATCTCCTCTGCCTTATGTTCAGTTCTTTCTGTGTGAAGAAATATTTCAGACTCTTGTGGTCGATATATACTTCATATGTCGCCCCATATAGGTAGTGACGCCAGATTTTTTAAAGCAAATACCACTGCAGCAAGCTCTGAGTCATGGGTCGGGTAGTTTTTTTCATGCGATCTCAGCTGTCGGGAAGCATAAGCAATAACTCTCCCCATTCTGCATTAAAACACATCCCCAGACCCTTATGAGAAGCATCACTAAAAATGGTAAAACCATCCGTACCTGAAGGTAGGGTAAAAACCGGTGCAATCACAAGTCGAGTTTTCAACTCTTGGAATGCCGATTCCCTTTGGTCAGTCCAATCAAAAGATGTCCCCTTCTGAGTTAATTGAGTCAACGGTAAGGCAATTTTGGAAAAATCTTTGACAAATCTTCTGTAATATCCAGCTAATCCCAAAAAGTTTCGGACTTCTGTCACATTTGTTGGTCTAGGCCAATTTACCACTGTTTCAACTTTCTGTGGATCAACTGAAATTCCATCCTTGCTAATAACATGTCCCAAAAACATAACACGATCAAGCCAAAATTCACATTTAGACAGTTTAGCATAGAGTTTCTGTTCTCTTAGGGTCTGTAGGGCAAGTCTCAGATGATGTTCATGTTCTTCTCTACTCTTGGAATAAATCAGAATGTCATCTATGAATACAACAATAAAGTCATTGAGGAATGGTTTAAAGATTCTGTTCATGAGGTCCATAAATGCAGCAGGTGCATTGGTAACTCCGAAAGGCATAACTAAAAATTCGTAATGTCCATACCTCATTCGAAAAGCAGTTTTGTCAATGTCTTCTGGTTTAACCTTCAACTGATGGTATCCTGATCTGAGATCAATCTTAGAGAACACTTGAGCACCCTGTAATTGATCAAATAAGTCATCAATACGAGGCAATGTGTATTTATTTTTCACAGTTACCTTATTCAGTTCACGGTAGTCGATACAGAGTCTCAGTGAGCCGTCTTTCTTTTTCACAAACAAGATAGGTGCACCCCACGGTGAAGTACTAGGCCTGATGAACTTTTTGTCTAACAGTTCTTACAGTTGCACTTTCAATTCTTTCAGTTCAGTTGGAGCCATTCTGTAAGGAGCTTTCGATATAGGCTGTGTACCCGAAATCACATCAACGGTGAACTCAATTTCTCTGTCAATCAAATCCCCTGGCAAATCATCTGGAAAAACATATGGGAACTCTCTGACTATAGGAATACTGTTCACATCAGTTTTAACATCAGTATGTATAGTCAATACAGAACACAGATATCCCTTACACCCCTTCTTAATCAGTTTAAAGGCTTGCACGGAAGAAATCAGATATGGAGGAGGTACTACTCCAACCCCATTAAACACAAATTCAGATAAACCCGGTGGACGGAAAACTACTTGTTTCGTTACACAGTCTATGGTAGCATGATATTTCGTTAACCAGTCCATCCCCAATATAACATCAAAATGATCTATGTTCAGAGGCAGTAAGTCAATATATAGATGTATATCCCCAACAATAATTTCACAAGCAGGATACATATAAGCACAAGTTACAGATCTCCCAACAGGTGAAGATACAGCTAACAGATAATTCATAGGTTCTAATGGTCTATTCAGTTTTTGCGAAAAAGCATGCGATACATATGAATGTGTAGACCCCGAGTCAATCAGTACATATGCATTTTGAGTACAAATAGAGAGGATACCTGACACAACGGTCTCGGTATTCTGCACATCTCCCGGTACTAGTGCGAACACTCGGCCTTGCCTCATAGGCTCTTTCTTGGTAGCTTTGGGGTTAGGCTTTGGTGTAGCAGTTGATGCTGCTGCGCTAGGTGCAGCTTTACTATTGGCTTGTGGAGCAGAGGGACAGTCCTTGACCATGTGGCCCACCTTGCCACATCTGTAACAGGCTCCAGATATTTTGTAACAGACCCCTTAGTGCTTCTTGCCACACTCAGAACAGGGTGGTATGGAACCACTTCCCTGGCTGGAGCTAATTGTTGACCCTGTATTCTGTTTCTTGTTCAATGGATTATTTTGCCCTTCTTGAACTTGAAACCCTACCTTTTACCATGCCATTCAGACGCTGGTGTTTCAGTTTGTTTCAGTGCCTCGATGTTCGATTCGGCCATCAAAGCTCGATCAAGAACATTTACATAGTTCGGTAACTTCAGAACATTAATTTTGTCGAGTATTGCAACGTTAAGGCCGCCTTCAAACTTTCTGGCCTTCTTGTATTCAGTGTCCACCATGTGTGGTGCATATCTAGCAAGCTCGGTGAACTTTGTTTCATATTCAGCGACGGACATTGTGCCCTGTCTCAGTTGTTCAAATTCAGTCACCTTTCTGTCCCTGACACACTGGGGGAAATACTTTTCAAAGAAGGCTCCTTTGAACTAAGCCCAAGTCATAACAGTGTTGGTGTCACAGACTAGCATCCACCACCTTTTGGCCTCATCTTGTAAGGTGAAGGTAGCTAACAGTACTTTATGTTCTTCAGAGCACGGAAACATTTCAAATAACTTCTCTGTCTCAAGAACCCACGCTTCAGCTTTTAGCGGCTCAAGGCCTCCCTGAAAGGATGGTGGTTTCATTTTGCTGAACTTATGGGTGAGAGCAATTATATCCCCATCATTAACATTCTGTTCCGGCTGTACCGGAGGAGGAGGTGGGGGCTGTTGATTCTGTTGTTGCTCTAGTCTTTCAGTTATTAGTTCCATCATTCTTTCCAGTCTTACCATTCTTGCCTCAGAGGATGAGGATTCAGATTCATTTGCAGTTCGTGCATTATCCATTTCACTATAGGCAGTTATAACAGTTATCAACATAGGCAGTCATTTGTTTAAATAGATTAACACATTAGCATATGTTCAGTCATGTCATAGCCACACACTTATCATGCTCATGTAATGCCCTAATCTCTTTCCTAGGACATCTTATAGCTCATTTGGACATGTGTGTGCGGTATAATTCGTGGTAAGTATCGCTCTGATACCACTCTGTCACAACCCAAACCCGCCCTTATGGGTTTAGTACCATAACCGGCCAGTAATCTGCGATTATCGAAGGCCTGCTTAACAGTAGAACAGTAAAACAGAGTACAGGGGCTGGCGGAAGCCAATACAGTAAATAAACAATGTCCAATGAGCTGTGGCAGTCTGTATGCAAAAAGACTTTTCATGCATATATATACAGTATAGAACAATATGCACAATATTTACTATCATTCGGATCAGGGACCTAATCCCTATTAAACAGTACGGTAACAGTCTAAACAATTATTACAAATAGATGCAGGAACGAACGGGGGAAATTACAACACCCCTAAGCCATAGCTTGACAGGCTCGGAACCTCGCAGTGAGGCATAGTGGTTGGCACGACAAAAAGGGGGAGTCTAACCCACGCTCCTAGCTCCGGTCTGGTGCCTGAACACCTACATATATATATATATAAACAGTGAGCTAAAGCCCAGTGAATAACATAATGTGTAAAGAGGTTAAGAATGGATGTCCTTACAGTAATAAAAACAGTTCATTAAATCAGTATTTCAGTCATTCAATCATTCAGTCATATGTGGTACATCCATTAGCATAACAGTACAGTAAACAGTAGGTCTTTAAGACCTAGCAGTCAATGATGGCCATCAATCAGTAAGCAGTGGTGGTTCCAACAAGGGAACCGATAGAGATCTCTGTAACAGTAGCAGTAAACAGTAGTTGCTAAGGATGCCACAATACAGTTCAGAATATAGGACGTACATTCATTCGATTAACAGTATCAATTCAGAAACAGTACAGTTCAGTTGTTCAGAAGATAATTGTCACGCCCCAAACCCGCCCCTAAAAGTTTGGGCATGACCACGTCAGAAACAGACATAATAATCGACATATGTAACATATGGGGCCTGAACGGAAGCACCTGATAACACAAAAATCTATTCCATTGAGCTACTACTATTATGCCAGGATCACAAACATCACATTAGGTAAATAATATACAAAGAACACACACCCGAGCTTCAGTCACATACACGCACATACTTAGAACCAACCCCACAATTGGGCGTATAATAAAAACATTAATGAAGAACGGGTTATATACATTCAACCATAGATAGACAACCGAAGCAATAACCAAAACATAGCAAAACTTTACAAAATGCACGGGCTTCATCTATGTGCCTGGACACCCTGAGGTTGACAAGAGAGAGACAAGCCTTAAGGGTTAGGACTGGCCACCCGGTTGATTACCTACAGAAACAGACAAAACGCAGAGTGAGCGAAACTCAGTGAATAATAGTATATAAATAATGTAATGGTTAACTTGAATAATAAAGCATCACTGTAGAGATATATGATTAACTTCTTTCTGTAATTATTTTCAGAACGACCATGGGTTCTGTTTGCTTAACAGAGTAGCTTTAATCTCAGTAATGTACAGAACGGCCATAGGCCTAACAGATACAGAACGGCCATAGGCCTAGAAATATCAGAACGGCCATTGGCCCAGAAATAACAGAACGGCCATCGGCCCAGAAATAACAGAACGGCTTTAAGCCCAGAAATAACAGAACGGCCATCGGCCCAGAAACAACAAAACGGCTTTAAGCCCAGTTCATATATGTATGGACTTAAGAGGTGGCTCGCATGGATTCTAGAGGTGACTCCCACCAAAGTGTAGCACTTAGTTCCGTACAGCACTTTGTTCCATACTAGAAATCAATAAGTCTCATCATGTCATAATATAAACGAAATGGACATCATAACGGAATAACCACAGATATCATCAGAACAGACTAGTCTTATAGTCATATGGAGGCACACGGTTTCTTTTTATCATTCAAATGAGTTAGCATAATTAAGTTACATTTAACAAAGTGCTAACGGCAACCATTAACAGATTGGGCGATTCCAAAGGTACATAAATACTGTAGTTTCATAATGTACCCACATTTCACTTGTTCATCATGAATTAATGCCACTAACTTGCAGATAACAGAATGTGCATATTAACTATCAGCATAGTTGTCTCATAAATAACAGAACATAAACATTAACGAGGATCAAGGGCGAATATACCATTAACAGAGGGCATACATGCCATTCCATTGTGAGGATAGAACACTTCACATTCTAACGTGGGTTATATGATAACATTAGACCTTTGCATTTATGTCATAGGATCTGACGATCTCAAGTTCATGTGTCATATAACAGAATAATCTTGATTCAGTAGTGGCAACCCAGAATGATCTTAAATGCACCCAAATTTCATCATTCTAAGATGAACATAAATTCCCTTTATTCTTAAAAGACGACATAGTTCGTTTATAGATAACATAGAGTTAATGTTCGTTATTGACAGAACAAAATGATTCCAAAGTCATACCGACGTATGTAAATCTTTCAACATTCACGTTGATTTCCAGCTGACATAACTGTTAGTGTAATCACTTACAAGGATAAGACGTTAGTAACAACCATACTATTACTCACAGTGGTAGGTCACTGACAGCGGTGGAACGATGTCCTCGTCTTGACCTACAAACACAATGCACATAACAGATTATGAGAATAAAACCAATCTCTTTTTATTCCTCACTCAATAGCTATGGTGGTTCTAGACTCATTAGTCCTCCATAGGTTATAATCCATGCCTCATACGATAGGAGGAATTGATAGGAGAAAGGTTCAGACGAAGAAACGGTACAAATCGGTAAACAGAAAGTGAACAGTCGTCACTAATTTGGGCATAACTATTTCTGTATTTAAAATTTGGGAGTGAGACCACCACCATTGGAAACTAGACTTCTGGGGCTTGATTTTAGGCTCAAGAATCACTCAAAACGAAGTCCGGCTGCAAAAGATATGCTTGTTCAAAGTTACCAAGTGTATGCTGAAACAGGGGTGGCCGCTCGTGCGCCCACTTTGGCCGCTCGTGCGCCCCAATTACGCTCGAGCAGAAGAACCCGGCCGCTCAAGCGCCCAAAAGCAGAATGAAAACCCCTTTTTTTTCCTTCATGTCTGCTCGTGCGGTGCCCGTGGCCGCTCGTGCGGTCTGGGCAAAGAAATCAGTCCGAAAATAGCTCTTTGATTTGGAACTTCTCATTTCAAACCCAAACTTCAATTTCATGTAATTCCAAGCTTAAAACCCTTTAATACATGATAAATTTTACATTCTTAGCTTCCATTAAGCATCATAATCTCAAAATACTACCCAATTCCCAAGCACAAAACAAGGGTAAAAATTAAAACACCAAAAGCATAAAATAGCCAAGATTTGGGATTCAAGCTCACTTCCACAATCAACCTCAAGATAAACCAACATAAAGAATTTAATTCTTCAATTAAACACCTCTTAAGGAATCAAGGTTCAATTCATGAAAAGAGTTCATCTAAACTTATATCTCTCAACCCCAACTCAATTAGTTGATATCTCTTCATTTTAGATCATGAATTTAAACTAATAATAGATCAATCTTAAGGGGTTAAGTTGATTTCACATACCTAGAGCCAATCTCTTGAAGTTTACTTTAATTCCATCAATTTCCCCATCTTTCCTCTTCATTCTCAAGCTCTTCCTTCCTTCTTCTCCTTGAGTTCTCTATCTCTCCCTCTCTCACGTGGCTCCCCCTTTCCTCTAGATATTTTTTTGATTCTAAGAGATGAGTCCATTTGTAGACACCCCATTTTTTACCATCATCGAGACTTGGACGTCACCGCTGGAACACTTGGTGATTACCCACGTTCGTGTTTCGTTTTGAGTTCCCGGAGGTCTCGGCTACGCGCCTTGCTTCAGGATCCCTCAACTCGACTGTTCTGTGTTTGGTTTTGCACCAAACACTTGTGTTTTTGTTTTTGAGGGTAGAGAGTAGCTTGTTAGCTACCCCTGGCACCCACCGGCCATGGCTTTAGGCCACCGGCCGTGTTTTGAGGCTACCGGCCACTGGTGAAATATATCATTGGCCGGTCGGCCTTTAGTGTGGCCGGCCGACCACATGTTTGGCCAATGGACTCCTTTTCTGGCCGGTACTACCTTTTTGCCTTTTTCAGGCATGGTGCATGCCAGCTGGAATGTACAAGACCCGCCCCCGTGCATATATGTGGTTGTTTTCCACCTTTGACCCTTTTTTTTGCACCCTTTGCTCAAAGCTTCTTGAGGAAGCTTTGACCCCTTGTCTTGGCTTCCTCAAGAAGCTTGCACCTTTGGGGTAGCTTCCATTGGAAGCTTGGTTCTTTTGACCCTTTTGTAATAGCTTCTCTAAGAAGCTTGGAGCCTTTCCTTTGTCTATATAAGGAGCCTCCCCCTTTCTTTGTCTTGGTGGAGCAAAAACCAGAGCAATATACATATATATATATCTGTGATACATCTTCTCTCTCTATATCTCTCTCTCTCTCATCAGTTGTGTGTGTTTGAGGGCCTTAAAGTGCATTTTATCCTTAGTTTTGCACACAAACACACACTACTACACCATACTTCGACTTTGGGAGGCATTGAGGGTTTGTTCTTGAGGTTTTGGACTGGTTTTGATCAGAGAAAGGTGGCTGACCTTGCTGTTCTTCAAGGCTTCTTCAAGGGTAACACTCTTACTTTAGATTCCCCAATCTTGCACTAGACTTTTTCCTATCTTGCTTACTGTTTTAGACTTTGTGTATAACTAAAAAAAGTCTTGTATTTGCATGCTTAAGATACTTCATTAAGGTTGTTTTGGTGTTGGGGGTCGACCTCCCTCTTTTAGGCCTTGTTTGGCCCCTTTTTGTGCTTGTCTTTATAAGCTTTGGGAACTTTGGTGTATTGGCCTTCTCACCACTGAAATCCAGGGGATTTTCAGTGGTGAAGAGGGGGTTTTGAGGTCTTGCATAGGGGAGGGACACCCCTCTCCCCTTGTGTCTCTTTTGCTTGTGTTTAAGGCTTATAAAGGTAGCATGCATGCCTAGTTTTGTTTGGCTTTATTTCAGAGATTATTTGGTGGTTATTTAGCATGTTTTACCTCTGTCCCATGTTGGTTTGTTGGTCCATTTCATGCATTATATGCTTGCCTTGCATTCCTCCATTTTACCTAGAAATGCATCTTGCCATTAGACCATCGTCCTTACATATTTTTGCCTAGCTTTGTGAAGTCTTTAGTCATATTTTGCCATGGTTGAGGTCTGTTGGGTATTACTTTGGTCATGCATTTCATGCTTTGTATAGCTCCTTTGCATTCTAGCATGTTGGCATCGAGTGTGTGAGTCATGAGCATGCTTGAGTTGGCCTATTTCAGTGATTTGGAGTCACTTATGATGTTATTTCAGTCCATGTTTTATGCTTACATACTTGTGTTTGTTACTCTCTTAATACCTTGATGAGAAGTGGTCATATGCTCCATGTTTAGGCCTTAATGCATACCTCTTGTTTAAGTCATTTGGGATGCCCTTCATGTGGGTTTTTGGGGTGTATTTTGCTGCATTAAAACTCTGTTTTTGGTTGAAGAGTCCATGCCATGTGTGGTTGGGGTAGTTATAGTGGAGTGCTTCTCTGTATGCCTTAGTTTTAGGCTCATTGGTATGCATGTTTGCATGAGCACTTGTCCATCATTTTGGGCACTTTTGGCCACTGTTTTTGGGGTGGGCTGAGGTCTGCCCTTTGTAGTTTAGGTTCACCGTTGCATGATCATGTTGCATTGCTTTGGTTTCATGCTCGCATTGTATCATACTTGCATGTTTACATAGTGTTTAGCTAGTTGCATATCATACACTTGTTGCATATTTGGTATGTTTATATTGCATTAACTTAGCTTGCATGCTTAGGTTACATTGCATTTGGCATGGCTTGTGCCTTAGTTTCACTTGCATGATTGGGTCATTTTGCATACATGCAGTGCATTACATTTCGCTTGGTTTGGGGTGTCAAACTAAGCATGAGGAATGGGGTGCGTTTGTACTTAAAGTGACGTAACGCGCCTCAATCCTCGGTCGCCAATACCTTTGATCTCAACATGATAGGGTGTTAGCATTCATTTGATTGTTGCATGCATTTACATTGAGTTGTAAAACTTGGTGCCTTAGGCCATCATGCATTGAAATGCGTGATTGGTGGCCCGAGGACCGAGGGTCACACTCCCATGAGTCCATAACATGATTGGAAGAGTGGCCATGCACACATTGCTTTGAATTTCCTTGCCATACACTGTCTGTCCTCTGCTGCTGTCAAAAACAGGATTCTGCAGGAAGCAATGGCCGGCCGGCCATATGCAGTGTCGACCGGCCATCAGTGGCTGGCTGGTGGTCTAATATTTGGCCGATTACAACATTCTCATGGCCGGTGGTGCTTTGCATTGGCCGGTGGTATTCCAGAGTGATCAGGAAGTGGTTCAGAGAGTGCCCCAGGAATTTTCACAGTCTTCAGAGAAGCAAGGCAGTGTAAACAGAGGCAACAGTGGCATGGCATGGGTTTTCGGGCGAGACGGATTCGAGCATGCATCATCTACACATTCCGAAGCAAGGCTGCGGCCACCTTCCCTTTGCATTTAATTTGTTATTTAAATCAGAAGTTCTGTAATAATTAATTTAGTATTATTTGTTCGGACTGTAATATTTATTCGGACCCTCCGAGCGAGGGCAATTGTGTAATAAGTGTGCGTGAGTGTGTGTATGTCTTTCAACCCTACGTCTTTCTTCCCTTTTATTTACTAGCTTTCAATGGTTAGTTTAGGGCATGTTTCAATTAGCATACTTATGATAGAATGTTTGCATACATTCATTCGTTTTGCATACACCGGGCTCGGCGCATCATACTAATTGCATAGTATTTCAAATCTAACTTGAATACATGTTATCTGTTGCATTTCACATGCCATCCTTAGAGTACCTGAGCCTATTCTAGCTGTATTTTGTCTGCGATGCATTAGCCATCTTAACATGAATTAGGATCATGCATATGATTACTAACTAGTTTCTGTTTTGGCTCAGAGTACTAGGTGAGCATTTATGCTTTAGCATCTCGCATGAGTGTGAATGTTAACATGACAGCATGCTTACCATGTGGCTATGTGCTTATGTGATATAACTGCCTGAATGCCTGTGGGTGAAGGTTGGATTGTTTGAGTTGGAACAACTCGTTGAAATCCGTGTTTTAGCCTACTTGCGAGTAGCAAACTTCAAACCATTTTCCAAACAAACGGATATGCAATGCTTTGTTCCAAATTAGGCGATCTAGTCTATACTTGTTTTGTTGTGCGCATCACATAGTAAGATTAGGCTAATAACCGGAATAAGAACACGTAATATTTTCAAAACAAGATATCATGGTTAGTAGAGGCCGATCTTCGAATCGGGGGAGAGGGGGTGCTCATAGCTGATCTTCCCCAATCGTACCCAAGTTCCCGAGCCGAGGCAACTCTGGTAATAACGGACACGTGGCCTTAGGCAAACGAGTCAGGGTTTCCTAAATTTCCCCCATTAAAAAATATTTAGGTGGCAACTCTGTATCTGGCAAAGCAGTCCATGTTTGGCATTTTTTTACAAAAATCTGTTTTCCAAAACGATTTGCCGGATTTGGACTCTTTGGTTCAGATTTAGAACCGTGACAATTTGAGTCCGAACTGTAGTGAACCCAAATGAATGGAACGGGATTTCCCTCCCGGGCGTTTGGGGACGTCTACAGTTTCTGGCGACTCTGCTGGGGAGATTAGAGAACTTAACTCGAACTCGTGATATCTTGTTTTGACTACACTTATGTATTTCTTTGCATTGCATGTGCATTGGTGCGCCTAAGACACCGTGTTGGCCATCTGCTATTTCTGAGCGATTTGCCGGAGGCTCGCTTTGAGAAGCGTGCCATAAGGCTGACCGGTTGCGGGCTCTGCCAGTATGGGAACACAAACCCCGGTTTTACCGGGGCACCCTTTTTGACCATTCGACCTAGTGCATATCGTAATCCATAGTGACCATTCCAAGCTAGGACAAGTTGCTTACCCGATGTTAGGTTGTTCGAAACCGCTGCGTGCATAGTGAAACCCTAGCTCCTGACACAATAGGACAGGGAAACCCTACCCCAACATAGGGGTGTTTTGGCTCTCTTTTACCTACTATGTGCTTTTAGAGTGTGTCTCTATAGGAACGTACATATCGGTCTGTGAGTTTGGGGCATCAGGCCTGCAGGCACCGGTGTTTTGAGGATCAGTTATCTGTGGGTATCAAATTCAGATTTAGGGGCAATGATTTGGGAAACAGTGATCAGTGATTGAGGAACAGTGTATTCAGCTCATCAACGGTGTGTTGTGACACCCAACTGTGTGTTGCGTGTTTATTTTACGCTGTTATGCTGTCCATTTATCTGGTTGTTTCATTTCCTTATTATCGCTTTATTTATCTTTTAGCTAGGTAGTTTAGCACGATTGCTTCTAACCCAGTAGATATTCCCCAAGCGCTCTGGACTAGAGGTCGTCGACTCCATCGATCTGAGGATCTGGTAGACAGACAGCCAGTGTACCACTCTCTACCCCCGGTTACTAGACGGAGGGCAGTTAGGCAGAAAACATCAGTTCAGCAGTCAGTGCACAGGGCTTCGTCCACCCCGCCTAGATATAGTAGGAATCAGAGTCCTGCTTCTCCCGCAGAGAGGGAACATACACCGACAACACAGCTAGATCAGAACAGTATGACAAGTTTAGAGGAGATGGTGCGCCAGCTTCAAGAGAGCATGAAAACAATGCAGCAAAACGCTGTTCGACAGGCGGAGTTCGCCAAACAACAGGCCACAGTTATGACTGAACAAGCAGAGTTAATCGTGAGACTACAACAGCAAGCCGGGGCGTCCGCTTCGCATCAAATTCCTCCCCCGCCAGGAGTTCCAACACTCGGGGAGACAGCTAATGTTCAGAATGATACTGACGTTCCCACGGGGCCACCTCCTCCCCCGATCCCACCCCAGATCCTACCTCAATTATCCAAAACTTCTACCAACCTACCGGGCTCCCCCTTTGAGTTCAAGACAGATCCCACGGCATTGAAGTTGAGCAAGCTTGAAAAGCTGTTCAAGAGATCCCAGGGAGTCAAGACCATCCCTGACATTGAAGATGGATATACCAAAGCAGCTATGACGCTGCCGGACAGATTCAAGATGCCGCATATTGACCGATTTGATGGGTCTGGGGATCCCATGGTTCACCTGAGGTTGTTTTCAGATATCTTAAGGCCAATGGGCCTCACTAGACTGCAGAAACTATCTCTATTGGTCCGGACCCTGTCGGGTGTGGCGGCCATTTGGTACGCCAAATTAGAAGATGATGTCAAGAGAAACTGGGACGAAATGGCTGAGGCCTTCATTGCACAATACTCGTATAACACACAGATCGAGATTACAACCCGTGATCTTGAGACAACGAGACAGGAAGCTAAGGAGAGCTTCTCGGAATTTGTAACCCGCTAGAGGGCTAAGGCTTCAATGATGACCCTAAGGCCTACCAACAAGGATCAGATTCGGATGATCGTGCGCAATCTCCAACCCAAACTAATGCAGAAAATGATCGTACTCCCCTTTCCTACCTTTTCAGATCTGCATGAGATGGGAGTACAGATCGAGGATGCCTTGAAGCAAGGCTTGATCGATAGTGACAAGGAACAAACCCGAAGGACTTTCAATCGTAACACTAATGCAGGCCCAAGCGGCGCTACAGCTACAAGAGCCTCCGAAGTGAGCATGGCCACCACCAACCCCTCTCCAAGAACCATGGCAGCTACGCCACTCTCCGGTGCGTCTGGGAGCAATACACAAACAGCCAAATACCCACCCAAAAACCAAAGAGCCTTCGCTCCACTATATATGCCCCTGTCCAAAGCTCTGGGGGTTTTAATCAGAAAAGGGCACTTGAAGCCCCTAGAGCCGCGGCCACTACTGGAAGAACTTCCTCCTACCCACAACCCAGCCAAATATTGCGCATTTTACCAACAGCACGGTCATGACACCGACCTATGCTACTGATTACGTCATGAGATCCAAGATCTCATTGATAATGGGGTGATCATGCCTCCCAAAAAACCCAATGTCACAACAAACCCTCTCCCGCCACACAACCAAGCTCCACCTCCCAAAAGAATCAACTTTATCCAGACTGGGGTCGTGGCTTACGATCCCAGCATATATATCACTCTTTCCCACCTGCCTAAGCCGGAGGTGTTCCTTCCCGACTGCACCGACTTGTGCATGTTGGACATCTCCAGAACCCAACCTAAGCCGGTAGTGGTGACTGTCAAAGACAGAGGAGAGGAGATTTCAGAGGAGAATAGGATTGTTAAGCCGGAGTCCGAGGAATCTGGGAGTTTTATTGAAAAGATGTACAGTCCGAGTGACTATATTTCGTCAGCAGGTCAGGATGGGCCAAATGTGGAATTACCAACAGAGCTAGAGCTTTGTGTGATCCAAGGGGATGGATTTGGACAGAGGGCAGACGATTTGACGGCTATGGAAGAGGACCTTGCCAACCTCTAGTTTTTCAGGGACTAAGATCCAGGGGACACATCAGTCATCTGTTTTGACTATGAGGAATCGGCTGAGGCTACCGGGTGGTTGGATGATCAACCGGATGTTATGGGAGAATGCCAACCAGAACAGGGCCCGGCAGGGGCAAGAATAACAGTGGTGGCCGGAAGGGCCGGAAACCAGAATACATCGCCGGAGAGCGCCGGTGTCGAGAATCTCGCCCAGGACTGGAGCATTTCGAATATAGGGATTGTTGAACAACCAGCTATACTGACACAGTTGGAACACAAAAGATTTGGGAAGTTTGAGAGAATCAGAAAAGCTAAAGCCCATGTGGGGACTGAAACCACTGTGTGCGCAGGAACAGAGAATGCTATGAGCATACGGATGGAGGATACTGCGAGTACAAGAACAATCATACCGGAGCCGGACAGGTGTCTTTCGGCTACCGATGGAATGTGGTGGGAGGACGATGATCTATGTCTTGCCCACACAGATGAGGATTGGGGGAGTAACCAACCAGATGACATCTGGTACATTGGTGAAGTCGACCATATGACTAGGAGCGGACGGTATTTCAAGCCTCCACACTTAGATCAACCAGAGGCGTCTGGGAAGGATAGAGAAGCGGAGAAGCAGAAAGAAAAGCAACTCGAAGATGAGGCCGTCTTAAGACAGTTGAAAAAGATACAAGCAGACATCTCCATCTGGGGACTGCTTATGGCTTCTCGAGTACATAGACAGGCCGTCCTTTCAGCCATGGACAAGGCCAAACTCTCGATAGACACCACGCCGGAACAGCTAGTTGGATTGGTTTTTCTGGGAGGGGGTTCCCCGACGTTGACCTTTTCTGACAAAGAACTACCGCATGAGGGCGTAAATCACAATAAACATCTCTACATCTCTGTGGAATGTAGAGGCAAATGGGTACCAGTGGTTCTTGTCGACACAGGATCCGCCATTAATGTGTGCCCGTCAAGGACGGCATATGCAATCGGGTTGAAGCCCGCGGACTTCGTGCCAACTGCCCAGGTGATTCAGGCGTATGATAACACAAGCAGGGAGGTGATGGGGACTATCAAAATTCAGACCCAGGTTGGTCCAGGACAGCACGAGATTGATTTCCATGTCTTGGACGTTCCGGCAACCTTTAATCTACTTTTGGGGTGACCGTGGTTACACCAGGTAAAGGCAGTTTCTTCCACCTTGCACCAGATGTTGAAATACCCCCACGGGAAGGGGGTGGCTATAGTTTTTGGGAATTCATCGATCCATCCACCACCAGAGGTGTCCACACCGATTTTGGAAATCGAGCATGGCACAGAGGATGTCTTCTTATCTGGATTTACCCTAGCTGAGGCCTGGGTCGTTCAGAACATCTTGGCTGATAATGAGGGGTTGTACGTCAGTGCACAGTCAGCGTATCTCATGAACAAACTTCAGCACATCCCTGGGATGGGATTAGGAAAGAGTGGCCGGAAGGGCGTCGCAGCATTGGTCGAAGTGCCACACAACCCACATACCTTTGGCTTGGGTTACCTGCCCACCAAAGAGGATTGGATAAGGAAAGGCGAGGAAATGGCCGGGAGAGCCAGAGCAAAGAAGGCCGGGAAGCCTTATGAGCTAATGCACCGACCCATTCAGGGTACCCTAAACGGACACTTCGTCCGGGAGAGGGAGGATTTTCCTTTTTGTGGCTTCCCAAAGCCGTGGCTGAATACGGAGAGGGAGCGCGTACCAGGCTTTGAGATCTTCTTTGATCTACAATTATCCGGGGATGATGTTGTTGAAGAGCAGATAGACTCGACAGTTGAGATTGAACAGAGCAGGGAGATGGAGTTTGAGGATGTCGAGATTGAAATGGGGGTAGCACTGGCATGTCTACTTTTAGATCCTCCGATCAAACAGAAGTGCTTGGGGAATAACTCATCGGTGTCCATGATCGGGAATGAAACGGCTGCAGGCCTACCAGCCAACATTTTGGATGCATCCATCGCACCCTCCCTCATCTGGCAGTACGAAGAGGGATTTTTGTCAAGCAGCACCGGGTCAGGTAGTGAGCCGGAATCTGATTCCACCAGGTCTTGTGAGTCAGAATCAGGTTCCAGCTCAACTGAGTCTGAGTCCGGTATTCCTAGGGGTAATAACCTGGATGCCACAGTCCTGTCTAGGTCGTCTTTTTCTTTCTCTTTTGAGTCTGTTGTAACAGAAGAATCAGACGGTTTGGATGTGCTTAATGAGAATGACGTAGATGTGGTTTCTGAGTACTTTTTTGTGCCTTTGATTTATTGCTTGAATCAGGACTTTCAAAATTTTGACAAAAACGACGAGGAAGAAATTCCTCCGGTTTTGCAACGATTAATTGATCAAGAGCAGGAAAGATTTGTTAAACCTTTAGTTGATGAAATCACTACTGTGAATATTGGTACTGAGAAGGACCCGCGGCTGGTCCAGATCGGGTCCACGTTGTCTTCGGAGGAACGCGAGCGCTTAGTCACTTTATTAAAAGATTTCAAAGATGTTTTCGCGTGGTCCTACGAAGACATACCTGGGATCGATCCTGAGATTGTACAGCACCGGATCCCTCTTGACCCCGAGGCCCGACCTGTCAAACAGAAACTCAGAAGGATCCGCCTTGACTGGGCCATCAAGATTAAGGAAGAGGTCACCAAACAGATCGATGCAGGCTTCCTGTTGGTATCCGAATACCCGACTTGGTTGGCCAACATCGTTCCGGTACCAAAGAAAGATGGCAGGATCCGGGTGTGCGTAGATTTCAGGGATTTGAACAGAGCTAGTCCGAAGGACGACTTTCCCTTGCCGCATATTGATGAGTTGGTGGATTTCACAACGAGGCATGCTTTGCTTTCGTTTATGGATGGCTTCTCGGGCTACAATCAGATAGTGATGGCACCTGAAGACCGGGAAAAGACTGTCTTCACCACCCCGTGGGGAACCTACTGCTATAGAGTGATGCCATTTGGGCTGAAGAACGCTGGAGCTACATATCAACGGGCCGCGACCACGATATTGCATGACATGATCCACAAAGAGGTTGAGGTGTACGTGGACGACATGATTGTCAAGTCCAAAGAAAGAGAGGGCCACTACACCGCCTTGCAAAAGTTCTTCCAAAGGATCAGAGAATTTCGGTTGCGGTTGAATCCTCAGAAGTGTACGTTCGGTGTTACGGCAGGGAAAATGCTGGGGTTTCTGATTACACAGAGAGGTATCGAAGTCGACCCTTCCAAAATCAAGGCCATCTTAGAAATGCCACCGCCAATGACTGAAAAGGAGGTGAGAGGCTTTCCAGGTAAAGTGCAATTCATAAGACATTTTATCTCAAAATTAACCTTGACTTGTGAACCACTTTTTGGCCTCTTGAAGAAAGGAAAGAAATTCCAATGGGACGGTCGATGCCAAGCTGCTTTTGAACAGATCAAGGAATACATACAGAACCCACCCGTGTTGTCACCGCCAGAGCCGGCGAGACCGTTGATTTTGTATCTTTCAGTAACTGAGACTACAATGGGCTGTATGCTTGCGCAGGAATCAGAGGACAAGGTGGAGAGGGCCATCTACTATCTGAGCAAGAAGATGTTGGAGTATGAGAGCCGCTACACACCACTGGAGAAGGCTTGCTTAGCCTTGGTATGGGCTACTAGGAAACTGCGGCACTACCTGTTAGCTCACTCCGTAATGTTGGTTTCACGACTGGATCCCATCAAATATCTTTTCGAGAAACCGGCACTTACAGGTAGGCTAGCTCGTTGGTTGCTGTTGCTTTCCGAATTCGATCTGAAATATGTGACACGCAAGTCAGTCAAGGGAAGAGCAGTAGCAGAATTCTTAGCCGATCATCCAGTGGAAGGGGGTAAAGCAGTTGAGTACTTATTCCCAGATGAGGCCATTTTGCACATCAAAGATGAAACTTGGACGATGTACTTTGATGGAGCGTCAAACAAGTACGGATATGGGATAGGAGTGTTGTTGATAGCACCCGACAATTCCCGTATCCCTCTTGCCTTCAAACTCCGGTTCAAAGTCTCGAGTAATGAAGCAGAATATGAGGCATGCATTGCCGGTCTAGAAGCAGCCCTAGAACTAGGGGCAAAACGGTTGGACGTCATTGGGGACTCGAACCTTGTTGTGTCTCAAGCAAAAGGAGACTGGAAAGTCAAAGAATAAAAGATGATAATGTATCACCAAACCCTGGACTTGTTAATTCCTCGGTTTGGGAAGCTAAACTTTGCTCATCTACTAAGAGAGAACAACAGGTTCGCAGATTCACTAGCAACTCTATCTTCCATGATAGACATCCTGTTTGGAGTCCGGATGCGTCCAGTCATTATCGACCAGAAGTTTGCGCCAGCATATGAATCAATTGCTGATAAAGATGAGGTTCAAGATGAGAACCCCTGGTATTACGACATTTGGAACTTCTTGGAGAAAGAGGCGTATCCACCGGGGCAAACGCCAAGGATAAAAGGGCAATCAGAAGAATGGCCGTTCAGTTCATCATCTGCGGGGGTAAACTGTATAAGAGAGGTCATCTGGGAATGCATAAGCTGTGTGTAGAGGCCGAAGAATCGAAGCGCCTAATGGAGGCCATCCATGGAGGAGAATGTGGTGCACATATAAACGGGGTAATGTTGGCTCGGAAGATCCTCAGACAAGGTTACTACTGGTCCACCATGGAGGAGGATTGTATCAGCTTTGTTCGGCGATGCCACAAATGTCAGATCCATGCAAACCGCATGAACATCCCGCCGTCGAAGCTGTACAATATGACTTCGCCGTGGCCATTTTCAGTTTGGGGAATCGATGTGATCGGGGATGTCACTCCGAAGGGGTCGAATGGGCGTGAGTTCATCTTGGTTGCGATAGATCATTTTACAAAGTGGGTCGAGGCCCAATCTTACGCGGTGTTGAAGGCTTCACATGTCGCGAAGTTCATCAGAAACAACATCATCTGTCGCTATGGAGTCCCAAATGAGATCATTTCAGATAACGGTTCCCACTTCAAGAAAGAAGTGATTGACTTGTTGGAGAAATACAATGCGGCTTTTCATAAGTCATCCACATACCGGCCGCAAACCAATAGAGCGGTTGAGGCCGCCAATAAGAACATCAAACACATACTGCAGAAGATGGTGGAAACCTACCGGGACTGGCCAGATAAGCTGCCGTTTGCTTTGTGGGGCTACTGGACTTCAATCAAAACTTCTACTGGGGCGACTCCGTATTTATTGGTTTATGGGATGGAGGCCGTTCTACCTATTGAAATTGAGGTTCCGTCTTTGCGAGTATTGGCCGAGTGTTAGATAGCCGAAGCAGATTGGCAGCAGAGCAGGTTTGAAGAACTCATGCTCTTCGATGAAAGAAGACTGAAAGCACCGTACCACGTTCAAGGTTATCAGCGGAGAATTGCCCGGGCTTTCAACAAGAGAGTTAAGTCCAGGAATCTGAAGGAAGGAGATTTGGTGCTCAAGGACAACAGAGCTCCCATCCACGACCCAAGGGGCAAGTTCAAACCCAATTGGACTGGTCCCTACATCATCAAAGCTATCTGGTCAGGTGGAGCTGTGGTTCTGATGGACCTAGATGGCTTAGAGTTCTCCTAACCGATCAATATGGACAAGTTGAAGAAATATTATCCCTAAGAGGCTCGCTAGGCCGAAAACCCGAAAGGGCGACCTAGGCAAAAGTTAGAGCACAAAAATTTGAAATGATAAAACTGAGCTCGCAAGGTTGAAAACCCGCAAAGGGCGGCCTTGGCAAAAGTTGGAGCGTAAAAGGAGAGTGAAAATACTCGAGTGAACCCAAGCCTGAACTACGTAAGGCTTGATTCCCATCTTTGGGATACGTAGGCAACTTCATCCTGGAGTTTAGCCATAAACTTTTCCCCGATCAACTTTGTCCATTTGATCATCTCGGCCATTTTTGGTCTATTCAGCATTCAAGAGTTCGGTTATGATCTCCGGTGCAGTGCTTTTCAGACTAGGGGCAACTTTCTGTTGCTGTGCAGTGCCGCGGTACTATTTAGACTAGGGGCAACTTTCCAGTTGCTGGGATCCGGGGTTGTGCATCTCAGTGACAGATCTCAGACGTGTCCAGTTCTGATCCATATCGAAAATGGTTTTGAAAAGTTTTAATAAAATTTGACTTTGTTCAAATTAATCTTTTTACAACTAAGACCATTTTTGGACCAAAGCAGAAAATTTTCAGTACCCACAACCTTCAATTTCATTGATTTCAAAACAGAGTTCTCCTACTCTTGCATACAAATTGAAGTTGCTTTTTATTACATTCATGAAGAAAACTTGAAAATACTAATAAAGCAATAAATCCGGGGCATAGATAAGTCAGGTGTCCCTGCGCCCCCTTCCAGAGCTGGTCGAAGCCTCCGATGCCAAGCTGGGCCCAATCTGTGCCTCTTCATTGAGCCAATCTATGCACTCATCAGACAAAGTGCAACTGAAAGTGGAAGCGGGGGCCAGGAGCTCTCTAGTCCTCCAGGCTGTGGCATACCGGGCAAGCTGTGCGCCTCGAACCGGGAATGCGGCAGGGTACTCTATCCCCTCTGGCGGGCAAGTCTGATCATGACCAAACTGGCGCTGAAACCGGAACGGAAAGTAGAACACACAGTGAGTCAGACCAATCAACTGGATCCCGGTCTGCCGGGACATGCTATAGCTCATTGCCGGGAGATTGAGCCAAGGACAGCGTCAAACAATGCGGTCTGCGGACAAGCTGCACATCCAGTCAAACCACCAACCCTCATCAAGGGCATCGACTAGGCGTTGCCTGAAGAAATAACCGCGAGCTGAGTAAGCTGGGCAAGAGTCCACAACCTGCAATTTGTCCATCAACCACACCTGGGAAGGGATGAAAAATAAGAGAATAAAGAATGGAGAGATATGCGATGAGAGAAAAGTAAGAAGAGGGTTCTGTGAGAAAAACCGAGCCTAAGGGCCGAGTGATGTGAGCAATACATATGTAAGATTGGGTGGGAAACATTACCTGCAGCAGTGGTGGACTTCCCGCAAATTTGGTCATTTCGTGACGACGGAAAGCGTCCAAGCCCATTAACGTCTCAGCCAGAGTCATGACAATGCAACTCTTACCCTCCTTCAAACCTTGAGCAACCTCGATCAACCGGACACTAGATCCTCCGGAGCCTGAGGCAAGTAAGAAATGAGATAGCATGCACAAACAAAGTGCGTATTGCCGAAAACCTTGCCAATGACGGTCACCGCGGTTGCCAGCATCAGAAAATCGGTAAATCAAACTCGGAATATCCAGCATTCCATCACCGATCAAAGATCGAGCGTCATGCATTGAGAGCCCACACATTTGTCCTAAGGCTCGGGTATAGCCAAAACGAAATTGGGGTAAAATCTCTTCATTGCGCTCAGACTCCATTAAAGCTTGGAAATCTTCGAAGGTAGGACATACCTCTTGCCCGCCAAAGCTAAAAACATGCGTCATCGGATTCCAAAACATTGCCGCGGCATGGAGACACGGAAGGTGCAGCAGAGTACGACTCAGAGTGAATAGTGCGTTTATGCCGAACCCCTAGAAATTCAGCTTTTCCGAGCCGTCCAAGTTGGCAATCCAAGCTCAGAGATTCTGGGCAAGAAACTCTTCCATTTAGAGCAAATCAGTGTTGAATTGAGAAAAACTACGAAGCTGAGGCCTTTTGTAGAAGATAAGATTGGGTGGAGGACAGATGTCAGCATTCTGCTGGTTCTTGCAGTTTATGGCCGGCCGGCCAAATATGGTGCCGACCGACCATCACTTTTGGCCGATGGAAATTTCTCATGGCCAGTGGCCTTTCCTGCTGGCCGGTAGCCTTCCCCCCCTGTTCTATGAGCTGTTTACGAGTTGAACATACTGAGGGATTGTGGTTGGAACCTCTACCAATGCCCTCCGGTGATCGATTCTTACGGGGTCACACCCTTTTGCTTATCGAGTTGTTGTACATTTGCTTATCGAGTTGTATTTCACTCTCTTTAAGTCGTTGATTTGCTTATCAAGTTGTATTTCACTCTCTTTAAGTCGTTGATTTGCTTATCGAGTTGTACTCACACTTGATTGACTTATCGAGTTTCTTTGTTTTGCTTATCGAGTTGTAAGTCGGTTCACTACCTGATTATTACGATGGGAGTGCTCAATTTTCAAACAAAATTCAATTTCATTCACATTGTTATGCGATACCACGCGATACGATGCATAGAAAGTACAAATGTAACACCTTTTGAACAAAATAGCTGTTTCATTTCCATCGTGTGTTTTGCAAAAATACACAGTTTTGAGAAAAATAATAACCTGCCTGAGGCAGTGCGATGTGCTTAAACTACCAGTAAAAAAGAACGCAAAGCAAAAGAGGGCAGGGCAGCAGAGTATTGGGATTGATACCGACAACCTCCCCTCACGGTCGATGCATCCCGCACTCCTGTTCAAGTCAACGGTATGGTTCGGCACCTTCCTTACTCAAGACAATGCAAAAAAGCACACTCTCGGAACATTAGTAGACCTTCGAGTTGACCTCGAGCCACATCTCTTACGAACAATGCTCGGTGCGCGCGAGGAGCACCCCTTCCCGTATCCTTTTTGTATCTCGTGAACTCCACAAATCGCTTCAATTATACTGTGTTGCAGTGCTTTACATTTCAACATCATGAATAACTTATCTTTACCACGCTTCAAGTTTCTATACACATTGCATGCGTTGTCGCGTTATGCTTTACTTATATGTGTTCAAGTTCCTATACACATTGCATGCATTGTCGCATTATACTTTACTTATATGTGTTTAAGTTCCTATACACATTGCATGCGTTGTCGCGTTATGCTTTACTTATATGTGTTCAAGTCTCTATACACATTGCATGCGTTGTCGCGTTATGCTTTACTTATATGTGTTCAAGTCTCTATACACATTGCATGTGTTGTCGCGTTATGCTTTACTTATATGTGTTCAAGTTCCTATACACATTGCATGCGTTGTCGCGTTATGCTTTACTTATATGTGTTCAAGTTCCTATACACATTGCATGCGTTGTCGCATTATGCTTTACTTATATGTGTTCAAGTCTCTATACACATTGCGTGCATACGTGCATTGCTTTACTCATATGTGTTCAAGTTCCTATACACATTGCATGCGTTGTCGCGTTATGCTTTACTTATATGTGTTCAAGTCTCTATACACATTGTGTGCATACGTGCATTGCTTTACTTATATGTGTTCAAGTTCCTATACACATTGCATGCGTTGTCGCGTTATGCTTTACTTATATGTGTTCAAGTTCCTATACACATTGTGTGCATACGTGCATTGCTTTACTTATATGTGTTCAAGTTCCTATACACATTGCATGTGTTGTCGCGTTATGCTTTACTTATATGTGTTCAAGTTCCTATACACATTGCATGCGTTGTCGCGTTATGCTTTACTTATATGTGTTCAAGTTCCTATACACATTGCGTGCATACGTGCATTGCTTTACTTATATGTGTTCAAGTCTCTATACACATTGCATGCGTTGTCGCGTTATGCTTTACTTATATGTGTTTAAGTTCCTATACACATTGCATGCGTTGTCGCGTTATGCTTTACTTACATGTGTTCAAGTTCATTTTATACACATTGTATACGTGGTCGCGTATACTTTACTTACATGTGTTTGCGCCTTCATAGCATTGTTATGTCTGTTTCAAATCGCATTGTTGTGCGTCCTAATCGGTTTGCGTCGTCACGCACTTTCAATTGCATTGATATGCATGTTGCTAACAATATTGTACCTGTTAAGTTTTTTTTCTTTTTTAGGCACGATATTGTATGTACGGTTCATTCGAAGCTGGCATGACCAGACGAACCGCACAGGTATTGAATTCTCCGTGTGAGACGTATCGAGAATTGCATAATTCTCTTACATCCTTTCTGCATTGTAGTGTAGTTGGATTTGCGTTTGCTTGCTTAAAACTGTCGCATGTTATGCGTCGTTACAGCTTTCTTTGCATGATCATAAGTTATGCTCGGCTTCTTGCATTGTCGATTGCATTTTGCCCCTGCCTTCGGGCGCATATCTTTATCTGCAGCATGTATGCTTTGTCCAAGTCTTCGGCCTTGTCAAAAATGGGTCGTTTTTGGGCTTTGACAATTACACCCGTCATTGTTATGACTTTCGAGTTCTATCAAAGAGGGGCAACTGTAGACACCCCATTTTTGACCGTCCTCGAGACTTGGACGTCACCGCTGGAACACTTGGTGATTACCCACGTTCGTGTTTCGTTTTGAGTTCCCAGAGGTCTCGGCTACGCGCCTTGCTTTAGGATCCCTCAACTCGACTGTTCTGTGTTTGGTTTTGCACCAAACACTTGTGTTTTTGTTTCTGAGGGTAGAGAGTAGCTTGTTAGCTACCCCTGGCACCCACCGGCCATGGCTTTAGGCCACCGGCCGTGTTTTGAGGCTACCGGCCATTGGTGAAATATACCATTGGCCGGTCGGCCTTTAGTGTGGCCGGCCGACCATATGTTTGGCCGATGGACTCCTTTTCTGGCCGGTACCACCTTTTTGCCTTTTTCAGGCATGGTGCATGCCAGCTGTGCCAGCTGGAATGCACAAGACCCGTCCCCGTGCATATATGTGATTGTTTTCCACCTTTGACCCTTTTTTTTTGCACCCTTTGCTCAAAGCTTCTTAAGGAAGCTTTGACTCATTGTCTTGGCTTCCTCAAGAAGCTTGTATCTTTGGGGTAGCTTCCATTGGAAGCTTGGTTCTTTTGACCCTTTTGCAATAGCTTCTCTAAGAAGCTTAGAGCCTTTCCTTTGTCTATATAAGGAGCCTCCCCCTTTCTTTGTCTTGGTTGAGCAAAAACCAGAGCAATATACATATGTATATCTGTGATACATCTTCTCTCTCTATATCTCTCTTTCATCAGTTGTGTGTGTTTGAGGGCCTTAAAGTGCATTTTATCCTTAGTTTTGCACACAAACACACACTACTACACCATACTTCAACTTTGGGAGGCATTGAGGGTTTGTTCTTGAGGTTTTGGACTGGTTTTGATCAGAGAAAGGTGGCTGACCTTGCTGTTCTTTAAGGCTTCTTCAAGGGTAACACTCTTACTTTAGATTTCCCAATCTTGCACTAGACTTTTTCCTATCTTTCTTACTGTTTTAGACTTTGTGTATAACTAAAAAAAGTCTTGTATTTGCATGCTTAAGATACTTCATTAAGGTTGTTTTGGTGTTGGCGGTCGACCTC
Organism: Camellia granthamiana; assembly: GCA_036172215.1. NCBI lineage: Eukaryota > Viridiplantae > Streptophyta > Magnoliopsida > Ericales > Theaceae > Camellia > Camellia granthamiana. The sequence goes on from CM069914.1 coordinate 62,524,290, forward strand.
CCTCTCTTAGGCCTTGTTTGGCCCCTTTTTGTGCTTGTCTTTATAAGCTTTGGGAACTTTGGTGTATTGGCCTTCTCACCACTGAAATCCAGGGGATTTTCAGTGGTGAAGAGGGGGTTTTGAGGTTTTGCATAGGGGAGCGACACCCCTCTCCCCTTGTGTCTCTTTTGCTTGTGTTTAAGGCTTATAAAGGTAGCATGCATGCCTAGTTTTGTTTGGCTTTATTTCAGAGGTTATTTGGTGGTTATTTAGCATGTTTTACCTCTGTCCGATGTTGGTTTGTTGGTCCATTTCATGCATTATATGCTTGCCTTACATTCCTCCATTTTACCTAGAAATGCATCTTGCCATTAGACCATCGTCCTTGCATATTTTTGCCTAGCTTTGTGAAGTCTTTAGTCATATTTTGCCATGGTTGAGGTCTGTTGGGTATTACTTTGGTCATGCATTTCATGCTTTGTATAGCTCCTTTGCATTCTAGCATGTTGGCATCGGGTGTGTGAGTCATGAGCATGCTTGAGTTGGCCTATTTCAGTGATTTGGAGTCACTTATGATGTCATTTCAGTCCATGTTTTGTGCTTACATACTTGTGTTTGTTACTCTCTTAATACCTTGATGAGAAGTGGTCATATGCTCCATGTTTAGGCCTTAATGCATACCTCTTGTTTAAGTCATTTGGGATGCCCTTCATGTGGGTTTTCGGGGTGTATTTTGCTGCATTAAAACTCTGTTTTGGTTGAAGAGTCCATGCCATGTGTGGTTGGGGTAGTTATAGTGGAGTGCTTCTCTTTATGCCTTAGTTTTAGGTTCATTGGTATGCATGTTTGCATGAGCACTTGTCCATCATTTTGGGCACTTTTGGCCACTGTTTTTGGGATGGACTGAGGTCTGCCCTTTGTAGTATAGGTTCACCATTGCATGATCATGTTGCATTGCTTTGGTTTCATGCTCGCATTGTATCATACTTGCATGTTTACATAGTGTTTAGCTAGTTACATATCATACACTTGTTGCATATTTGGTATGTTTATATCGCATTAACTTAGCTTGCATGCTTAGGTTACATTGCATTTGGCATGGCTTGTGCCTTAGTTTCACTTGCATGATTGGGTCATTTTCCATACATGCATTGCATTACATTTCGCTTGGTTTGGGGTGTCAAACTAAGCATGAGGAATGGGGTGCGTTTGTACTTAAAGTGATGTAACGCGCCTCAATCCTCGGTCGCCAATACCTTTGATCTCAACATGATAAGGTGTCAGCATTCATTTAATTGTTGCATGCATTTACATTGAGTTGCAAAACTTGGTGCCTTAGGCCATCATGCATTGAAATGCGTGATTGGTGGTCCGAGGACCGAGGGTCACACTCCCATGAGTCCATAGCATGATTGGAAGAGTGGCCATGCACACATTGCTTTGAATTTCCTTGCCATACACTGTCTGCCCTCTGCTGCTGTCAAAAACAGGATTCTGCAGGAAGCAATGGCCGGCCGGCCATATACAGTGCCAACTGGCCATCAGTGGCTGGCCGGTGGTCCAATATTTGGCCGATTACCACATTCTCATGGCCGGTGGTGCTTTGCATTGGCCGGTGGTATTCCAGAGTGATCAGGAAGTGGTTCAGAAGTGCCCCAAGAATTTTCACAGTCTTCAGAGGAGCAAGGCAGTGTAAACAGAGGCAACAGTGGCATGGCACGGGTTTTCGGGCGAGACGGATTCGAGCATGCGTCATCTACGCATTCCGAAGCAGGGCTGCGGCCACCTTCCCTTTGCATTTAATTTGTTATTTAAATCAGAAGTTCTGTAATAATTAATTTACTATTATTTGTTCGAACTGTAATATTTATTCGGACCCTCCGAGCGAGGGCAATTGTGTAATAAGTGTGCGTGAGTGTGTGTATGTCTTCCAACCCCACGTCTTTCTTTCCTTTTATTTACTAGCTTTCAATGGTTAGTTTAGGGCATGTTTCAATTAGCATACTTATGATAGCATGTTTGCATACATTCATTCATTTTGCATACACCGAGCTCGGCGCATCATACTAATTGCATAGTATTTCAAATCTAACTTGAATACATGTTATCTGTTGCATTTCACATGCCATCCTTAGAGTAGCCGAGCCTATTCTAGTTGCATTTTGTCTGCGATGCATTAGCCATCTTAACATGAATTAGGATCATGCATATGATTATTAACTAGTTTCTGTTTTGGCTCAGAGTACTAGGTGAGCATTTATGCTTTAGCATCTCGCATGAGTGTGAATGTTAACATGACAGCATGCTTACCATGTGGCTATGTGCTTATGTGATATAACTGCCTAAATGCCTGTGGGTGAAGGTCGGATTGTTTGAGTTGGAACAACTCGTTGAAATCCGTGTTTTAGCCTACTTGCGAGTAGCAAACTTCAAACCATTTTCCAAACAAACGGATATGCAATGCTTTGTTCCAAATTAGGCGATCTAGTCTATACTTGTTTTGCTGTGCGCATCACACAGTAAGATTAGGCTAATAACCAGAATAAGAACGCGTAATGTTTTCAAAACAAGATATCATGGTTAGTAGAGGTCGATCTTCGGATCGGGCGAGAGGGGGTGCTCATAGCTGACCTTCCCCAATCGTACCCAAGTTCCCGAGCCGAGGCAACTCTGGTAATAACGGACACATGGCCTTAGGCAAACGAGTCAGGGTTTCCTAAATTTCCCCCATTAAAAAATATTTAGGTGGCAACTCTGTATCTGGCAAAGCAGTTCATGTTTGGCACTTCTTTACAAAAATCTGTTTTCCAAAACGATTTGCCGAATTTGGACTCTTTGGTTCAGATTTAGAACCGTGACAATTTGAGTCCGAACTGTAGTGAACCCAATGAACGGAACGGGATTTCCCTCCCGGGGCGTTTGGGGACGTCTACACCATCCACTCATAAGGCACCCATTATATAAATATACACACACACTCCAACATAACACAATAGGGAGAGCCAAACATGGCCTTACGAATCGTACGGAATCAAATTTCAATTAAACTTCCCAGATAACTCTAAAAATTATGCTGATCATAAATATGTCCCCTGTTCGGGTTTCTGAAGCCTCTAAGGCCTTCAATTTGCAGTATAAAGTTAACCACCCAAACGTGCATTAACGACTCAGACAAATTAGCTTTCCAATTAATTTTCCCAAATAGTTCCGAAAATTCCCATTAACATATCCAAGTACTCAATTTTGATTTCTAAACCCATATAGGTCGGTATTTTCAATTTTAAATCCGTAACTCAACGATAATACTTCAATTCCAAAAGATATAATTAAATTAAACACCTCATCTCATAATTAAATACAAATGATTTCTTATACGCATTTTGGGGTCATTACAATAATCATTTTTGAACATATCTTTACACAGTTGTTACTCACCGAGTTATGGGCTACAATTAGGCTAGAGCGCGTCCTCGGATGCCAACCCTACACAGTTACAGATTGAACACACACTAAGCTACACAGTTGGGAAAGTAATAACTTAATCCCTAATTTGCCTCAGTGTGGTTCTACATCTATATCCTCATTAAGATGCTTTAACCTAGGCCTAAGAATGCCTAGGATGGAATGAGGAGGCAAAGATGCACTTTAAAAGCATTTTTCAGAATTTTCAAAAACAGGAGTCCCGCTCGAGCGTAGATTACTCCGCTCGAGCGGACATGCAGACAAAGGTTCCCGCTCGAGCGTCACTTCCCACGCTCGAGCGGTCTACAAAATAGTCAAAAGTACTGGATGCTCGAAAATCACGCTCGATGGGCGCTCAATAGTCGCTCGAGCGTAAGACACAAGGTCTCGCTCGAGCAGATCGTAAAACAGTGCAAAGTACTGGGAGTACGAATTTCACGCTCGAGTGCCAGTAACCCCGCTCGAGCGTGAGTTCAAAATCTGGAATTCCCAGATTTGAACTTCAAGCTCAAATCCAACTCCAAATGTATCAAATTCAATTCCTTTGGGCCCATTTCCTGGAAAACACTTGTAAATACATAGGATAATATGATTTAAAGCTCAATTTGTAAAATCAAGGCCCAAAGGTAGTTCAATTAAACCCAAATTCAAACCAATCTTCAAGAACATGATCTCAAATGAACATGCATGAACTTTAACAACTTTCAAGCTTCAAAACATGCTCTAATGAGCCAGTTCTTTTCAAAACAAGATGAAATCATGGTCTTAAACATAATCATGAGCATGCATGTAACATTTTGCCATGAAAACAACTTAAACTCAACAATACAAGCATGTATGCATGGAATGAGTTTCAATTCAACATTATTAGACTAAATCTTCACTTAGATCACTAGAGGCTCATGAATCATGCAAGAACAAGCTTTGAATACACACTTAAAAGGATAGGGTCCTTACCTAAGTCCTCAATGCAAGTCTAGAAGCTCAATTGACAATCTACACTTCAATTTCTTCAAGTTTCTAAGCAAAACCAAGATAGAACCAAGCTTTTTTTCTACTTCTCTTACTCTCAGTCGGTTATGCTCTCAAAATGAGCTGAGGAGATGTTTTGAATGAAATATAATAAGGTTCAAGAATAGTCCATGTAGTGGGCCACTAAGGGGTAGGATAGTAAATAAGTCCAACTCTATTAATTTGGCTTAATTTAATCTAAGTTAATCCAGTTTAACCATACCAAAACAATTTTCAACTAAAGATACCATAAAATTACATAAATTCTAATTAACACAGAACATTAATTAATTTCAGATTTGGCTGCCGATAAGGCCTTCAATTTGCAGTTTAAACATAAAATATAAACAGATAATTAAACAGTCAAACAGATAGACATACAATTAGACAGGTATATTCAATCAATTCAGTTCCAGATTTCAGTCAGTCAGTTCAGTATTTCAATCAATTCGATTACTAATCATGCTCAGTCTCAGTTTAGCAGCAATTGATGATTAATCGGTAAACAGTGGTGAGGGTTGTTACACCATCAACCAATATGATCAGCGATCATGGGGGAGCGGTTCGACGGTTAGAAGTGCAGTTCGATGGTTATCCTTGAGAAGTAGCAGAGAATGCCCTAGAAAAACCCCCAGACTCAGATCCAAAGAAACCAGTTTTATCTACTTTATTTTCTTTCCTGTTTTTACGTTTCCTGTTCTTTGTATTTCTGTACTTTAAAATTCTTGCACTGCACTTCGTTCATAGAAGTAGTTTTCAAGTAGCTTTCAAGTAGCTTGTTGCTGTAAATCTCTACGAGGTTGATTCGGATCTTTGTAAGTCTTTTATTTTGCTTAATGAAATACTACAACTGTTCTTCATTTAATCATTGTTTGCTTAATTCTCCTAAACAAAGTCACTAGTAAAAGTCCTCTTCATTGAGGGTGAAAGAACTAAAACACAATCGTCTGATAATTGGTTGGCAATTAACATTCTGTAAGGACTGATTGATCCTTACTGGCACGCTCACAATTACAAAAATAACCTTCGAAAGCCAAAAAAGCCAACAATTTTCTAAAATTATTAATCTAGTTTGACAAAAATAAACATCAAAATTATATTTTTGAATTTTTAAAATTTATTTCTATCCGACAAAAAAGATAAAACTATATAAAAAGAACAAGTGTTTTTTTGTTTTATTTTTTTCTTTCTTTTCACCAAATTATTATTTTTAAATTTTTAGAAAAAAAAAATTCAAAAACAAATTTGGAAACCAAACCAAACATGGCCTAGAGTTTTAAATTGAAGATATAGGTATTGCTAGAATAAAGAGATGTATACTGTATTGAGAATTTTTATTTTTTTGATATGTGAACTAAGAAAGTTTTCATTAAGTATGAGTAATACAGATAAGGATAAATTACAAATACACTCCTTGAAGTTTAATTAAAATACGAATCGCCCATGTGGTTTTGAAAATTTCATTCTATCCCTTGAGGTTTCTAATTTCATAACAAATCGCTCCTTTTATTAATAAATTTTCAAGTCAATTAACAGTTTTTAATAATATTAAAAATATGTTTCAATTAATAATTTAGGTAATTTTATTATTATATAGGAGAGCAATTATGAATTTCATTTTTTTAATTAATTCAGTTAAATAAATTTTTTTAATAAGGAGGTATTTGTAATTTTTCAAATCACATGAGACAATATGTATTTTAAGCAAATCTCAAGGATGTGTTTGTAATTTACTCTAATTCGCCCGGAATTGGGGATCCAGTTGTGCCTTGGCATAGCAAGTTGCTGTGAGGCCCATTGAGGGCATGTCCCGAGTCTTTTTCGATAATCCAAACCGTTCATATTGTAAAGTTCGTCAAGTAGATTATTCATACAAAAAATCAAATTAATTAAACATTTGTAATCTCATAATAAGAGCATATTTATTTTTCAAAAAATAAACAATTATCATGATTTTAATATTTTTTAAAAACAATTAGGACTTAATCATTGAGTTACAGATATCCGATTAATTTAATTTTTTATATGAATGATATACTCGATAAACTTTTACATTCTGAACTATTCAGATTATCAAATTACACTCAATAAATATCTCTACAAACTCTCATAGCAAGACTACTACATCATAAAGCACAGCAGCAACTATCAATCCAATTTACCTATATATATATATATTATAGACCAGTGATGATTCAGACCCCCACAAAATATCACATCCATAATCCTCACTTACTTGTGATTGGTTCAAATAAAAAAAATAATAATAATAATATAAACACATTATTAATCCACAACAATATAAGGTGGGAAGAGTCTCTCCAAAATGGATCCCAAACATTATTGATTATAGACAAGACAGAGGGGCGTGTGTTCCCACATGGTCGCTAGCCTCCAATATGCCAACAACATGATTTGACGCTTCAGATTCTGTACTCTCACCTCCCCCTATCCCTACTACCCCAACAAACAAACACCCCGCGTTTTTTAAACAAACCCCTATTCCTATTCCTCTTCTTCTTTTTTTTTCTTTTTTTTTTTTCAATTTAAAATGATTTTATCTTGAAATTAAAATACAATTTCACAAACAATATTAATTTTAAAATAAATTTAATTTGGAAAATAATTTAAAATTAAAAGGCATCATTTTATTCAAAGGTTTATGACTCAACCCAAATGGACCTGACTTAAAGATTGTGAGTAAATTGAACTAGCCTAAATAATAATTAGTAGGTTAGATCTATCCCTACGTGTTCAAATTGAGCTCGTTCACCGCAAAATAAAGCTTGTTAGCTCCCATGACTTGATAGAAAATAGAAAAAAAAGAAAAAAGAAAAAAGAAAAATTATTGGCCCGTTAAATAATATTAGTTCTCATTATATGATGAATAACAAATCAAAATTGTTTATTTAGAGAGATTTAAAATAAGACATTGTTTGAAACCTCTAAAAATATTTTTTGAATTTAACATCCAATGATATGATATGATAGATATATGGACGACTTACGTACATGTCTTAATAGATGGACTTATTGTCTAATAGGTTTTGTGAAAATCAATTGACATTTTTCATTAAACACTGTTAAAAACGTCATTAAATTTTAATTTGCAGCGACAGTTTGAAATTTTATAAAAAAAAATTATAAATTTTAGCAACAATTTAAAAAAAAAATATCGCAAAAAGTCACTAAGTTTCAACTTTCAACGACAGTTTGAAAAATTTGTCACAGAAAAATATTACTAATTATATATTTTAGTGACGATTTATAAAAATCGTGACAAAAAAGTTACTAATTGTCAATTTTTAGTGACATACAAAAATCGTCACAAAATTATTTTTAGCGACGATTTTACTATGATTTATTTTCAATAAGATTTGATATGAATTAAATCTAACTATTAAGACCTATTGATAGTTTACCTAGATATATTAATTTTTTTATTTATTACATACTCAAATCACATAGAATCAACCTCTCATATTACATCACTATAAATAAATTTTATGAATTTAAAATTATGAATTTCTACCCTTTACTTTAGTAATAATTTACAAAAAATGTGTATATGATATTTAGGGTTTCCAACCTTCCATGCTCGACAGTCTGATTATCATTTGTCCACTTTGTTTTTTTGTTTTTTGTTTTGGTTTTGGTATGTGGAAGTTTTCATTGTTTTTTAGCATTCACATCAAAATCCGGAAATTCTGGTGGCACTTTCTTGAGATGATGATATAATTCGAGCATTGAATGCGACAACTGAATTCATGAGCTGTATACATCATTATCATCATCCCATAACAATTTGCAATTTCACCTTTAAATTAGGGAAATTACAGCACAAAGAGACACACACACACACCCAAAAAAAAAATATATATGAGGTATAAATGATTCTGTGATAAGATGTAAGTAAAATGATTATCATGTGATAACATTTTGCGTAGCAAATGTCTAGTAACAAACTAAATATAAAATTAGACAAAAAATAAATTGACAAGATATTTTAGAAGTGAACTCACTAATAAATTTTATAAAATCATTTTTACTTGTGTATTTTTATGTCCAACTCTATATTTAATTTCAGTGTTCATGTACTTGCTATTAAGCAAGTAATTCTATATTTAAATTTTATAAAATCCTTTTTCTTCTTTCTCTTTTTTTTTTTTTTTTTTTTTTTGTAAGATTGTCTAAGTTTGAAAAAATAATATTATAAATCAATCAAATTCAAAGACACAGAGAAAGGCGCATGAAAAAACACAAGTAATCTGGATTCCCCACCCACACACACAATGTGCATTATTACAAAATAACATCGTTATTACAATATTTAAAGTTAAACATAAAATTTAAAATAAAAAAAAAAATTTTGAATTCCATTCCCTTCACATATATAATAATACTCAGTCAAAGAAATAGATTAACACATAATATAGGATGGTGCTGAGGTTTTAAAGAGGGCTGTCCAGTTTGGTTAGGAGATAGACATAGTTGATTAACCTCAGATTTAGATATGTTTATACATCGACACAAAACCATATTTTATTCGCAATATTAATGTAAAACATGGTATGGTTTTTAATAGAATCACACTTAGATTCTTTCTTGAGTCTTCATTTCCTGCAAAATGACTTAGTTGTTTAACTTTGCTTGTTTGTTCCCATCCAGCTTTAGCCCAAAGTGGATGCGAGGGTAATGTGCCCACTGCCAAAAAATAAAAATAAAAATAAATAAATAACACAGCGTATTAACATAAGTATCTGTGTTAGTTATACGATCATATATTGGTCAATATCAACCGATATATTATTAGAAGTCCAAAGTCCTAATATATATTGATCGATACATGTAACTCAATATGTAAGACCTGGTCCCTCTATGTAGGTAATATCTTTTCTTTTTTCCTTTCTTTCTTTAATTTTTTTTTTTTTTTTTCTTTTTACTTGTAACAAATGATATGCAAGCATAATTTTTATACAAAAATAATGTGGTCTTTTTTAGTCTTTTTATTTCAACTCAAAACACCTATTATTGTAATTTAAAATTATAAAAAAGTTATTACCACATAATCCAGAAATTAATTAATTTTATTTTGCTCATACAAAGGAATTGATATGATCAAGATATATAATATATAAATATATAATTAAATAATTTCTAGTGTTTCAAGTAAACTTACATTTTTGGCTGCTGTGCTAAAAGCTTCCCGGTGGCTAATATCAGGATTACTGACCTTTATCCTTTGAATCTCCTCTCTGTAAATGTGGAGCAATTATGTAAACATTATCTCTTTTTTTTTCTTTTTTCTTTTTTTTAGTTTGATAATAAATTACAATTGAAAAGAGTACATATAAATGGAAATAATGGAGGTGCAAAGGAGCTTGTCTTCGATGCAAGCGAAATATAACATGAGACACAACTCTCTTGTTCAGACTTACACTTCTATAAATGTGTAATTATTGTGAGTTATTCTCGTTTAAATGTAAATTTTCCATTAAGTTTTTATTTGCATTTTTAATTGTCAAAAGACTACTTCATATCAAAATAAATTAAATTAATTAAAAAATATCTCAAAAACAATGGTCACAAAACAAGAAAAATGCATTTTTTTTGGGTGTGGTTATCTCTCCTCATCATGCAGCTTATTTAGGGATAATTTCCATTTACATGTTGTCACAACAAACCATTCATGGTCAGAATTTTATAAAATGCTAGTTATCATATTTCTTCACCCAATTTTTTTTTTTTTAAATTGTTGAAAATAATTAGTATAAGAATAAAATTCGAATTCTACAAAATAAAAAAGTGATACAGTTAAAAACTAGAAAATCGGAGTGTAGTAAAATGTTATGCACTTTGCAATTAAAGAATATTTATGTCAAAACTCTAGCATGAACATTTAAAAATCTCAAGAGATGTCAGCGTAATTTACTCTTATTATTAAGAGAGATATTTGACCCGAAAAGCAAATGGATTCTCAAAAGCTATCTTACTTAATGAACCGGTTATAGGCTGAGGGAACACGTTGTCTCTTCTCTGGGGCTGCATAATTCAAAGACATTGAGAAGATCATTACAATGCTCTCTGTTAATCACCAAAAACACATAACATAACACATGAAACATGCCATGATCCTAATAATTAGGGGCAATTTTATGACTACCTAAGACTAAGGGCCTATTAATAATTGTTAGCATTTATTGAATCCAAAGTAATGACTTCTAGCTTTGGAGACTGACATTTTTTTTTTCCCTGATATAACTTTTCATTGGTGAGAGAAGAGGAGTTGAGCTCATGACTTTTTTTGGCATTTGTTATAACAAAAAATGAAAATCAATAGAAAATATTTTTCATAATTAACGGAAAAATAAAGTTAATTGGGTGAAAAATATTTTTTACTTTTCAAAGGTAGACAAAATTTTAAAATTTTTGTTCCCTTTGTTGATAATAAAAAAACAAAATTTGATGCTATTGATGCCGCCTCTACCATTACCAATGAAAAATATTTTTTTTCAAGAATGGAGCATAAATTCATTTAAAATAATGTGTCAGTGATACTTTCACAATTATAAGTCGTAATAATAAGTGTTTTATTTGAAATAAAAACACCACAAAATAACACATCATTATTCTATATGAATTTTTTTTTTTTAAAAAAAATCTTTTTCTATATCATTAGGTCATCAAAATGGAAAGAGTTTCCTTAGTACAAAACTCCAAACTTCATAAGAGTACATGTAAGAGAAGTTTTGTACCTCCTTCATATATATGAGTAAAACAAGTTAATACGATCAGGAAGCGCATACAACCTCTCTTGTACAAAAATCTCACCTTCATATGAGTAAAAGACCTTTATGGGAACAGAAAGAGCTACCTCTATGTGGACACAAAATTGAAAAACCAACATGTGGGAGGGTCAAATTGGTCATTTGAGCATTATTGTCATCACCTAGCTAGGGACTGACACAAACAGAGAACAGTCATCTTGAAGTATTCAACAGTAAAAAGACTTGACACACACACACGTATATGTTTAACAAACACAAAATGTTAGTAATGAGTTGGGTACACCCAAGTGTGAGGTCACAATCATATAATGGGTCATGAATGAAGGAGAAAATTCATGTGCTATTTCAAAACAAGAGATGGTGGTGGTGATCTTGAGAAAGATGCTTTGAAATTGCAAGTTAAGGACAGTGCATTCCTGGTGCTTTGTGAAGTCCTGTTTTTTTTTTTTTTTTATGGGCAAAATAAAAATTTTATTAATGAAAATAACACGTAATACATATGAAATATATCAATAAAATAAGGCAAAAGCAACAAGCATCCTAGTAAACTTTTTAATTCCAACTAATTTGCAATCAAAAGAAACACCAATCATGTGCAAGTTTACTTGGTGGTTTATTTGTCAGTCTTAAATGAGGTTTATGTAGTACGCTATGCATTTAGTCTGGAGCGGTACTAGGCCACTACTATCTTCTCACTATAACATACAAGATTCTAGGGATTAAAATTTTGTTATAAAAAATATTTGAAAATCCTGTCATCTCAAACATCATTTTAAAAAGTCAAAAATATAAGGCCTTGTTTGATTTACTTTTTGAAAAAGATTTTGAGTTTTGAATTCTATTTTAAAAGATTAGTTATTGAAAAAAGTTTTGAAAATTAAAAATTTATTTGGTTATGAGTTCTAAAAATAATTTTGAAATGATTTATAATTTTTTTTGTAGTTGAATATAGATGGGTGTAAAATAAAATTTGATTGATTAATGTACAGAATGTGAGAAAATGGACGAGGAGAAAAGAGAGAGGAGAGAGAAAAGAGAAATAATAATTAATTGATTTATTAATAATAAAAAAAGAGAACGAGAAGAGAAAAAATAATAATTTTGAAAAGAGTTCTAAAATTGATAAATCAAATATGTTTTTTTTAATTTTTTGATCTAAATATTAATTTAAAAACTAAACCAAATGGTATCTAAATTTTAGCAACAAAATTTTAAAAATATCATTAATAAATAAATTTTTACAGACAATAATTTGGTGTAAAAAATGTTTGCTTTTTAGACAAAAAAAATTTGGTCCCAAAATGAATGTAATTCATTAATAAATATTTAATTTTGTCTCTAAAAATATAATAATGACACTTTTAATAATTAAATTATTTCGTTCCTAGACATTAATTTTATCTCTAAATTTTTATTTTTATAACCTTAATTTGTTGTAGTGTGTATTGCATTGGTGATTTGAGAGAGAGAGAGAGAGAGAGAGAGAGAGAGAGGACTAACGGCGAATAGGAGGCATTGTAGGAGGTTCATGATCAGCAGACTCGAATGAACCAAACTTATTACATGTAGAAGATGATCCACTCTCCTTACTTGCATCTTCTAAGCTGCTGGATTGTTGTTTCTGCAACATTTCTCAACCAAATTAAACATATGTATCAACAACCACATCCTTTTCACTCTGTTGAGTTTCGTTTTCAGAATCTGCTTTCCGAAAATGAAACCAAACAAATTGCTTATTTCTCTTCGGTAAACACTCTTGATTAACCTGCCTTAAAAATGGAACAGATATTACTAAAACAACAACAATTTCTAGCTATGCAATTTAGCAGTTTATGAAAATGTGAAACTACTAATTTAAAAACATTTGTTGCGAAAGAACACTTTTAAAAAACATTTCAAAATAATGTTTTAGGAATCAAATTCTTGAAGTCTTTTGACATCAAAGTAAATATGTTTGCAATTTTTTTTTTTTTTGGCTCAGCAAAGAAAATCTTTATTTATAACGAAACTATACATTACATATGGGAATACATCAATAAAGATGAGAAAGAAAAAAGGAGAAAAAGGAAAACCAAGCATAGTGTTTGCAATTTGATATTTAATTCTAAGAAAATTGACAATAAATCCCATCTTTAATTTTGAAGACAAGCTTCTCTAACAAAAAATAATATAAAATTACATCAAGGTTCTAAGTATCAGCCAATACGAATGTATTTGGGACCTCTGATACCCATTGTTTACCGTTATATTGGTCGATATTGTCCAATACGACGCACTAATATTTGATAATATCATTGATATCGATACATTACCCAATACTGCTATTTAAAACTATTGGATGCTAGGTGTACAAAAATAAAATACAAAAATATATACAAAAAATGCACTATATGACTGAAATTATCCCGGGTGTAGTGTGATCCAAATTTAAAATAAATCTCAACTACACGATACACTTTTTATTTGATAATTTTATGTGCCTATCATTTTTCAAAATGCAGTAATAGTATGTGGGTGTACACTACTTAAAAGTTAAAGCAAGCAAAACTCAATCTGAAAAAATATTAGCATTTACTTAGCACAACTAGTATTGAATCTTTCTCACAGAAAAATATGTAAATTATACTTGTGTTAAAAAATTTCTAATGAAAATAGAAATTTATTAGAAATGAGTGATGAATAAAAAATAAGAAGATCACAGTCCACACACAAGAGTAATGGTATTAATATTATTACCTGAAGGTCTTGAAGAGGAACAGACTGAAGCAAAGCTCCCATGTTAACTGAGAGCAAATAAGCACAAAGCCCACATCTAACTGTCACGATTGTCAACATATTTGTGCTTGGAACACTAACCTGCAATGAAAATCAACCTAATATGAAATATATAAACAAATCTACCAAAATGCGTTGCTATATATTTATATGTATGTCATGAAAACCAATCTGTTTTTGTTTTTTGTTTTGTGGTCCTCTCTTTCTCTTACAAACACACACAATGAGACTCTGAACTGTGTTTTTCTGCAGATTTGAAGCCAAACTGGGAATTTTCTTTCCTTTTGCTCTCCCATTTTTTTTTTTTTTGGATCAATGAAAATCAGTGATTAGTTGTTATTAGCACTTGGAGAATTGAACTCCAACCCTCTCCTTGTAAGAACTTTAGTCTTGCCTTGCATCCACCCCTATGACCCCCATTAAGAGAAATTTGTTGGTCAAAGGATTAGCCACTTAGGCTACCCCAACTGGGATTGAAGCAGATATTTCATTTATTTTTTTTATCGGCAAAAAAAATCTTTATTGATGGAAATATACAAAGTATGATAGAGTACATCAATAAAGAGGAGCTTGGACCAGTTGGTGAGAGACCAACAAACAAAGCAAAAACAACAAAGGCAACCAACAAAACAACCACTAGATGCAGCCACTGATGAGCTTAGCAGAACAACATGACAGCTTCAGCAGACAACCAACAAATTAGATCAGCAACTAACAGATTAGATCAGCTTCTTAGCCACTTAACAGCAGACTACCAACAGATTAGTTCAGCAATCACACCCTCTTAATAGTCGCCATAATTACCAAGACAGTGCTGAGCAAACCATAAGCAGATATTTCATATCGTGTGCTGTTTGGAGCTAAAAGTTAATAATCCAAAAGCACAAATCAAATGCACTCCAACCCAGCTTTTAGAAATCAATTATGTAAGTTATTTGTGCCTAATAAATTATAAGGAGAAGCTCGTAAAGTTTCTACTCTGTCAATAACTATATATTCTAAAATAAATAAAAAAAAAAACTCATGTATACATCTATAAAAAAGAAGGATAGATATGAGAATGCAAGAGAAAAGACTACAGTACTTTTCTCTTCAAGAAAGCCCTATCTCTTCTTTTTGAGTCCATTATTGGGATAGAGTAAAGCTAGGGCACTTCTTTGTTAGTATCTCAGACATCACATAGGCCTCACATAAATGCCTAACCAGAGAGGGTTAACCTCTGAGGTTATACCTTATAAGGAGTCAAAGGTCTCAGAAATCACCCTTTTAAGTGGTTGTTACACAGCAGGGCCACTCAATCTTATAAGGAGTCAAAGTCACGGACTCACACACACGCGAAGATTTGAATCTACACTCCTGATATTGGGTATGATTCATCCAGACCTGAAAGATTCATCCAATCAATTATATATGTTGTCGCCAAAGGTAGCTACCTCAAAAAAAATAAACCCTAAGACCTTATAATTTATATTCCAAAACCTTACTAAAATGCCACAACCCCTTGGTCGCCCTCAGGTAGTAATAACTAAAAGCACTTCCCTAATGTTAAAAGAGCCCTGCAATTTTCTCTTTCCTTTCAGTGCTTCTGACTTTTCTGCCTGACACGACAAGCTAGAGAGAGAGAAAACGACACAACTAGAATATATCACACAAATTTGATTTCTCAAAAAAGATATATAGGAGAGGAGAGTATAAGCACAGAGAGAGAGAGAATGGTCTCAAAAGGACTGTTCAAAAGAGGGTATGATATGATGAAAGGGCGTTTGAAAAAGAAAAAAAAAAAAAGCTTTTGCTATGGCCTTGATTTTCTTTCTTTCTTTCTTGGCAGCTCTTTCAATAAGTTCTTCCTGTAGAAGATGATCTCAAAGAAATACTCTAAAACCAAACTGAGAATAGCGAAAGAACCAGGCAAACAACATTTATTGATTTGTTCTTCACTGCCGTATAGTTGGTGTGAACAGGAGAACCCAACTTTAATACATGATAAGATTTAAAGTCTTGAGTTCGACTACTAAAACTTTGCCTGGTCGTATGCAATCACCTTTTATTTATTTATTTTTAATTTCTTCAAGAATGCTCTCTACATTCAATAATTGTTAAATCTTCTTTCTTTTATCGACGCACCCAAAAATTTAAACGAGAAATTCTAAACAGATTGCATTTGCAGCCATCGCTATTATATATATATAGAGAGAGAGAGAGAGAGAGAGAGAGATCGGGAGTATGGTAATGGCATCTTTTAAAGATAAAAATTGAACAATTACTTATGGGTTCCGATCAAAAGTATAAAAATTTAAAAATAATAGAAGAAAAAAGATGAGTAATTACGAATTAAATATGGAAACCACAAGTAACAAGAGTTGTTGTGTTGGGATGATAAAAGGAAAAAGTAAACAAAACAAAATTTATTTTTTCAGTTTTCCTTCTCTCCATAAATCACTTCTCAAACACTGCAAGAGAATTTAATTGAGTTGGTAGGATAAGACATGAAACTGGGTAGTCTTCTCAAAGGGGAAGAAAAAAGCTTAAATGCTCACTTGTAAGTTCGTACCATGAGACCTAAATACAGTCATAGCTGTAGCTCTAACTATCTTCAACTTCTTCATATGGATCATATATATATATATAGAAAGGCATTGGGAATGCCACTTGTTACTGCTATTATACATTACTACTGTTGGTTACATATATAGATATCTCTATATATATGCCAGTTTGGTAGATCATTAAGCTAGGGTTTGAGAACACTGGACTGTGATTTGCATTTCTTTCAGTGGGCTGCAGATGTAACTTTTTAATTTTTTTTTTTATTTTTAAAAAAAGAAAAAAATATATATTTATTTACAAAAAATAAAGAAATAAAAATACTGCCTTTTTATTTGCTGTGGAATTAATGAATTAACTAATATTGGAGGGTTTGTAGGTAAACCCATTTACAATTTCCATAAAATGTAAAATATATAAGCAAGAATCTTAAGCTAATTCTAGTTAATTAAGAATTATTAGCATCAAGTCGAGTCGATCCCAAAATACTTTGTTAAAAAACAGTCATGGTTATCCACAAAATTCTGATTGAATGTGAGTTTCAATTATCATATATCATCTGAGAAGCTTAATTGAGAAAACACCAACAAGCTCACAATTAATATTTTCACCATGAAAGCAAAAAAAAACCTAGTTAGGTTTTGAATGAATATGGAAAAGTCTGAGAAAATAAAAGAAATTTGAGAATTGCAAGTAATAAATATATACCGCCCAAAACAGTGTTGCAGAAGTTGCAGTGGACGTAACAAACACGATCGGACGCCATGTCCACTGACATTTTTAGAGAGAGAGAGAATTGTAGATCACCCAGATCAGAGAGAGAGAGAGAGAGAGAGAGAGAGAGAGAGAGAGAGAGAGAATATCCTTTGAAGAAGTTAAAGAGAGTGAGTGTAGATAGTTGATGAAGATTGTGTAGATCAACAATAAGACAAAGAAAAGAGAAGACAACACATATAGAAAGAGGGAGAGAGAGAAGGGAGGACAGAGAGAGGGAGGTGGAGGGATAAATATGAGGAGGGAGAGAGTGAGTCCAAAACTCAAGGATGAGGATGGACTGGACTGGTCGGGATAGGGCAGGGGTAGAGAGAGAGAGAGAGAGAGAGAGAGTAGTGGGTGTACGGAGAGAGAGAGAGTGAGTTGAGTGGTATTGTGATGTGGGTCGGGAAGAGGAAAAGGTGGTTTTTTTTGGGGGGGGGGAAGGGGGGGGAAGGTTGGATGGTGGATTCAGAGGTGTTATATATATAGATTGATATATTAATTAATGTATTAATATATGTAATAATATTATTTTTTTAAAATTACAAATCTCATTTATTATATAAATTATAAAGATTTAAATCATTTGAAATTATGTTATGTCATTTGTTAATATATTAATTGATATATATAATTTTATGAATAATACTATATGTATTAATTAGTGTACTAATTAATGTACCAATTAATGATATGATAATTTAAGAGATTTTTGGTATTTGTAATGTAATTAATGAGTGAGGTCAATAATAATATCATAATTAATGTTCGTACATTAGTTAGTACACTAATTAGTGCATGTAGTACCACCGTAATTTTATTTTGACTAATACTGTATTTATCAATTAGTGTATTAACTAATATATGAATTGATGATATGACCTAATTTAAAATATTTTTGATATTTATAATTTATATAATGAATAAAATTAATAAAAATATTATAATTAATATTAATAAATTACTTAGCACATTAATTAATATGTGTAGCAGCACTCTTTTATTTTTGTAAATTTAGGAAATAGAAGAGAGAAGGGAGAGAGGAGTGTTATTGGGGATGTGTTATGATTGAGCGAATGAGTGGTGGGAATGATCCTTTGCTTCTTCTCTTAGCTATTGTGCCTTTTTCTGTAGCGGACGAGGGGGGCGAGATATTAATGCTTGGAATGTTTAGGGATGCGAAAGAAAAATTAATGATCACAATGTTATTTTAGTGTGTTCAGTTTTAATTTTTTTTAAATTAAATTTTTTATTTTTTATATTTTTATTTTTATTTTTAATGAATATTTTTAAAATTTAAAATATTTTTTTAGATACACTTTACTTAGATATATTTAAAAATTAAAACATTTATTAAAAAATATTTTTAAAAATTAATAAATATATAAGAATACGAAAAATATACTGAATTCAATTTTTATTTTTATTTTTGGTATTTAGTGAATTTTCTAAAGATTTTTTTAACAAATATTATATTTTTAAGTGTAAAGTGTATCTAAAAATTAATAAAATTGTTTAGAATATTAAAAAAAAATTAGTAAAACAAAAAAAAAATGAAAAATAACAAAATTTTAATTTTCTGAAAAATGAGTCCTAAAAATCCAAACCAAACAAGTTGATTATTTTTATTTTTATTTTGTATATGATTTTTTTAAATAAAAAAATAAAATGAAATCTCATAATTATAATTACACTAGTAAAAACAAAATTACTATTTTAATATAATTATACTAATCTTCTTAACAATAATAGCAAAAGTAATGGGATGAGTAATTTTATTTTCACGTATTAATTCTTTTCCATTCACACACTTAATGAATATTTTTCTTAATACAATTTTATGAATGTGTTTTTAAGGCAACCCAACCTCATATTAATGATCTCTATAAGTGTATAAAGGTGAGGATATCAATTTGGATGAGATCCCATTTTACTGGTGCCTCATTTCAGTTAATGATGTTGTGTTAAATTTTCACCAAGTTAGAAGCTGATGATGCAGTTTATGAGGGTAGAACGGATCGGACTGATCCACGCTCCTTAAGCCCATGTCCGAATGACCAAGCCTGCTTGAAGACTTGCACAAGAGTTCAACGGGGAACGGGGAGTCCCCCAGCGAACCCTCCGACGAGCAAGTTAGAGAGAGAGAAGTATGATACAGAGATGGAGTAGTGATAGAAAAGCTTAACCTTCTTCTTGTCTTCAACATCTGCTTATATCCTTTGATAATCATTTCGTTGTCCCTTCCGACCTGTCACATTGGCCAAAAGTCTATACTGTAACTTACCTTGTTCAGGGTGAGGGCGTGATGTCCCAACGGAGAGGTGTTGTCGTAATAAATGCTGTAAGGGGCTTCATTAATGGCGATGTGCAGTGGCAATAACTTTGCAGATCTTTGTCTGCTGATGTGGCTTGCCCTTTACCTGCCACGTGTTTGAATATCATTGGTCCTTCAAGTCATGTTGACTTCCAGCTGTGCTGGGCCTTACCAGTTGGGTTATGTGTTGGGTCCTAAGTGGTAGGCTTGGGTTGTTCATAGTGGGTTATGGCCTTTATGGGCCTACCCACGTCAGTAGTCCCCCATTCTCAAGTGCAGCTTTAGTCCAATGAAGGGAATAATGAGGAAGATGGGGGTTGAAGGTCGAATGAAAGGAAGTGGCCGAGTGGAGGGACCGACCGTGAGGAGGGCCGACTGCGAAAGGTAACCGAGTGGAGGGACCGACCATGAGGAGGGCCGACCACGAAGGGTAACAAAGTGGAAGAACCAACCATGAGGAGGGCCGACCACGAAGGGTAGCCGAGTGGAGGGACCGACCGTGAGGAGGGCCGACCGCGAAGGGTAACCGAGTGGATGGACCGACCATAAGGAGAGCCGACCACAAAGGGTAGCCAAGTGGAGGGACCGACCATGAGGAGGGCCAACCACGAAGGGTAGCCGAGTGGAGGAACCGACCATGAGGAGAGCCGACCACGAAGGGTGAGGTGGCGAGGTGGGGGGTTGAGAGGCGGTAGGTCACGTGATGACTAAAAGTGGAAAAGACAAGGTAGGGGAAGGGGGCAGTGAATCGTGGTCGTACACGTGGCAGCATCTCGTGGTGGGGGGAGGTTAGGCGTTGGGCCAAAAGTGAAATGATAGGTCATAATGGGTGTTTGAAAAGAAAGTTTTGGCGGATGGTTGAAAGTTTTTCAAATTGGCGAAAATTAATTGCGACCCCTGAAATACAGGCAAGCCTTGGGCTTTTGGTATTATACGTTTTACCTACCTTTTTTCGAGAAATCAAAACGCTCCAAGTATAGACACCTTCGTTGCAAGTGATACACCCTTGCGACATTTTTTGAATTTCCTTGTGCCCGCATCTGAAGCTATTCGTAGACACACCACAGAAATGGCCCAAGAAGAAACTGCAAACGCTAGGGTTGATTCACTGGGGGATGACGATGTGGTGGATTTGGCAGAGCAATACAGGACGAAGAGGCAAGTGGGTTCGTCCACAATAATGGCGGCACCGGTGAGTATACGCGAGAGGTACCAAATTCCCGTCGAAATAGAGTTGAAGCTCCTGTCCACGAGGGAGAGGCCATCCGACGCCCGACCGGGGGAGTTTGCCCTGTATGAGGAGGCGTTGAAGAGAGGGTTGAGGTTGCTAATTCCGGAGGTAGTAGTCGGTGTCCTAAACCGGTTGGAAGTGGCCCCAGGTCAATTGATGCCTAACGCGTGGAAGATTGTACTAGCATGCGCGAGCGCATGGCCAAAGACGAACGAGGGGGCGGCCATGATAGTGGACGAGTTTTTTGCTTGCTACAAGGCGTCGGGGCAGCAAGAGACTTGGGTCACTTTGCAGGCGGCGACAGGGAAGGGGTTGGTAGCGGGGTTGCCATCATCGATAAAGGGGTGGAGGCTGTGGTGGTTTTATGTGTCCACCAACGGAGAGGCTGGGGTGCGCACAGTTTGGAAAGTGCCCACCAAGTCTATGGAGTCCAAACTGGGGGCAGTAGTAGAGGCGAGAGTGAAAGAATAGAGGGAGAAGGAGGGCGCCCGATGGGATGAACTTGTTCAGCCATCAGCCTTGTTTGCGGTAGGGTTGGGCCCCCACCAGATCGGTGGAGACTTAGGACTGGCTGAGTTAGAGGCGAGAAGAAAAGCGCAAGAGGCTGAGGATATGACTATCCTTGCCAAAGCCAGTAATTTCAAAGAGTCCCAGGCAGACCGACCGCCAAAGCCGATCGCTAGGAAGAGGATCCGACCGCATCCCAAACCCTTGGGGGAAAAGGACTTAGTTGGATTTGAGCCACGACTGCCCCCAGCTGACCCGTTGAAGGAGAGAACACACGAGGAGATAGGGGGCGTGGTAAAAAGGAAGAAGAAATTGAGGATGAGTGAGGGGGAGCCTGCCTTGAAGAAGAGAAAGGAGGCGACGACGGAGCAGACTTCCTTAGAAGGGGAGGCAGAGGGGACCCCTGAAATGGGGTTGGAGGGGGAGGCCAATGAGGGAGAGGGTGGGGCAACTGGCCTTGGTGAGCAAACGCAGAGTGATGGGGTCAGCGTTGAGCCAAGGGTGAAGCCACAACCACAGGAGAGTCTGGCACCCCAAGGAGAGGAAGAGAGGCCTGCGCTGAAGACCGCCTTCTACCACGTCCCTGCGGTGTTTGGGCGAGTGGAAGGGGAAGGGAAAGAGGCTAGGATGGCTACAGACTGTCTCTTGGGGGTGGTGGAAGACGCAGCCGTCCGCTCGGTGACAGGTTATACTGAGGCTGAGCTGATGAAGGGGTTGTGCTCAACCCAGATGGAGGCGACTGCTTTGGCGGGGGCCTTGCTGAATAAGGCGGCAGCAGTGAAGGGCGAATGAAGGAGGGAGGGGGAGAAGTTGGGGCAGGTGGAGGCCCAACTCAAAAATTTCAGGAGGGAGAGCATGGGTTGGCGGAGGGCTGCGCGGAGTACGTGTGCCAGGGGGTTAGAAGAGGCTAAAAAGGCGAAGAAAATGGAGGTGTTGGCGATCGTGCAGCGCAACGTGGCCGCGCGAGCCCACGCTAAGCTGCTCGAATTCCAACTGGCTGGCGAGCAGAAGAAGCTGGAAGAGGCTAAAAATGCATGCCCAGTCGCCAACGATCGTTTTGAAGAGGCCATGGGGAACAATGAAGAGTTGCGCGCCCAGCAGATCAAAGAGAATGATGAAGCAGATGTGAATATTGCTGGGCTGCAGAAGGAGCTGGAGGATGAGCGCGCTAAGGCAATGGAGGAGAAGGGAAGATTGCAGAAGGAGTTGAAGGAAGAAAAAACCAAGGTAGCCTCTGAAAGGGCAGCATACCCGATCTGTGTGTTGCAGCGGTAAAACAATTGAAGGGGTCTGCTGAATTTCATATGGCAGTCGATGTCGCGGTCGCCAGCAACTTGGCAAGAGAGGTGTCTGGGGGGGCGGGCCCGTCGGGAACGATCGTTGGAGGCAGGACTGAAGCAAAAGTTATTGAGAACTTCCAGCGGTCGGACTTCTACAAACACGAAATGGCTGAGTTCTGGGACAGTGGCTGGAAGATGTTTAAGCGGAAGGCAGAAGAACTGTTCCCAGACTTGGACCTGAGCGGTGTAAGGATTGATGAAGACGACGTGGCCCAGACCCCCCTAGATGAGGGCGTTGAAGAAGAAGACCTTGTGTCAAGTGAGGAGGAGTGACTAGTGTGAATAAAACCTGTACTTAGGTTTTTCTTTTTTTTTTTTTTTTTTTTTTTTGGTTTTGAATTTTTGCTTTTGCTTTTGAATGACTGTAAGAAACTTATGTATAAGTTTGTGAATAAATAAAATTTTGAGTCTTGTTTTCATGCTACTGCTTTTGGTTGCGTATCTGAAATGAATGAGAATGGCGACTTGTATAAGGTTTATGTATAAATCATTGTGAAGTGTAAAATGTAAGGAAAACTCAATGTAAAGTGAAGTCTAACTTTTAAGAAAAATGCAATGCAGAGTGAAAGTGGCAAAAACCCAATGCAGAGTGAATTTTAACTTGTGAAAATTCAATGCAGAGTGAATGTAGGAAAATCTCAATGCGGAGTGGATTTTAACTTGTAAAAATTCAATGCAGAGTGGCTGGGGCTTGAAGTAATTCAGCCTGGCGGGGTTCTGCATGTTCAGTCTGACTGAGGCTTTTTGCGCTCAGTCTAGCTGAGGCTTTAAGGGACTCGGTCTGGCCGAGCTCTTTATGCTCAGTCTGGCTGAGGCTGTTTATGCTCAGTCTGGCTGAGGCTTTGAGGGACTCGGTCTGGTCGAGCTCTTTACGCTCAATCTGACTGAGGCTTTTTATGCTCAGTCTGGTTGAGGCTTTTTGCGACTCGGTCTGGTCGAGCTCTTCATGCTCAGTCTGGCGGAGGCTTTTTATGCTCAGTCTGGCTAATGCTTTTCGCGACTCGGTCTGGCCGAGCTCTTCGTGCTCAGTCTGGCTGAGGCTTTGAGTGACTCGGTCTGACCGACCTCTTTATGCTCAGTCTGGCTGAGGCTTTGTATGCTCAGTCTGGCTGAGGCTTTGAGTGACTCAGTCTGGCCAAGCTCTTTATGCTCAGTCTGGCTGAGGTTGTTTATGCTCAGTCTGGCTGAGGCTTTGAGTGACTCGGTCTGGCCGAGGCTGTTTATGCTCAGTCTGGCTGAGGCTTTAAGGGACTCAGTCTGGCCGAGGCTGCAATCAAAGCGTTATTGGAATACCACAGATAACTGAGACTTAGGCTTCCTGTCATACAAGGTGTAGCCCATGGGATCATAGGTTTACATTATATGAGGAGAAAATGAGAACATAGACTGTCAAAAAGAACATACAACAACTTGGACGATACAAAAATACAACTTTTATTGAAAATAGCACTTCAAATGTTCAACGTTCCAAGGATGGGAGAGGTCTCGACCTTCCATGTCCTGCAGTCGGTAAGTGCCCGGACGTGGTTTGGCTTTCACAACGTAAGGTCCCTCCCATTTGGCTGCCAGTTTGCCCTCGGTCGGATTTTTGGTGGCAAGAGTTACTTCTCGGAAAACAAGGTCCCCTACGGCAAACTCCCTTAGTCGGATTCTGCAGTTGTAATGTGTTCTCATTTTCTGTTGGTAGGAGGCCCGTCTGACTGCAGTTGTTTCTCAGAGCTCTTCAATCAGGTCTAGGTCTGCCCAACGCAGCTCTTCAGTTAGTTCTGGATTCGGATATAGAACCCTAGGGGTAGGAAGATCGATCTCCACTAGGATGACCGCTTCTGCGCCGTTTGTTAGACGAAAGGGAGTCTCCCCAGTGGGGGTCCGAGCGGTGGTGCGATAAGTCTAGAGTACATTGGGTAACTCCTCAGCCGAAAGTCCTTTAGCAGCTTCCAGCTTGGTTTTGATGATCTTCAGAAGGGAACGGTTGGTGACCTCAACTTGACCATTGGCTTGGGAATGGCCTGGAGAGAAGAAGCATGGCTGGATTTGGAGCTCTGCACAAAATTTCCTGAACTTGGCATTGTCAAATTGTTTACCGTTGTCGGAGATGATGGCTTGAGGAATGCCAAATCTACAGACGATTGACTGCCAAATGAATCTGGTTGTGTTCCGCTCGGTGATTGTGGCAAGGGGTTCTGCTTCCACCCATTTAGTGAAGTAATCGATGGCGACAATGGCGAATTTGGTTTGGCCTCGGCCAGTGGGCAGTGGGCCGACCAGGTCGATTCCCCATTTGGCGAACGGATACAGGCTGCAGAGTGTAATCAATTCTGTAGGAGGAGCATGGGGGATGTTGGCAAAACGTTGGCACTTATCACATTTGAGCACGAAGTCCGTCGCGTCTTGATTGAGAGTGGGCCAGAAATAGCCAGTGCGAAGTATTTTGTGGGCTAGGGATCTACCACCCGAATGATTGCCACATATACCCTCATGGATTTCTCTCATCACGTAAGTCGCCTGAGCAGGATTGAGGCATCTGAGGTATGGGCGTGAAAAGCCCCTCTTGTACAAAAGACCATCAACAAGAATGTAGTTGGACAACCGGCCCTGACTTTGGCGGCCTGCTGTTTGTCGGCTGGAAGTTCCCTCGTTGTCAGATACAGAAAGATGTCTACCGCCCAGGGGATAGGCTCGTTTTGGAGAAAGTAGACTTGCTGTTGGTTTGGGGAAATGGCAGGGTGAGTCAGGTATTCAAGGCGGACACCGTGATTGAGGTCTGACTGGTCTGCCGAGGCCAACTGAGCCATTTCATCTGCCTTGGAGTTTTCTGCCCGAGGGATGTGCTTGATGTGGAAGGTATTGAAGAGGCGAGCAAGGGGGAGGGCAACATCCCTATATGCCCGCATAGTGTCCTCCTTAGCGTCGAACTCCCCCGTAATTTGCCCGACGATAAGCTGGGAATCGCTGAACACTCGGATGTGGCTGACACCGATGTCTCTGGCTAGGCGGAGACCTGCTATCAATGCCTCATACTCGGCCTCATTATTGCTTGCATCGAACAGGAAACGGAGAGCACACTCGAAATAACCACCATCAGGGGCGGTGAGGATGAGACCAGCCCCACTGCCTTCTTTGCGGGATGATCCGTCGACGTTAAGAGTCCAAGAGTGGGGGTCTTCTGGCTCGGTAAGGGTTGGCGGGGGTAGAGGAGCTGTGGTTGGGGGGAGGTTGGTGAATTCCAGGATGAAGTCGGCAACAACCTGTCCTTTGATTGCTGTCCGAGGCCAATAGGAGATATCAAACTGACTGAGTTTAACCGACCATTGCATAAGCCTGCTAGAAAGCTCTAGTTATTGTATTATCTTCTTCAACGGTTAGTCAGTGAGGACCACTATGGAATGGGCTTGGAAGTAGGGGCGGAGTCACCTGGAGGCGGTGATCAAGGCCAAAGACACTTTTTCTAACAGTGGGTAGTTCTGTTCCGCCCCCCGAAGAGCCCGACTGATATAGTAGACCGGTCGCTGGACAGAGTTGTCTTCCCTGACGAGTGCTGCACTGACTGCAGTGTGTGACACGGCTAGATAGAGGAAGAGGGGTTCGCCCACGATGGCCTGAGAAAGTAGGGGAGGGTTAGCCATGCACTGTTTCAACTGTTAAAAGGCCTCATCAAACTCTGTCGTCCATTCAAAAGTTTGCCGAAGGACCTTGAAGAAGGGGAGGCACTTATCCGTTGCTCGGGAAATGAAACGGTTGAGGGCGGCCACTCAACCAGTAAGCCTCTGAACCTCCTTGACCGTTCTGGGTGACTGCATTTCGATTAAGGCCTTGATCTTTTCGGGGTTAGCCTCGATGCCCCGCTGACTGACCATGAATCCCAAGAACTTCCCAGATCCTACTCTGAAGGCACATTTTTCCGGATTGAGTTTCATCTGGTACTTTCGTAAGGTGGCAAAGGTTTCTCGCAGGTCGGCCAGATAATCGGTGGAGAGCTTGCTCTTGACCAGCATGTCATCGACATATACTTTCATGTTCCGGCCTATTTGATGATGGAAGACAGCATTGACTAACCGTTGGTAAGTGGCCCCCAGCATTCTTTAACCCAAATGGCGTTACATGGTAATGGTAGGTGCCTCGGTCGGTGATGAAAGAGGTGTGTTCCTGGTCAGATGGGTGCATCAAGATTTGGTTGTATCTAGAGAAGGCATCCACGAAACTGAGCATTTGATGACCGGCCGTAGCGTCGACCAGCAGATCTATGCGAGGGAGAGGGTAGCTGTCCTTGGGGCAAGCTCGGTTCAGGTCAGAGTAGTCGACACAGAGTCGCCATTTCCCATTGTTTTTACGAACCAGAACAACATTCGACAACCATCTGGGGTAGTCCACGTTAGCGATAAACTGTACCTCAAGGAGTTTGTCCACTTCAGAAGCAATAAGGTTATTGCGTTCCAGGTGAAAAATGCGCTGTTTCTGGAGGATAGGTCGGAAATGGGGCTCAACACTAAGACGGTGGCTGATGAAAAAGGAGTCAATACCCGGCATATCGAAGTGAGTCCAGGCAAACACGTCGTTGTGTTCAACTAGGAGGGCGGTGAGGTCGGCCTTGGCTTGGGGAGATAGCTGGCTGCCGATCTTGGCGGTTTTGGCCGGGTTGGTGGGGTCGACGAGGACTTCGATGAGCTCCTCCACTAGTTCCCCCCTGACCAGCTCGTCTTCATCTCTAACATCGAGCCCTTCAATGATCATAGCCTCCTTCAACTTGACTTCTTTCAGTGAGGCGACATAACATTCTCTGGCCACGGTCTACTCTCTCCTCACTATTCCGACCCCCAGATCGGTGGGGAACTTGATGGCAAGGTGGTAAGTGGATGTGATAGCTTGGAAAGCATTTAGGGCAGTACGGCCAAGGATGATGTTGTAGGCAGAGGGGCAATCAACAACAAGGAAAGTGAGCAGCTTTGTGGTCTGCCGCGGGTATTCACCAATTGTGATAGGAATATCGATGGAGCCGATAGAGGTCACCCGGTCGCCCGTGAAACCGACCAAAGGGGTTTGGAGGGGAGAGAGACTTTCTTCCCCAATCTTGAGCTGGCGGAAGCAATTGAGGAAGATGATGTCTGAGGAACTGCCATTGTCGACGAGAACCCGTCGGACCTTGTAGTTAGAGAGGATGGTAGAAATGACGAGAGAATCGTCATGAGGATAACGGATGACTGTGCAGTCGGAGTCCGTAAAGGTGATAGGCTCGGCCCAATGCCTGGGGTGTTTGGAGGGTCGGTCCAACATGGCGACTTCTTTGTCTGAGCCTTGCCTTATTTTCCTAAGTTCTGCCCGCTGAGCCGAGCGGAATGGTCCTCCACAAGCAAGCCCGCCGGAAATAATTCTGATTTCTCCAACAGGTGGGGCGGGATTACCTTGTGCCCGAGGTTGCTGTGGAGGGCGATCATGGCCTTGATTTGGTTGGGCTGGCTACCGGGGAGGAGTGCGCCGGTGGGTGTTTCTGGTGGGCTCTGTCTTTTGTCTCTGCTGGGGGCGGGTGTCCGTGAACCGGCTAAGTCATCCCTGACGTATTAAGGTCTCGACCTGATCCTTGAGGTTAACACACTCATTGGTATTATGGCCGTGGTCCTGGTGAAAACGACAGTATCTGGATTGGTCTTTCCGATTGGAAGGGGTTCTTGATAGTTGGGGCCATTTGAGGGGGTAGTCCCGCTGGATCTGGTTGAGGACTTGTTCCATAGGGGAGTTAAGGGGTGCATACCGCTCAAACCGACCGGGCGGTTGGACTGGTACCGGCCGGTCGGCTCGGGGGGGTCGGTCGGTATAATGTGGTGTTTGGGTATTGTACTGGGTGTTTCTGGCTTCTAAATCTTTTCACTTTTCTCGGGAGGTCGGGTTTTTTGCTGTAGGATCTTGACGAGCGGCTAGGGAATCTTCGGCGTTCATGTATTTTTGAGCTTTGGAGAGTAGGGCTGCCATGGAGGTCGGGGGGTTTTTTGAGAAGGAGAAAAGGAAATCAGATGACCGTAGGCCAGCCATAAATGCCGTAAGGATGACCTTGTCATCGTTTTCCGCTACCTGCAGGGCTTCGGTGTTGAAACGAGTGATGAAACCGCGCAGCGACTCCCCCTCGGTCTGACGGATATTGAGAAGTTGGGTTGCCGGACGTCGCTGGCGTTGGGCTCCTATGAAATGGCTGAGGAAAGAGTCACTGAGGTACTGGAAAGTGGAGATGGAGTCTGCTGGGAGTTGACTAAACCAAAGGCGAGCCGACCCCTTGAGTGTTACGGGGAAAGCCCGACACATGATCTTGTCGGGAAATACATGGAGGATCATGAGGGTTCTGTAGGTCTCCAAATGATCGACTGGGTCCGTCGTACCGTCGAAAGAGTCGATGGCGGGCATTTTGAACTTAGGAGGGAGAGGTTTGTCTCTGATGGAGGCAACAAACGGGGAGTTGGCTGTGGTAGATGGTTTATGTTGTATGTTCTGTATGACCCCTTGGAGTTGGAGCTTCATGGCTCGGAGTTCTGCGTCCTAGAGAGGGATATTGTCACCACCAGAGGGGAGCGGGGGCTGGACGCTGCTAGCCTCCCCTTCTGGGGCTGGTGTCTGGATTGATGGTTGTGGGCCCTGGGGTGGCAGGTTCATACCTGGGGGAGGGGGTTGCAAGCCTTCCCAGTTGGGTGGATTAGGCTGCGGAATGGTATGGCTCGGGGCTCGTTCTTGGTTGGGGGGAATATCTGGAGGTGGTGGAGAGGGCATAGGAAGGTTTCTTTGGAGTAGAGCATTAATCAGGGCTTGGTTTTGCTCGGCCATGCGGTTGATGCTGTTGGTAAGCTCGATGAAATATTGTTGTGGGTTGTTTGGATTGGGGGGGTCAGTCTGATGGTCGGCAGCATTATGGTGAGAAGCCATGGATCTAGTCGTGACCATACACTTTGATGGGTAGTAGGAAAGGGTTATTGGGACAGGGTCTCCGGCGACAATGAGCACAACTGGCGCGCGGAGCAAAGCGTTCCCACAGACGACGCCAACTGATGATGCAGTTTATGATGGTAGAACGGGTCGGACTGATCCACGCTCCTCAAGCCTATGTCCGAATGACCAAGCCTGCTTGAAGACCTGCACAAGAGTTCAACGGGGAACGAGGAGTCCCCCAGCGAACCCTCCGACGAGCAAGTTAGAGAGAGAGAAGTATGATACAGAGATGGAGTAGTGATAGAAAAGCTTAACCTTCTTCTTGTCTTCAACGTCTGCTTATATCCTTTGGTAATCATTTCGTTGTCCCTTCCGACCTGTCACCTTAGCCAAAAGTCTATGCTGTAGCTTACCTTGTTCAGGGTGAGGGCATACTGTCCCAACGGAGAGGTGTTGTCGTAATAAATGCTGTGAGGGGCTTCATTAATGGCGATGTGCAGTGGCAATAACTTTGCAGATCTTTGTCTGCTGATGTGGCTTGCCCTTTACCTGCCACATGTCTGAATATCATTGGTCCTTCAAGTTATGTTGACTTCCAACTGTGTTGGGCCTTACCAATTGGGTTATGTGTTGGGCCCTAAGTGGTAGGCTTGGGTTGTTCATAGTGGATTATGGCCTTTATGGGCCTACCCACGTCAGAAGCTGTTTAGGAGCCTCATGAACTGCTTCTGGTATAGGAGAGTCCTGCTGTGGATATTTTCTTTGTTTGTTGATTCAGCTGTTGCTGTGTCTAATTTCGGTCTGGTGGGGATGTTGTTTTTGTTTTGTTTTGTTGTTTAAGTCTCAGATGCTGGTTTGGTTGTTTTGAGACTCAGATGAAGATGGAGGTGCTGCTGTGGGTGCAAGATCTAGGTTTTATCTTCTGGTGTAGGTTCTGAGCTGCTGATGAAAATGGAGTTGCTGCTGTGGGTATTTTCTTTGTTTGTTGATCGAGCTGTTGCTATGGATGATTTTGGTCTAGTGGGGATGATTTTTTTTGTTCTGTTTTGTTGTTTGAGTCTCAAATGCTGCTATGGTTGTTTTGTGATTTAAATGTTGTTATTCTGTAATTTTTTTTGTTTTCTGTTTTTTGGGTTTGGCTTTTCGCCACCCTTTTGGCTTGAGCTAGCATATAATTGGATATTTCCCTTGGTGCCAACAAAGTTGGGTTGAAGGGTTTCGCCATGCTGCTTTTTGCTCGCCTCCATTTTATTGATGTTATCCATACAGTTTGATGCTATCAATAAAGTTTTTCTTACTGATCAAAAAATAAAAATATGATAATATCATTATCTTCTTTTACCTAACCCTAATTCTAAAACACCACAACCATCCTATATCGTTGGCACCACCTATCTCTCTTCTCTGATATTCCCTTTCATTGCCTCTTTTCCATGTGCCTATGACCACCTTCCCTTATGAACCATATACTCCAACAAGCCCACTTTTGAGGTTAACTATAGAGGTCTATAATGGAAGATAATGAGATGAGAGTGACGGTGGTGGCCGCGACGGCGATGGAGAGTTGAAAGTAACGGCAATGAAAACAAAGAAATGGTGGGTAGATGGAAGAAAAATTAGAATTTTGAATTAAAAATGAGGGCATTATTGAAATAAAGAGATATGCATTGAGTATTTTTATGTTTTTTTTTTTTTTTTTTTGATCGGCAAATATTAGTTGTTAGATTAGTAATTATGGGAGAAAATCTCTCTACTATTGGCAAAGCACCTAAGTACTTGCACTCCCTTAATTCAAGGGCCCTAAGGAGAATTGAACTCATAACTTCCTTGGGACTAAATCCTAAACAAGACATGGTGGCCAACTAGATTGGACCTAGTTGGTGTATTTTTATGTTTTTAATATATATATTGATAATAAAGTGTTTATTAAGTGTGTGTACCGAAAGAAATTGACGTGCGAAAATAGATTAAACTTACAATTTTGTCCTCATATATCAACATGAAATGACCAATTTATCCTTGTATACAACCAAACCCTAACCCCCTTGTGCAAACCAATTTTCTCTTTATCAGGAGAGAGCTAGAGGAACTAACCTGTTGCCTCCATCACACCCCTCCACCATATTCATCCTCGCCTCCGCCTTCGCCTTTGCCTCCACCTCCATCGTAAGCTTCCATTGCCTCTGCCGCCTCCACTATCGCACGCCTCCGTCGTCTCCGCCTTTGATCAAATCAGATCAGACTGACACGTCATTGCCTTAAATGTGAACCGCGATCTCCATCACTTATTGCCGCCTTCTGGAACAGCCAATCTAAAACCACACTCTCTTTATTTTCTCTATTTTATTTTTTTTTTGGGTTGAAGTAACTGAATCGTTTTCTCCTTTTATTGCTAAATTTTTTGAATTAATTTTTTAAATTGTTCATTTTTTTTTTCTTCTTCTTCTTTCTATATGGATCACAAGTCTCACTAGTTTTGGTTCCTAGTTTGAATGAATTTTTCACTTTTTTATTTTTATTTTTATTTTTTTGAATTCTCAAATCTCAATTTATTTGTTTACAGTTCATTAACTGTTGGGGAGTATGGTCTGATATAGTCAATCTATCCTTATCCAATCCAGAGCTGCAAAATTTTTATCTTCATAACACAGTGATTGAATTGGAGGATGGTAGGAGAGCTCATTTCTGGTTGGATAAGTGGGCTGGTAATATTTGCTTTAAGGAGAAATTTCCCAAGCTTTTTTCTTTGTCTAATGGCAAGATGGGTGTGATCAGTGTTTATTATCAGATAAAGAACATAACTGAAGGCTGGAATCTAGGCTTTAGAAGAGCACTACTGGCTTGGGAAGAAGAGGAGGTGAATAGACTCTATAATCTTCTAGGTTCTGCCCCTGCATTGTGTAGCAATAAATTAGATGAGCTGGTCTGGACTGCAGATCCATCAAGAATCTTCAGTGTGTCTTCAGCTTACATTTGGTGGAAATCTAGGCTTGGGCCTATTTTGGACATGGCTGGTGTAATTTGGATACCCCTCCAAAAGCACAATTTTTTGAGTGGTTGGCCTGGCATGGTAAGGTTAAAATTACTAGTTTTCTTCATAGGATTGGAATCCTGGGGGAGGGGGGGAATGTTAATCTAAACTGTGTTTTTTGTCAAAATGAGATTGAAATAGTGGCCCATGTTCTTCTTTCTTGTCCTTTTGTATGGAAGCTTTGGTCAGAAATTGTAAGATAATGGGGCTTTCAATGGGCACTACCTGGTTCTGTGAATGGGCTACTGCATTGGAGGTCTAGATGTAATATGAGGAAGTAGGGGTAGGCAACGGTTTATCCGAACCACTCAAACCGCCCAATCCGCCCAACTCGCATATAAATGGGCGGTTTCGCAAACATAATGCGGACAGATACGGTTTGAAATATGACAAATTTGCGGGTTGCGGGCGAGTCGCGGGTTAAACCCGCAACCCGCAAAAATCGCCCGCACTTTAATTATTATTATTATTATTATTATTATTATTATTATTATTATTATTATATACCAACTTTGTAACTTTAACAAGAGCACCATTATGTTCTCTATGACACTATGATCCTTATTTTTAAGTATTTCTCAACTTTTTTAATGTCGTAGAATTATTAAGTCCTAAACTTGGTTTCTTATATGATTTTCATTTGTGACTCATCCACTTTTTCCTAATAAAATTTTCCTTCTGGTGGTCGATGGAACTTCTAGTTTGATTATTGATTACTAAACTGGCAATGCTAATTGAGTTCAAGCTTTAATGCATTGATGTACATTTTTTAATGCATTGATATACATTTTTTTCATGACAAAAATGCTAGGGTAGGGTCTCTTTGTTTTGGGTACTTTCATTTAATGTATTGATATTCAATATTTATTTGTAAACTCATTAGAAAATTGTTGTCAAATGATCACAAATATATAAAATGAATCTAATGCCTAAATTCGATGGGAAAAAAAAACTCAAAAATTAATTTTTAAAGAAAAAAGTGTAAACCGCAAATTGCCCGCAACCGCCCGTACATCCGCAAACCTTATCCGCACAAACCGCAAACTACACTGCGGGCGGTTGCGAGTTGACTTTTTCCCAAATCACATAGATGCGGGCAGGTCAAAACTGAACCGCAAATCGCACAAAACCGATCCGCGAACACCCCTATGAGAAAGTTGGAAAAGAAGATTTGGATGGCTCTACCCTTTGTTGTTTTATGGTCCACATAGAAGCATAGAAATGAGTGTTTGTTTAAGGCTATTCAACCTAATTTGGAGGAGCTATGTGACCTGGTTAAGGTGAGAGTTGCAATGTGGATCAAGTCTTTTCCCACTCCAGTGGAGTTCTCTGTGAATGATATTGTGTCAAACCTGCAACAATTGCAGTTCTACCTAAGGAATGGGAGTTGAATTAGTAGGCTGTGGATGTGTAGCTGAACTGAGGTTGCTCAGCTGTTGTTTCTGTTAATGAATTTCTGTTTAATCTGAAACAAATGTAGTGTTGCATCAGGAATGGTGGTTGAGTCTGCTTTGCTGATGCTGGTTCTGTTTTGTGGTATGCTCTATTGCTGGTATGCTATGTTGCTTCAACTGCTCAGTTATGCTCTGGTTAGTTATGATGTGCTATTGTTTGTTGAGCGTACATCTTGACTGAGGGTGATCTGAGTATGGCTGCTGCTGTGATGGACTCTAGTGTGGTTTGGGTGTTTTGTCTCAGGTAGTGGTCTGTTTTGTTGGCCTGCTCTACTAGTGATCTGCTATGCTGGTTTGTTTTGATATGTTGACTGATATATAGGTCTGTGTTGGTCTACTTTGTTGGCCTGCTCTACTAGTGGTCTGCTATGCTGATTTGTTTCGATAAGCTTGCTCTGGCTACTCAGTTACCAGCAGCATTGGTATGGTATCTAGCAGCAGCAGTGGTTCAGTGGGTTTTGCTGTGGTGTTTTGGTCTGTTTCTTTCATTGGTTTCTCACCAACTCTGGGGGTGCTAGCAAATGATAGGATGAATTTTTTGGTGCCAACCTAGTTGGGATGATTTAGCTCATTGTGATGTTCTTGCACTTCCCTTTTCTTTGTTGATGTAATTTGTTTTGTACCTTGTACTTGATCCTTACATCAATAAAGTCTCTTTTTTGCCAATCAAAAAAAAAAACTGTTGGGAAGTATACATATATACTGTGGTGTCCTAGTTGGACTCGGAAGGATTAAATTGGTATATTATGGTGTTTGAGGCTTACTGATTTAACTTGGAATTCTGATTTTATAAATTAATGATGTCGTAAATTATTATCGATTGTTAAATGAGGTTTTAACGGAATGGGGAAATTATTAATGGATTATAGATTTTAGGGGGGGAGGGGAGTGTAATTATATTAAAAGAATGAAGTTGACTGTGCTTTTGTTAAATTTCAAGGAGGCTAGTGTAATTTAGCTTTACCTTTATTTGTTTATTTTTAAGGCTAAAAGAACCACAAAGATATAGGAAAAAATATAATTTCCAGTACATAATATATGACTATATTATTTTTTTATTTATATGAATAATGAATTATTGATAAAAATATGATTAAATATCATGTGAAATACATTGAGAAAATCTAATATAATTATATTAAAATTATAAGACATTTTCTAAATCTCATGAAAGTATTGAGTATTATGTGGTGTAACGCAGATTATTATTATTATTTTGTGATCATAGTGTATACAACAATAAGGATTAGTCGTTTTTAAAAAGCAAATGAATAACACAAAATGTATCAAACTTCTCTCTATATAATTTGAACATTTAACCTCACATGACAAGCTAGTGCTACTCAATAAGTAGGTCGAAAGTATTGTATTAATATATATTTATATATATATATACAAAAAATGCTGAAGACTCAAAAAAATTATAAAAAATTCTACACATATCATTTGATTGTGGGTTTCATGTGGTTTGGGTCTTAGATCCATGGGAGTATTATGTAATTTTTTTGATAATTTTTTTACGGTCCCTAACATTGTTCATATATATACAAGTCTTGCTACACATTTTACAATAATTTCACGATAAATGATTATCTGTGGTTTGTCTTTTATTAACTTGGTCTTTATAATTGATAATGTTTATTTAAAAATTAGATGGAGATTAAGTGACAAAAAGTCTAGTCATTATCCTCAAAATGATTGAGGAATTAGTGTCTATTTAAAATGATCCATTCTCTTTTAATTGAACAATTTACAATAATTTTTATCTAATTTTTAATTGATATTATCAATTGTACTTGACACAACACTAAAACTGTAAGGAAAACAAATTAATAAACCGAAATTACGAGGCATCAAATTACACAAAGCAAATTGTAAATGTCACTGGTATAATTTGCACATAATTTCATAGTGATTATAATTTTATATTATTTTATATTTTATGATTAAAATGCATATTAAATATAAGAGTTAATTACATAAAAGTCCTATTTATAAATGTTATAGTAGCTCAGGTTATATCTAAGATTTTTTAAACCAATAAGTCATATTTAATAAAATTGAAAAAATTGCTTGGTTCCATTTTTTCAAAAACACTTTTTAGAAAATTCTACTTTCTTATTTTTCATATTTTTTTGCTTTTATTGAATTTTTTTAATATTTTAAGCAATTTTTTTACTTTTTAGACACATCTAACATAAGTACACCTAAAAAGTAAAAAAAATTGTAAAAAAAATCTTTTAAAAATTCACTAAATACCAAAAATACAAGAATTCAGTACATTTTTTATATTTTTATGTATTTATTAATTTTTTAAAATATTTTTCCACAATTTTTTTACTTTTTAGATACATTTAAGTAAGGTGCATCTAAAAAAGTAAAAAAAATGTTTAAAATTTTAAAAATATTCACTAAAAACACGAAAACCAAAAAACTCAGTTTTCAAAAAATTTAATCCAGAAAACTCAAACCAAACACACTGAATTAGTTTTTTTTTCAATTTTTAAAACTAAGAACATTATCAATTTTGCATAGTAATGTTTCAGATAATTGTTTCACTAATCGATGAAAAAAACAGAACATGAGATTAAATGTTTTTGCCCTTCTACTTATTGGCTTGATTCAACTATCCAATAAAACCGAGAATATTATCAATTTTTTTTCAATTTTAAAACTGAGAACATTTTCAATTTTTCATTTTTAAAGTTTTTTTTTTTTTAATTTTGCACATCAATATTCTATGGCCATTCTCTTTTATTGACACAAAACTTTCAGTTTTTCACAAAAAAATTAATTTAGTTTTTTTTTATTTTTTCAAAAAACACATAATTTTTTTTTTAGTTTTTTGAATTTGAAAGTTCATATTTGAAAGTTTTAAAAATTAAAATAAATGTCAAATTATCATATTTCTTTATATATATGCATAAATGATGAATAATTATTGTTTGAAAAATAATTTAGACTATTAAAAATTTAATAGGATTTAAAAGTTTAAAATTTTTTAATTAAAACTTAATAAAATATAAGTTCATAAATTAAAACTTACATATAAATACCAATAAATATAATGATCACATAATTTTATATGAAGCCGTGGAGCAATAAAACATCATAAATCAAATTGAGTACATGTAGTAAATAGATTCTTCTATTTATATCTATTAATAATATATGATGATACATCACATCATATATATATATATATAAATGTGATTATATTACGTCATCATCATAACATTACAAAGAGAAAAAGTGAGAGTTAGGTCCACAACATTGCTCTTGGATGGCGTGGTTGCTTGTGTTTGCTTGTTTTGTTTTGTTCTGTATATTGGTTTCTCATCAATTTGGAATTTGAAGTTTGTAATGATTTGGTGTGTTTTGATATTTTATTATAATATTTTTTGCACCCTATTTTTTATTGATGTATTTTATTATGTTTTATATATTTTTTCATCAATAAATTTTTTTTTTTTGCTGATAAAAAAATACATTGCTCTTGGATGATGTAAATATATGTCAGATTGGAAAAATTATTAGTTGGTTTTGAGACATTACATAGTCATATTCTATGTCAATTATGAATTTTTATGTTGATTCATATTGTATAATCTCCCAACACAAAATCATTAGCCTCACACCCTTCACTAATCACAATATGTCACTTGACGCTATTCCTGAACCAATCAATAACCTCTCGTGAGCCTCAATAATGTAATGATATTGGTTGGCATAGTTACAGCATTTCTAACATTTTTTTTTTTTTTTAATTTTTTATCAGAAAAAGGAAGAAAAGAAGAAAATTTTACACTTTATTACTATTTTTTTTAGTTAAATTAGAAAATCATTCAACAAAAAAATCAGCACCAACCAACTCTTTATATGGTTGTTCAAAAGGACTCTTTATATGACTCCTTATTTAAAGGGTACATTTGCAATTAGATATTTTTTCTTAAAATTCAAGAACATGATTTTTTTTAGTAATTTTTCAATATTTTTATTAAAAAAATTCAAAAAATATTGAATATGAATAAAAATATTAATATTAATATTATAGCACCATAATTAACTTCATATAATTTTCTCATTCACAAAAATCAAATTCATAATTTGATTAAGTAATTTACATCGCATGTACTATAATAAAAATATAGACAAGAAATAATAATATTAAGCATACTAGCAATTGGAGTAGCAATTAAGACTATAAGTTGTCATACCCAAGTACAAGAAAGTTTCAATCGTCCATGACTTAATTTAGAGAGAGAGAGAGAGAGAGAGAGAGAGAGAGATTAGCTATGTATCCTAAAGAAAGTGGGAGAAAGAGATTGGGTGTGAAACTATTTTGAAAAATGTTAGGGATTCTAAATGTTTTACCCATTTATAGGACCTACACCATATGAGACATTTGGTAAAATATTTGATAAAATATTTGAGATCCCTACCATTACTCAACTATTTTATTTGATTTTATTTTTTATAATTGAGCATATGGATCAATTTGCATGCACCTCGCGACTAATCCTGGTGTCGTAAAGTGAATGACTAGGCAAATTTTTAGTGACCCATCACAGTGACTCGAACTTGACAATTTAGATTTTATCAAGTGACATCTTAGTCTGGCTCGAATTTTTAAATTATTAATTTTTTTTAATTAATATCAAATTAATTAAAGAAAAACATTGTTCGCATTTTACTTTTTGAGGAGTCAACTCCCAAATTGCACATTTATAGTTCATAATATGACTTGCTTATAATTTATTTTAATTTAGAATTCTATGCAAACTGTATAGTATAGTTTCTACCTACAATTTATTAGATAGAAATAACTTAAATAAGTTAAAAAAAAATTAAATATCTAAAAATTGAAAGAGAGATACTTTTAATTTGTAATTTCTAATTATCAAATTTTAATTTACAATCAACTAAACAAAACTTGATCAATTCTCTTTTCTTTTTCTTTTTTCTTTTTTTAATTTCATTCTACAACCTTTATATTAGCATGTTTTGCTCATGTGCTAAAACCGTGCTGTGTACTATTGTCCACACAAATTTAGCTTGATATTTTTTTTATTTTTTATTTTTTTTTTGGGTTGGCACAAGAGAATTGGTAAGAAATTTAAAATAAATGTCCTTACTTTAGGAGGCCTATATAGGCTATAGCTTTTGAATGGGAGTCATCAAGTTAGGCATGTGATGGACTTTTCATAGAATCCGATCATCACTACCAAATATAAATATCATCATTATACTGATTTTTTACTCTTAAATTCTCTATCACACTTTCTTACAATAATTTTATTATATTTCAATCACAATAAAACATAAAATACATAGTTTGATTAAAAGTGTCCTAAAATAAATTAATTCTAATTTCACTTTAAACATTAACTGCTAAATTATCACATTAAAGTTAGGGTAAATTACACTCATCTTCTTAGAAAATTAAAAAAAATACTATTAATTTTATACATTTGACATGATTACACTAACTTTCATTTTAGTAAGGTAAAAGTAATTGAAATTAATGTAGATGATGCGCAGGCACTAAAATAAACAAAAATAAATTTATATTTTAATAAAAAAAATGACAACATCATTTTTTCATTTGTATGACTAACGAATTATTAATAAAAAAATATTTAACTGTTATGTAAATTAAAATTTTAAAAAAGAACAATATAATTATATCAAAAATATATAATTAATTATATTTTTCTCAAAATTTCAAAAGAAATTAATATAATTTCCTCATAAAAATTATTACAGAGAAATGATAGCATTACAAAAAATCTAAGCCTCTCATAAAAAAGCAGGATGTTGGTAATTGGCACTCAAAAGAGGAGGTAAGATGTCAAAGCTAAACCAAAATGGTTCGAGATTCTCATTATTATTATTATAACCAAACTTTGATTTAACAAGACTTTTCTTTGACGAAGCACACAATTAATTTCATCAAGAATGCCATTGACATTTTCCACATTCTTAAAAAATAATAATAAAAAAATAAAATAAAAAATAAAAAAAAAAAAGAATGTCATTGACAGATATCTATCAATATCATACTTTTGGTGATGGCACATTTTAGGTACTAACTAAAATGACACCAAATAAATCATTTTTCATGATCCAAACGTCTACTCCATGCTTGCATTTCAAACGACAATAATGCTTTTCTCCTGCCCTGCCCTAGTGTAGGTTTTCATTTTTTATTTTTTAATATGTTATTTTAATGGAGAATTATATGATACACTCTTAAAAGACGTAGCATATACACTTTAGTTACGATTTTTGTAATTTTTAATTATGACTTATTATAATATTAGTTATAACATAATTATGACTCTAATAGTATTAGTTATGACATTATTTTAATTATATCTCATATGAGTTATGACTGATTGAAAATTTAGTTATGATATTTGTAACAAACAACACCACAAATGATATAATTTGCATATAGCATTACTCTATTTTAATATATTATGAACATGTTTTATATAATTTATTATAATTATTTTATAAGTCCCACTAACAATAGTCATAAAAACTGCCATTAAGAAACAAATAAATTCAAAACAGTTTTATTCTAATACATAACCAGTACTACTTTGATAAATGTGGCTACAGTAATTGAATCGACTTGATTTTTTTAGTAGATAATTTATATAGTATGATCTAAAAAATAAATGATTCCGATCACTACCCATAATGAATTTGACTTACCCAAATAATAAAGTCTAATCTAGACCCGCTCAATCCTTTTTTAATAATATTTTATTCGTCAATTCATTATGGCTTCAAGAGACTTGTGAACCTAACATGAGTCATGTATTAATAATTTAAATCGTTTATTTTGTACAATTCTCTATATATATTATTCACGGCAAAAATTAAATTAATTTAATAATCATAATATTTTTATTTTAACGTGTTTATTTCCAAATTATTTGCTGTGAACACTTCATCACGTCTTTTAATTTTCTTAAAAGCTTTTATAGTTTGAAAACTATCATATGAAAAAATCAATCTAACTCAAAATTTTGAATGACACGAAAGATTTTTATTCATTTTCTTTATCTATAAATTACAAATCTTAATACACACATCGCGTGTGCACCAACTGTTAAAATATAAACACGCAATAGAATAAATCAATCCCTGAAAGCTTTAATGGTGTGCCAAAATTCTATAGCCTTTGCTTCATGACTGGCGATTGGCAAAATTGTCTTCGCATGATCGTCCCTGAAAGCTTTATTGTTGTTCCATCGAGACATAAATTTCTCTACCTAAAAGTAAGGTAAAAAAAAAAAAGAAGAAGATTAAAAAGTAAAAAAGCCTATAATTTAGAAATTAGATAATTGGTTAGAGAGTCAAGATCAATAAACGAGGAGGTTGAAATTTATTTCAACAAACCTGAGTAATAGACAATTCCTTAAGAGCTGCAACATCTTTATTTCTTCTCAGTTCTTCTGCTTTCTTCAAGAGTGAGAGATATTGGTTGAAGTGTGCCTTCTGTAGACACCAACAAGAAAAACCATTAGTTATTTTCATTTTATTTTCAAATTTTTAAATTAGGTTTAGAATTGATTAATTTTATTTCTACTTTTCAAAATTTTAATTGTGTATGTGTTTCTGATTCTTACTTCATTTATTTATTTAGAAATTTTCTAAATAAAATTGCAAAGGGTTTGAATGAAAACAAAATGAAAAGTTACCAGTGCGGATTAATTTTTTTTCTTAAATCATTATTAATGTACGAAGTGAAAATTTTAACAATAACTCTACAGTCACATAATCAATCACATAAAATAATTCTAGCTAAGGAAGTCTCTCAGCTTCACTTATGTTTTATATTGTTGATTATGTTGTCTATTATGTGATCAGCAATACTAGGTATCATGAAAAAAATTTCATAAAAATAATCATGAAAACTTTGTGACCCTTGGATTATACTTAGAATAAAGCACCACACACTAATCAAGGTAATCCAAGAATCATAAATTTTTCATGATCATTTTCATGAAAAAAATTTTATGATCCCGAACTTTTCTGTTATGTGATAGTAGAAGTAGACAGACTTATTG
Source organism: Camellia granthamiana (assembly GCA_036172215.1). Taxonomy (NCBI): domain Eukaryota; kingdom Viridiplantae; phylum Streptophyta; class Magnoliopsida; order Ericales; family Theaceae; genus Camellia; species Camellia granthamiana. Next base: position 62,566,472 of record CM069914.1, read on the forward strand.
AAAACTTAAATGTAGGTCTCATAAATGTCATTATTGAATGAAATTAAAACTTACACATAAAAAAATGTCTTGTTTGTCTCATATTTGAGATCATGATTAGACCATCTAGTTCGATCCATTTGCTCATTTTTAGGTTCCGTTTTGATAATCCGAACCGTTCAATGTGTAGACTCGTCAAGTACTATATCCCTATACAAAATTAGGTTGATCGGATATCAATAACTATTTGATTTGGATCAAATTTTTGTTAACCGTTTATTTTTTCACCGTCTATTTTTTTTATACAAATCTGATCCGATCAAGTAGCTATCAATATTCGATCAATGTAATTTTTTACAGAGATATAGTACTTGATAAGTTTTACACATTAAACGGTTTTGATTATCGAAACGAAACCTAAAAATGGACCCATGGGTTGGACTGGACGGTCCAATCTTGATCTCAAGCATGAGACAAGCTGGACCACATAAAAAATATATAATAAAAAAAAAAAAACCACACAAATCACATAATTTACGGACCACAATTGTAACTAGCCTTGTTTTCACAGAGGTATAAGTTTTTCCAAGAATACCCTTGATTTTGATGATGAATACTAATAATGTCAGCCATAGGAATCAGATTAACACACATTTAATACTTTAAGAATGAAATTGTCATAATTAAAATATTAAAAATCAAAATAAAACAAAATGCATATTTTAATGATCAACAAAAGTATATAGATTGAAATAATTACATATGCAACTCACTCAAAAGTGGGTAATAGAAGTTTGTCATACATTACCATTTCATTCTTTCTAAGCTGAAGAATGAATTTGAATGCTGCATCTTGAATTCGAATTATATCTGCCAATTTTCTCTCCAAACAAACAATATATTTTTCCGCCACCTCTAGTTCTCTCTTAAGAAGCTTGACATAAGCCAAAAATGCCAAATGTTCCTTCTGAAGTCCATCTATTTCGTTGCGAATATGCTGAAATAAAAATGTGATCAAATATATGTTTGTCAGATCGAAGACACTTCACGGATACACGTGTCATGTGTTTTGAACACGTATCAAATTACCGTTATGAATTTTTGTTTAAAAAAATAATTTTATGAAAATAGTTTGGGAACAAAATAAAATATATGAAAACAAATAAGGAAAAAAGTAAATGAAAATGGCAATAATTTCGTATACACAACAAATAAAAACATGTAAAAAATTATTTACTTTGCAATATCCCTATTGTGTTCGTATCTTTTTCTTTTTTTTTTCTTCTTTTTTCAAAATTACCGTGTATATAGTTTTGTATAGATATAAGATGTCCGTACTTTTTAGGTGAGATACAACATCATGTATGGCCAGAATATCTTACTTGTATATAGTTTTGTATATCTTCTTTGGAACGTAAATAATATGGAATCTGTGGCTTCAAAGCATCATCTTCAATTGCTGCTTCCATCTGCTTTATGTCTCTTAGGATCTTCTTCTCCTCTGCTAAACTCTTGCTCCCATGTTGCATCATAGAATGTAACCTCTTCTCTTTCTAAAAAATCACCAACAAAAATTTTATTTTGGTCTCGTTTGGAAAAATAAGTTGGGATTAATTTAGCCCATTAAAAGATAAAATAGGCTAAAAAATTAAAAAGACAAAATATCACATTTAAATCATAATCATTTTATTTTTTTCTCACAAAATTACAAAAAAAAACAAAAAAATTATTCGCAACGAAGGTTGATTCACCAACAAATTATTTTTTAACTAAAATAATAATAATAATAATAACATGCTTAGTTTGTTTTGGCATTTTCTATCATTTGGAGTGATAAAAAAATGAAAATTAGTAGAAAATAGATTTATTTGAATAGAAAATATTTTTCTTTTTTAAAAAGTCCAAAACTTTTTCTAAATTAAATCTTTCTAACACCAACCCACCCACATGGTGTTGCTACCACTCCACCACTGGTGGCGGACCCGGTTATTGTCAAAGGGGGCCCTGAAAGTGTAATTATTTACACTTTTAGGGGTTAAAATAAAATTATATAGAATTTAAAGAAGAAAAATGCTTCTTTCTTTTTCTTTTTTTCTTTTTTTTTTTTTTGTAAATACTCAAAATTACATTGGCTAAATGAGATTTTTGTAAAGTTTGGAAGGCCCAAGGTAAAATTATATAGATTTTGGAAATGCCAAGGAAAAATTGCATAGATATTGAAAGGACTAAAGTAAAATTACATAAATTTTGAAGGACCAAAATACTATTTTTAATTAAAAATAGTTTAAAATAATATAGATTTAAATGTAATTTTGTAAAGTTTGGGGATAAATGGGCCCCGCTAGCCCCCTTGTGTCTGCCTACGCCCGCCACCACATCACTGCTGCCGCCGCCCCCATCCTATCACGTCTTGCGGGTGATTTTGAATGATCTAAATAAGTGTACTTTTTGACTTTTTTTGAAATATGGATTGGGTTTGAAGTGATGTGATAAAGAGATGATATGACTTAAATAGCATAGTGACTTTTTAGCTTTTTGGCTTTTTTAGGGTCCCCCAAACAAGGCCCAAACATAGAAAATTAATTTTACAAAAATAACTCATAATAAAAAGTTTTTTTTTATATATATTTTTTATCAAGAAAATAACAAATATTGCTTAGAAGCTGTACCGGTCTCTTCCCTTCGCTTGTAATCTTGGAATGACTAGGAAGAATCTGGTCCAGGGCACCTTCATAATGCTTCAATTCCGACCTCTTACAAGCCAACCTCTGTGTGGAGTACTTACATGGTCCATGTTTTAACTCTGAAATAATATGATCTCGTTCTAACTGTTGGGAATTCAAAGGATAGAGAAAAATCTAAGAATTTTTTTTTTTTAAGCAAATTATTATACATGTGATTATTGTAATTTGTCTTTTGATTCGGAAATTAATTTTCAAATAAAACTGTTTGGTTCATAAATAAATAACTTGGTTTGGAAATCAACTACCGCACAAAACTATTTGACTTATCTGTATCTTTGATTCGAAAGTTGATTTCTAGCTCTCGAAAATATATATATACCTTCTTTTGTTGTAAATCTTTGGTGACCCGAGCTCGAGCTTGATCCTCAAATCTGAAATTCAAATTCATTTCTTCATAGGACCGAAACTTGACGAAATAGAAGCGATGAATTTGCTTAGGAATAAGCTGTCTAGCTCTAGCAGATTCAGCAGTGGCAGCATTGTTTACTGTAAATCTCAAACAGTAAAATATTTTGTTAAAACAATGAATCGTAAAAAATAATTAAAATAGTTTTTAATCTCCAAAAATAACCTATTTAAAAAAAAATTATAATAAAAAATATGCATGTTATAATTGTTCAAATACCCTTATATCTAAAATAATTAAAAAAATTCTTTTATGATTGGACATGCTAAAAATACCTAATACCCACAGCCGTATTGGTCAACTCGTAAATCGTAAGATTATAAAATATTATAAACCAGCATGACAATAACCTTACCTCTTGTTTTCTCTTTCTCATCAACAAAAATTTCAAATTCATCTTCTTCACCTTCTTTTCTCAATTCCACCATTTCCATGGAAGAATTAGCTTTCTCTGCATCCATGTCAGCATTCATCCACCTCTTCTTTGTTAGGAGGAGACATCACTTGCTAGTCTTAAATATACACTAAATATTCATATAATAAAAACTATAGGTTTGAATATAAATAAATAAATATGGTTACTTGCACTGCACTCCAAGTCAGTCAACAACTCATTCATGTACTTTGGAGAGAGAAAAAAGGGTATAAAAATGGCCCACGCACACCTCTAATTAAAAATTATTATACAAATAACATTAACTGACAAATTAAAGAATGTATAGTTCAATCCTAGGATTAGTCAAAATTTTACAACTGCAAGCTATAGGAGCTTCTAGTCATATAACAGGACAAAACAAAAGCAAAATAACTCAGTTCCCAAACATCATCCGGATTCGCTGACTCGACCTTTCTAAACCATAATAGTAGTACCCTGGTTATGAAGAAAAATTTGGAGATGGAAAATTGAAATATACTAGGTAACTCAGGTTCGAAAAGCAGCCAGTCTAGCTTGCAATTTCTCATATACACTAGCTATTTTGCATTGCCAGCTGCAATAATCAACTCAAGCCTGGAGAAATCTTCTAACAAAAAATGAAAACACCCTTCTCTGATGCCACCATCCTTTTTGCAGGGGACGTTCCGACAATCCTCTCCAGCTAGTAATCAAAAAAAATATATATATGAACAATGTAGACTCACCAAATCAACACTTGGAATAGCATGGCATTGTTTACAAATATTTTAGCATCAAATAAAAGAACAAAACATTACCCGGAGCTGATCAAAGCGAGAAAAAAGTGCAGTGCATGTCATGCTATCAGACCCTTCGAGCATATTAACAATCTACAACAAAAAATGGAGCAGGTTTTTAAGGAATGAATTATACATTTTCCAAAGCCATTGATAATTAATCATAATTCCAAGTAAAGAAATGAGAAAGGAAATCTATTTTGCAAAGATCATGCTCACCTCAGGGTAAAATTCTTTTCTTTCTGGAAGAGAATAGATAACTAAATTCTGAATACCACGAATCTGATTACAAGGAAAAGATGGATATACAAGTTAGAAATATCCATCAACAAAAGTCTGATCTAAAATAAGTTTTTCCCCGACTGCAGAAAAGATTAAATCAAGCCATACTTTTAAGTTTCGATGATTGATATAGGAGTAATCAAAACAATTTGGTTTCAGAAATTCAACATTGAATTAACACTACCAAAAATAACCAAGATGATAAAACAACAATCAATCATGCCCAAAAACAAAAAAATATAACAAAATAATAAAAAAATACTTCAAATAACCTTATATCTATGGTAGAAATGAGCTCTCTCAGTGTAAAGCATGATCTTCCGCTTTCCTTGGAAAAACCATACCCGCGCACGAGAAATATCGCTCTGTTTTGTGTACCTAAATGTTTAGGCCACTAGTCGAATTAGTTCCTGTATGTTTGCAACTGATGGAGGAAGTTGACATCCCAATATCGCACAATACAGTACCAAAGCTTCTCAAAGGACAACATAAAACAATCTAACACGAGTTAAAAGTAAGAGGTAAAGATGGTTCTTACTCCCCCAATAGACAAAAGGATGCATCCTGTGACTTCAAGAAATTTCGAACTCGAACAAACTCAAAGTAAGAACTAATAAATATCATAATCCCACCCTGCATGAAAATGTTTAAAGAACAGTACAAAAAAAGTCAATTCTATACCTTATGCGTATAGCTCAATGCTCAGGCATACCAACAATTAATTTATTCGGGGTCAAACAAAATATTTTTTTGATAAGTGGAATCAAACAAAATATAAACACCTGAATAGAATCTTTTATCTTGGGGAACACCTGCAATAAGAAAACAATCAATATCACATATAAAATAAATTTTCAGAACTCATAATGATGCAGTTAATAAGCTCGAGAGAAAAAACAAAACAAACTCAAAAGCGAAAAATCTTACTAAACTTCAAATTCAGGGCCTTACTCTAGAGCTTTCATACTAATTTGAGTATTAATAACTTTTATCATGTGTTATGAAGTTAATACAATGTTGGTTCAGTTTTATTCTTGGTCTGTTAAATTTAATGGGTGATAATTTCTAAATTTTCTTGAGATGGGTGGCGCATGTATCAAAATGCGCATAAAGTTATGTTATTAGGTCCCTTTAAAAGGTTGCTAGTTCTACTTAGACGGGTTTTAGAAGAAGTGCTGAGCTTCAACATGACAAACTGTATTTCAAAAAATGAAAAAATAAATAAATAACAAACTGTTACCCTAATTGGATTACTTGTCCTAAGGTCTATATGAAACCATATAATGCTTTCAGTCTATGAAGAACGCTCAGGAGAAATGGCGGACCTTACTGAACTAAAGAAATTTATTTTTTATCTATGGCTTTAATTATTTTCAAAATTGCCTCACTGAAATTTAGAAAAATATTTTTTGGTTTCATAACTCAGAATTCACTTTTTAGAAAATTGAAATTTTTTATTTTCCGTATTTTTTTATTTTTACTAATTTTTTTAATATTTTAAGCAATTTTTTAAAATTTTAGATACACCTAATATAAATACAATTAAAAAGTAAAATATTTGTGAGAAAAATCTTTAAAAAATTCACTAAATACCAAAAAATAAAAAATAAAAAAAATTCAATACATTTTTCGTATTCTTGTGTATTTATTGATTTTTTTAAATATTTTTTTACAAATATTTTACTTTTTAAATACATCTAAAAAAGTAAAAAAATTGCTTAAAATTTTAAAAATATTCACTAAAAACAAAAAAATACGAAAAATAAAAAACTCAATTTCTAAAAAATTGAAACCAAACACACAATAGTTATCAAAATTTGTTGATTTGCCACCACTTAAATTTTGGAAAATATTATGCTACTATGGTTCTAAAATTTTTCCGATTTACCAAAACTAAAACTTCGAAAAATACTATTTTTACTTTCAGTTTTAAATTTTATTTTCAACTGAACTTTGGGGATGGTAAGCACTAGAAACAGAAGTTATGCGCCATAACATTTCAGCAAATGAAACTCAAGGCAGATAACAAGCATCAATATGTAGGAAATGTAGCCCACTCATAAAACTGTTAAAACTGTGGGGCTCAATACACATCTATCGACTACATTAAGCTTCTTAGAAAAGGAAACACGTTGATAATATTAATGTCAGTGACAGTTTTCATAAATCCCTTATTGCTGAGGTTCATGATATTTTGACTTGGTAGCAGACTAAATTTTAACCAATTCCGATTTTATATACTTCCATAAATAATGTGCACTTCTAGAATGAATTAAACTTTGTCTCAAATTTAGATAAAGACCTTGCATACTGCTATGAGAAATCAGACATACAGATTAGAGTTGACACAAATTTCCATACTGCTAATCCAAAGCATTTTTATCATCGTCAAATTTTTCATATTGCTTTATTTTTGTCTTTCCCTTGCTACTTGTCAAAAGCGAGATCCCTAGGCATTCACTTCTAATTTGGAAGAACTCGTAAACATTCACTTGTATCTATTGGTGGAAGTAGAAGACTATCCAGTTTGAGTTAGAAATTAGAAAAATAGGTCACAAAAAGAAGGCAATATTTTAGACAACAAAACACAAATAACTATTTTAAACAAACCTTCTTAGAAAAATATTCAAGACGAGTGTCATCCACATCTTCTATTGATTCCACATCAAAACGCTCATAAATCTGCAAGGTTGCGAGTAGCAGAATACGAGTTTACGAGAAAACTCGATATATACCAAAGAGAAAAAGTAATTGAAATTTGGAAACAATGGGGTCACCAAATCAAAGATAATGGGATTGTAAACTCCTGTAGTTTGCAAAATTTAAGAAATAAAGCTAAAAATAAAATTGATAGTGTCCACTTTGTCAATCACCAGAATTTAGTTTCTTAATGTGTTGAATGTATAAAAAGTATGCAAACCTTAACCTTTGGCATAATATGCACAAATTGGCTACCTAAAGGTTCAAACCCACAACCTCAAGGTTAGTAGGCTGAGTTTTAACCACTGAACCAATAGCTCCAATCAATGTGTTGAATGTATCTTGCAGCTAAATTCAAATGAAGCAAGAAGGAAAGAAGAGTTATATCGAAGCATACACACCTGTCGTACTTGAAGTAATACTTTGGGAAGAACAGATTTATGCTCACATAACATCTTCACCTGTAAGTATAACTAACGGATTAAATATCACAGATGTTGCACAAATAGACAAATGAACTCGGCCCTTGCTCATTGCATACACCCATATCCACCAGTTTTAAAAGGCAATAGTGTCAGCTGAGATATTATATATTCTATTAGGATAGAGTAAGCTTTCAATCATTTCAGTTTTTATTTAGAACCATACATTGATTAGTAAAAATTTTAAGAGAAGCAGATAGATGCAACAATGAAGAAATAAATTAATCATCTAAAATTATATGCAAAAATTTAGGAGCATCTGTGTTTAGAAAGTTATTTATATTGCATCAACAAGCAATTATAAAATTACAAGTAGGATAATAGAACACAAATAACATGTTATCCTCAAAATCTCATTGCTGAATCTGACTTAAAAGTGAAAGAAAAGAACCAAGAAAAAAAATATAGAACAAAATAAACAAAACATGGCTATCACTTTAAAGCAGAAGCTTATCTTGAACATTAACCACATGAATTGCATTTTTTCCTAATAACCAATGTCACAAAAAAAAACTAGTGAATATACTTACCATAGAATTTCAAAGGGTAAAACAATTGTCAAGGACCAGAATAGGGAATCGAGAGGCAGTGCCTTAGCTTGTGATGCATATACACTAATATACAGAAAGTTTAAGCTTCAAAACACTTTTAGAACTGTCTTGCCTCAACTTGAGCAGTTTCAAGGCCTTTTAAAACATAGGTGTGGTGCATAATAAAATGAAACATATTAACACACCTTTCCTTGGTAGTTAATGCAATGACGATTGAACAAGGCATTGATCTCTGGAAGAAGAAAGTACAAGCATAGTTTAGGATCAATTTATTTCCAAAGGATTGCTCTGAGAAGTCTTAAAGGAAGTACTCAGGTTTGTATCACAGCACATATACAAATCAGACATTATTAAAAGATGAGCTAATCAATCTAATATAGATAAAGCTTCTTTTTTTTTCTTTCTTTTTTTTTTTTGGGTAAGCAAGGATAAGTCTTCAATACAAAAAGAAATGATGAAATTATAGGACTTCAATTGATGTATACTTGACTTGCCAATAGTAAAGCTGACACCAATGCCGTGACATAAATTAAAAGTCCTGTTTCCAGGTTCCACTTACCGAGGCAGTATAAATAAGGGAGAATTTCGAAAAAGTGGAGTAGGAAAAATAATTTTAAAGTGATGGCAGAACAAGACTTACTTGCACAATCTAATACATAAATCACTTGTACTTCCATCACTTTGAAATTATTTTTCTACACTAGACTTTTTTTATATTCTCCCTATAAATAATCGCATAGTCAACCATCTCTGTAGCCCAACGATTTGCCAGATATATGGACCAAATTTTAGTTAATAGTAGTAGGAAACTCAATACCTGGATTTAAATGAGAACCCAACATTATTGTTTGTCGGTAGAACTGTGCATGTCCATCTAAATACCTATGCAATAAAAGAAACTCAAAGAAGTCAATTTCAATAAACAAACAACATGAGACAAGAAGCTTTAAAATGGAGAATGGAAGCCTTTTGTGACAATTCTACATGGCAAGAAATAGGAGAAATGAAAAGATAAAATGAAGAAGAAAAAAAACTAATTAAGAAACAGGGATTAAGAATGTACCACTCTCTAATGCGCATAATATTAGTTCCATGCTGCTTAGATGGTATGTGGTTCAACTGTTCAACAACTGTATTTACGTGGGACCAATTCTGCACAAATTTTGTTGGAAAATGAAACAAAACAGCAAACAAATAATAAAAAAATAACAATTAAATATCAGATCAAACATTAGACAAAAAATGTCAACTTTATAAATTGATCACAGAATTTACCTGCATAGCTATTATGTCCGAATGATCAATGATTAAAACCTGCACATACATTTTGTTTCAATTAACTAAGAAGTTCGCAATACCAAAGTCCACAATAAAGGCAATGTTCATTTTCAGTTGGATGCATAGCTAGTTTAAATTTCTCTTCCAAGGGCTTTTTAATTGTATAGGAAGCAACTAAGTTTCAAAAGCAGTGGCTATAACTTTCAGAAAAGTAAAACAAAAATCACCTGCTGCAAATCTGTTGTTTGTTTGTTTCTAGAACTTCCAAAAAAGGAGAAGAAAACAAAACAAATAAATAAATAATTGCAAAATAGCCCTAAATCTATTGAAATACTACATAAAAAAACCATGAATAAATGAGATAAATTACCTCTATCGAAGAAAGATAATCAACATCTTTTTCCTTTTCTACCTCGGCCTCCCCAATTTTCTGACAAATGACATTAAGTAAATCTGGAGTGAATTTCCAAAACATACTATAAACTAACTACAATATGGAATATGACATCAAGTCTTGTGCAAGCATACCATATAAACCTAATACATCATAAGAATACAAATAGCACAAACTACACTGAACTTAGTGGCATAAAATTGAACATATAACTAGTTAACAACCACAATAGCGATCGTCTATCCACTATATCAAACAAATTATACTACACGTAACAAAAATAAAGTAAAAATCCAATTCATACATCAAACTATAAGTTAATATTGCACAAGAGAATACAAATAGCACAAACTACACTCCAAAACAGGTTCTCATGGATATTGCCCATGTCATGTTTGTGGTTTTTCTCAGTGATAAATCCAAAAAAGAAAGAGAACTGAAAGTGCAAACAATGCTTACGGTGATTAAACCAAGAGGAGAGGCAACAATCATGTCAGATGAATAGAAATCACCATACAATTTTATGCTCCTCCTACAGAAAAGTACCCAACAAATGGTAAAATGGTCAATAAGAAGTTAACATAGAACTATAAAACAACGTATTCTCTTTCTACTAATTTTCAACACTAACAATGCAAGAAAGTGTATTGAAATTTCCAGCAAAGCATTGATAAGAAATTAGAATTCATCAAATTTTCAAGCAAAGTAAAAATGGCGAGTGCAATAACACAAGTGCCAAAATTCACCAAGCACGTATACAAATCATCCAATGCACCTACATCAGGTTCCAATCAATCGAAGACCCTCCAATTACTTTCTTTCTAAATATAACATGGATGTATGTAGCACTAACATCAATTTTACACCTACTCAAAATGTTATTGACAACTAATGCAGTAGGATCTTCAAGTCCCACACTCAATTCTCAACACTCAAGGGCCATCAGACAGTATCCTTTACTGCTTTGATGATTTTTTTCCACAATGAGTCCTTGTGATTACAGCACAAAAGAACATATAAAATAGACGCACAAAAAAATTCTTCGACAAAAAAAATATTAGCTTTAATGGTGTTCTAACAATGTTCAAGGAATTTGAACTAGGTTATAATGAAAAGACATTTACCGTGTAAACTTAATGCCTATCATGAAGTGGTCATTGTTATTCCCATCAAACAGAGCTTGATAGTCAGAAGGCTTTGAAGGCTTCTGTGATTTTGAAATTTCATTATCATTTCCTTCATCATCCTCATTGTCATCAGCCACTCCAGTTCCAAACTCATCAGAGAAGCGATCAAGGTGCTCCACATTAACCTGACGAGGGCAATAAAATTACAAATAAAGATGGGATTCAAGGTGCTGCGCATTAACCTGAGAAAGGCAATAAAATTACAACTATAGAGGACCTGATTGCCTTAAAAAATTATCCTTCTTTTAAAAAGAAACAGAATGGATTTGTCTCAATTTGTCAAATCCAAATTATCAATAATGACAAACTCAAAGTGCCACCTAGAATACCTTAGGTATATATTCCTGCATCATGCAATGTTGAATTCAAAGAACAATAAGGATCTTCTCAAAATGCCATCTAGAAGTCCTTATGCATACTTTCTAATAGTCAGGTTGCATCACAAAATTGCAAATTTTTAAAACTCACCTCTCTTCATCCAATAAGTATCTAAATGTATTAGTTGTTAGACTTCGCCCACTTACATTAGAAGTTAGAACTAGGACAAAGGCTCCTAACTAGGAAACTTTGACACTTCAAGGAATAAAAACATATTGAACTAAAGAAGATTGCATGTAAAGACCCAACAACAAAAGTCACCCCAAAATAAGACCCATGTGCAGAGGAATACCTTATGTGCAGAGGGGGTCAGCTGTATTAGCCTCTTAACTACACGAAATGCAATGCTTGCAAGTGGCAACAGGATCAAAATCTGGATCAAATCATTACAAAAAAATCAAGCTTCTTAGCTAAGCAAATAAATATATAAAGTAAAGATAATAATAGATTATTGAAATAAAAAATCAAAGCAAGAAAAAAAGGCTGAAACAAGAGCCACAGATGGAAGCCATCAAATTCACTTATCAGTGGCCAGAAACTAATTATCCTTGTAGAAAAACAAGCCACAATAACATGATAGGAACTTCTCCAAAAAGAAAACCGACAACAAGCATGATAGCAATAAAAGAGAATCTATGAATTTCACATGGTGCTCATTTTGGACCTTGTCTGCAGTTGAGGTTTAATTTGAATATTATTCACATTTCTATAACATAGTTTATGGCTTTTTTTTTTTTTAAATGATTTCTAGTGTTTAAGGGTCAAAGGTGTTTTGATTCTGTACATTGCTGGAAAGTGCGCTGCTAAGGTGCAATTTTTGTAGGCCTTAATTTTTGTTTGGGCTAGATTTTATAGGTCTGTTGTATTCAAATAAACCCTTTTTTTTTTTTAATATCAGGAACAAAATGAAATAATATTAATTAAAAAGGCATGAAAAAGTACAAATGAGAACAAGAAAGGTTTGAAAAAGTACAAAGGAAATAATATTAATAAAAAGGTACGCATTTTGGGTTATACCAGCATCCTTGCTTCAATTTTATGAGTTTTGGCTTTATGGATGCATTTAAGGAAAGCAAGAAAGGTTTGAAAAGTGGCACCCATCAATTTGATGTGACATTAAATGCAGAGGAAAGAATAAGCATATTTTCAAGGACGTAGAGACAGCCATTCATGGGGTTAATTTATCTTTAAAAATAAATTTTTTGGCTTAAAAATAAATTTTGAGGGGGCCTAGGTCATTTGACCTAGAAAACATTCTATTTGCCACCTGAAAATTCCTCTTTGTTGGAGAGCATGAGTAAAGATAGGAAGAGTGCCTTTTTATCCTAAAAAGAAAGGACACGGAGGCCTTCGCTATCTTTGGTGAGTATTACGTGTAAGTTCACATGAAATGAGATTTAAATATAGAAACACAATTAACCATCATTATATTTAACCTAACGTTGTTCATAATGAAATCATTACCAGCCACACCACAAGAAAGCACTAGGCATTACCTTAGGACGAGTGAACCCCTGGTCAAGCAAACCATCTCCAGTAAGTATTTCCTCCTTTGCACTTTTTTGATGTTTGGCCACTCTTGCATCATTCTTTGTTACTAGATCTCTAGTTATGAATATATGATTCAGCTGCGTAACATAATTTTTTTCTTATCACTATAAGAACGTTTTGGGATGACAAGACTGAAATCTAATATAGATTGGCAAGTTAAAACATGGAGAAAGTATAAGGGCATATACGTACAGAATGCATTAGATACGCATCCATGACACTTGAGTCTTCTTCCCGGCCTTTGAGATAAAATGGCTTCTTGTTGTGGTGCAGTATATCTCGATAACTGTTGACTAGAAAAATAGGTATGCATTAGCAAGTAAAACACCAATAGCTACAAGATGGAACCATTCAGAAACTCAATTAAAATCCACAGTAAATTGGATTGTCTTAAATTCTTTTTTTGACAAAAAGGCAATCTTTAGCAAAGAAAATAAATACAAGAACATGGGAACATGTGCAAAATGAGAGAAGTTTTCGTAACATAATAGAGGATAGAAACAACAGCACTATAAGAGATCAAACTCAAAAATATCTAAACCCATCAAAGCAAACACCCAACTTCTTGGGGAAGAATACACAGGTCCTCTTTCACAAATGACAAAAACAAGTAGTCCGTGTCTATAACTGCATAAACATGAGTATTTTGCAAAGAACAAGACATAGAGTTCGTATGAAACAATGCCACTTCTGGAAAGTATCAACGGCCTGATTACACCAAAGGCCTCAGTGATGGATAGTGTACGATGTTGAAGGCCCAATTTGCAAGGGCGTAAAGCCACCCACACAAACCACCCAATCCACCGAATTGAAACCTCCTGAATATATTAACCGACCCACCATTTTGGTGAACTGCAATTCAGCTTCTGGTGGCAAAACAAATCAATCTGCCATTGGCAGTTCAGTTGACATTTTCCCCCCAAACCGTTCCACACCGACATGTGTACACCCCTAAAACAGATTGTCTAGGTAGTAGACACACAGAAAATGTAATAGTAATAGATAAAAGTGTCCAAGTAGAAGGCCAAAAGCCCAAGTAAAAGAAAAGACACAAAGCCCACCCATACCAATATGCAGAGATAGAATAACCTAGCAAAGTATGACATGTGAGTAATAGGAGTAGCTGAATAGATTTCAATTAAACCCCACTACTACATTCATTGCCTAAGTAACAAACATAGCTGAATAGATGTGGAAAAACAAAATACGACATGTTGATCATCTTCACTTACAAAGGGAGAAGAAATATCTCCGTTTAGATGAATCAAAATCATTGCCTCCAGATGCCTTGTAGATATCCAACCAATGCTTATATAACCTTAGCTTAGGAACATAGCCCGAATGTAGGTCAATATCCTGCAAAATGACAATTAAACTATACAAAATTATTATGAATGGAGATATATTATGTATCTAATACAACTATATATACAGTAAAAGAGCAGCCGCATTGAAGAAAAGTCTATTCTCACTTCTTGTGAATTTCTTATATTCCATCAAACAATCTGGTACCCCTCCCTTTACACAACACATAAATAGAAGAAAAGCGGGATAATAAGCTTCAGATGCAACATCCCTTGGAAGCAACTGCCTTCAAGTTCCAACTCCAAAGAAGAGCATCAAATGAGGCAAAGAAGACTGAAGCCAACCCAAAACCGAGTGCACAATGAAAGACCACATAAAAGAGGCAACATGGAAGAGGATATATTGCTAGTGAAACAGTTCTCAAGGGACACCTTATCCCTTGTTACATGGCTGACTGGTTGAAAAATTCTATTAGTTAACACAATCTGTATTAAGGACAAATTCGAGAAGGGTAGAAATCTCAATATCCTGTTAAGCAGCTAGCCTCTTTAATCCTCACAAGATTCAAGTTATAAAGCAATTAGAAGAAATCAAGTTAACAAAAATTCAACATTCACCCAACTGAACAACAGAACAGCCATGGGCATGAATTTAAACAAGAAGAATAAATAACATCAAGGCTGCCTACAATCACATGGAAACCCCTTTTTTTTTTTTGACAAGTATTACCAACAAGGCACTGGGTGAGTGTCGCCCATATACAACTATCAGAAAAGAGGACAACAAGAAAGAAACATTTATACACAGACTTCTATCTCCAAAATCTATGAAAACTAAAAACAGATCAAGAAATGGGTTAGTATACCAGCTATACAAAATGGACAAAAATATACTTCTTAGAAATAAAAAGGGTCTGCTCCACGCCCTCAAAAGTCCTTCAATTGTGAGCTTCAAAACTGCTAAAGGTCCTCAAACTTCTTCTCTTTGTAATTGACAACATTACATGGCTAAATAAAGACTTCTAAAGACGTCAACTTTAATACAACAAAGCCTTCCAAATAAGCAACTTAAGGTTTTGACTTGTAAAACCCATATAAACCAATAAGCCCTGCCTTCAAATAATGTTGATTTTCGAAGTTTCACTCTTTTGAATTTACTTTTCCTTGGGTTTCTCGTGTACTGCATCATTATCTCTTTACCTACTTTCACTACATCCTCAGCCTGAAACCACCAAACTTAGCAGCACACCAGAAACTGAGAAGACTGAATAACCACAATATACACTATACATACAAGGAAGATGTCCTTTCAAAACTCACATGAAACAGTTATTAATGGGTTCCTTTATTATAAAGAATAAATTTGCAAGACAGATTGACTAACAAGAATCAATATACAACACACAGACTAAATAAATAAGTACCTTTATAAAACATTCTCCTGTCCCTATCCACTTGCAATTTGGTATATCAAAAGCAGGCACCTCCCATTTATATTTCCATCTTCTTTTTGATAGAACATCCACCTCTGCTTTTGATAATTTGTACCCGAAGTGATCACAAAAGGATCTACATGAAGAAAACCATGCGTAAATTTCACAAGGTAACTAGAAAGAAATATATATATATATAACGAAATCCAAAACTCATTGAGCAAAAAATATTGAATAAACAATATTACAAAACGAGGGTGTTTGTTTGGGCTTTTTTGAGCCAACTTATAGCTTCTAGCTTTAGAATAGCTATTTTGGACTATTTGGTTAAACTTATTTCAAACAGCTTCTGATTTTAACAACTTATTTTAACTTAAAAAAACTGATTCTGAGAAGCTGCTCACCCCTTACTTTTGATTATCAGTTTCTGCTGTGGACATATTAATTTACGATTATATTCTTAGATTTCTTTTTTTATTTTTTAAAAAAATAAAAAAAGACCCAAATGGACTATAGATTATTGTTATTATTTTTTATGAGAAATATAGACAAATAGTGAATAACAAAAAATAAAAGTTAATTGAAAAAGCCACTTTACAGCTTATTTAACAAATACTACTCAACAACTTAAATCTATAATCCAATAGTAACACCAAACAGATTAACAACTTCTGATTAAAGTCATAATCCATAATCTATAATCTATTTTAATAGCTACACCAAACGGGGCCAACAATTACTTTCTTTAAATATTTAAACCTCACTATTTTTTCCTTTTTTTAGGCAGAAAACCTAACTAAATTAATTTTACTATTCTCCAAGCTTTTTTAACTAAGCAGCCAATATAAAAATATATATAAAGGTTGCACCCAATGCACAAGGCTTCCAGTAAGTGGACAGTCTTTCCCCACCTTCTTATTGAGAAACTGATTCTCATGAATCGAACCTGCACCAAAGCACTAGGATAAGATAGCACTTGCAATTTCTCTAAGTCACGACCTCTTAAAATGAAAAGTAGGTATATAATGCCATTTATGACCCCCCCCCCCCCCCCCAAAAAAAAAAAAAATACAGGGACAAAAAAGATTTAAAAAAAAAATCAATCGATGAAATGAGCAAACTAATAACAAGCAAGTAGAGCCTTAGAACATGATGGTAATCATATGAATTTTCTACTATGAACAACCCCTTGATGGCCCACACATCATCTTTACCATTATTTAATTTCCATATTCTTGAATTTACCTCAAGGGAGAAGTAAAATTTGTCACAGCCCCAACCTCAGGCTTTAGATTAGTTAATGGCATCACAAAGTATTAAGAAACCAACAAGAATTAATTCAAGATTAAGCAAAGTAATTGATATAATTAGACTAATTAGAATTAATTTCATTCAATCAACACACAATAGAACTTCTAACTAAATGGGATTCACCCATAATTAACCATCACAAAATAACATGTAATGGAGAGGGTAACACCTATGACATCCTCTCCTCCTTTTAAAAAGTTTGGTCCTTCAAACTTTAGTGTAAACAAAGGAGGACACTTTAACTAATGACTTCTGCAAATATTTAATACTAAAATCATTAAGAAATCTCACATATAACTGCACCCATCTTGGTTCCCTTTTTTTTTTTTTATTGGCATCTTAGTTCCCTATTGTGATAAGACTCCTATCAAGTAATTCGAGCGGAGAGCGGTTGCGGTTGCTGTTGCCGTAACGGTGGCAGTGGCGCGGTTGCGGTTGCGGGGTGTAAAAGCCGTAGCGTAATGGTTGCGGTAACCGGAACCGTGAATTTTTTTATTTCTCGCACAACTTAAAAAAAACTTACCGATACGCATATTTTTTTCTATAATCATATTTATTCGGTTTTAAAATAAATATTGATCAATTTTTGTAAATTTTTAAATATAATCCAATATATTTCATATTTTTAAATCACTATAAACTGAGTTTTTTACATTTTATTTTAATAATTAATGACTTTATATATCATAAATCCATATTATGCTTATGGCAACAACAAAAAAAATTTGGAGTTAGATGTATAAAATTATTTTTTTAATTATTATACTTGTGGAAGCATATACAACTTTTAATTTGAATAGTTTTAAAAAATAAATTATACATGCTAATGTAATCATATAAAAATTAAAAAATAAATTATAAAGCAATTTTTTTTGTTTGGGTTTGAATCACTTGAATATTCATTCTCTTTTTGGATAACTAGTAAATAAAAATAAAATAAACTAATCAAAAAAAATTGACATGTATAAAAAATGTATTAATATATAATTATAGATGTTATGTTTTCTAGATATTTTACAAAAAAAATCAATCACCAAACAATAACAAAAGTAAAAGAATAAATAATAGCCTAAATATATATATAAATAGATAATGACCACACTTATTTTATTATTATTATTATTATTATTATTATTATTTTCAAACAATATATAAATAGACGCACACAAACAAAATGGTTAAATGATAGCAGTTAAATAGAATAGCATAAGTCTTATAGCTTTAACAAATCAATAACATGTTCATCGTCTTCTCTCTTTTCCCTCTCTATTTCTTACTCCTCCATCTTCCCTTTTCATCTTCCCTCTTCTCTCTCTATCCCTCTTCCCCCATTTTCAGCTCTCTTTTTTTTCTTTTTTTCAAAAGAAGCAGTTCGAAACCGTTACGTAACGGTGCGTAACAGGCCGCTACGGCTGTTACGGCACCGCTACGGCCGACACACCTGTGAATCTCAATCACACTGCAAAAGTGGCCGTAACGAGTGGCGATAACCACCAAAACCGTTACATAACAGTTGTGGCCGCTTTTTAACACCTTGAGTAGAGTAGATAGAAAACACTAATACCTAGTGGTATATGTTCTGGAATGTACATTCTATGTTTCAAAACATAGTACACTTCCATTCCAATACACTGAATCTAACAACCTGAAAAATGTTTTGCTTTAAATCCATGTTTCCTTACAAGAAGGGGAAAAGTCAATTATGAAAATGTTAAACAGTTTATATGAGAAGACTGAAGAAAGGACCACAGCACATTAAATGTTGTAACTTACTTAGGGTACACTTAGTTTTAGGCTTTTACATGATTAATTTCAAATTTTCAACATAAAAATTTCCAAGATAAACAGAAAATTTATACAATTTAACAATATTATTTTCATTAATAATCTATTTTTAAAAAAAAACATCAGTCATATATTGGAGAGAAAGGGAAAAACAAAAAAAACAAAAACATTAACACATTTAAACTACATGGTCTATGTAAGTCTTCCCCTTCTAAGGCATTTTAAATTACATGACAGATACACAGCAACTTATAATGGAGAAATTTTCAGTTTATAGGCAGCTATATCTTAGTTTGCATGCCAAACAAGTTAGAATGAACTGCTGAGAGTACTTACAACCGAGTAACCAAGCTTACAATGCTAAATATGCGCATATATTTTGAACTTCAACCGCAGCTAGAACATGGAAGCAGCTATAATGGGATCTAGCAAGAACTATGTTGTGTGGGTGTTGGCATGGATGTCAAAAGATCAGGCAATGGGATATAGCAAACTCTAAAAGGAAAAAGAATTCTGGTGTAATATTTTTTTATTTTATGATGATTGTGCACCATATAGCATATTACACGAGCCAAGACCACCCGTACCACAAAACATGAAATTGGCTTTTTGTAACAAAGCAAAGAACTATAAATAGTACTACTAACAAAACAAGAAAACATTCTCAATAATGACAACTCATCACCAGATCAACAATAGGAGGAAGTGAAGGCAGGGAAGGGGACAGAGAGAGAGGATATGAAATTTTAATGAGAATGTTAGGCAGTTAATGGACTTATATCCCTTAATTGAATCAAAAGTAGACATTTATTGCATAGCATGATAGGAATCTCCACATAATGATGAACATATTTAAAACAACTTTTTCAAAAGTAACGTGTGTTTACAAAACCTCGTGCTCACTGATGCCTCTGCAGCTGATTGACCATTGACTGTCAATTCACGGTCTTCATCTGTCTCGTAGACCTCATCATCATCACCATCATCGTCAATTCCAGCATCTTCACTCTGCTTCGTAACGCCCACCAAACCAAAGCCTTGCAGATTACTTCTCGTACCAAGACTTGTAGGAGACTCCTTGTCAGTTTCTAAGTAGTGAAAAATGTGAAGAAAGCCATTAATCAGACTAGTCAAAAGACCATGACAAAATCATAATTAGGAAACTTGGCATCCATGCAAGCAATGTATGGCAGCAAACCTATTAAAAAAACAGTATGTATCATCAAATGGTGGATTAAAACATGCATTAGTAAGCTCTTAGTCTAGAGGGGTTTCATTTATGTAATAGTATCAAAGAAATATCTCTAGAGGGGTTTCATTTATGTAATAGTATCAAAGAAATATCTCTCCTCCTATAATGCACTACCTATTAAAAAAACAGCATGCATCATCAAATGGTGGATCAAAACATGCAATAGTAAGCTCTTAGCCTAGAGTGGTTTCATTTATGTAATAGTATCAAAGAAATATCTCTCTTCCTATAATGCCCCACACTAGTGCATAATGGCAAGGCTCTTTGGTCTCTAACAGCTTTGTCAGGAAGCTCCTCAAGACAGCTTAGTGCATGAATTAGACTTCTGTGGCCTCAGCACAAAGGAGCAAACAACTAGATACAATAGGACAATGCCTTTTAGCTATGATGTGATGTGGGTAATTTAAAATAAAAATAAAGCTAGCATATTGAAGTTAGGTAGAGTTGGTGGGAAGCTACTTGGAGCAGGTGTTCTTCTCTCTTCCTTTTTTAGCATCTAAAACTACGAGATCGTAGAAATTCCTTTCATTTCAATCATGAGTGACCAGAATGTAGCGTCTTATTCATGTACTCCAACTTGGTCAATATTGAGGATTCATTCAATGGAAGAGTTTCTTATTACAATAGGAAAAAAAAGTGTTTCCACAAAATACAACAAAAACAAAAACCAAAACCAAAAAAATGGCTTCTTAATCTTACTGCTTGAATCAATGTAAAAAATAAAAAATAAAAATAAATAAATTAAATCTTACTATCTGAAATCATTCTCAATTTGTAAAACTCAACAAACCTACCACCCAAAGTCTTAATGGCCTCAAGATTAGCAAGGCATTACCTATAAAGCTAAAAACACAACCTTAGGCCAGAAAAATTATTCAGATTCCTTCCCCACATAAAATTAGCAAGAACCCCCATGATATTTCAAATAAACCAAATGTAATTTTTTTGTGTTCAAAGGACATATTAATAATATGATAAATTCTAGGACTGAAAACTATTAAAGAATGATTAAAAGCTATATCGAAGGAACAACAATCCTAAATTAGACAATAGTAAGATTAAAAGTGTGAAGACCTCATATGTAGTTCTCACCTTCCTCACCATCATCCTCTTCCTCTGATGCACTAAAAGATTCCAATTCACTTCCCACATCTTCTTCCGTGTCACTTTTGCCTTCTTCTTCTCTTTGTCTACACACAACAAAAGCAAATGGTAAGTGTTGATTTGTTATTTAATTAACTAAAATTTGAAGCAAGCTACAGAAAATTTGAAATTATCATCAAAAGAATAATATCTTGAAAAATAAAAACATATGACTTGATAATTCATATTACATAGATTTCACTTCCATTTATGTTTTGGTAAACATAATTAACACAAAAATGTATCATGTGACAGGCAGCAACCTTGACCCAAATTTATTTATATATATATATATATCCAACAGTAAGGCTAATCCCAATTTAAGGCATCGATATATGTGCAAAGTGCAATCATTATTTAGCAAAAGTGCCAGCATCAGTCAATAATGCCCATATCATTTAATTATCAATACATGGTGAAAATAATATGATATTGCTACTTAGAAACAATTACTGCATCAATTTCATTATCTAGCAGCACCATGTTGCACTCTGAACCTTCCAAACTGTAACCAAAGTAAATTCACAGAATGCACCCATTTTGAATGCAGTAGCATCAAGAGGTCCCCTTGGATCCAAATAAGCACAAGAAGCAAGTTAGGAGATAAGAAACCGACAACTTAACCAGACCAGACCAAACTAAGCCAAGCCTTAAGTCCCATCAAATGGGATTGGCTACAAGAATCCTTCTTCTCCACTCGACTCTATCCAAGGCCATTTCGTTAGTCAAATTAAGGAGGTTCATATCTCTATTTACTACTAGCCCACGTCAATCTAGGTCTGCCCCTTCCCCCTAACATTTCCATCTACCGTCATTGTATCGCATCTCTTCACTACTGCATCTGTTGGTCTCCGTTGTATATGACCAAACAATCTCAATCTATTCTCTCTCAACTTATTTTCTATCAGTACTACTCTTACTCATTTTCGAATATACTCATTCATAACTCTATCTTTTCTAGTCTTGCCACACATCTACCTTAGCATCCTTATCTCAGCAACACTCATCATATCTATATGTTGTTTCTTAGTAGCCCAACATTTCGACCCACACAACATCGCTGATCTAATAGTCGCTCTATAAAACTTCCCTTTTAGTCTAGTGGGTACTCGTTTATCAAACAGTACCCCAGACACACTCCGCAACTTAATCCACACCGCCTTAATTCTATGGATCACATCCGCTCCAATCTTCCCAGTTGTTGTGATAATTGATCCTAAATAACGAAAATGTTCACTATTAGGTAGTTCTTGGTTCTCAATCTTCATTTATCCTCTGCTTTCATTATTACTGTTACTAAAATTATATTCCATATACTCTATCTTAGTTCTGCTTATCTTAAATCTTTTAGATTCAAGTTCTTCTCTCCAAGTCTCCAACTTAATGTTAACTCATTCTCTAGTCTCATCCACTAATATGATATCATCTGCAAAAAGCATACACTATGGCACATCATCCTGAATATTTCTCATCAACTCATCCATAACTAAAGCTAAAAGATAAAAACTTAAGGTAGATCCTTGATGTAATCCTACAGTGATTCGAAATTCACTTGTCTCTCTAGCAGGCGATCTAATAGTGGTCACCACACCTTCATACATATCCCTAATTACATCAATGTAACTTTTTGTCACCCCTTTCTTCTCTAACACCCACCAAATTATATCTCGAGGCACTCTATCATATGCTTTCTCAAGATTAATAAAAACCATATAAATGTCTCTTTTCTTTTCTCTATACTTTTCTATTACTCTTCTCAAAAGATAAATCGCTTTCATTGTTGACCTAACATCCATAAACCCAAATTGATTATCTGACATCTCTGTTATATCTCGCAATCGGCGTTCCATCACTCTCTCCCACACTTTCATTATATGACACATTAGCTTGATTCCTCTACATTAGTGTAATTTTTGACATCTCCTTTATTCTTATAGATTAGCACTAAAATACTCTTCCTCTACTCCTCTAGTCAACAAAATCTTGCTAAATAACCTAGTCAACCAAGCAATCCCTTTTTTACCCAAACATTTTCAAGCTTCAATAAGAATATCATCGAGTCCTAAAGCATTATTCGATTTCATCTTCTTAAATGCAATCTCCACTTCAAAGTCCCTAATCCTACAATAGAACTTGTAGTCCTAGTTTTCCTTATTACTGCCTAGTTCCTTCCTTTTTGACCTACCTTCATATTCCTCATTTGACAACTTTTCAAAATAGCTCTTCCACATCTCTTTAATCTCTTCATCCTTCACCAACACCTTAGAGTCTTCACTCTTAATACACTTAATCGAATTAAAATCGCATGTTCTCTTCTTTCTTATCTTAGCAAGTTTGTATATCATCTTCTCTCCCTCTTTACTATCTAGTCTAGTGTATAAGTCATCATAGGCTTTCAACTTAATCTCTCTCACTACCTTTTTTGACCTCCTTATTATCCAATCTATAACTCTTAAGGTTTTCTTCAGTTCTATCATTCTGTCACTTTTTAAAGCACTCTTTTTTCGTCTTTACTACCGCTAGAACCTCCTCTCTCCACCGCCAAGTTTCCTTAGAGTTGGGTCCCTTTTCTTTCGACTCTCAAAGAACTTCCCTTCAGATTCTCCTCATACAATTGGTCATTGAGTTTCACATAGTATTAGCATTATCTTCCAAGTCTCAAGTACCTTCTTTATCCATTCTATTATTAAATATTTCTAATTTATCTCCTTTTAGGTCCCACCATCTCGTCCTACAACGCCCACTATTCTTTCTAACTTGGTATTGCCTTTTAAAGCATAAATCTAGTACCAAAATCTTATGTTGAGACGTCAAGCTCTCTCCAAGAATCACCTTACAGTTGTTGCATTTTAGACGGTACACTTTTCTCATTAAAAAATAGTCTATTTAGCTCCTAATTGACTTACTCTTAAATATTGTCAAATGCTCCTCTCTCTTCTTATACATAGTATTGGCCACCACCAGGTCAGAAGCCAATGCAAAATCTAAAATACTCTCACTCGCCTCATTTCTATCACCAAAATCATACCCCACCATGCACCCTCTCATAACCTAATTTATCTATTCTTGCATGGCTGTTGAAATCACCCCCTATAAGTAGGTTTTCTTCTACAGGTATCTCCTATATATCCTCATCCATTTGGTCCCAAAAATCTCTTAGTCTGATCATCTAATCCTACTTGTGGGGCGTATGCACTAATAATGTTCACTATATTCTCTCCAATAACTAGTTTAACTAACATAATCCTATCACCTTTTCTAATGACCGCCACTACATTTTTTACAAGACCCTTGGTAATTATTATTCCTACCACATTCTTGTGTCTATCCTTACCACTATAATACAATTTAAAACCAGTATCCTCTATTTCCCCAACTTCGTCCACTTAGTTTCTTGTACGCAAGCTATACTAACTCTCCTCCTAATCATGACATCTACCAATTCCATAGTCTTACCAATTAAAGTTCCTACATTTCATGTGGCTACTCTAAACCTATAATCTTATACTAGCTTCTTTATCCACGCTCATCCAGAAAAATGCGAAAACTTTGCCCATTTTTCACCGCATTTAGGCGTCAATATAGTGCCCCTTACTCACTTTTTGAAACACCCAGAGGCAAGCGCAACACGTCACTTAAGAGGAACGACCTAGCATTTAATTGATTCAAAGTAGGATTTATTTTTATAAGGGATTCGAAGTAGGATTCATGGCTTTTTTACGTGTTAATTGTCGGCTACCTAACACACAACCCTCCTCTAACCAGACCATTCGATCAAATTTAGGCGTAAGAAATGTAATGCATAACACAATTCATCAAACTAAGTCATCAAAAAATACCATGTTGCTACTCAAAAAGATAGAAATTCCTTTTATAAAAAAAAATATATTTATTTTTAAAAAAAAAAGTATCACCTTCTTTTATAAGCATTGGCAAAGGAATCACTACCCGACCCCAATGTCTTTAACAAATTATCATACATTGTGGGCTCTTTATAAGCCGTTCCTACTTCTTCTTTGGCCTCTTCTTCAGAATCTACAGTTGAGTGTTCCGGTGATAAATCCTCTGTACCCAATAAATCAACAAAACATATCAAATATAGCCATTCATTCGAAGTTAAATCCTCAGGAAATAGGATTCACAAGTTTGGATTCCTTAATAAAGGTTCAAAAACATGGCAAAGTGAGTTAGACTAACATTAACTTGATTGTGAACCCTTCACAACTAACTAAACATATTGAGACAGCAAATATAGAAGATTTAACTCGCCTGAGGCACTCGGGGAGGGTCTGTGCTCAATCTCATCTTTGGTACGCCGATGTTTTCTTGTATGCCAGTTTGTCCCAGACTCCTTGGGTGTTTTTGGTCTCTTGAATCCTGATAAAAACAAGACAAATAAACACAACCATCCATATGCAGCAGATATACATCTATACTATCAATACTCTTATGAAAAATGAATAATGTACCAGTTTGGTTGTGTAAGGCTTTTTCCAATTTTCAATACAAATTTATCCAACAAAAAAAACTTTTTTTAACTATTTGAAAGAAAAAAACATTGCCTGTGTTTTACTGGTAAAATTACAAATTCTACCATTCAAAAACATCAATTTATGTACTGCTTCAGTTATATTACATAGTGCATAAAAATGAGACGAACCCACTTCATGAACACCCATACTGAATCCCTTTAGCCATTGATGAACCTTTTCATCTGAACAACTTTCAAAAAAATTAAACTAGTAACTAAGTAGACTATGCATAAAACATTCAAAACATTTTTTGGGCTCAGTACAAAGGAAACTGTCAGTGATTTACAACAACACCACAAAAAAACTAATAGTACCAATACAGCCATCAAAAAAGGCAGTAGCTAAACTATTTTCTTTTCTTTTCTTTTCCTAGGGTTTATCGGCAACCAAACGGATGAAAAAGAGGGAAGAGGAGAGTCGACTATGAATTGTACCTCGTTTTCTGGAAAAGCGTTGGTTACCCATCAGCTTCGAGTCAGTCTCTGAAACCCAATTCTCTAGAGATAGAGAACTAGCGGGAAAAGAAGCTCAGCGGCACTACGCAAGCGAGGAAGGTGTTTGTTAGGGCAAATTTTCGGTCGGATCCGGATCAAATTGATATCCGGGTCTTAAAAACTGAATTATAATAATCTGTTCCAAAATATTAGACCCTCTTTAAAAATCAATAATTATAATAATATAAATTTATTATTTTGTCATTCTTTTAAATTTATGACAATTGATGTTCTTGAAAAAAATTATAATGTTTTAATTTTAAATCAAATAATAGTTTTAGAAATTTAATATTTTTAAAATGTAATAATTGTACTGTTAAAAAAAATTAGATTTTCCAAAAAAACCATATTTTGAGATAGGGAGAGAGTAGTTTCTTTTCTTATCACCACCCCCATACCCTTATGATTAATTTTTAGAATATTTGATATCTTTTAAAGGTTTTTAGTATTTATGTAAAAAAATTCACATCTACTTTGTATAAAAGTATATTATGTGTGCGCGAGTGAATCAATTAGATTGATAATTATGAATTAAAAGAATTAAATAAGGTTAGAGATTGTTCTAAGTAGTTATAGTGTGAGCTAATTTTATCTACTATTGTAGTTGTTTCTTTTATAATGGTATAGATGGATAAATTATTTATCATAAATATATAGTGGGTCTATGGCAAGTGTAGATAATCCATGTTTGTTGAGTTTTTAAAAATATTTTTAAAAAATTCGAATTGAGTATGAAAAAAATAAACACTAATAAAGATATTTTGAAATAAAAATATTAAAAATTTTATATAATACTTACATAAGTGCGTGTAGGTTCCATAAGGTATGGATCCCACACCTATATAAATATTGTGCTGATTTTTATTTTTTTAATTATATTTTTTTTAGGATCCATAGCCTTGCTCATTTTTTAATTTTTAAAAGCTAGTTTCATCCTAAAAAAAGAGAAAATTATGTGAAAATAATAAATATTTTGTTTTTTTTAAATAAATTTTCGCCACATTAGTTTTTGAGACTTTTTCAGAAAATAGATGGTAAAAATGGTTTCTTGAATTTTGTTTCTAGATAGAGCATATGGGAAAATTATATTGAGTGCTTTAATAGCAAGTGGCTTGATGTTTGGTTGAGTTTTTTGTAATTTTATTTTTAATTTTTTTTCAAAAAATAGAAATTCAAAAATAAACGCCAAGATATTTTTAAATTTATTTTGACCCTAAAAAATAAATAAATAAATCATAAGAAAAGAAAGGGCACTTTTGTTTTGTTATTATTTTTCAAATATATTTTCAGTACGTTAGGATTTTTGTGTTTTTTTTTTTAAATTTAGAAGGCAAGTTATAAAATCTTAGCTTTCGTTTGGCAATGATTTTTTTAGTTGGCTTTTTGACTTTTTTAACTTGAGTTTTTTTTATTCGTTTGGTATTATTAATTGGCTTTTTAGCTTTGGAATAGTAAATTTTTTTTAGTTTTTTGTGATTTTTGACTTTTTGTGATTTTTTTACTTTTTTTTGTCGTTTTATGATTATTTAGCCCAACATGTTTACCAAACAACCCCTCAACGAAACACACAAATAAGAGCGATTCAAATTTGTGCTTGTATTTTTTGATTTTGAGCTTTCAAATTGGACGAAAATTAATTTTGAAAATAATTTTAAAAAATTACAAACATTAAGAGGCCAAAAAAAATTTATAGATCAAAATAAAAGAAGCATTAACCTCAGAGATATCGAAGGATAATTTGTTCATTTTTATGCAAACATACATGTCACATGACTATCAACGTTGACATTTTTTTATCCAAAATTAAACGTATGCTGATTTTGAAAGTAAATCGAAAAAAATTATAAACATTAGACATTAAAATAAAAATAAAAAATACTTTGAGTCAAAATTCAAAATATTTTTAAGAAATTAACTATGAAACCTAAGGGGAATAAAAGTACATTTTCCACTATTATTTTAACCAAACACATTAAAGTTGTTTCCTCTACAAAATTTTTTTTTATTTTTTATTATTCTTTAATAACCAAAAGAAGGAAAATAATCACACTTTATCCAATATTTGTCACTTCTTTCATTTCATTCTGTAAAGTTCAAAGCACACACTGTTAAAAAAATGATTGATAAATTTAAAAAACAAACAATCCTAGACTTAAATTATAATTACAACACAAATAGACAATTACACTAATAATTATTTTTTGTCAAAAAATTGTCAAACCTAACATAGGCAAAGTAGTTCATGTGCATAGATGTGGCCACTGTGCATAATTTCCAATTAACAAATAAAAATAGAACATAAAAAAAAAACAAAAACAAAAGATCATGATGACAACAGACAAAATCTTTTACAATACTCATAAAGATTACAAACAACTAATCACACCCCTCCAATACCTATAAATCAAAACAAATAAAAATAAAAATGGAATCTCAAAAAACATAACTAGTAGGTCTGCAACAGAATAGAATTTGGGGCCTACCTACCAACACTTTCTATTCAGGAAATTGTAAAATTATAAAAAAACTAAACACAGAATTAAAATCATTAACAGTAAAAAAATAAAAAATAGAAACTACAATTTTTTGATCTTGTCACACAAATGTCGTACATTCATGAGAAACATGGCAGAAAAACATAGGACATGTTTTCATTCCAGTTAATATTTTCAGAATTTTGTTCATTTTTTTTTTTTTTTGACACCATCATTGTACAAGAACAACAATTTTTTTCATAAAATCAAATCAGGTCCTTTGCCTCACCCTCCTGCTGTTGGTATCACCACCATCAGAAAGTTGGGCCCAAACGCTTCGTGACTTTCCACCTCCGCTGCTACAATCCTCCTCGCAACCTGCCACGGTCTTCAGGAGCTCAGACTGCAGTGATGGGCAGTTTTCTTTAAGATATTCAAATCCATCAGATCGCATAACAGCTGCAAAACGAAAATTCCAAATAAAGGTTAACCAGATGAGATCTCAAGCAACCATCAAGCCAAAAACAATAATGGGAAGCAGTCCTCTAATCCAGACGCCCCCCACAGACGAGATCCCAAGCAACCATCAAACCAAAAGCAACCTCGATCATTGATTTTGACAAGAAAAAAAAAATCCCAAAAATCACAAAGAAATAGAAAAACCATATCAAATGTATTTGGAACAAAACTGGAGAAAAAAAAAAATCTTGTGGAGAAGTCCCTCGTATTCTTTTT
Organism: Camellia granthamiana; assembly: GCA_036172215.1. Taxonomy (NCBI): domain Eukaryota; kingdom Viridiplantae; phylum Streptophyta; class Magnoliopsida; order Ericales; family Theaceae; genus Camellia; species Camellia granthamiana. The sequence continues at coordinate 62,596,058 of CM069914.1, forward strand.
TTTTTTTTTTTTCTACAGAGAGAAAAAAGAACAAAAGCAACACTTGTACTCAACAAATCTATCAATGATGCTTTGATACCGTGTCAGATTTACAATAGAAAGAAGGAAAAAGAAAAGAATATAGAAGAGAGAAGAGCACGATGCAAGACTAATAGAAGAGAAACCTAAAAATTAGGGCTTTCTCTTTATACACCTTGTATGGGACATTGGGAATATTTGCACACCACTCATCCTCTTCGTACACACCTTTTTTTCCATTTTTCTAATTATGATTGTCCTTCAACCAAATTACTTTAAGACAAATGATACACACCTCCAAACCTAGCCGCCATGAGCAACAGATCCCCACCACCAGCCCCCTGCCACCACCCTTGAGCCACCATCCTTTGCCCCTCCCCCACCCTTGCAAAATCTTCTTCTTCTTCTTTATGGCAGTGGCGAAGGCGGGGGGGCAACTGGAAGGCGAGGGAAGGTGGCAATTGGGATGGAAGAAGGTGGAGTGGTGGCTGATTAGGGTTAGGGTTAGGATTTGAACATTGAAGATAAGGGTATTATAGGAGAAGCATGTGGTGTGGAATGAGAAAAGACAAAAAATCAAAAATCAAAATTGGATATGGTGTGAACTCATCAATGGTGTGTACTAAGAGGACAAGTGGCGTGCAAGTACAATTTCCCACCTTATATTTATATTAATAAAGTCCAAAATACATAAATACATAAGCCACATAACACACAACAGAGAACATGTGGTTAAAGCATGATTTGTTCAAGAAATAGGTATTCCACCATATCATTGGGAAGGTCCCTCCTGCACAAATCATGAAACAAGAAGCTTTTGAAAACACAATGCACCCAAGTAAACAAGAAATGAGATTAATAAAAGGTTAAACGAACATCCCACACCCGCAGCCCATGAGCCAGCCTATTATTAGGCAGGGCCTGGGCTTATATTTTCGGCAAAAAAAATTCCCATCGAGATAAGCCCATGGGCAGGCTTAGGCATGTTTTTCAATAGGTGGGTTGGGCTGGAACAAGCCGATGCCAACCCTTACACATGATCAAACACTGGCCTCTGCATAGCTATCCAAGAAACATTCAAGAACCCTTCCTCCCACTCCAATGAAATAAAAAAGCTGTCAATCCAGGATAAAGAGGGGTTCACCTTGACATTGCACCGCCTATATGTGGCAACTATGAGAGGTTAATCCAGCATGCTCATTCTCTTCAATAAAATTCAAAAAATCCCTCATGGAAGAAGTAATATGATTGCAACCTCTTCTCTCCACAGGAAATTTGATATTAAAATCAACACTACACGCACACCAAGGTTTCTCCCATCTTGCTTTTGCAACCACTAGCTTCACAGATCCATCTAGCCTCCAAAAACCATCTAGCCTTAATTGCTTCTCTCAGTTACAAGCATATCCATCTACCCTCCGAAAACCCTAGCTTCACAGATCTCCATATACCTCAACCTCTTTCCATTACCGACACCCCCATCTCGCCATCTACATCATCTTTGGAGAGATCAAACATCTTCCACGACACTCGGAAGATTCTCCAATTCGCCTTGCAACACCATTCTAGAGAGGAAGGCAACCACAAATCCAATTTACTTTTATTTTTGCCAACTTTAGTAGGATACTTCTCAAAGCATTAACTCTTCTTGCAAGAATTGACATTGGATATGGTCATGAGGCATGTCCTTCATATATGAGATTAGTAATAAATCAGCTCAATGTAAGGTTGCAAGAGAAAGGGACTAATTTGACCATGTGAAGGCAAAAGATAAAAACATCTCATAAGAGGTGTCATGATGAAGAGTCCTACTTAAAATTAATGCATCATGCTTTTCCAATTATAAAAACCCACGAAGTAAAGAACTTATCCAAATCATGGGAGCAAGGTGAAGACAATATGAGAACCAGACCAATTTACCTGCAAGGTTTTCAGCAGCAAATCTTAGACAAACGGCTTTTAATTCTGTAGCATGAAAACGGTCTGCCAAAGCTAGAGTTCTCGCTGCAGAATTCACGGATATATCCTTGCACAAATGAGATTCACACATCCGTCTTAGTCTTCCCAAATCATACTTATCAGCTGCGGCTAACAACTTTGTTGTTAATGTCTCAGATACAGATGATGAACTAGAAGCTACCAACTCATCTTCCATAAGAGCATCTCTGTATATAAAGTGCAGAATTGCCTGTCACACATCCCCAAAAAAAAAAACAATTAGGACAACTGCCCAATAATAATAGAACAAACAATTTCATTATTATTTGAGAAACAAGACGATATTGACAGCAGTAATGAAGTGCACTATGCCACTAGAAGTTCAAGAAGATGATCCACTGCTATGGAACCAGAAGAAAAATGAGAATGAGAATGAGAAATGTTCTCACCTTAAAAACAGTGGGTTCCATATCTGTAATTACAATCTCCTGCACATCACCCTCTGACCCATCAAAAAATTCAGATCGGAACACCGGGGATCGAGCAGCCAATACCAACTTATGAGCATGAAATTTTTCCCCTGCCACATTGAAAATAACATCCGAACCATCCATATTTTCCAGCAGTGTGCCAAAATGCGCTCCAATATCAGAATCTGGAACCTGAATCGAATGCAACCCTGCACAGTCTGTTGCAGAAACCACAACTCCAACAGTACAATTGATTTTCAAGCAATCATCTTTAAGATAATCTGAAGTTTCGAGTAACGCTCTTCTAAAAAAACGCTTATATCCCCTACATAATAACAAAATTAGATCAAATGAGCATCTTCAAGACATAGATAATGGTGAATTCAAAGGAGAAAAATGGAAACTGGAGGCCAATTTTCTTTTTCTTTTTTTGATAAATAGAGGCCAATTTTCTGCTTGTTTAGTCTATTTGTAGTATAAGATAATCAGTCATTCCACACAAACTATTAGCCAATACAAATCACGTAGAGATAGTAATGATGTGAATATTACTGTACTGGTACATTCCAGTATACCTTTTCAGGTTTATCAAAACACAAATTAAATATTTATTAAAAGTATTTATTCTTACTTCCGATCAAAAAATATTTATTTTTACTTAGATGTATATATTACAGCAATTTAAATTTTCAAAATAAGCAAAATGACCATTATACATGACATCTTTTCCTTGTAATCACATACCTGAAATCTCATATGACAAAGAAAAAATTTTAAAAATTAAAAACAATAAGTGAGGGAAAGAGTTAGACCCCAGGCAGTTTAGGTGTAGACCCTAGACTTTTAGCAGAGTTGCAGGGTTCTGCACAGTGTTTTAAAAGGCTCTAGGCGCACCGAGGCAATAAGGTCTCCTATAGTTTAAGCGTGAGGCGAGGAGCAAGTAGTAGGAGAAAAGCAAAATTATAAAATAGGCAAACTTTTCAACATAACAAATATATACAGAATTCCAAAAATCGTAAAGCAAGATTCACAAGCATAACAGAGAAGAAAATACAGAGAGATAACCTAGCAAAGAAGAATAAAATAAGAAAAGAAGAAGAGAAGAAAAATAAGGAAAGAAAAAATAGAGGCAAACCCATGAAGAGAACTCATTGAAGAAGAAAAGAAGAAAAATAAAGGAAGAAAAAATAGAGGTAGAGAGATAACCCAACCAAGAGAACCCATCGAAGAAGAGAAGAAGAGAGAGAACCACCGGAGAAGAAGAGAGAGAACCACCCAAAGAAGAAACCGAAGTTGTGTCGTCTTCTCACTTTCTGATCGCTTTTTTTAATCTTCATCACCTAGGATTTTTTTTTAATCACTTTATGCTCTCTTTTAATGACGTTTCGTCATTTTATAATGAAGTATTTTGATTCTCTGTGGGTATACCCACAAAAAAAAAAACGCTTAATTAACAGTTGGAGTAGAAAAATATGTAAAACCCATGAAGCCCGGGCCTCGCGTCTCGAAAAAAAGCCCTTGCCTCAGCGCCTAAGTTGCGCCTTGCGTTGTTTGAAGCGCACGGCTGCGCCTCATGCTTAGGCGCGCGCCTAAGTGCGCCTTTTAAAACACTAATTCTGCATACACGGCATTACCTTTAGCTGTTTTTGTTATTTCAAGAGTGAGAGTTGTACTTGAATATATATACATACAAATATGCACCTTCATTTTTCTCAAGTAAAGATCACTTCCGTTATCCTATCTGTTTGGTTCTCTCTCTCTCTCTCTAACAGTCCTGCCACTCCATTTGATTAGCTTCTCACACCTTCACTCTGTTTCTCTCTAAAACATGTCCAGTCCAATGACCTCTTACTCTCCACTTCATTCTCTTCCTCTCTCTTTCTTTTTTTTGATAAATAAATAAATTATCTTCCTCTCTCTTTCACTCTATCTATAAACAGTAAGTGGGTTTGATCTTTCCCATTCATTTTATCTAGTTTCAGCATACATAACAGCAGCGTTATTAAAGGTGATAGGCGCACCAAGACACCAAGGTCTCCTGAAGCCTAGGCTCAAGGCGCAGGCTTTACCGAAGTGAGGTGCACTTTGTACGGAAAAAATATATAATTTAATATAAGTAAATAATTTAGGGTTTAACATAAATAAAATGAAATGTTAAACATTTAAGCTGTGTTTGGTTATGTGTTCCAAACACATTTCCACCCACTGAATTGAGTGTGGTGTTTGTTTTGAACTTTCAAATTATAATTCCACACTCATTTTTGAAAACTTCTTTCCATGCGAGAGAAAATTTGGCTAACCCGGTCGTCCTCCCAAACATCCGGCTGGTTGACTGGAACAGTATTCTTTTTTCTTTTCTTTTTTTTTTTTTGCACTTGTTATTTCTATATTGTAAATAAAAAATATTTTTTGAAATTTTTTAAATTTTTATGAGATTTCAATAGAATTTTGGGTTGTGTCTTTAATTATGAGTTATAAGTTTTTAAATCAATTAACTTCTCTAATTTTAAAAACTCAAAACTTCCTCCAAAACTTTTTTCAAAACTCATAACCAAACAAATTTTTCACACTCAAATCATAATTCCAAAACTCACAAACTCAAAATACAATTCTATTCTCAAATCATATTTAGAAAACTCTACTAAACGCTACCTTAGTGTTTTTCGAAGATTAGGAATTATGACTAATTTTTCTTCTATCATTAATTTGGAGTTAAATGCCCAATGTATTGGCATCTGTAATAAGAATATGGATCTTCTGTAGCTACACCATATTAAATCAATAGTCAGATTTTAAACAAAATCAATTAAAGCAACAATAAAAAAAAACCCTCAAGACACAAGCCTTGAGCCAGTCAGGCGCCTTGTTGAAGTCGCCTGACGTGAAACACTACAAGGCGTAAACCTTGGGTCTAGACGGGACTTGAGCTTAGGCATACCTTATCGAAGTTGCCTGGCCTGGAACACTATAAGGCGCAAACCTAGGCCTAGATGAAACTTGGGCCTAGGCACACACCTAGGCACGCATTTAATAACACCGCCTAGCAATAACCCAAAAAGAGGCTGATATAGCCGAAAAAATTTCCAAAACCGCCGAGATAGACCAGAATCGTCCGGTATTTTGGACAGAAATAAATAAAACGTTGTGCACCAGCTCTACTTAAACGACAAACTATTTTGTACAAAGTACTCCATATGAACCTATAAATTTATCTCAACATGTAAAACCCCTTTTGCACTATAATCTTGGTATCCCCATCTCTAACAACCTAAACAAACTATTCATTTTAAATACCTAATAGGTGCTTGGGTTCTCTCAACATATCAATCTTTCAGACTAGTCAAATTTCCAATACATTAGCACAGTCCAAAACCTTGGCAATTACATTGACATATAACAAATTAAGATAAAACATTTGCTTTGCCATCTAAGATATTGAACACTTTTAAGTATCCATGTGACCAAAAGTCCTTACTAACATGCACAGATAAAAATATATAACTAAAAGCTAAATCAAGTCAAAATGGCCAGTCAACTGTACCAGTGTAAAAACCCCTTCTAAATTCGTCTCAGAGCTTCCAAATCCTCACAAGATATGTCCAAATTCACAATGTCATCACACCAAATTGCACCAATTATGTTATATTAAGCAAAACCCAAATCGAATTAACATTTATAAAGCTAAATTAAGCAAAACCCAAATGGAATTAGCTTTGTATACATCATAAAAACCATACCACATACTGCCTCGGTACTTCAAGGTATACGGACCGCTCTCCAAAGACCGATCAAAATGGCTATGAACTTTATGCTTCCCCTTCCCACTCTGATCAAGCAAAGTCAGCTCGAACAACGCTCTCACATCCGTGCCTTCGCTGGCCAAAGCAATGAAAACCGAGACGTAGGTCGAATTGTCCTCTGGATTCTTCCCATCTGGGTAGAAATATATAGCCCACTGAAACCCTCCTACGGTGAAATTATCGCTCGCGATGTGTTTCCCAATACCCATACCTTTTGCCAACGAGTAGCCCTGGATTACGAACCGGTGTGAGCCATTGACGGTCTCGGTGACTGATCGAGAGCTCGTCGGAGAGATTAGGAGGTTCTTCTCCAGCGGTGTGGTCTCAGACATTGAATCAGAGTTCTGGGAATGTGGAGTTCATGGAAGGTCTGCGTGAGAAATTGGAGAGTTGAGAGGGTGGAGAAGAGATTGAAATCGAAGAGTTTTCGACCAATTGAGAGAGAGAGAGAGAGAGAGAGAGAGAGATTAGGGTTTGGGTGGGAAATTGTTGAATTAAAGTGTGTGTATTTTTTTTTATTTTTTTTTTTAGCCTAGTTTGGGAAGATTGAAAAAAGACAAAAAGTCAAAAAGTCACTATCCTATTTAAGTCACATCATCTTATTTAAGTCACATCACCTCTCTAACACATCACTTCAAACCCAACCCAAACCCAAACCCAACCCATATTTCATAAAAAGTCAAAAAGTGTACTTATTTAGTCTTCCCAAACTAGGCCCACCGCTTAATGTAGCCCGATTTCATTTAGGCTGCGTTTGGACGACTTTTTTTTTATGTTTTTTAACCATTTTACATTTTTACTTAAATTTATTATTCAAATAAAATTTTAAGATTTATTTTAATGACGCAATTAATAAAATTATTTGATAAAAATCATAAATTGTTATTTTGAAAATGTATTTATTTCTTATTTATTGTTGTCGATGGTTGGCTATGGCGTGTGATGATAGTTGTGATAGTTGTGATGTGAACAATTATCAAATGGGAGTTTTTTTTTTTTATAATTTTTTTTGAAGAGTTTTATTTCATTTAAATTTTTTTTTTTTTTACTATTCTAGGTAAGAATATCAAAACACCATCAATCTTTCATACCTCCTATTAATGTTGATTGTCATTATGTTTTGATAGCTCACATGCATTAGAAAGTTGACTATCATTATATTCATATTAATTTGAAAATGAATTTTTATTATTGTGTTGTCAATTTCATGATGTGAAATGTTGATTGTCATTATGTTTTGATAGTTCCCATGCATCAGAATGTTGACTGTCATTATATTCATATTAATTTGAAATAAATTTTTGTCATTGTGTTGTCAATTACATGATGTGAATATTCACATCATGTAATTGAAATGACTATTCACATCATTATATTCACATTAATTTAAAGTGAATTTTTCTCATTATGTTGTCAATTACATAATGTGAATATTCATACTAAAACATATAAATATGAACGTTTACATCACTACATTAGATGAGAGAGAATGTTCACGTGTTGTAAACGTTCACATCACTATATGTTGTGAATAAAAATGTGTTGTCAATTAAAAATATGATGAATGTTATTTTTAATGTATTGTCAATTAAAAATAACAAGGTTCACATGTTATGAACATTCACATCACTACATTAGATGAGAGAGAATTTTTCGAAAATGTGTTGTGAACGTTCACATTAGAGAAGAGAGAATATTCACATTATTTTTAATGTGTTGTTAATTAAAAATATATTTACATCATATAATGATATAAAATAATAACATCAATATTATTTAATTTGTGTATGAAATTTACTATGCCTTGGTCGTTTCCCTTCTCTCTCCTCCTCCAACATTAAATATCAATATTAAATACAAGGGCATAAAATAATTAAAGACACCATAAAAAAAAATAGAAAAAAAATTTATTTGGCCACCGAAATATTTTATTTTAATTTCTTTCTATTTTAATAGTTAAAAATAATAAAAATTACTAAAAATAGTCAAAAAATTCTAGAAAAATTTCAATAATCATAGGATAAGACACTAGTAATTATAATAATTTTTAGGGAGACTTATTTATAAGTCCTTTTTCAGACACTTATAGCAGGCTAAGTCTTGTGTAATTTCTTATAGAGTCTCAAGTCCTATTTAGATAGAAATGTATTCCACAAGATCCTACATAAACGTAACGTAACGTAACGTGACACTTGCATAAACGTAACGTAACGTAACGTAACACCTACATAAACGTAACGTAACGTGACACCTATATAAACGTAACGTGACACCTACATAAATATAACGTAACGTGTCACGTTACATTTCGCATACTTAATGAGTTTTTATTTTTTAAAATTGAATGTGAAAATGTTGCTGGTTTATGTTAGTGTCATGTTACGTTTCATATAAATATGATCTATGGTAACATTCAATTTCCATAGGAAATTGAATGTTGCCATAGATCATAGATGTCACGTTACGTTATATTTATGTAGGTGTCACGTTACGTTACGTTTATGTAGATATGATCTATGGTAATATTCAATTTCCTATATAGGAAATTGAATATTGTCATAGATCAGAGGTGTCACGTTACGTTACGTTTATATAGATATGATCTATGGTAACATGTAATTTCCTGGAAATAGCATGTTACCATAGATCATAGGTGCCACGTTACGTTTATGTAGGTATCACATTACGTATAGGTGTCATGTTACGTTTATGTAGGTGTCACGTTACGTTCCGTTCATATAGATATGATCTATGGTAACATTCAATTTCCTATATATGGTTTTACTATTATTTATGATATTAACAACAATATTGAGGGTAAATGTGTCAACAAACTTCCCATAGGACTTATGGAAATATAAGTTTTTTAGTAGGATCATATGTAGCATAAGTCTCTCTAATAGGACTTATAAGTAATTTTTCCTAATTTGTAACTATTTTTTTATTTTTATTTATTTTATTTTAATTTTTATGAGTAAATAAATAATAAAAAAAATGGGAAAAACTCAAGAAAAATTACGAAAAAATAAGAAATGGCATATGCTCTCTTTAAAATATTGTATATGTTGTACAGATTTTAAACTAAATATATCCTGCCACTCCATATTAATTTTGCCAAAACAAGATAACCACGCTAAAATCGTAAGAGAAGGAAGAACAAATCCCCAACACGCTGAAAATCGTGTGAGGAATGGCGCACTCAAACCACGCTGAAATCATGATCTGGAATGTGGTATTTTCAATGTCCTCAGCTTTAACCTTCAGTTGATGATATCCAGATCTCAAGTCAATTTTCAAAAAAAATAACTTTATCGAATAAAAGTATAAATACATGGGACTAAATGAGTTAAAAAATTTCTTTATGAACTTAGAGTAGAACACTTCTAAATATGATTTATCAAAAAAATTTATTGTCAAATAATAAAAGTGATATTGACCAATATTTAATGATTACCAAATCATCCCTCCCTTTTTGTATTACAAGTTATTCTGTGTCGCATTACCATGTGCTTCAGTTATTGTTGGGTAAAAAAAATTGTGTGCGCTTTTTTAAGTTAGGATTTTTTAACTAAAGACTAAAAAAATTATTTAGGTTGTTTTTTCAACTTTTTTAAAGTTTTATACTCTCTTCGTCCTAAAATAATGATTTCTTTTGGAGAATTTAACTTTTTTAAATAGTATAATTATTATATTTAAAAAAAGTTAATTTTCTAAAATTATCCTTTTGATAGTACATTTTTTGAGAATATCAATGTTATAATTGTGCTTTTTATATTATTTATTAATTAAAAAGAATTGCAAAATAAGGGACAATAAAAAGGAAAATTTACTCATAAATCCTATTTTCTGAAAAGTTGAACCATTTAGTCCTAAAAATTTTCTTATGCTCCATTTAGTCCCATTTTATTTTGAAATGTTATTTATTAAATTTTCATTATTTTACAAGTTACAATAATACCCCTTTTATAAAATATTTGTTTCCTAAAAATCTGCAACATCATAAAAACTAATCAATTTTTTTACATCACAACATTCAACGTTGTGAACATCCATCAATTTGTGGAATGTTTATTTCTTAAAAATCTACAACATCATAAAAACATATACATCAAACATCACTAAAAAAATATACATCAAACATCAACATATACTATTAGTCTCAAACATAAGTTATCATCTAAAATAACACAGGAACAATCAGATACATTAGTCTCAAACATTAACAGAGAGATTGATCAGATTCGAACATTAGTCTCAAACATAAGTTTATTCTCAAACTTAGTCTCAAACATTAACAATCAGGATACATTACTCTCAAACATTAACAATCATCAACATTCGAACATCATCAGCAATGGTCAGAGAAAATCAAGAACAAGAACACCTTCGTCGGGAATTACTGTCACGATGTTCTCATCGAAGACGACGTCGTAATCGCCGATAGCCTCGGCGGCGCTGCCTCCTTCATCTCCACCGTCCTTGACGGCCTCTCTATTCCCTCCGCCTACGTCTCCAAGGTTGGCCCCGACTTCGCCTACGATGTCAATCACGCCCATTTCTCTTCCGAACCCACCGAATCGAGACGCCAAGATCGGGTCCTCAAGCGGCTCCGATTCTCCCATCGAATCTTCCTAACTCCAGGTTCGATTTCGGTATGGCGGTCGGAGTGGCCGGAGAGATACCGCCGAAACCCTAGACCGATTTCCCCTGATATCGCACTTCAAAGAATGGGAGGATTAAGATCTCTCCATCTACTGCCATATTTCATCCTCGACAGGAAGAAGAGGGAATATCCATGGTGATTGTGGAAATCTGGCTCTCTTTGCCTTTTGGGTTCTTCTTTTTGGGATTTAACCTAAACCCACAAAAGAAAAAAAAAAAAAGAAAAAAGATTGATGTTGTTGTTGTTGATGTTTTTGATGTTGTTGCGTTGATGTAGTTGGTTTTTGTTGATGTTTGATAATTTTTATTTTATTTTTTTTAGTGATGGTGATGTAGTTGACGATGTTTGATGGTGTTTTTATGATGTTGCTGAATTTTGATAATGTTTTTTTTAATGATGTGGGTGATGTAGTTGATGTTTTGATGATGATGTTTGATGTTGTTTGATGATAATATTGTTTTGATGATGATGTTTGATGTTATTTGATGTTTGGTGATGTTTTGTTAATCTTTGATGTTCTTGATGTTTTTGTTAATGTTTGATGTTTTTGATGTTTTGTTAATATTTGATGTTCATACGTAGATGATTAATGTTGGTGATGTTTGATGTTTAATGATGTTTTGTTAATGTTTGATGTTCTTGATGTTTTTGTTTGATGTATATGCCCTTTATAGTCAATTTTCCTATAATGGGACCTTTCAGTCTATAAGAAAACTTTTAGGACTAAATAGTGTATAAGTTATTAATTTGGGACTTATTGGTGCATCACCCCAATAAAAAATGAAATAAGGGACAATAAAAAATGAAATAAGAGACTAATATTTTAAGACGGATGGAGTAAAAAAAAAAGAAGGAGAAGTAATTTATGATTTGGATTCCTCAACTTTTTTAAAGTTTTATAAAAAAAAAAAAGGAAAGTAATTTATGATTTGGATTCCCTACTGACGTTGTCAAACGGAAAGAAATAGTCACTTTAATTCCAACCAAACAAATGGAACATTCACTTTAATTTTATCTTTTGCCCTCTAATCGACACGCTTCTTAAAAACGTCAAATAATTTTCTCATTAATACATCTATCTATCTATCTATCTATACTATATATATAATAGAATGTAGTGGTATTTCCAAAAGCCTTCAAAATGCCATTCTAAAATCCTCATAATTTAAAAAAATATGTGGCAGCTCTCTTTTTAGTTTATAGCTTCTTTCCTTCCCTCTCAAAGACTTTCGGAGCAATAATAACTCCTAACAAAACCTATCCATAAAAGTTGTCAAAAAAAAAAAAACACATATCCATAAAAAGCAGTCCAAAATGCCATTCTAAAATCCTCATAATTTAAAAAAATATGTGGCAGCTTTCTTTTTAGTTTATAGCTTCTTTCCTCCCCTCAAAGACTTTCAGAACAAAAAAACTCCTAACAAAACCTATCCATAAAAGTTGTCAAAAAAAAAAAACACATATCCATAAAAAGCAGTCCAAAAATAAAAAATAAAAAAATTTAAGACTTTCACTCTCCCACAACTCCCACAATAGATACATATCCCTCTTCCACGTTACTCTCCCACCTCAAACAAATCTAAAAACAAAAAACTCCCATCTCTATCCATATCCTATAACAGATAGATAGAAAAAAAAACAAACCCCCACCCATCTATCCATATCCCCTTAAACCATTACTTCCAACAATCCACTACTACAAATATCTATACATTCACTTCATTAAATTGCTGATATAGATACATATTGTAACGACCCTCGTACTGCTTACCGAATAACCACTGAATTGTATACTGATTATTGCTAATTGAGACCGATAATGACTGATAAGTGAACTGGATAAACTACCGAACTGACTGAATGAAATTGAAACTGAAACTGAATAAGTTATCTACTGAATTGCATATTGTGTCTGTTGATTTATGTGATTATCTGTTCGAGTTTATATGTTTAAATTGCTAATTGAAGGCCTTATCGGCGGCCGATTGAGAAACCGTTTAGTGTTTTGAAATCAGTAGAATTTTCCGGATTTAATGGTATATTTATCTGAAAATTGATTAGGAATGATTCAATTAGACTAAATGAGTTAATTGCAAAGTTTGATTTAATTACGGAATTGCCATGTGAGTGGACCATTGTTTATTCTTATGTTTGAGCCTATACACTTGATCAAAACATTCCAAGGCCCTTTCTTGCACACTCTAGCCGACCAAACAAGAGGATGAGAGAGAGTAGAAGTTGATTTTGTGATTTTGGCTTGGAATTTGGTAGATTTGAAGTGTAGTTTGCAAATTAAGCCTCCATACCTTTAATCCAAGACTTAAGTAAGTGAATTCATCCCTCTAATTGTGAGTTTAAGCTTCATCTTGCATGTTCTAGGCTCCATTGTAGGATTAAACTATGTTTTAGTGCTAAGAGGTTGGATTATGTTAGAATTGTTGCATGCATGTTGAATTTGTTGGTTCTTGAGGTTGAATTCATGGTCAATTGGTGCATGCAAGCTCATATTCATATTAAGTCCATGATTTCATTTCATTTGCCAACTATTGAGCTCTTTGGAGCAAGATTTGAAGATTGAAATTGGTTTAAAACCCATGCATTACATGTTTACATATTGTTCTTAAAAATGGGTTTGAAATTGTATTTATTTGACTCACCTTTGGGGCTTGAATTCTCAAATTGGCTTTTGAAACTTGTTATATATTGAGTTGGGATGTATTCCCCAGAATTTGGGCCCAAGAGGTTGAGTTTTGGATGGTTGAATGCTTGGTTCGAACTTGGGAGACAAATCTGGAAATTCCAGATTTGGCTTCCTCGCTCGAGCGAGCCCTTTTGTTTTGCAATCTCGTTCGAGCGAGCATCGAGCGACCATCGCGCGTAAAAATTGAGCAACCAGTACTTTCACTGTTCATGCAGATCGCTCGAGCGAAGGATTTCTCGCTCGAGCGAAGCCTTTGATTTTGGAAGCTCGCTCGAGCGAAGGAAGGCTCGCTCGAGCGAAGCTCTTATTTTCAGCAACTTTTGAAAAATGCCTTCCAAGTGTATTTTTGCATCCTCATCCCATCCTAGGCATTCTTAGGCCTAGTTTAGGACATCTTAATGAGGATTTAGACATAGAACCACACCGAGGGAATTTAGGGATTTAATTATCATCCTTCCAACTGTAAACTTAGTGTGTGTTCTATTCTGTTTACTGTTTAGGGTTGGCTATCGGGGACGCGCTCTAGCTGCTATAAGCCTAATCTCTGTGAGTAACAGATTGTGTAAAGATATGTTCAAAATGGTTATATTTTGAATACTGAACCGAATTGTTTATTGAACTGATATTGTTTATTGAATGAATGTATGTCCTGTATTCTGAACTGTATTGTGGCATCCTTAGCACCCACTGTTATTGACTGTTACAGAGCTCTGTCGGTTTCCTTGTGAAACCATACTGTTTACTGAATGATTGGCCATCATTACTGTTGGGTCTGTTAAGACTCGGTCCTTTTGGACCTACTGTTATAGGCTATTGGATGTACCACATATGACGGTTTGACTGAAATACTGAAAGACTGAACTACTGTTTAATGAATTGTTTTCATTACTGTAAGGACATTCATTCATAACCTCTTTACGCTTTATGTTATTCACTGGGCTTTAGCTCACTGTTATATATATATGTAGGTTCTCAGCAGCCAGACCGGAGCTAGGAGCGTGGGTTAGTCCCCAGTTTTGTCAAGCCAGCCTTTGTGCCTCACTGCGAGGTTCCGAGACGCCATGCCATGGCTTGGGGTGTTTTTGTCTTCCCCACTTGTCTCCTACTGTTTTGTTCAGACTGTTTACTGTTTATCTGTTTAACTGTACTGTTGAGAGAAGGGTTTAATCCCTGTACTGAATGTCTGTAAATGATTGTATAGTCTGTACTGTATGGAATGCACGAATGTATGAAAAATGTTTTTGGCATACAGATTATCACAGCTCAATGGACACTAGTTATTGACTGTATTGGGTTCCGCCAGGCCCTGAACTCTGTTCTATTGTATTACTGTACAGCAGGCCTTTGGTAATCTCGGATTACTGGCCAGTTACGGTGCTAAACCCATAGGGCCGGGTTTGGGTCGTGACACATATCCCTCTTCCACGTTACTCTCCCACCTCAAACAAATCTAAAAACAAAGAACACCCATCTCTATCCATATCCTATAATAGATAGATAGAAAAAAAAACAAACCCCCACCCATCTATCCATATCCCCTTAAACCATTACTTCCAACAATCCACTACTACAAATATCTATACATTCACTTCATTAAATTCCTTCATCAGCAGTGAACATCAGCAGTCCCCGAATTCAGTAGTCCGCCTCTCGATCGAATGCATGTCTTGGTTTTTCTTTTCTTTTTTCTTTTGCTTTACTAATTTATTTTTTGTTCCAAGCATTTGTGATTTTGTATTTTGACTATAAATATTGCACAAAATTGTAGTGTGCATGTCTCTATTTTTCTTTTTCTTTTGCTCTGAATATTGTAGTGTCCATGTCTCTGTTTTTCTTTTTATTTTGCTCTAATAATTTGTAGCATACTGTGTTAGATCAAATACATTCTATATCTTCACATTCCATCACCTACTATTTGTTCCACCAATTTTGGTGTTGTGGGCTAAATACATACAGGGCCTTTTGAAGGCCGTAGCTGTTCTCAAACTACAGCTATCCCATGTTTATCATGTTATTCACAAATATCCAATGTTTAGTGGAACCAGAACTGTGGGATTTAATTAAATTTGCTTGGATTAAATAGTAACGATAATTCCATTGTCATGGCTGGGCATTAGTTTCCCAAAACATGTGATCAATCCTTGAAAATAAAAATGTTTGAGCTTTTTGTCTTTCAAATAATTAGAACTTTTGTGAAGTTAAAAATTGTATGCCTTCTAGGTGATCAATTTAAGTAGATCAATAAAGTTGATCAATTTAAGTAGATCAATAAAGTTTGCATTGTCATGGCTGGGCATCGGTTTCCAAAATATGTGATCAATTCCTGAAAATAAAAATGTCTGAGATTTTTGTCTTTTAAATGATCAGAACTTTTGTGAAGTTAAAAATTGTATGCCTTCCAGGTGATCAATTTAAGTAGATCAATAAAGTTTGCATTCATGGACCACCCCAAGAAATATCCAATGTTTATCATGTTATTTACCAACAAAAAAAAAAAAAAAGCTCAAACTTCTTTGGACACTTCCAGGAAAAAAAAATAAAAAAATAGACCAAAAAAACAACTCCCACATTTTACACTTTCGATATCCATCCACGCTATTTTTAAAAAAACAATCTATAATTATTAAATAAATTAATAAAAAATATAAAATATAAAAATTACAAATATGTTTATCACGTTATTTACAAAAAAATAGCTCAAATATCTGTACCTTAAATAAATTAAAAACATATATACAAACTATAAAAATTCAATACAAAAAAAGACCTCAAATATCTATAACTTAAATAAATTAAAAACATACATACAAACTATAAAAATTCAATACAAAAAAAGACCTCAAATATCTATAACTTAAATAAATTAAAAACATATACAAACTATAACTTAAATAAATTAAAAACATATATATAAACTATAAAAATTCAATTCCAAGCATTGATCAATAATTTTGTTCAAGAGTTCCAAATGTGTTTCATTTTCCTAGAAACAATTATTTTATTATTTCTCTTCATATATTGATTGTTTAAAATAAGTAATGTTATACATGAAAACATATGTTGCATTTCAAGATTTACATGTTTATATTTAATTTAATTGTCTGTATATATACTATGTTTGATTCATACAATTATTTTATTTTATAATTAAGTACCCTTCTTTTTTTCAATTTTTTTTTGAAGAAACAATTTTTATGTTAACAACTATCATTATAAATTTTACTCAAATAATAATAAATGTGGTTTATTCTTTTAAAAAATTGACTAACATTATGTAATTGTGTGTTAAATTCATTATGCAGATAAATATGCGGCCTCCTCTAAATTTGCGCCGTAGTGATCGTTTGGCCATGCAAAATGCCATAAATGAATTTGAAACTGTACCACATAAAGAGGGTTACCAATAGAAAATTTTGCTAATTGGAAAATCAAAATATGTCGAGCAATGCAAAAATTAGGGAAAAAAATAAGTGAAAAAAAATTGATGGAAATAATATTAGACCTTTTACCATTGAAGTGGAATGAAGTAATGGAAACAATTATTCAAAAGTATGAAATCAAAGATGCCTCAGACTTAATGGATGCTTTAATGGAGGAGGAGCTTGAATTTCATCCTCTATGGATTGAACTAGAGCAAGAGTGGATAACTCCAAATTTGACGGTACGAGAGCATATGTTACATAAAGAGCAAGAGTTTTATAAGCTTAGGAAAAAATGTTTCCAACCCCACATTGCAATATTAGTTCATGCTATAGTTAACACACTTCCAACCTCATGGCCTATTCAAGAAATTCATAAAAAAATTAAAAAAGACTTTCTAGACATGAGAGCATTGATAGTTATGCTGGAGGAAATTGAAAATGATATGATTTATTTACAAGCATTGGATGAAGTGGAGCAACGCATTGGTAATGAAAATATTAAAGTGGAACAACAGCAGCAGCAACAACAAAATAATGGTGGTGAAGAGAACGAAGTGAAGCAACAACCCAAAAATGAGGACAATTAAATCAACACTCCTTATAAGATAATATATCTTTTTTTCTTTTTTTTTTTTAAGTTTGTTTGTATGTAAAAAATGATAACCAAAAAATGTTAACACTTTTTTATTTTACAGATACTTTTTCGGACATTTGAACATGATGAGCGACATCTATTAAGTTTTAATTTATCAAATATAGATAGATTTAATTTATGACATTTAGTTTATTATTAGTTTTTTTAGCATATATATGTTTTAGACATTAGGTTCATTGAGAAACATCTTATTTATTGTTAATATAGATTATTTCATTAGTTAGAAATCAAGTTTATTGTTTTAAGAAAAGTAACTCAATTGGATTGTAATATTTTATGAATATTTGCTTTGAAATATTATCTTCACTTATGAAATTTGAAAAGATGATCTCTATGCATTATGATTATAATTTTATGAGTAAACTTAAAAATTAATGTGTTATTAAAAAATTTACACATTATTGAACCAATCCCGTGCATAGCACGGGTTTACCACTAGTAGAGCTGGAAATAAATGTAGGTGGTGTGTTAGTAGTAACTTTTTCCTCTAAAGCTAATTATCTTGATTTTGGTATAAATTTAGATTAAGCTTGTCTCTAGTCTACTTTATATACTAGACGGTGTTTTTTTATTCATGAGACCCATCACAAATCATGTTTCGATAATTCGAATCATTCAATATATAAGGTTAATCGAGTACTTTATCATTGTAAAAAAAAATCACGTTGATCGGATATCAATAATTACTTGATCGGATCAAATTTTTGTTAATAATTTATTTTGAAAATTATATTTACCGTTGATAGAAATCTGATCCAATCAAATAGTTATCGATATTCGATCAACGAGATTTTTTACAATGATAAAATAATCGACGAATGCTATATATTAAACAAATGAATCTAACAAGACCCGTGGTGAATTGTCACGAGCCTAACAACACGCTGCAGTCCGATCTCAGACTAAAGACAAGCCTAACCCTAAAATTAATAATCAATAACAATTTATAGATCTCTTCACAAATAACTGAAAATGAAGGTCAAAATCTATTCATTTATAAAATATTTTTGTTCACCTAAATTTGAGATTTATCTCCCTTCTAAACTTAATCCCCCACGCCCTTCACTAGCGAAATCAATGTGGAAACATAGTATCTCAAACAAAACAGCATATTGAAACTACGATTTCATGCCAACACTAGTTGTTTTGTAAACTAATATCGTTGGGCAAGATAGGTTAAATTAATTTATTTTACAGAAAAAATTAATAAAATAAAATATTACATCTAAATCATAATTATTTTATTTTTTTCATAAAATTATAAAAAAAAGTCAAAAGTTTACTCTAAACGAAACTTTTTCAATCAGGCTAAAATAGTTAAAAAGTAAAAAAATTCAGGTTAAGAAAGTTATTCCCAAATAAAAGCTATTTTAGTTCACTTTTTCATTTTTACGAGACTTTTTCAATCAGGCTAAAATAGTTAAAAAGTAAAAAAATTCAGGTTAAGAAAGTTATTCCCAAATAAAAGCTATTTTAGTTCACTTTTTCATTTTTACGAGAAGACGTGTATAAAAGTAGAGATAAAAATTGAGGCTATGTTTGGAAGGATTTTCAAATCCTAATTCTACCCACACATTGTAACATCATGTTTGAGTAGAGTTTTGTAATTGTAACATCATGTTTGAATAGAGTTTTGTAATTAGTTTTCCACAACAAACACAAAACTCTGCAGAGAATTCTGTAAAGCGCGATATTCAATTTTTTTTTTTAAAATTTGGCCTAATCGATCGTCCTACCGGACGTCCCACCTGTCATCCGGCTGGTTGACCAGAACAGAGGAATTTATTATTATTATTATTTTTTGACATATGTCAATTTTTATATATTCGATTAAAATATATTCTGAATTTTTTAAATTTTTTTATGTGCTTTAATATAATTTTGAGTTGTATGTTTAGTTATGAGTTGTAAGTTTTTGTATCAAATATCATATGTCACATCAAAAATTCTCCACTCAATTCAAAACTCTTTCACCAAACAAATTTTTCGTACTCAAATCATAATTCCAAAACTCACAAACTCAAAATACAACTCATACTCTCAAATCATATTTACAAAACTCTACCAAATGCGACCTGATTTTTTGGTAATGACTTTTTTACTAGCATAATTTCAAATATTTCAAAAATTGTTTTTTTTTTCATAATTATTTTCTTAAATTGCAATATTTAGCCAACTTACCATTTGATGATTATGTAACCCTTCCTATGTTTGGTTTTATTTTTAAAATATCCTTATTTTTAAATGTTAGAAACTAATTTGGTTACAATAACACACCAAAAATGTTTTTAAAATTAAAAAAATCATCTTTACACTAAAAATATTATGAAAAAAATCATTGTTAAAATTACATTTTGTCCTTTTTATATTTGGTTATTTTCTCACTTTGGTATTTAAAATTTATTTTTCTCAGTTTAACCATTTATGTTTCAAATTTTTCTCAATTTATTCCAAAAACTAACTTATGTCAATAATTAGATAGAAAATGATACATTGACAGTCACGTGATATAAAATTATTTTATTATATAACTCACATTTCTAATACAAATTCAAACTCCAATATAATAACATATTTTTTATTTATTGTTAACATGATATTTTTCTGTTTAATGTTGAACATAAATTAACTTTAAAAGCAGGACGAAACCAGGATTTTATTATCGGAGGGGCCGGGAAAAAAAAAATCACCAAATACACAAACACACATGTATGTACAATGTGATATATAAATTATATATACATAGAAAAAAAATTAAATACCATCGAAGCAATTTCTTATAGGATGAAGAAATTTTTTTTAATGCAAAATAGAAAAAGAAGGCAAGATGGGAGAATAATAAGATATGAATTTTCTTGTACTAGGAGGCCATTTTATGTATAAAATGATATATATATTTTTAAAGTATTATGACAAACAGTATTTTTCACAGAAACAGGGGGGCCATGGCCCCCCATAGTCTTCTCCTAGTTCCATCCCTGTTTAAAAGTAAATTAAAAAAAAAAAACTTGAAATATGAAGAGCCAAAATAGAGAGGAAAAAAAAAAAGGAATCAAAGCAAAAATAAGAAAAAATTAGTGAAACATCTCTCTTTAACTTTGGATAGTAAGAGAGATCCAATATATTTTTTCGTATTACTTAAGACTCGTTTTGAAACAGGTTTTTTTAGTAACATTTTTGGCTAAAATATGATGTAAAAAAATTAGTATGTTTGAGATAATCTTTTGATTTTTTATGAAAAGATGTGCAAAAAATAGAGAGAAAAGATAATCTTTGACTTTTTGATATAGATTGTTGGGTTTTTGATTTTTTTACTGACTTTTTAGCTTTTAGGCTAAAAAGCGATGTTTCCAAACGAGACCTAAGTAATATTATTAGAGAAATTTCATATTATCACAAAAAACTGAAATTTCTTTTTGAAGAATTAAAATTTTTCTGTGAAGAACTGAAAATTTATATGAAAATATTGAAGAACACAAATTACCATAAAAATATTGCAAGTCATTTATCATATAAAATCACAATATGTGAAATCTTAAATTAAAAAATCCTAAAGAATAGTAATTTACCCCTTTTAAAAATTAATTTTCACCAAATTAATCTAAGTTGTATTTTTCTTTAATTAAAAAAAATAAAAATAAAAATTGATAGCACTCCTTTTGCACCAACGTTCATTTTGTTTCGCCAAGTACACAGCATGCGGATGGCATTGATTCCTCTCTCTCTCTCTCTCTCGGTCTCTCAACTAGAGAGAGAGAGAGAGAGAGAGCATCTACCATTGCAAAAAGTTGTAAAAAAAATGTTCAAGACGAAGCTCCAGGAGGTGTGCCACAGGAAGAAATGGGGATTGCCGAAGTACTCGTGCATCAAAGACGGAGCAGACCACAATCCTCAGTTCAGAGCTTCAGTCTCCGTCAATGGCCTCTCATTTGATTCACTCACCGCCTTTAATTCCTCCAAACACGCTCTCAACGATGCTGCTAAGCTCGCCTTCCTCCACTTCACTTCTGGTACGTAAATCTATATCATGTATGTATGTATGTATGTATGTATGTATGTATCTCTCTATGTATTTACTCTTCTTATTATTGTATTGCTTTTGCTCTGTTTGTTTGATTGGAAAATGTTTCTGGTAATTTTTACTTTTTGTAAATTTCACTTGAAATTAGTTTACTATAAATATAAGTTACTTTGATCTCTCTTAATATTTGAAGAAAATATAATAAACATTACAAATTTGATATAATTACATTAGGAGTTTTAGGATGTGTTCGGTTCGGATTATAGATTTTGGTAGGGACGAGTGAAATGTAAATAAAATATAACTATATTACACCCACATTTTTTCTTTCCTTTTTTAAATCCAAAATATATTTTCCAAAAACACAACATAAGGTTTTAATTCACATAAAATTTAAAGGGATATTTACCAATAAATCTCATTTCAGAAACAGTTTTACCGATTGGTCCTAAGGTTATTTCTAGTGTTCTGATTAGTCCTATTAGTGAGAGAATATCTTATCAGTTGATCCTATTTCCTTTGTTTGGTAACATTGAGTGGTCAATTATACCCTTCCTTGTGTGTGTCACATGACATACATCATTCTAAGGCACAAAGCATAAAGAGCCTTAGTGTACTTTGTTGATGTGTGGCACCCATTGTGTGTGTCACGTGACATACATCATTCCAAGGAAAAAAGCATAAAGAGCCTTAGTGTACTTTGTTGATGTGTGGCACCCATTGTGTGTGTCACGTGACACACCCTCATAAAGAGCCTTAGACAAAAAGCATAAAGAGTCTTAGTGTACTTTGTTGATGTGTGGCATCCATTGTGTATGTCACGTGACACACCCTCATAAAGAGCCTTATGCTGTGTTTGGTTGGGGGATTTGAGGAGGGACTTGGAAAGGGAAATGGAAAAGGAAGGTGAAATATAAATAAAACATATCTACATTTCACCTAGTTTCACACAACTTTTCCCTTTCCCTTTCCAAATCCCTCCCCAAATCCCCCAACCAAACACAGCATTAGTGTACTTTGTTGATTTGTGGCACACATTATGTGTGTCACGTGACATACCCTCATAAAGAGTCTCAGGCAAAAAGCTTAAAGAGCCTTAGTATATTTTGTTGATGTGTGGCACCCATTATGTGTATCACGTGACATATTGTGTGTGGCACCCAACAAACATTACACAATAACTGATGGCAACAAACATTACACAATAACTGATGGCAATTGCGTCCTTTGACAACAGATAGGACTAAACGGAGCACTAGAAAACATATGGGACTAATTGGATTATAAGATCAACATTTAGGATTTATTGGTAAATTTTCCAAATTTAAATTCATTTTGTAATTCGTTAATTATATAGATGAAACAAAAATGATATTATCATATTTTTAGATTAAAAAATATAGTTTACCTTATTCATGTTTCAGTCTTAATTTAGTTGCAGTCTCTTTAATTTTACTAAAAAAAATATCAGAGTAAATATGCCAGCGCTTTTTGTATTTTCTCCAAACTTTGAGGAGGTTAATGTAATTTTCTCTATTTGTTTTGTTAACTAAGCTCTTCTTACTGTGCTGTTTTTGCTCTATTTGTTTGAATGGAAAATATTTCCAGCTAATTTTTACTTTCTAAATTTTTACTTGAAAATTAGCTTATGATAGAAAAAAGGATGTGGGAAATTAGGTCATGCAACAGAACAAGTTTGATTGCCTGAGGGATCGTTTATTTGTCTCATTGATCTTGAAATTCTTTAATTTTGGGTGATATAGCAATTTAAACCACAGACTTGTTGTGCTTCATACTGGGGTCAGCGCAGGTTATATATATATATAGATTAGCTAAAGACAGGATTGAATGGAAAAACTTGTGAATGATCAACATACACTCATCCTAGAATGATTCTATTCTAGTATGGAACAAATGATTTCATTTCTTTGGGATGCCCAATTCTCCCTTATGTTTGGTAACAGAGAGATTTGAGGTCATTTTTCTTTGTGGAAAATTTAGTTAGAAGCCTATGATGATAATTTAGTTTAAAAAAAGTATGATATTTGTTGGATAAGATCTTTGACATGCCCTGAATATTTTTACTCCCCATCATTATTTATAATCCACATACATAATTGAATTGTAGATGCGAAACCCATTGCTGAAGGACCTGAGATTGAAGAAACAGATATGAGTTCTCAGATTCATTCAAATGCTTCAGATGTCAAAGTTGGTAAGTAATTTAATAGGTGATATATGCTGAGATATGTATGACTACATTCACTTGCTTGTCATTTCTGTTGTGCTTTTAATTTTGTTTCAAAGCACTTAGATATATATGACTACATGACGGATCATTTGTTGAAAAATCACTGTTGTATTATGTTGTTCAACTTGATCCTTTGTTCAAAGTTGTTTGTGGAACAATTTTATCAGAAGCTATTTCTTCTATCTTCCATTACTAAAACTTTAATACATCATGATCAAATATAACTTATGTAATTGTTTGAATGTTTTGATTTAATCTCTCAACAAATACATCTTACAGTTGCCTCGTGATGGTAGGTATACAATATCAGTACAAGATGCAGCTGCAGAGCTTCGCTCAAGCCAAAAATCTCGATTTGCCGTTGTACTCTAGTAAAAGAGAAGGCAAACCTCATGCTCTTCAATTCCAGGCTACAGTTACCATTGATGGGCATTCATTTGAGAGTCCAGGGTACTTTAGGACTTTAAAAGAAGCAGAGCATGCCGCTGCAAAGGTTGCTTTGATGTCATTGTCGCTTGATGGTTTTCAAGAGGCAAGTTTATATTGTAGTTCCAGTGCTATAAGAAATGCTACTACCCTAGTGATTCAGGTTTTCAAGAGGCAAGTTTAGAGCATATGACGTACTATGTTCCTATTCTGGTTCACATACCAGATAGTATAGAGTAGTTCTTTACAGTAAACTCATCTAAAAATTTCTTCCTCTTCTTCTTCTTCTTGTTTTTTTTTTGTGTGTGTGTGTGTGTTTGTGTGTGGTGATGTGATGTGATGTGATAATGATGATCAATTATCATTGCTTATATATTGATGTGATTTACTGCTGAATTAACCATGGCTAGTTTTGCATTCATGTAGATTGACACTCACTTTTACAAGAATCTCTTGCAAGAGTTAGCTCAGAAGGAAGGCTTGGCTTTACCAGAATTTCAAACAGTAAAATGTGGTCTGCCTCACAAGCCAACATTCTTTTCCAATGTGGAAGTAGAAGGAGAAATTTTCCACGGGAAAGGAGCAAAATCCAAGAAATTGGCAGAACTAAGTGCTGCAAAGGTTGCTTGCACAGTTTTTGCGGAGCGTAAGTTGGGCAATCTTCTACTAATATCTATGTCATGGATTTTAACATACAGCATACAACGACTTTGTTGTGCTAAATTTTCTCTCTTCTAGATATGATTTTACTTATTTATTTACTTAATTTTTTTGTAGCGTATGCTATAAATTCTGCTTTCTGTTGATTATCTAGGTGAAAGATCTGTGATAATTATGACTTTGAAGTTTAAATTATATCCTAATGTTTTAGTTCACCTATTTATCGTATATTTCTATATATATAAGTGTAAATGTGCACTTATCTATCTATTCACACACCCTGATCTGTAGAGATGGTTTTAATATAATGTTATCCATTGCTATCCTCTGCCTTGAGCTTTCAATTCCCTGTTGTATCAAAACAACTTACTGATCAATTATTCATTTGTTCATACCTTTTCCTTGGGACAAAGATAAGAATAATGAACAGAATGAGGTTAAATTCTCCACAATAATTATGGTAGTTGGAGTTCAGTTATTGGATTGATTGCTTCATTGCATTTACTTCACAAACTTGTTTGAAGATCTAGATGCTGCTAAATTGAATCATTCTCTCTCTTTCTCTGTGTGCCTGTGTTTGGCGCAACGAATTTATTAAACTCACGGTCCATTTCATTAAAAATATTGGCTTGGAGGAAAAACATAATAGTGCTTTGACAAGTTCAAATTTACTTCTTTTTTTTTTTTTTTCTTGCTTTTGTTAAGGTAAATCAACTAGGGGTGGTGATCTCAGTTCAAGTGGTTCCTCAGCAGGAGAAATGCTCAAATGCTCTCCTAGTAGCTTGGACTTGCTTACAAATGCCAATCCACAACAGAGCCTGAAACCTTTATGTTCAATGGGTTCATCTCCTGCCAAAGAAAATGAAGGTGACTCTTTTCCCGATTTTCATTCACTTCTTTTATGTCATATTTCTTTTAACACATCAATACAGACAAAAATATATGACATAATAATTTTGTCAGGTTTCAAATGACAAAATTGGTAAATTCAAAGCTATGATTTTGTTTGATTTGGGCGAATAGAATGGTTACAAATATGCAATTGGAATATAAAACCAGACCATGCCGAATAAAGAAAGGAAAACCTAACTTTATTAATATGAAAGTAATTACATTAGAAAGCCTTCTTGGCTACAAATTCAATTTCATAAAAATAAGGAATAGAAAGAATAACAAGGTCATGGACTTTGTTCCAATAGTGGTCAATGAATTTATATTCCTTTTTTATTCTGTCCTTTATCCTTTCCAAGCTGGGTTGCTGTAGCTGATATGTTCTTATTTGATAAAAAAGTTATTCAGCTTTCATTTTGAACTCCATTTCCTTTAATCCGTGTTCCATCTCATCCATATCTAGATCATCCCAGTATGCAGAATCTTTATTCTTGAAGTCATTATATTCGTCGATAAGATTCTCTACTTTATACTGGGTGTGAATTCGATGGGCTGAGATTTTGTCCAAAGATTGAGTGGTAGCCGAAGAAGTTTGGTACCAATGGAGAAGCAATTGGAGTTTATCCAAAAACATCTAAAGCTATGCTTGAGCAATGGGGTTGAGGACATGACCCCAAGTCATAATGTCACATGCCCATCGAAAGTTCTAAAGAGGAATATCACCTCCAAGAACATTGAAGGGCAAGTGAGAAAAGGCTGCAAGCAGAAGTTGAGCTTGATATCGCTCAAATATAGTGGGAAGATCTGGAGGTTAGTAGGAAGGAAGAAACTGATTCTCAAAGAGAGTAAGTTTCAGCTCTTCCATCCAATGAGGGTTTTGAGGAAAAGGAGGCGCACGAGGGTCCATCCCAAAAGACGAAGGGAACTAGGGGTTATTCACACATTCAAGCCAATCAGAAGAGCAAAGTTTTGCCTTCTTGGCTCAGAATGACGGGTTGTGTCCTTGTGCTGCCTCTGGATGAGGAGTTGCTCGCACTATCTTCGTAGGCATGGAAGATGTGTACCACGCTATAAGTAAGTTGTCTTCCAAACTGCGTCGGTGATCGATGGATACATAGGGATAAACCACCAAGCTCCGAGCAAAATGAGGGAAAGACAGAGGATTAGCGAATTCGACGAATCGATGGTTAATTCACTCTCTTAGCTTGGATTCATCAGGTTCTGGCCAGCTTCCCCAGCCAGTAGGCCTGGAGGAAGAAGGAACAGCCATGTCCCATGCAGAGGTAGGTAGAGTAGAGGAAGAAGTAGCTGTGTCCCATACAGAAGATGATGGGGTAGATGAAGATTTTCCAAGATCCATTTTTGCAAATGCTTGATCTAAGGGTTCGTAATTGGCAAACTTCGGGTCTAGAGATTGGTACGTTGCGAAAGCTTCCATAACTTGCATAAATGGAGGCGGATAGGTGTAATCAATAAATGCATTGAGATTCTTTCGAGGCCTATAATCATTTTCCATAGACTCCTCGTATGCTCGATCAATGTAAGAAAAGGTTTGCTTGGCCATGAAGATTGTATCAGTCTTTTCAAATGCTCAGATAGTGGGAAATGTTCAAGGTATAGAAGAGAATTTAATGCAATACAAACATTACAATGATGGACGTCGGTTGCAGTTCTAAGAAGATGCAAAGCTCATGCAGGTCCTAGGACGTGGGTAAAGTGCCTTGATCCACTAATATCACCAAGTATTGGGTATATTAGTACGGGGGGTAATGTTGGCTGTACAATTTGTAAAAGCCAATCACAATTCAACACGTGGCATGAAGAGGGCAATTTGGGAAATTAATACCAGTTGCCATCCATAGTCAGACACATGTCAACCCGTATTGATAATAATGGGTCTGCGTAGCACTGGAACAATCGAGGGATATAAGGTTATGTGCCTAACGGTTACTCACAAAGTTCAAATTCAAAATCATAAGGGAGGCCTAACTGCAAAAATGACATAGTGGGACTGACTGTGAGAGAACATGTTCAGCAATCATGGGAGGACATTTCGACGGTTAGAAGCCCACTTCGACGGTTATCATTGAGAAGTATAAATAGTAGAGAAGGCCCCAGAGTGAAGGACCCAGACTCATATCAAAAAAACAGTTTTATTTATTTTGTTTTCCCTTCCAGTTTTTACAGTTCTTTACATTTTTGTACTTCAAATTCCTGTACTGCACTTCATTCATAGGAGTAGTTTCAAATAGCTTGTTGCTGTAAACCTCTACGAGGCTGTGTCAGATCAGATCATTGTAAGTTTTCCATTTTACTTAATGAAATTCTGAAATTATTCTTCACTTAGTTGTTATTTACTAAATTCTCCTAAACAAACCACCAGTAAAAGTTCTCTTCATTGAGGTTGAAAGAACTAAAACACAATCGTCTAATAATTGGTTGCCAATTGATCTTCTGTAAAGACTGATTGATCCTTACTGATACGCTTAAAATTACAATACTAACCTTTGAAAGCCAAAAAAGCCAACAGCTTCATACTGGGGTCAGCGCAGGTTATATATATATAGATTAGCTAAAGACAAGATTGAATGGAAAAACTTGTGAATGATCAACACACACTCATCCTAGAATGATCCTATTCTAGTATGGAACAAATGATTTCATTTCTTTGGGATGCCCCAATTCTCCTTTATGTTTGGTAACAAAGAGATTTGAGGTCATTTTTCTCTGTGGAAAATTTAGTTAGAAGCCTATGATGATAATTTAGTTTTAAAAAGAATGATATTTGTTGGATAAGAACTTTGACATGCCCTAAATATTTTTACTCCCCATCATTATTTATAATCCACCTACATAATTGAATTGTAGATGTGAAACCCATTGCTGAAGGACCTGAGATTGAAGAAACGGATATGAGTTCTCAGATTCATTCAAATGCTTCAGATGTCAAAGTTGGTAAGTAAATTATAGGTGGTACATGCTGAGATATATATGACTACATTCACTTGCTTGTCATTTCTGTTGTGCTTTTAATTTTGTTTCAAGGCACTTAGATATATATGACGATGGATCATTTGTTGAAAAATCACTTTTGTATTGTGTTGTTCAACTTGATCCTTTTGTTCAAAGTTGTTTGTGGAACAGTTTTATCAGAAGCTATTTTTTCTATCTTCCATTACTAAAACTTTGATACATCATGATCAAATATAACTTACATAATTGTTTGAATTTTTTTATTTATTCTCTCAACAAATACATCTTACAGTTTGCCTCATGATGATAGGTATACCATATCAGTACAAGATGCAGCTGCAGAGCTTCGCTCAAGCCAAAAATCTCAATGTGCCGTTGTACTCTAGCAAAAGAGAAGGCAAACCTCATGCTCTTCAATTCCAGGCTACAGTTACCATTGATGGGCATTCCTTTGAGAGTCCAGGGTACTTTAGGACTTTAAAAGAAGCAGAGCATGCCGCTGCGAAGGTTGCTTTGATGTCATTGTCGCTCGATGGTTTTCAAGAGGCAAGTTTATAGAGTAGTTCCAGTGCTATAAGAAAATGCTAATACCCTAGTGATTCAGGTTTTCAAGAGGCAAGTTTAGAGCATTTGACGTACTATGTTCCTATTCCGGTTCACATACCAGATAGTATAGACTAGTTCTTTACAGTAAATTCATCTAAAAATTTCTTCCTCTTCTTCTTCTTCTTCTTCTTTTTTTTTTTTGTGTGTGTGTGTGTGTGTGTGTGTGTGTGGTGATGTGATGTGGCGATGATGATCAATTATCATTGCTTATATATTGATGTGATTTACTTCTGAATTAACCATGGCTAGTTTTGCATTCATGTAGATTGACACTCACTTTTACAAGAATCTCTTGCAAGAGTTAGCTCAGAAGGAAGGCTTGGCTTTACCAGAATTTCAAACAGTAAAATGTGGTCTGCCTCACAAGCCAACATTCTTTTCCAATGTGAAAGTAGAAGGAGAAATTTTCCACGGGAAAGGAGCAAAATCCAAGAAATTGGCAGAACTAAGTGCTGCAAAGGTTGCTTGCACAGTTTTTATGGAGTGTAAGTTGGGCAATCTTCTACTAATATCTATGTCATGGATTTTAACATACAGCATACAATGACTTCATTGTGCTAAATTTTATCTTCTAGATATGATTTTATTTATTTAATTTTTTTGTAGCGTATGCTATAAATTCTGCTTTCTGTTGATTATCTAGGTGAAAGATCTGTGATAATTATGAATTTGAAGTTTAAATTATATCCTAATGTTTAGTTCACCTATTTATTGTATATTTCTATATATATATATAAGTGAAAAAGTGCACTTATCTATCTATTCACACACCCTGATCTGTAGAAATGGTTTTAATATAATGTTATCCATTGCTATCCTCTGCCTTGAGCTTTCAATTCCCTGTTGTATCAAAACAACTTACTGATCAATTATTCATTTGTTCATACCTTTTCCTTGGGACAAAGATAAGAATAATGAACAGAATGAGGTTAAATTCTCCACAATAATTATGGTAGTTGGAGTTCAGTTATTGGATTGATTGCTTCATTGCATTTACTTCACACACTTGTTTGAAGATCTAGATGCTGCTAAATTGAATCATTCTCTCTCTCTCTCTCTCTCTCTCTCTGTGCCTGTGTTTGGCGCAACGAATTTGTTAAACTCACGGTCCCTTTCATTGAACATATTGTCTTGGAGGAAAAACATAATAGTGCTTTGACAAGTTCAAATTTACCTTTTTGTTTTTTTGGTTAAGGTAAATCAACTAGGGGTGGTGATCTCAGTTCAAGTGGTTCCTCAGCAGAAGAAATGCTCAAATGCTCTCCTAATAGCTTGGACTTGCTTACAAATGCCAATCCACAACAGAGCCTGAAACCTTTATGTTCAACGGGTTCATCTCCTGCCAAAGAAAATGAAGGTAACTTGTTTCCATTTTTCATTCACTTCTTTTATCTCATATTTCTTTTAACACATCAATACAGTACACAATAATTTTGAAAAAATTAAGACACAGGTAAGGCAGTGATACGACAAATTCTCTTTATCTGTTATGTATATAGATATAAAGTTATAGTAAAGAAACATAAGAGGCATCAATGTAAATATGGGTATATATATATATATTTTTTTGTGTTTTTTTTCTCCACTCCTCCCCCCGGTTTCTATATAATTTACTTTATTAACCCAGTCCAACTTTCTAAAATTATAAAAACATACAAATTGTGAAATATTCCCAATGTACCCTGCAAAAAAAATATAAATTGATACAGCACATGATGTGTCATGACGGACATGGTGATGTGTTGGTCATGGACACGACACTTAATTTAGAGTTTCCGTGCTTTCTAGTCCTAAACCTTCCTGAAATGGCAGTTGTCAAAATTTGCACCAAGTGTTTTATTATACAAGGCATTCGTTGCTTTCGTTCATGTGTCTTGACAGTTGAAGAAATAGTTTCAACTCGAGATTTTCCAGTCAGCACCAAAGTAAGCTTGCAGGACCCCATTATTGCATCTCCAGCATTATTAAACACTGAAGAAGCTCAATCCTCTTCAGCTAGGCCACCACCTCTTGACCTCTCTGCTCTGTCGATCAATGCTTCAAACAAGCAGAAGAAGACTGAGGAGACAAAGAGTTACTTACTCAGCAACAGGGTTAGAGTGTATACGTGCATTCCCAACATTGCATTCCCAGAGGGTACTGTACTGCTACCCATTGCCGACTGCAAATGGGTCGCAGTAAGCTTGGAATTTCCAAATGAGAAAAATTAACTAAATTTGTTGGCTGCTTATCTCATGGTATTATCAAGTTTAGAATTGCTGACTTTAGTTTTAGTTTTATTTTTATTTTTTTTAAACTGAAGAAAACACGTTTTCAACTGGATTGGTCATACATCTATGCTCTGAAAGGGGTTAAAGACTTGACTTTTCAGGTTTAAGTAATGTCATATCTGAGATTGACTGTCTGCTGGAGCTGTGTTAAATAAATTAATATTACAGGATTTCTAACAGATAAATCAAGCCTCCTTTGGAAATTGACTTCTTAAATTTTTTTTAATATTTTTTTTAGATAAAAAATTAATCAACTTGTTTTGTTTTAATTTTCAGAAAATACTTTTCAAAAAATTTCACATTTTTATTTTTTGTATTTTTTTTTTTGTTTTCAATAAATTTTTTTAAAATAGTTTTTTTAGTTATATTAAAAAAGTGAATAACTAGTGTACGTAATTTAATTTTTTAATAATTTTAAAACTTTCAAATTAATTTTTTAATAGCTTTGACTCCCTTCATCATTAGGATGTGCAGAGCACCCTTTTGATTTAACTTTTGAAAATATATAAAGAAAAATATTAAAATATTATACCTAAATACTCATTTTCGCTCTGTATTTATCATTTATATTTCTGCTGAGCACAATACTGCAAATTAACCAAACTATTTCATACTCCACGCCGTAAACCTTTTATTTGTATTTGTAAAGAAAATACAAAAAAGAAATTAGTAGGCAACGATATGTCTATTTATAGAATTGAGATTAAGAGTTTTGGCCATAATTAATTTAGCTTTATTTTCAGCGTCTTTAAAATTGAAAATAAAAAACATAGCATAGAAGGTATATTTCTTATGACGTCAACTCGTACATCTCAAATACCACATGTATGCGAGTTGATTAAGGCCGAAATGTACATCATTGAGGCTGTTAATTAGAATCTCTTAATTTCACTTGCTGGTCAAACCGTATACTTTATGTGTGTTGAATGTCAATCAGGTTGTACATCGTCGGAGCATAAAATGGGCAAAAAGACAAAATTTGGACAGAGTTGACTTTTTCTGGAAAAGTCAAACTGATGTTTTAAACCTGTTTGGAAATGAGTAGAAGTATAAAAAGAAAAGGAAAAGGCTTTTCTAGGGTTCTGAAATTGTTTTGACTTAGAGGGAGAGGCTAGGGTTTGGAGGGGAAGAAACAAAAAGCTTTTAAGGATGTCTTCCATGGTGGTTTCTTCTCCATCTTCCTCTTTCCACTCCTCCATGAGTGGCTAGTCGTCTTTTCTAGGGTTTTGATGAAACCCTAGCCATGTAATGGAATTTTTCATGAGCTTTAATTGTAAATTGGTTTGAATAAATGTATGGATGTTTTAGAAGTTTATAAATAATTGTTTCCTTCTTCTCTTCAAGCATTTTACTCTCTGTGATTGTTTAATGCTTTCCATACATTAGTATTCTTTGTGTTTGTATTCAAAGTATGAGACGAGTCATGCTACGAGAGACGGATCGTTTTGCTAACTTAGTTTAGAGCAAACGACTCGTACTACTCGGGATGATTCGTGCCTGTACATTGAATGCAACAACCCTCTTGATCAATATTTCAAACTTGTAGTTGTGAAATATTGGGTTGTTCAAACCGAATTGCGATTGGTGGTTGATGTTAAGTCTCATTCATGTGGTTAGTGGTGAATTCTCTACCCTAGGATTTTTCCCCAATTCAGTAAACCCAATTTAATTTATTATTGATAATTTAATTCCTTAGTTTAATTTATTCGTTATTAAATTAGGTTATGATCATTCAATCTTTTTATCAAAATTAATTTAGGAATTTAACAATTAAATTAGTTTAATTTCACAATAGTCCCTGTGGATTGATACCTGGACTTGCCATTATTCTAATTGAATTTGGTATAGTTTAGTATTTAATTTTGGTGTGTTCAACGACCCATCAAATTTTGGCGCCGTTGCTGGGGACTTCTGGCGAAATTAGTTAATTTAAAGTTACATTCTTATTTTAATTTTTAATTTAGGATTTTATGCTTTTGGTGTTGCTAAGTGTGCATAGCGTTTGAAATTAGAGCTATCATTAAAGTGCAAGCGGAGCGCAGCCAAGCTTAAAAAAAAAAAAAAACACAGTACCAAAGTGAGTAAACAGAAGCGAACACTCACAAGCAAAGCACCAAAGTGCTAAAACGAAAGTCAAAGCTCAATTGGGGGTTGGAGACAACATCTACACGCTAAGCACCGCAAGACGAGTAAAGCGTTTTCGTTAAACCGCTGTGAGTATTTCTCTTTTAATATTCTGCTTTCGTAACTTAGTGCACCGAGTCGAACTTATTGTGTGTGTGTGGGTAGTGTATGCACGGGCGTCGTTCTTGTCGCCCTGAATTGTAGTGTTTGGACCTTGAACTAGAAAGGACTCTTAGGAGACTTAGGGCTTCTGCCCGTGTTCCTAGGCTTGAGTATTCATATTCATACATTGAGCCATTTGAGATGGCAGATCCTAATGTCCCAAATGTGCCTAACCGGACACTTAAGTATTATTTTACACCCACTGCATATACATCACCATCATGCATCCAATTGCCCAACACCACTGCTGCTCATTATGAGATTAAGTCCAGCACCATACAAATGCTTCCATCATTCCATGGACTAACTCATGATGACCCTTATAAGCATTTGAATGAATTTCTGAAAATTTGCTCCCCAGTGAGGATCCAGAATTTCACAAATGAGGCCTTAATGTTGCGATTGTTTCCATTCTCGTTAAAAGATAAAGCCAAACACTGGCTAAATTCTTTACCTGCTAATTCAATCACAACTTGGGACCAATTACAGCAACGGTTCTTGGAGAAGTACTTTCACATAGGTAAAACCAACCAACTTAGGCGAGCCATCACAAACTTTGCTCAAATGGATGGCGAGCAATTCCATGAGACGTGGGAAAGACTTCAAGACCTTCTCCAACAGTGTCCCCACCACCAAGTGCCTGATTGGCAACTTGTTCAAACATTTTATTATGGCTTAACTGAGCCGCACCGCCAAATGGTGGATTCGTCCTGTGGTGGGACATTTATGTCTAAAAATGATGCCGAGGCATGGCAATTGTTTGAGAACTTAAGTGATAATTCCCTTCACCATGCCTCCGCAGCCCGGCAAGTCCGGCAACCAGTAGTTGGAGCCCCGAAAAGAGGGGGCATTTATGAGGTCGGACAAAACTTAGAGTTAGCCCAACAAGTAGAGGCACTATCCCGTAAGATAGACCACTTATTAGCTACGGGACATGCCCCTATCCAGCAAGATCAGCCTCAACTCCGTGAGGCATGTGTTATATGTGTGAGCCCTGCTCATGACTTGAGTGAGTGCCCTTCGGCATCACAATTTCCGGAGTTAGTCCAAGAGCATATGAATGTGGCTCAAGGATTCTCCAACCCGGGTAATGACCCATACTCCAACACATATAATCCGGGATGGAGAAATCACCCTAATTTCTCACGGAGACCCCTTTCACAAGGCACTTCTTATAATCCTCCACCACAAAGGAAGAATTTTAATAATTTTGCCAACCAATCATCCTACCAACCACCGCAACCTTATCGACCCCCACAACCGTACCGGCAACCACAACCCCCGCCTGTTCCTCAGGGCAACTCTACCTTTGAGACTCAGGTGTTGGAAGTTCTCTCAGAACTTAAGGGGTTAGCACCGATAGTTCACTCCCACACTCACTCTATTGCCAAGATAGAGACCCAATTGGGTCAAATGGCTAACAACATAAATCGGAGAGATGAGGGAAAATTACCAAGTCAAACTGTGGCTAACCCTAAGGGACAATACATGCCAGAGAGTTCGGGTGGGAATGGTAAGCAACATGAGCAAGTGCAGGCGGTGGTTGCTTTGAGAAGTGGTAGGGAGTTAGAGCCTCAGTCAGTTGCGCCAGATGCAACTAGAGTTAAGAAGGGTGACCACGGGGGTACACCTAATGAGAGTAAGGGTGAGGGGGAAACACTTAAGAAGGATGACTTAGTCCCTAGCACTCCATATGTGCCTAAGGCACCCTTTCCCCAATGCCTTGATACGCCGTCCCCTTTTAATAAGAAGACAGCATCTATGGAGGCAATGATGGATGTCTTTAAACAGGTAAAAATCAACCTCTCCCTGTTGGAGGCGATTAAGCAAGTACCATCATATGCCAAATTTCTGAAGGACCTTTGTACGCAAAAGCATAAATCTAGGACATATGTGTCCCAAAAGGTTCTACTCACGGAGCAAGTAAGCTCCATCTTGTTGAATGACACACCTCCTAAGCTTAAGGACCCGGGTGCCCCAACCATTGCATGCATTATAGGGGACCATTTCATTGATAGGGCCTTATTAGATTTAGGGGCTAGTGTCAATTTATTGTCGTACTCTGTGTACGAGGAATTTGGGCTTGGCGAGTTGAAGCCCACTACTGTCACTCTTCAATTGGCTGACCGGTCCCTCAGAATGCCACGTGGCATGATTGAGGATGTGCTAGTTAAGGTTGATAGGTTCTACTTCCCTGTTGACTTTTTGGTGTTAGATATGGAACCGGTAGCCAGTTCTAAGAAACAAATCACGGTGATCTTAGGTCGACCTTTCTTGGCTACGGCCAATGCATGCATCAATTGTCGGACCGGGGTTATGGAAGTTTCATTTGGCAACATACAAGTGAAACTTAATGTTTTCCAAACATCCCAACAACCTCATGAGAGAGAGGAGTGCTTATTAGTGGATGTTGTGGATGAGATTGTGGAGGAGGCTTTGCCCTCCATTCTTGTAGAGGACCCTTTAGAGGCTTGTCTAGCTCATTTTGGGTTTAAAAATTTTGATATTGATGGGTCAGTTAAGGAGGTTTTGAAATTGTTGGATGCGAGTATCATATACCCCATCTCAGATAGCAAGTGGGTTAGTCTCACACAAGTGGTGCCCAAGAAATCGGGCATCACCGTTGTTGAGAACGAGGGAGGAGAGTTAGTCCCCACACGAACCACTATTGGGTGGCGAGTGTGCATTGATTATAGGAGACTAAATTCCTTGACTAAGAAGGATCATTTTCCTTTACCCAGGGGTTTGATGGACCCATTTTACTATGATTGATAGATTGATTCCTTATTCTCTTTTCTTTCCTTTCTATGCTATTCTGTTTTTCTTTGTTCTCGTTATGCTTTATTTGCGTCTAGGAGACTTTAAATCCTCTAAAGGTGTAATTCCTTTGGTGTTAGCCGTGCCCGAATGGCATCTAACGGTCTGGTATAGCCACCTAACTGTGTTTGTAGTGAGTTCCTAGGAGACCAACTGAGACAGTGGAAACTAGAATTCGAATGGCAAAGCCTAGAACACAAAGGTTTGGGATTTCCGAGACTAAAGTCTGATTTAAATATCCAGGGGTGTAGAGATTGCTTCAAAACTACCTCGGCTTGAACTCTGTATGGCAGTCCCATAGGTTGAGGTAGTTTTATGCGCCTCAATTCTAGATACCGAATCAACCTAGTCTGTCACCCTGTTGGAGAATAGGAAAAATTACAAACACAGTTAGGGAGAAAAGTAGTACCCGTGGTTTTCGCGTGAAGATTATACCTTTAGTGGGCATTCTGTTATGTTCTGATGTGCTATATTTATTTCGGATGTCAATTGAAGGTAGAAATGCGTAGTTTTGATTTTAAAAAAAATAAAATAAAAAAGGGGGGGTTATACTTGTTCATTTTAACATAAAAAAAATAATAATAATTTTGTGTTGTACTTGTTGTAAAAAAAAAGGAAAAAAAAGAGAACATGTTTTCATGTTTATTTTCTTTATTTAAAAAAAAATAAATAAATAAAAAATTGTTGTTATATATGTTCATTTGTAAACAAATACAAATATAAGATATATATAAAAAAATATATATATATAACACAAACATCAAAGTTGTGTACTGCTAAATAAGCAGGTGCGGTGGGCTGAACCGTTGACCAAGCCGCACGTGCGGCTTGGGCCCCGCACGTGCGGGATGACGAAAACGAAAAAAAAAAAAAAAAAAAATCGGGAGGATTGAAATCGCCGCACGTGCGGCCTGGGCACGTGCGGGAAATTTGTGAGATTGAGCGTTGCACTCTGCTATTAAAGCAGGTGCGCTGCCAAGTGCGGCCAAATCTTTTCTTCTTTTTTTTAATTAAAAAAAAAAAAAAAACAAATGTTAGGTTTTGTTTTATTTTTTTATTTTAATTTATTTAAGTAAATAAATACATAAATAAATTTTAAAACTAAATAAATAAATATACAATTATTTTATTTATAATTTGTTATAAAAAAAAATTCGAATTTTATTTATTTTATTTTTAATTTTCTATTTTCTATTTTGCAAAAAAAAAAAAAAAACCCTTCAGAAATCATGGTGCTAACATTAATCTTAATTTAGTTTTTTTTAATTTGCTATATTTGTCTAGTTTAAATTGCTTCGTAGTGATTCTGGTTAGTTTATTAGTTAGTAGATTTTGGTTTTATTTTTATTTTTATTATACTTGTGTAGTTAGTGATGTTATTTTTATTTTTCTTATATACTGTAATTGTTCATTTAATTAATAAGTAGTTTAGTTTTTTATTTTATTTTATTTAATTTTCTTCTCTTCTATTAATAAAAAAAAAAAGGGTAAGTTTAGGTTATTTTATTGTTTAGTTTAGTTTATAATTTAGTTAATTTCATTTAAAGTCATTTTTATTCATTTATTTAATTATTTTCGTTTTCATTTACACAAAAAAAAAAGAAGAAGAAGAAGAAGAAAAAAAAAAAGTGTGAAGTGTGTATATGTTACTCTCTGCCTACCTGGATGTGCACTTACAATTCTGGTAATTTTCTCTCATTTCTCCTTACTTTTCCATTGAGGACAATGTTATATTCAAGTTGGGGGATGAGGGTTATATTTTCTTCTGTGCATTTCTATTTGGCTCATAATTCATGTTTATACCTGTTTCACTTGATTGCATTACTTCACTTGATGTGACTTTTTGCTAGTGGGATTATGATATGTGCATATGTTTACTGGAGAGCATAGTAGATTTGTATGAAAAGGGTTTATTGGGTAGATACTTGCATGTGATGTTTGCACGAGGAGAGTTGTCTGTGTTTGTGATATTAGTACACTTGTCATGAGTATGCCTTAATTCACATGAACACACTATCATAGCGGTGATCTTTTTATTATAATCCCTGGTGTACATCATTGATAATAGCTAGAATTGCAGAAAAGAATAAATGAGGAGCCAAGATTCTTAAAAAAAAAAAAAAATTGACTTGTTTGGGTTCGTAATCTTTTTAACTCGAGTTATTAAGCCCGTAGGGGTGTCTCTACACCTAATGCCCTAAAATCGTCTGGTTTGGGAGTCATTAGCCCAAAACTTGCTACATGGGTTGATTAGAAAGCTTAAGGGACTTGGACATTGCACAGTTAAGGAAAAATAAGAAGAATGACTTGTTCGGATTCGTAACCTTTTCAACTCAAGTTATTAAGCTCATAGGGGTGTCTTTACACCTAGTGCCCTAAAACCGTCTGGTTTGGGAGTCATTGGCCTAATGCTTGTTACATGGGTTGATTAGAAAGCTTAATGGATCAGGACATTGCACAGTCATTTAAAAAAAAAAAAAAAAAACTATTTTTGAGAATCTTGGCTGCAACAAGTTAGTTTTTCTGTATATGTTGGGTATTATTATGAGTTACACTAGGCTATTATAGTGGATAGTTAACTAATATGAATATTACACTTTACACCACGGGTACTCATGACTTGTTTATTAACATGCACAAGTACAGGGGACTTTACGTTTGTATTAATTGAATTGTGGTTTTGACTAAATAGGTTCCTTCATGCTTGTCCACTGTGCCTTTAATGACTCATGATGTCTCAATATCACACTGTAGTGACACATAAGTTGATTGTTAAGTGGAGTAGTGTAGTCATTTGTTGTTGAGTATATATGAATATGTTAATATTTGTGGGTATCATTTCTGGAAACCCTCATGAGACTTTACTCGTCCACTTGGGGTAACCTTGTGGTTTAAAGACTTGTTGCATATGCTAAATGTAACCGTTTTTCCCACGAAAGAAGAAATAGATAGATTTTATTTAATTTTATTTTATTTTACTTGCTTGAGGACTAGCAAGTAGTAAGTTGGGGGATGTGATTAAGGCCGAAATGTACATCATTGAGGCTGTTAATTAGAATCTCTTAACTTCACTTGCTGGTCAAACCGTATATTTTATGTGTGTTGAATGTCAATCAAGTTGTACATCGTCGGAGCATAAAATG
The DNA here is from genome assembly GCA_036172215.1 of Camellia granthamiana. Lineage (NCBI taxonomy): Eukaryota > Viridiplantae > Streptophyta > Magnoliopsida > Ericales > Theaceae > Camellia > Camellia granthamiana. Next base: position 62,636,069 of record CM069914.1, read on the forward strand.
GACAAAAAGACAAAATTTGAACAGAGTTGACTTTTTCTGAAAAAGTCAAACTGATGTTTTAAACCTGTTTGGAAATGAGTAGAAGTATAAAAAGAAAAGGAAAAGGCTTTTCTAGGGTTCTGAAATTGTTTTGACCTAGAGGGAGAGGCTAAGGTTTGGAGGGAAAGAAACAAAAAGCTTTAAGGATGTCTCCTATGGTGGTTTCTTCTCCATCTTCTTCTTTCCACTCCTCCATGAGTGGCTAGTCGTCTTTTCTAAGGTTTTGATGAAACCTTAGCCATGTAATGGAATTTTTCATGAGCTTTAATTATAAATTAGTTTGAATAAATGTATGGATGTTTTAGAAGTTTATAAATAATTGTTTCCTTCTTCTCTTCAAACATTTTACTCTCTGTGATTGTTTAATGCTTTTCATACATTAGTATTCTTTATGTTTGTATTCAAAGTATGAGACGAGTCATGCTATGAGAGACGGGTCGTTTTGCTAACTTAGTTTAGAGCAAACGACTCGTACTACTCGAGATGATTCGTGCCTGTACATTAAATACAACAACCCTCTTGATCAATATTTCAAACTTGTAATTGTAAAATATTGGGTCGTTCAAACCGAATTGCGATTGGTGGTTGATGTTAAGTCTCATTCATGTGGTTAGTGGTGAATTCTCTACCCTAGGATTTTTCCCCAATTCAGTAAACCCAATTTAATTCCTTAGTTTAATTTATTCGTTATTAAATTAAGTTATGATCATTCAATCTTTTTATCAAAATTAATTTAGGAATTTAACAATTAAATTAGTTTAATTTCACAATAGTTCCTGTGGATCGATACCTGGACTTGTCATTATTCTAATTGAATTTGGTATAGTTTAGTATTTAATTTTGGTGTGTTCAACGACCCATCACGAGTTTATCCACATCGCTCCTAATTTTGTCTTAATCACTACCATAATAATAATTATAGTAACAATAATAATAATAATGCATCATAAATCCAAAACCAAAACTATCTCAATTACACGAAATGTTCTGATGCTTGAGTATGAGGGGGTTTAGGGTTTCATCTACTCCACAAAACTATCCTATGCACCTTAATGAACTTAGATGTACATGTACAAAACAACAAAATAAGCAACCATACACTGAGATCTTACAAAATTAGAAGTATCTAAAAAGAAGAAGATTTCCACACATCAGGCAGTTGTGGGGTAGCTGTCAAATAAGTACATTCATAACATTGAAACTGATGAACTTCCGGGGCATAGACTGCATCAAAACACAAATAAGTCAATTCAAAGGTAGAAGCATGACTCAAATTTATAAATTGTGTGCAAATTGAAGCTCCTCTCATCAGTATGACTGAAACACCTACCTCTACTCAAATGCTGGCATGTCATATCATTATGTATGGAACCACATCTAACCAATTCATTTCCAAGCACGTTAATAACAAGAACTAGACTACGAATTCTAACCTCATTAAGCATTGTGAGACTGATCGTGCTCGATAAAGTCCAAAGCTTCTTCCTTGGTGACAACATTGACATGGCTAACCCTGTTTTTGTGTGTCACCCCATATATCTTGTCAGCAACTTTCACAAGCTCTGGCCTGAACGTTGTGGTGATGAACTGTGTATTTGCCATGTCTGCCAAGCGACGAATCATATCTACAAACAAAAGGTTAAGGATCTCCTACTGGGAAAAAAAAAGTATGCAAAAAAAGATTCATAGCCAAAAAGCAATAAATCAATAGGATATATATGAAGCAATAAATCAATAGGATATATATGAAGCAACAAATCAACTGAACAGATTTAGGGCAGTCCACAAGAACTATTGTATCAGTTGAACTTGAAACCATGAAAAATTATTTAAAAAGGTGGACCAGGACTTGAGCGGATATATATATATATATATATAGAGAGAGAGAGAGAGAGAGAGAGAGAGAGAGAGAGAGAGAGAGAGAATGCAAGAAACAGTGAGAGCAATAGGATACTCCCAACAGCAGTTCTGTACTGAGGATCCAATGCTGCATCTATCTCATCAAAAAGATAAAATGGAGCAGGATCACATCGCTGTATAGCAAAGATCAGTGTCAATGCAACCACAGTTTTCTGACCCCCAGACAACTGCTTCATCGATTGTGTCTCCCCTTGCCCAGTAAAAGAAACCTGCATATCAAGCCCAACAAAGGAAACACTGAATCAGATTTGCTCAATGAACTAGAATAATAGGGCAACCTAATTTCAAAATTAAGAAAATTCATTTAGCCTGCTTTGCAATCAGAATCCAACAAAAAGAGACCATGGAGTTGGCTGTTGCCACAATCCATTTAAGGAATTTTGCATGCTTTATAACACCAGCCACATATGATTTTGCTTACTAGAAGGAACACAAATCTTTCTAAATGAGACTACATGCCTTGACTTTCACACCAATATATTTCTCCACCCTTCCCTCCATGTCAGGTGCACGAGGGGCATCATCATCCTCATCATCATCACCATGATCACCATCCTGTAAAATGAAACCAAAACCCATTTAGGAAGTAGGTTTTAAGCCAGCAACTAAGATGAAAGAAAGCTGTTTAGGAGTTTAGAAGTTGAGCAGCAACCTAGTATTTAAATGACAGACAAGCAGATTGGCCAATACAGTGAACAAGAAAGATAGACTTTACTAGAAAGAAATCATTGTATTTTGAAAAGTAAATACAAATAACAAACCTTCTTCTTCATCATAACCAAAAATCCATGGCCACCTTGCACAAGCTCAGAAAATACTTCTCGAAAATGCTTAGCCACGCCTTTGAACGTACGTTCTATGGACTCATCCTTCCGTAGATCCAAAACAGATATAAGTTCTCTAATTTTCTGCCAAAATCAATACCCAATCAAGCTGAACATATCAGAACTGGCTTAAGCTTGTACCACTAACTATAACTTCAAAATAAGATATCTGAATGATTAGGATTCAATTCAAGTACCTCATCGCCTGCATCCAATTCAGCTTGCCTTTTCTGGAGCTCTTCTCGCTGTTCCGTGAAGTTCACATATTGATCAAGTGCTTTCTTGTTTACATGGCTGAACTGCTGTAGCTGCTCATTGCACCGGTGAAGCATTTTATGCAATTCTTTTATGCTCCTCCTTTTGTACCTGTAGTTCACAGAGAGAGAAAACAAATATATTCATGAAAGTGTAAGTGATAGCATGCAAATATGGGTCAATCACCTCTATGTAAACTACTAAAGGGCCAACAACAGAAACACCATATTCAGATATTGTCAAACAAACCAACTTCTATATGGACTTCTGCAAAGAATCATATAAGGTTTTTTCTATCCTGACTCAATTTAATTTAGATACATTCAAAGCTGTTAGAAGTGTAAAGAAACAATGGAGGCCCTGGAAACAAATTACTATTCATAAAATTAATGCAAGTGAACCGCATTCTCAGGGTTTAGCACAGCTCCTTGATCATTGGCATTAGATAATAGTTTTTAGATTTTTACTAATCAATTACAGGCTACCATCTATCTGGTATATCAAGCAACAAAAGTAGATAGGAAATTTTTAGTTCATCATAGAATGATGAATTCAGAAGCCCATATAGGCTCAAAGGCACAT